>CM072170.1:1938742-2588742 GCA_036850595.1 Rhyacichthys aspro
GAGAAATGTGAGAAAATGTTCATGTCTGTCTGAGAAAAGTGTATAAAGTGTGTGGTGAGGGTTTTACAGCCTTAAAACATATAGAATAATTGTAAAAAATAAAGCTGACTACTTCGCGGATTTATTTTTAGAACGTAACCCCGTGATAAACAAGACCATTGTATCAGTATCATTACCAATTCCATTAATTCCATTAGTTATTAACATTATTTTTAAACAGTATCATGTCCTACAGATAATAAATGAGCAGATAACAATGGCAATGCTTAAGCCTTAATAAACAATTTAAATATGTGTCTGAATATGTCATAAGGTGTTTAATAATCTACCTTCAAAGTGCTTGAAAGTGTGAACCAGTGTCATGTTTTTTGTGAGAAAGTACTTAGGTTTATCTGAAGTTTTTGGAAATGTCTGGAAGTAAGTAATTCCCATCGTACCTGGTCAGACAGCTGGGCCGGGCCTGCGTCGACACATCAAAGCAGCGCTCAGAGCAAACAGCGACGAGAAGCTCCGGGAAAAGAAAAAAAAAAGAAAACTTAACACGAGGAAAAGCCTAAGAGCGAGAAAAAGCAAGTTGTGCGGAAAACGCATGAATAATGCAGAGCTAGTGGAAGTCATGCAGATGATAACAAATAGAGTCTGAGTCGGACTTAAAGCAGAGAATATGACACACATTACTGGGCTTCTTGGTGCGTATACAAAACGTACACAGGAACCGAACAGATGTGTGCGACAGAAACGAGGCGGACGCACAGAGCTGGGTTTGAAACCAGAGCCCGAGAGCAGCAGAGGCGACGGGGAGGCGAGCGGAGCGTGTCAAATCAGCCTCATGTGGGACAAAATCATTATGTCACCGCCGTCTAATCTGCCAGACACAAACGCCAATTGGTCTTTTGGCAAAACGAGGTTCAGAGGCAGATGGGTTTGAGGCTGGAAACGTGGAAATGCAGCGGCGGGCCACACAAACGGAGGCGGCTGGAACGCTAACCTCGTTTACACCGGTCTCTTTGTGGATCCCCGGGGGCCAGGATGAATTCTGAGCCCAAGTAAATCCAGGTCAGGCCAGAGGAGACACTGGTCACTGGAGGGGCCCCTGCAGCTGTCACCGGCTTCACGTCAACAAACTGAAACACACAGTTGAGAAGAAGTTAGCACCATATCTCCAGGTGCTTTTAGTGTAACGTTAGAACAAAAAACAGAGCCTTTCATCTTTCATTTGTCACCAATGATTTAACAACTTTTCCAGCTTCCTTTTCTTCTTATGACAATTGCAAGGGAATATAAAGTTTTATATTCACAGTAAAAAGTACTTCCACAAATCAAACACTCTTTTATTTTCTCTATTAAAACTTTACACTCGCTGCCAATAACAATGGCGAGACTACAATTCTTTTTAAATTGCTAGTTTGACGTAATAAAGAACAGTTATGCAATGACAAATGGCTGTGTTTAACTTTGAGAAGACCTAAAAGAACTCAATTCTTTTGGTACACATTGCAGTATAATGTGTTTAAATTCTACGTGCGTCAGAAATGTGAAATTTGCTGCCACTATTCGTCCTGAAAAGTTTGGTTTTGGTTTTTAAAATCACCAGAAAGTTAGGAGTTTGTGAGAAAACCTGGCTTTTAATTATAATTTAATCATGTTTTACTCTTGTTTTACTCCAACTTTTGAAAGGATTACATTCTCACTTTATGCACTTGTAGAAGAAGAAGAAAAAAAAAGTGAAGAAGAAGAAGAGTATGTGAACTTTATGGTCCCTAAGATGCATTTATGTGATGTCTATAGTGTTGTAAAATAGAGCTTTAGCTATTTTATTTTTAAAATCTTACTAATTTATTCCCGATAATGCCCATAAATCTTGTGTCCAAGTATTTTTTCTCCCAAAGATGAGATGTAAAAGTACTTTTGCTGATTTTGACGGCAGCTTAAATCAAAATTGGCTTTAGCCCCCTTTTATTTTTTACTTTTACTCATTTAGGTTAAGAGAGTGAGTACAGTACTCTGCAAAAATGTCGGCAGGTGTGGAAATAACAAGTAAAATAAACTGTAAAGTACGTTTGTTTTTATTAGTTTACAAAATGCAAAGTGAAAAAACAGAAGACAACCTTAAGAGGCTGAAGATGGTGACATTTGGGAAGCTTTTATTTAATTTTCAATGGAAGGTTTCATCTTACAAAGTTATTTTTAAGTTTATTTCCTCCTTTTATGGAAACTGGTTTTATTTGAATGTGAACAGGTTTTAGATGGATTTGAACATGTTTTAAATGGATTTGAAAATGATGTAGATGGATTTGAACATGTTTTAGTTGGATTTGAACATGTTTTAGATGGATTTGAACATGTTTTAGTTGGATTTGAACATGATTTAGATGAATTTGAACAGGTTTTAGTTGGATTTGAACATGATTTAGATGGATTTGAACATGATTTAGATGGATTTGAACAGGTTTTAGATGGATTTGAACAGGTTTTAGATGGATTTGAACATGATTTAGATGGATTTGAACATGATTTAGATGGATTTGAACATGATTTAGATGGATTTGAACAGGTTTTAGATGGATTTGAACATGTTTTAGATGGATTTGAACATGATTTAGTTGGATTTGAACATGATTTAGATAGATTTGAACATGTTTTAAATGGATTTGAAAATTATTTACATGGATTTGAACAGGTTTTAGTTGGATTTGAACATGATTTAGATAGATTTGAACATGTTTTAAATGGATTTGAAAATTATTTACATGGATTTGAACAGGTTTTAGATGGATTTGAACAGATTTAGTTGGATTTGAACATGTTTTAGTTGGATTTGAACATGATTTAGATGGATTTGAACATGATTTAGATGGATTTGAACAGGTTTTAGATGGATTTGAACATGTTCTAGATGGATTAGAACATGTTCTAGATGGATTTGAACAGGTTTTAGATGGATTTGAACATGTTTTAGGTGGATTTGAACATGTTTTAGATGGATTTGAACATGTTTTAGATGGATTTGAATATGTTTTAGATGGATTTGAACATGTTTTAGATGGATTTGAACATGTTTTAGATGAATTTGAACAGGTTTTATTTCAATGTGAACAGGTTTTAGATGGATTTGAGCAGATTTTATATATCTTTGTTGCAAAAATTGAAAAACCACACTAACTAATGTTTTCTATCCACTCACTAACAGCACACACACAGTGAGTCAGTTAAGGAGAAGAATAAATTGCAGTTTTTTGGTGGCTAATGCTTTTTTTTTCTATTGGAAATGGTTAAAAACATATGTATCTCATATTCACAAACTGTAAAATGGTTTATAAAAATGTGCAGTAATTTATTATGTACAGTATATGTTTTGTAATAGAATTTTGTTTCTGTAATTTAACCATTAGCTGCCAACTCTCTTTTTAAGTGTAAATTTCACAAAAACATAAGTGAGTTATGATCATTTAGGCTCAGATTGTTGTTGGATGAAATGTACTGAACGTAACAATGCCTCTTCGTCGATAATATGGTTATAACAAAGACATAAAACTACATTTGGCTGCTTTTTACGGTCTTTTATTTGCTTTAATAACTCTGCATGAACCAGCGCTGACTAATTGAGACTAACGAGGAACCCAGAGATAAGTCGTCCTGATGGAATCTCCTGCCATGTGATGTTGTAAATTGATTTGCATAAAGCACAAACCGTCGAGGCCGTGTATGAATTTTTAAAGTAAAACTTGTAGCTGCAGTAAACTCTCAGTGGAAGCACATTTGTATCCTGTGGTTTCCCGACACACTTTACATTCAGCTGGAGTGATTCGGGTTTTTCTCACCTCAACCGTATGATGAAAGAGCGTGTCTGCGTCTCCTCCTTTCGCCGTCAGAAGACAATCTTTCCCACTCCCTGAAAAACATGAGAAAAAGCGTTACATAATTCTGAAAGTGAGGTTTGAGATCTGAAAACGAGGAAGGGGGAAGCCTCAATATTTTACACCTCTCATCCAACATTCACTTTGACTCGGGCCGAGAGATAACCTTGTGATCTGCCCCATCAAAAGCCCCCTCACAGTCACCTCACATCTCCTCGTATCCCCGAGTCTAATCGCCTCTGATTGGCTTATGAAAATCCTAATCACTGAAAATGACTTTTAACGCGATGCCTCGATGTGTGCTTATGAATAACTTGAGAATGACAAGTGAGCGCGGGAGGGTTTTTCTGAGCCTCCTCCATTTGAAGCAGCGGCGTGCACTCACTCTGTATGGATGTGGTTCTGAAAGCTAATGAGACGGAGCAGGCTGCTCGACGGCGAAGGGAGGGCAGCTAAATCCTTCGGTTTTTTTAAAAAGCCACTATATTCTGCTTAAAGCCCGCGGGGAGATGGTCGGCCTATAGAAAGTATACGGTAAGTCAACTGTGAACTGAGCACTTCAATGCATTTTCTTCCTTTGTGGCTTCAGATCAAATAAAGTACAATGACTATGGACTTAGTGTATTTAAAAAAGGACTGTTCTTCAACCAGTCGCTGTATGGACCAGTGCATAACGTACTGACAGGACAATAATGAGTGTAATGAGTGGGTTCATGGTGAAAAAAGGAGCTAATTCTTGTGAAAATGTGATTTTGTGGTGAATTAACCCGGACTAAACCAAGAATAAGAAAAAAAATCAGCACTAGAAGTAAACTAGGACTAAAACTTAATGCAAACAAAAGTCTAAACTTACGGCTAAACTTAAGGACTTAACCAGTGTTAAATGTAAGATTAAAATTTAGGACTAAACCAGGACCAATCCATGATTTAAACCTATGAATAACCCTAATCAAGACTAAATTGGGACTAAACCAAGGTCTAAACCCTGGACTAAACTACTATGAACGATTCCAGGACTAGAGTTAGCACTAAACCAGACCCAAAAATGAAGGATCAAACTAGGACTAAATCAGTCTTAAATCTAGGAAACAAAATCAAGTGCTAACTCAGGACTAAACACAGGAAGAATAAACCAAAAGCTAAGCACTAAACCAGATAAAAAGCTAAGATCTAGAACTAAATACGACTGAAATGAACAAGGACTAAATCAGTATTAATCCAGGACTAAACCACAACTAAAAGTACGACACAAATGACTAAATCAGGACTAAACCCTAAACAAACTCTAAGCAAAAGGATCAAAACAGGACAAGGTCAAACCAGGACTAAACACACAAGGAATGAACCAAAAGAAAAACCAGGAAAATGCCAAAACTAAACTAAAAATCCGACCGAGGAAGAGTTAAACCAAGGACTGAACCGAGTGGATTAAACTAAGACTAACCCAGGGACTAAAGGAAACAGAATTAGAACAGAACTAAAACAGTAATCCAGGACTATTTTAACCATTGGTGAAAGAAAACCCAAGACTAATTAAGAAAAACCCAGGACTAACCCCAGGAGAAGCAGGTTTTAATAAAGGCTCCATTGTTAAAACCAAAAAACTAAGACCCAGGGTGATCCTTCACTCATTTAATAGAAATCTACAGTGTTACCTTTAATTATGTTGTATTGATTGCCTACAGTGCCGCTTTTTTCGGTCTATTATTATTCCCAACGCTTGTATGGCAGCCTTCCCAAGTTCATTATGAATTCTGATAATTGAAGAATAAACAGAAATACTCTGGTGCATAGGTTATTGTGTGAAAAAGGGGGTTGCTGTGGGAAAATAACCCAACACAAAACACAGAAAATGACAGGGCAGGAGGTGGCTGAAACAGACGGCTGTTCTCTCAATGTAAGTAAATTGACCATAAATTCAATTCAGTAGCTTTGTGTGATTGTGTGATTGTGTGATTGTGTGATTGTGTGTCTGTGTGTCTGTGTGAGGCAATAGACAAAGACAGAACACTTCTAAATCTCATGTGAAAGGAGGATGGACATATTTTTCTGGCGAACAAGCGTCAAATTAAATCAAATCGAGCATCTTGTTATCACGTCGCTACCGCTAATGCTAACGGCAAATGGATTGGTTGGAAGTATTCTGTGCACATCTGTTACACTGGTCCATAATAATGTATAGTCTGTATGTTTTTAAATCTTGTAATTTTCTAAATGTTATCAACAACAACAACAGAGTCTCTCTAACATTTTCTAATTCTCTCTCACTCATTGAGCCTTTGTATAATTGAACAAACCATCACTAAACCATCACTAAACCAAGGACTAAACCAAGGACTAAACCATCACTAAACCATCACTAAACCAAGGACTAAACCAAAGACTAAACCAAAGACTAAACCATCACTAAACCAAGGACTAAACCATCACTAAACCATCACTAAACCAAGGACTAAACCATCACTAAACCATCACTAAACCAAGGACTAAACCAAAGACTAAACCAAAGACTAAACCATCACTAAACCAAGGACTAAACCATCACTAAACCAAGGACTAAACCATCACTAAACCATCACTAAACCAAGGACTAAACCATCACTAAACCAAGGACTAAACCATCACTAAACCATCACTAAACCAAGGACTAAACCATCACTAAACCAAAGACTAAACCAAGGACTAAACCAAAGACTAAACCATCACTAAACCAAGGACTAAACCAAAGACTAAACCATCACTAAACCAAGGACTAAACCATCACTAAACCAAAGACTAAACCAAGGACTAAACCAAAGACTAAACCAAGGACTAAACCATCACTAAACCAAGGACTAAACCATCACTAAACCATCACTAAACCAAGGACTAAACCATCACTAAACCAAGGACTAAACCAAAGACTAAACCAAAGACTAAACCATCACTAAACCATCACTAAACCATCACTAAACCAAGGACTAAACCATCACTAAACCAAGGACTAAACCAAGGACTAAACCATCACTAAACCATCACTAAACCGAGGACTAAACCATCACTAAACCATCACTAAACCATCACTAAACCGAGGACTAAACCATCACTAAACCAAAGACTAAACCAAGGACTAAACCATCACTAAACCATCACTAAACCGAGGACTAAACCATCACTAAACCATCACTAAACCAAGGACTAAACCATCACTAAACCAGCACTAAACCAAGGACTAAACCATCACTAAACCATCACTAAACCAAGGACTAAACCATCACTAAACCAAGGACTAAACCAAGGACTAAACCATCACTAAACCATCACTAAACCAAGGACTAAACCATCACTAAACCAAGGACTAAACCATCACTAAACCAGCACTAAACCAAGGACTAAACCATCACTAAACCGAGGACTAAACCATCACTAAACCAGCACTAAACCAAGGACTAAACCATCACTAAACCATCACTAAACCATCACTAAACCAAGGACTAAACCAAGGACTAAACCATCACTAAACCATCACTAAACCAAGGACTAAACCATCACTAAACCATCACTAAACCATCACTAAACCAAGGACTAAACCAAGGACTAAACCATCACTAAACCATCACTAAACCAAGGACTAAACCATCACTAAACCATCACTAAACCAAGGACTAAACCATTACTAAACCAAGGACTAAACCATCACTAAACCAGCACTAAACCGAGGACTAAACCATCACTAAACCAGCACTAAACCAAGGACTAAACCATCACTAAACCAAGGACTAAACCATCACTAAACCAAAGACTAAACCAAGGACTAAACCATCACTAAACCATCACTAAACCAAGGACTAAACCATCACTAAACCAGCACTAAACCAAGGACTAAACCATCACTAAACCGAGGACTAAACCATCACTAAACCATCACTAAACCAAGGATTAAACCATCACTAAACCATCACTAAACCAAGGATTAAACCATCACTAAACCAAGGACTAAACCAAGGACTAAACCATCACTAAACCAGCACTAAACCAAGGACTAAACCATCACTAAACCGAGGACTAAACCATCACTAAACCATCACTAAACCGAGGACTAAACCATCACTAAACCATCACTAAACCAAGGATTAAACCATCACTAAACCATCACTAAACCATCACTAAACCAAGGATTAAACCATCACTAAACCAAGGACTAAACCATCACTAAACCATCACTAAACCATCACTAAACCATCACTAAACCAAGGATTAAACCATCACTAAACCATCACTAAACCATCACTAAACCAAGGATTAAACCATCACTAAACCAAGGACTAAACCATCACTAAACCATCACTAAACCAAGGATTAAACCATCACTAAACCAAGGACTAAACCATCACTAAACCAAGGACTAAACCATCACTAAACCATCACTAAACCAAGGACTAAACCATCACTAAACCATCACTAAACCAAGGACTAAACCATCACTAAACCATCACTAAACCAAGGACTAAACCATCACTAAACCATCACTAAACCGAGGACTAAACCATCACTAAACCATCACTAAACCAAAGACTAAACCATCACTAAACCATCACTAAACCATCACTAAACCAAAGACTAAACCATCACTAAACCAAGGACTAAACCAGCACTAAACCATCACTAAATCCTGGTTAAACCCTTCTAAACCGGCAGTAATACACCTTCATTTGGACTAAAACCAGGACTAGAGTGAGCCATAGTCAAACCATGGTCTAAACAAAACCAATTTAAAGTTTATTTGTCATTTGCATCACAAGGACAAATCCAAGAAGACTACAGCAGAAGTTCAATCAGAGCTTGAAGAATATTTATCCAGGTCATTATATAATAAACCATCTAGTCATAGTTTGAAGGTAAAAGGCAATTTGTCCCTCGTCCAAAGCAATTTATCAATCCAGGAAGAAGGACAAAACGTCTTCTACCTTCGAAGTATGTCCTAATGCTTCTGCCCTAATCTTTTTTATCATAAATAAAGCCGAACTAAACCTAAACCTTGACCAGCACCGACTAAACTAGCTCCAGAACCAGGACTAAACCAGGATTAAAAGGGCAATTTATCAAAAAAACAAACAAACCCAAGACTAAACCCAGGATTAAAGTCGCCTTTTATCACGTGGCGTCAGTCTAATGCCACATTATTTCAATAAAACTAATGGCAGCATTTTGCCCACATCTGTTACAGCCTTTAAGATTAGAGGAGGCAACATATTTGAATTGAATAGTGATTGATGGAGAGAGTGAGGCACAAACGCAGAGAAAGAGGGAGGGATAAAGAGAGCGAGGGAGAGACTGAGCCCATCCGGACGAGAGGCAACTAGCGAAGAAGCCTCGTCAGTAACAGTTGCCGGAGCGGCTCTTTCCTGCAGCCGGCGAGCTCCACTTCTACATTTTCCTGTTGGTTGGTGTTTTTTTTCCCACTGTTGAACACGTATCTTTGTCTGTGTTGAGCAGACGAAGCGTTTCAGGATGGGATTTTCTTAACTTGACGCTTGGTGGCAGTTTTATTTTTGGGGGCACCTCCTCGCAGCGGATTTACAAAGCGTGTCTGGAGCCTGCGATGAGATTCAGCACCTCGGACAGCGCCTGATCACCAACTGAGGTAGGATGCATAGTTGGCCACAACACCTCCTCTGGGGCTCCGGATCGCGTTTGGGAGAAAAATACTGTTTTATTTTAGGTGAAACGAGCTAATACTTGTCCAAACGTGGCTAAAAAGAGAGTAGACATCACTGCTCTGCAAACTAAACGTTACCAAGAGCCTACTATCAGTCTTAAAGAGTATTAGCTTCAAACTTAGAGCATTTGTATCACTGCTGCTGCTTCATATCTTCTCATCTTCTACTTTGTGACTCTTATCGTGGCTTTTCTCCATGTTTTAAAGCACAAGCGGTCATTTGTGAGCTGTTATTTCTCATAATCTGTTGTATTCAAGCAGAACGAGGCTAAAGTAAACGCTAGAGGCTCATATATAATTGTCGGCGTCTGTCGTGCTTCAATAAAACAGCGAGCCTCCGTTAGCTCTCGTCAATTTAATTTAAGGCAGCTGTTTATTTGAAGAGTCAGCGCGTGCCCAGGCAGCTGCGGCTCCGCGTGGAAGAGGAGCTGGTGTTCACGCGCACGCACGCACAGACGCACGCACAGACGCGCGCACACACGTACCTCAGATACTACAGAGAGGTGCCGTAAACTAACGCTGCAGAAAAGAGTTGGAAAATAACCTGGTGACCCCACACTTCCGCGGCCGTTATCTCAGAACGAGCCCCAGAAACGCGCTCCTCCCTTTTACCCTTTTTACATTTGCATTTTTATATTTTCTGCCATTAATCCACGTGATTTAATACAAGTGGGCTGCCTTCACTGACTCCAGCTTTTAGCTTAAAGCCACTTAAGTTAAAAAAAAATGTGCTCCTTCATCCTCACTGTACCATATTAGACTAATCTGAACTAGATTTAACACAAATATATTTCCTGGGCTGGTTTAAATGGCTTGGATTAAAATAAAATAATCTACAATGCTAAACCACCTTAGTTTTGTTAGCATTAGCTTGGGTTTCTAACTGAATAAGTCATCAAATTACCTTTTAGACTCCAATATAGATGTGTATGAAGTCAACACTTTAATTTGTGAATATTTTATAACATCTAGGTCCAACTCAAGAACCCTATGGCCCTAAATGCATCAGAAGGCAATGGTTCACATTAAAAGCTAATGGAGGCATCCCTGTTTCTCACTGGTGCTATTGGTTTGGTGGAGTTTATTATACCTTCTATGATAATGTCATGTTGAAAAGCCACATTTGTCCTGCTGCCTTTAGTTTTGGAGGAGCTCTAACCCTCTCAGTGTGACCTTTGTTACTGGGAATAATCAGTGTTACTTACTTTACTTGTCAATGCTGAAAAATGTAAGTGTTGGTTCAGTAATAACCCTAATATGTCAAGTGCAAACACAGAAGAGCCGTGTATTTTCCACTTGTAATCCCTGCTGCATAGTGGTGCTGCTGGGATTAAACACGTGACCTTTAAGTTAATCGAGTAGTGCTTGGAATTGATGTCGCCGCCCAGCCTCCGTCTAATGCTCTGTACATAACTTATTGTCTGCTTTTACACTCGACAAATGAATTCTCCAAATGTAAGGAGAAGAAAGATGCTCGTGTCAGTTCTGTTTTGAATAAGAGGTGACCCTGAGTGCATCCTTCGCCCGCGGCGCTCTAACTAGCTGTGATCCCCCAACCCACTCTCACATCTTTGTAAACACAGAGTGGTGCAAGCCGCAGCTTTAAAGCCTTGATTTTAACGATGTTCATTAGGATTTTGATGACGCTGGATGTGTGATATTTTGCCAGAGTGTAAAGTGCGTCTGATACGTTCACTGAGCTGTGAGTGACAAGACTTTAGTGAAAGAAGCAGGAGTGAATCACAGAGAAAACAACGCCTCGGGGCTGCTCTTCAGTGTCCTTGGTCAAAGAAAGCATGTATTGATATCCCAGATTTGCCTGTGGGTTATTAAGCTTTGGACACTGCTGTATGGAAATTGCTGCTCTATATCACGGGGATGATAAACTAAATGCAAATTAATCTTTCATGCTCAATTTATTATCCAATAAACAGACCATGAATTTGAATTTGAATAGTGGCCCGTTCCTTTCCTCAACTGTCTTTGTGTCGTCTGAATGAAAAGGGTTAAGTTAGAGGGCAAAAAAGACATCTCATTCATGGCATTTATCTAGAGGTAATCCTTGAAATATAAAAGCTAAAGTATTTGTAACTAAGATCACTGCTACCTGTTAAAGGCTATGTTCACGATAGTCATAAAAATGGTCGTTAAAATTCATTTTCAAGCAAATTGAAGGCTAGACCGAAGCTTTTTTTTTGCTTTTCATGAATAAAACAGCAACATGATGTAACACAGACATGTTTTAACACAGTTCCATTTCAACAGGTAACACCTAACGTCCCCAGATTTAAACAAACCAGGTTTCATTCATGTTAGTTCAGAATAAAGGGAGTTATTACATTACCTGCAACATACAACATCTGCCATAGATACTTTAGATTTTTTGAATTAAATATCCACTCTGCCAACATTTTTATTTGAGAAATTGTCAGTATATTTATTTCATTTGTCCATAACCTCTGCTACAGACACATAACCTCGCTCTGCAGCAGGATTCTGGAGACGTTTAGGAGTTTATAAAATCACAAAAATCCACTTTAACCGAACCATGACCAAATATTAGTCGGTGTGTCCAATAATGTGGCGTGTTTTAGGTTTGAAGATACAGCGTTTTATCATGACAAATGTAAATATCATATCAAAACTGCAGTTGTTAAATCCAATCTCTGAGCAGGTTTTCACTGAGAGTACGTGCCCTGTTACAGACACTCTCAACACTCTCTGATGGTTCTGTGGGTTCTGGGTTTGTGCTGTGGAGCAGTTCTATCTGTCAGTGTCAGGTTATCAGACGAGGCAACCGGCAGTAAAACGCTCCTTCAAAACTCTTAACTCTTCCCTGTCCACACTCCAGCTTTTGTCATAAATGCATCTAAAATTGCAGCGTTGCAGATATGAATTTTAAAGCAAAAGTATCCTGTTTGGGCAACATTTATCTTGAGGTTCTTGTCGAGTCTTTTTAAGTGTCTTCCGCAAAGAGCGAAAATACACAACGTACAAGAAAAGCCTGCAGTTGACGGTCCCATCTGCCACCGCACAACAACAGATAAATAGACTTCAAAAGGCAGCGCGATGAATCCTGCGTCACGTGTTAGCTTTACACGTCACGTCGCTAAGGTGCTTTTCACGAGCAAACTCTTTACATGCTCATAGCCCTTCGGATCGTGTTTCTGCATGCCTTGAATCCCATTTATGACTCTCTTAAAATTCAGGCCTCTGCTGGAAGCGCAGTTAAATCCAATATTGCTATAAATACATGACGGGCCGGTGGAAAAGCCAGAGAGCGGGTTGAGGCAGTAAACGCCCCCTCGCCTCGCTTCTACCCCCCTCTTCCCAATCAACCCCGGAGACCCCTCCCCCTCGCGCCGCCGCAGAGTGAATTGTGGTCAATTTGAATGATCAACCGGAGACAATCTAGGAGGCAGTGGCTGTCACAGAGAATATTAGGCCCCAATGAGCTGCGCCAATAAAAAACCTGTGTGTCGGGAGGAGTCGATGTGATTATTCACTTCTCCGTGCAGTACTTTAGCTCCGGCTGGAACAGAAAGTCGAGGAAAAAGAGTGATTTTTCTTGAGGCTAGGGCTGTGTGCTATGCTAAACGCTCTGTGCAGTGCTTCCTTCTTGTCATTAGCTGAAACACAGTGGCTGTTACGTCTCATACAGTAAGCACTCGGCTCATCTCATTGCTTCTCAGCCACTAGTTTTCCACTCAGAATCACTGTGCTTCGGAGGGCTATAATCCCACTGACATAATGGCGTCCACTCTAATCAATATCCAAATGGCGAGGTGAATCGATAGCTACAATACTGTACAATAACGTGGCCTGGGAGCGGCACGAGGGGGACGGCAGCCTGCACCCGTCACATGTTAACCCTGGAAAGACTTTGAAAACACGACCCTTAATTATGGATCAAAAATACCAGCCTTGTTAACGAGCCATGTATTATGGATTGCTGCATGATCTATGCTAATGTAAGCACAGCCGTTGGAAAAAAACTGGCACCGCTTTGCTTGCCTCTTTAATAACCTCGCAAGCAAATACACACACGTGGAGTAAATATGCACACAGAAGCATAATTGCGACACAGAGATATACAACAGCGCAGTTGTAAACATAGTGTGTAAAACTGAGCAGAACGGAGCCACGGATGGTCTTTGTTTTGAACGGAAAAATAAAATCCATCCTGGAGACACTGCTGCAGAATCAGATGTGGTTTGGCTCAACATTAAAGAGACACAAAATCATCTGCCTTTTAAGTGTTCATCAAGCTTTTATTCAACGTAATGTAGAATAAAAGCTCTTCCAACAAAAGCAAAAATATATTTGAAGTAATATTGAAGAAACAGAAAAGGTCGCTTTTAAGGCTTTATATGAAAAGCTTTAGGAGTAATTGTAAAGAATAGCTTGAATTGCAGCATAGATACAGAACAATCATCTAAGGTTAATCATCTATAAACTTTTCCACATTGTTTTTGCGAAGGATCTCAGTGGAAGGTCTCTGTCTGTGAATCAGAAAAGGTCAAACAAACAAATACGTGTGACAAAGAAGTTGATTGGACAGTTTTTTTTATCTCAAAGTCTTCACCAAACTAGCTCCAAAAGACGTGACTGTTCAAACACAAACAAGACCTGCATTTCGAGTGTGATAAAATATTTAGTTTCATAATGTTTGGGGCCGCCACTGGAAACGAGGCTTGATGAAAGTGCAGTACTCCACGGTCTCTGCTGCGAGCTCAGTGTTATTTCAACAGAGCCAAATAGTGTTGGATGAAAGATAAGGGACACACTGATAAATGATTAGATTAAGCTTTTAAAAAATCACTGCCACCTTAAATGGCACTTCCTCTGTCGGAGGGCAATTTAGCAAACAGCTGAGCATCTCATAAAGGAGAGTTGCAATAGCTGCACTGGACATTAATAAATCAAAGGCTTCCATCGTGAGGCTGTTGCTGGAGGAGAAAACAAATGTGTCGCGGTGGTTTTGGGCCAGCCACTGCCAGGCGTCAGTAAACATGGATGTGCATCATGAAGATGTGCACCATCTGTACGGTGTTTACAGAGTTCTCCTTATCTCTGTTTTGACTCTGGGTATTTGCTTAACACCAGCTCGGCTAATTTGCTTCAGTGGAGGGTTGTTGACGAGTAAAAACACTAAACAGTGGCAGAACGCAGACCTTATCCCATTTCTGCAGAAATGTTGGACCCAGACTCACGTCCACGGACAGACTGACTCCCTCACGACGAAAATCATGCTTTAAACGGAGCGTGGCTTTGCGGGTATATGGTGGTGAAATATTGGAGCCGTTGCAGCCCTCCAGGCATGCAGTTATCAGGGATACAGAACTGATGGGAAATCAATCAGCTCAAGTGGAGTGGCCTGGCTGTGGTGAGGAGACGAGGCCTGTCTTCTCCCAGATACATGCCTGCGGAGTATAATACTACTCAACCAAATCGTTTATTCATGAATGCATGGGATGTATGTATCAGTGCAAGTACTGAATGTACACAGTATATCTATCTACTGTATCAGTCAGTATCTGCTCATCTATAGCTGTGTTTGCACAGCACAGTGTGAAGGGAGCAATGCAGTGTGAAGGCAAACAGCAAACAGATCTGTTATGTCTCTGTGTCAACCTCATTTCTAATTCATGGGCTTTATTGGTGCTCTGCAGCACAGTATCTCTTCTAAGGACCACTGCTTCAAATGTGTGTTCCAGAGGTGGGTAGAAGTCATGGCAGTAACATTTACTCAGGTAACTAGTTCAACACAGAGTACTAGTGAGAGCAGAGGGTCTGAAACATACTTTTTACTTTTTATTTTAAAGTTACATCTTTGAATATATTGAATACATATTGAATTTGGCGTCTATTTGTTTTTGAACTGGCTACACTGGCCTTTTTTCAAACAAACTCCTTTTCAGCAACAAAATATTGGCACAAAGAATGTGCACAGAGTGAGAGCATTGTCATTAACCACGACGACTGACGTTAATCCTATTTCTGACTCAGCCGAGAACAATAAATAATACCATATAGATTGGTCAGGCTGGTTATACGGCTCATTATTGTTGCAACAAAACAAACACACAACGCATTTTCACTGAATCCTGTGCTACTTACAACATGCAGTTTGTAGGTGTTGTCTTTTATTTGAGTAAAGCACATATTTATCAGAGGCACCACCCTTTGTCCCAAATGAACAGAGCAAGGTAATGCACTGCAGCTGAAAGGCAATAAAGGAACTGAGTGGCAATGGACATTAATACACCACATTATTCCACAGAGGCTGTTTTCTTTATAATCATTTAAATAGGAATATAAAAGGCCTTTCAGCGGCGTCATCTTAAGGACAAGAAGAAGAGACTGGCAAGATGTTTGTTTTTGCCTCATGCCTCATTTACATTTTTCACATTTTACAAGGACTCTTCCAAGAAACAAGCGATCGCGAGCGTAACCTTGTCACATTAAATGGACCGGTCTCTCGGCGTAACAAGCGCACAAAATAATCGACAGGGCGCCAGAGCAGTGTCTGTTTATATATTGTGTTATCAGGCAGTAACCAGGCCACGTTTTCCCCTCGTTTCCATGGGTTCTTGCACTTTACGGATGTTTCATTATTTCAAGTGCAGCGTGTACAGGTGGAAGTGCCGCTCTTAAGTGCGTTTATTCGTAGTCTGCGTCAGAATGTGCAACATATTGTGATATAAACATGTTCTTTCCTAATGTAATGTGTGTTTAGTGATGGGTCTGCAGCTCTAAATGAGAAAATGACAGAGGGTAAGAGGTCCACACTGAATATTGATCAGGTATTGGCTCAAAGTAATTAAGAAAAGCAATATATAAGTGCAGGTGATTAAGCGGTCACGCAGACGCAGCTATTTTCTTTCAATCCTTATTAGTGAATTCATTACATTCAAAAAGATAACGAGACTATTATTAAGTGCAAAATATGTGAATCTCTAAAGATCATTAACAGATATTACTGCAGTGTTGTTTTTGTGTTAAAAACTTAAACAATACTAATTTATCTAAACTGAGATACCCATAATACGTCGTTATAACGAGGTAGCAGTATGCATTTACTTTTTAGACTTTATCTGACTTTAAAACAACATAACAGTGGAGCTATTAACATCTCAAAGTGAATTGATGTAGTGTAATGTACAAAAAACATGCATTTAGGAGAAATTAAAGCCAGTTTAAACGCTACGCTCCATCACTACATTTAATCTCCTCTTTAAACATTTAAATTCGTTCTTTTTCTTAAGTTTGTACCTTTAAATCCTCCTCTCATGGAAGATAATCTGGTTAATTGTGTTTGAAATATTTAAGACAGAAAGGTGTTGCAGTGAGCTTTGTCGTCGTGCGATTCTGTGAAACTGAGAGGAACGTCTGGGTCGAGTCTGGGGTCCCGGAGTCTCCCGCTGACCCCACGCTGCGTAAGAAGCGAGACAAACAGCAGGGGTCCGGACGCGTTAATGCATCCGTGCACGCTGTTATTTTCAGCGTAAGTGCTTGTGTGTTTAAGACCGTATGTACTGTATGTGCTCTATCTGGACCTCGTGTCAGTTAACGCAATAAGTGGCTATACGCGCACACATATGTAGCACATTCAGGCAGCCGGAGGGTATTATATTATCATAATAAGCAGGCCATATTGTGCTGACAGCTTCTTGCCGTACACTTTATGTATTTGCTAATGGAGTCCAGCAGCCGGAGTGAAGGTTATATCAGCCACAGCGAGGTCCGAGCTGAACTCATCCAGAAGATAATAAAAGAACGTCTTTGGAGCGTCCTTTAAACGTGCTTACTAGAGCGAGCAAAACGGTTTTTTCATAATAATGTTTGGATAACATTTGCGAGAGCTAGTCGTGCAGGTGTGTGTGTAATTACAGTGTGTTTGACTGTAATTAAGTCAGGCCCAGAGAGTCAGCACCCAGGCCTCGGTAGGCTCCGTGTGCACTGCTCCAAAACAGAGGCTCCCGTGATTTAATTACCGCTCTAGCACACACACAAACTCACACACACACGGCACACACACAAACTCACACACACACGGCACACACACAAACTCACACACACACGGCACACACACACAGAAACTCACAACACACGCAGAAACTCACAACACACACGACACACACACACACGGCACACACACACGACACACACAGAAACTCACAACACACACGACACACACAGAAAGTCACATACAGAAACTCACACGCAGAAACTCACAACACACGCAGAAACTCATACACACACGACACACACACACACGGCACACACACACGACACACACAGAAACTCACAACACACGCAGAAACTCACAACACACACGACACACACACACACGGCACACACACACGACACACACAGAAACTCACAACACACACACGGCACACACACACGACACACACAGAAACTCACAACACACGCAGAAACTCACAACACACACGACACACACAGAAAGTCACATACAGAAATTCTCACGCAGAAACTCAACGACACACGCAGAAACTCACAACACACGCAGAAACTCACAACACACACGACACACACAGAAAGTCACAACACACGCAGAAACTCACACGCAGAAACTCACAACACACACGACACACACAGAAAGTCACATACAGAAACTCACACGCAGAAACTCACAACACACACGACACACACAGAAAGTCACATACAGAAACTCACACGCAGAAACTCACAACACACGCAGAAACTCACAACACACACGACACACACAGAAAGTCACATACAGAAACTCACACACAGAAACTCACAACACACACACGGCACGCACACACGACACACGCAGAAACTCACGACACACGCAGAAACTCAACGACACACGCAGAAACTCACAACACACACGACACACACAGAAAGTCACAACACATGCAGAAACTCACACGCAGAAACTCACAACACACACGACACACACAGAAAGTCACAACACATGCAGAAACTCACACGCAGAAACTCACAACACACACGACACACACAGAAAGTCACAACACATACAGAAACTCACACGCAGAAACTCACGACACAAGCAAATACTCACCGACACACACAGAAACTCACGACACAAGCAAATACTCACCGACACACACAAAAACTCAACGACACACGCAGAAACTCACGACACACACTCACGACACACGCAGAAACTCACGACACACACTCACGACACACGCAGAAACTCACGACACACACAGAAACTCACCGACACAAACTCACGACACACACAGAAACTCACAACACACGCAGAAACTCACAACACACACGACACACACACACACGGCACACACACACGACACACACAGAAACTCACAACACACACACGGCACACACACACGACACACACAGAAACTCACAACACACGCAGAAACTCACAACACACACGACACACACAGAAAGTCACATACAGAAATTCTCACGCAGAAACTCAACGACACACGCACACGACACACGTGGAAACTCACGACACGCAAATACTCACCGACACACACAGAAACTCACAACACACGCAGAAACTCACAACACACGCAGAAACTCACAACACACACGACACACACAGAAAGTCACATACAGAAACTCACGACACACGCAGAAACTCACAACACACGCAGAAACTCACAACACACGCAGAAACTCACAACACACACGACACACACAGAAACTCACACGCAGAAACTCACGACACACGCAGAAACTCAACGACACACACTCACGACACACGTGGAAACTCACGACACGCAAATACTCACCGACACACACAGAAACTCAACGACACACAATCACGACACACGCAGAAACTCAACGACACACGCAGAAACTCACGACACAAGCAAATACTCACCGACACACACACACGACACACACAGAAACTCAACAACACAGGCGGAAACTCAACGACACACACAGAAACTCACCGACACACAGAAACTCAACGACACACACAGAAACTCACCGACACACAGAAACTCAACGACACACACAGAAACTCACCGACACACAGAAACTCAACGACACACACAGAAACTCACCGACACACAGAAACTCAACGACACACACAGAAACTCAACGACACACACAGAAACTCAACGACACACACAGAAACTCACCGACACACAGAAACTCAACGACACACACAGAAACTCAACGACACACACAGAAACTCACCGACACACAGAAACTCAACGACACACACAGAAACTCACCGACACACAGAAACTCAACGACACACGCAGAAACTCACCGACACACACAGAAACTCACCGACACACACTCACGACACACGCAGAAACTCACGACACACGACACACGCAGAAACTCACACAGAAGACACACACACACCATCCGAGCGTGCTCCACTCTCTGGATGCCCCTCTGGTTTGTCACCTGCCTCCACATTAACCCTTCACAGTGGAGTGTGTGATAAACCTGACCCGTCTGGAGGACATCACTGTTGTGTTGTGCGTCTCAGCGACTGCAGTAACAATCGTACAAACGGCCATTGATACGGATCGAGTGTGACGAGGGTAAAAGGGCGCCTCTTTCCGGCGGCTGCAGCCGGGGCCGGTCGGTCTGATTAGTCCACCGCTGATAGTTGTTGCTGGGGGGATAAACTTCTCTCACTGAGACTGGATGGCTCTGAAGCAGCTGCTGTATCACTGCCTCCAAGCTTTGGGGAGTTTCTGTGGAGCTCTTTCCTCATTCACCTCCTCACTCCACTCTGATTTCTTCTATCTCTACTCAACACCATCATCAAGTGTTTTAAACTGAATATATGTAACAGCTCGGAAACATTAGCACTATTGACATTCTGGAAGATGAAATTATGAATTGCATTTACATTACAGCTACAGTAGATGCATTTAACAAGCTCGTTTTATAAAAAGTCTTGTATTAAACTAGAAAAAGAGGTTGTGACACTAAAACAGTTTTTATGAGTCTGTTTAATGCAATAATCAACCCACGTAAATCCTGTCACACGCTGTGATTTTAGCCGTGGCCAACAAACACTTAATTAGTCGTGGCAGAATTGTTAATGGTAGATTTTAGCTGGTGGTCACACAGTTTGATGTAAAAGACCAAAAAGTGCCACACGAAGCTCTTATTTCAACACAAACTTGAACAGACTCCATCCTTCTTTGTTTTTCTCTTTTGTTCTAACGTCATGAGCTCTTCTTGAGTTGACGCTGCCTGTTGTCGATGTACGAATCCTATCTGAATTTTTTTAAAACTTCTGTGTCATATGGGCTTAAAACTATTTGTTAATTAAAACAAATAACATAACAATCTGATTTACCACAAACTAGAGTCTCCTGTGGGAAAGACCAAAAGTAGATTTGACAAAAATGCTTCTATACTTATCCAGAAACGGTGTGTATTTTCCATCCTACTGCGGATGTATAATGCTCAACATTTTGAAAACTGTCACAATAAAGCCTCAGCTCGTTTCCCTGTTTTCTTTCTTGCCCCTCTCTGCTGTTCCTCTTCATTTCTATCTTGCAGGAACACCTAAACACCAGCCCCAACAGGGAACAAGATAACACAAGGACACACACGCCCAGCAGTGATGTACTCTCTCTTGTACTTTTTCCCGTGTGGGCTCAAATACAAAAGGCCATTCCCTCTTATCTCTAACTGAGGAAAGTTTACAGAATGTTTCCACAAAGAAATATGATGAGTGCTGCCTTGTTTTGTTTAGAGATGAGTAGTTTCGTCAATGACCTGTCTCTCAAAGCAGCACGGCTCTAATCGGCACTACGCTCCACAATTAGACACAAAAACACAGGGAAAACTATAATAAACAAAGATGAAACAAGTCGAGGCCTCAGTCAAAGCCAGACGCTGTGAGGAAAAGGCATCGGGGCAGGTGGAAAACAGGCTTTACCAAACAGACGCCACCATGCCTTTGAAACACATCAAACAAACGGCGCCGTGCTCAAACTCTTATTAAAAGCCTACAGCGGATATTTAGCCGGAGGTCGTCGGTGGAAGCGCTAGTGTCTGCTTGATACGGGTCCAAACAGAGCACTGGCAGCGCCGCCTTCAGACCCCGGCCCACAGGTTTCATGTCGGAGCCAAAGACAGCGACTGCAGCCTCCAGAGTGACTCAAAAACTCCATGATCCAGAAACATCTCTCCTGAGTTGGCCGCGCAGTAAAAGACAACGCTCAAGAGAATAAAAACACCCAAACTGTCCTTTTCCCCTCTATCTTTGTCTTTCTTTTCTCATCCGTTATCTCCACGTGCCTCGATTTGTTTCATTTGAAGCCATTTCTGTCTGGAAAATATTTACACTTAATGAAAGCTGACTCGAGTACTCCCCAAAGCCTGATGCCTTTGAACATTATTCTTAGCCTCAGCAGATCAATATCGACTTCTTTCCCTGTCTGTCTGTTTGCAGTTGCTAAAACTTTGCCGTAATGAATTTTTTTTTTCCTCCTGATGAAACCGACCGGGCGTCTGAGTCCTCCTGTTTTCTCTTAATGCTGTCAGGCCAAATAATATCTTGTGCATCTCATAGAGCTCTTAATCTCTGGACTATAATTGAAGTGTGGCTGCAATGAAAAGCCCACATTCCCAATCACTGCAGTCACTCTTGATGATGCAAGTTGATGGAAATCCTGAGTCCGGTGTGGAAATTGGGACGTGTTTACAGAAAAAGAGCCATTTAGTTCCTTAGTGAGTATAAAGTCCTGGTATGTTTAGTATTCACAGTGGCACACATTCTGTTGGCTGATTGTGCTCATTGGATTTGTGTTTTCCAATATAATCAAAATGTGCTCATCGGGCTAAATACTAATAAGACTTTTGGTTTCTGCTCATATTTTTTAAAAAGACACCACTCTTTTTACTTTGAGAAAGTAAGTTTTTACTTGTTTTTGGTCTTTGTTTCGAACTATGAGCGTAAATGGGACATCTGACTGGAGCACAAACATACAGCGAGTATTAACGTTGGCTAGCTTTGACAAAATGGGTTTGATTTTGTTTAATGTAAAGAAAAGGTTTGGTGGTTTAGTGCTGACTTGGGGCTGTTTCCATTCTTCATCTTGAAACTGGTCTAAAGACTATTTTGTAAAGGTTTTGTCATGGTCTCGACTAACTCTGTCTTGATCTGGCTGGAACAAACCCTGACCTCCATGAGTCTGGACCTGGTCTAAGACTGGACTAACTCTGTCTCCTTCACCAAACACTGACCTCCATGAGTCTGGACCTGGTCTAAGACTGGACTAACTCTGTCTCCTTCACCAAACACTGACCTCCATGAGTCTGGACCTGGTCTAAGACTGGACTAACTCTGTCTCCTTCACCAAACACTGACCTCCATGAGTCTGGACCTGGTCTAAGACTGGACTAACTCTGTTCCTTCACCAAACACTAGACCTCCATGAGTCTGGACCTGGTCTCAGACTCGACTTGGACTCTAGAGTTATTCACTGTTGTCTCTATTACAGTGTATTGTGCACTGGTTCTGGTCTTGATTCGGTCTCTGTCATGGTCTTGGTCTTGACTCGGTCTCGACCTGTTTCACTCGAAGGTGCTCACAGCTCCACAGAAAACCCAGGTTAACTCCAGTTGTTAACCTGCTTCATGAAGCCACTTACCCAGACTGCATTATTCAGTTGTGTGTAACCAGGCAGAATGGGTTCAACAACCCTTGTGCACTCATTAACTGATGCTCTAAAAGGACTACCCCAGTGATGCCTCAGACAAAACCAGCCTTTTTCTTGCAGTGAAATGGCAGCTCAGTTCACGTTCGTTGTTGTTTTGTGTAACGAGCATGTCCACAGGCTTTGTGTGTTTGCACAGCGCTGCTCGGACTGATAATGACTTCACAACTTTAGTTTGCAGCTTTCGACAACTCAGCCTCACCATCTGTCTATTCAAATACATCAGTGAATACATCCAAAACTGACAAATCATATTTTGTTCAAGTGGTGTCGAGTTTCGAGTATATTTTATTGGAAATATCTCGTCTTTGAGTAAAAAAGTGAGTTTTAACCAAACCAAAAATGTAAAATGTCAGTGCATCGTGATCTGGACTCAGCTCCAGTATCGGTCAAACAAATGCCCCTCTGGCGTTGTGTTTACATCGGAGCCGGTCAACGGGAGTCACGGAGGTGAAGCCGAGGTTGACTGGCGTCTTGCTTCGCTGCGTTCAGTGAGTTTTACAAGGTCTCTGTCAATAGCGCTGACAAGCTACAAGCGACATTGCTGCACTCTTGACTGCACTGAGCAACCTGAATGTCTATATACAGAGACCCAGCAGCAGGCCCAGGTTATCACTGTCAGCTCCCACCACACACAGCACATTAGAACACGGCGCTTGAAATCATTTTAAATACTTTTACTTTTGTTTTGTCGAGGTTTGATTCATTTCTGTTGTGCGCTCTCGCCTGACGCATCACGCACTTCCATTAATTGTTTATTTCCATGTGCAAAAATAGGGCAGTTTGTCTTGAAATAAGAATCATTACCCTTATATTTATTATTGAAGAAGCCTGAAACATGCTCAGATTTGGCCCCGAAGAAGCGGTATGAACCTCAAAAACCAACACATATAGATTCAAGTCAACATTTGGAAAGAAGAGAGAAGAGGAAGCCCCAGTTGGCCTTATTAAACCTACTACAGTAAATGAGATATTGTAATTCTGTCTGTGTTTGGCTGGGGTTGGATCTGTTTTGTGCTTCTGAACTGAAACTAGATTGAATTTAGAAAAAAAGAAGAACCCATCTGCACATTATGCTGATTGAAAAGGTTGATTACACCATTGACAAAATAAATACCGGCATCCATTTTTAATCATCTATTAATCATTTCCATGTTCCAAATGTTTCCCAGATACAGTCTTGAAATGAAGAGCATCTTTTTTTTTTTTGATCGTACGTCTGCTGTCGATGTTGATCATTTTGTTGCTTGCCTGAGGTTTATTTTTTTGTTCATCTTGTTGGAGTTTCCGAGGACAGAGAGTGTCATTCATTTTAAAGTCTGTAAAGTCCTTCGAGGCAACTCTGTTTGTGATATTGAGAAATAAAAATGACTTGTGACATGACGGTGTGTGTGGCTGCAGCATCAAAGTTTATTTAAAAAGTCAGTTCAAGGATTCCTAATGGACCCAGAAATACACATCTACAAATATAATGAATCATATCTTTTTGTATTGATAATTCAATCAACAGTTATCTTGTCAAAAGGGAAAATTCTGAAATCACAGCTATTTTTCCATTGTGTTTTATTTTAAAAGCAGACACTAATACGATATGCCTCTTTCAGTTCCTTTTTATGAATTATGATGAAATGACATGCTCTTATTGTGTAATATTGTACTGCTCACTGGAGAAGAAAGACGGTGAAATTGAATCAAGTTCTCCTGCCCAGCTTGTTACCCTTCGCATGTCCTCGGTCCTTTGTGCGAGTGCGAATTAAAAACTAGTTTGCCCAGATAGCCACTCCATTCCTCACTCCATGATTCACGATTATTATCCGAGAACTGGCTCGTGTTGTTCCCCCTGCAGCTCCGCGCTTTGTGTCTGATCAATGTGTGGTCTTAGCAACTCCATCTCTTTCCAATTAAGATATTTCAATGCGTTTTCCTTGAGGATTTTACCCGAAAGGTCAAGCTCCCTGTCCTCCCATTAAAAGCCCCGCTCGACACAACCACTACAATGTCATCCGCTTCAATAATAAAGCAACAAAAATGTCAGCGACTGATGTCATTAGGGCTTTTGGGAAGCGAAAGATGTTGGCCCGTGCTTTGTTTCCACTGCATCACTTACAATCGTAATCGCCTCATGTTTCATCAGCGCTTTCCGATGGGACAAATGATCCCTATAAAACACGGGGAAACAAATTAACCACCGGTGTCAAGATTTTAATGGTCCCAATTAGTCAACACTTTGGGGAATGTGCATTATTAAGAAAGATAGTGTGCAACATCCAGTCGGTAAATTCAATCTAGTTTGCACCTGCCAAAACGAATATGTCTGACAGTTTGAACACTTGTCCTACAGGCATTGTATTAACAGATGAAAGCAGCGTTATGTAAACTGATATCCAAACAGACACAATCCTATTTTAATGCTCAAAACAACACCCACGAACTTCCCAGACAAATGTTTTCTCAGCTATCGCCAAAGTGTTGCCCAACCAACTCCACACAAACGGAATAATAATCAGCCTCCCACACTTAAACTTTACATTACTTTTGCCCTCCTTCAAACTTTCCATCAAAAGGGAGGATGGTGTTTTTGAATACACATCTGCCAGCGGCTCCTGAATGATTGGTTCCCAGATTGCGTCCCTTGAAACTCTCTTTTTTGGCACCGTTTCCCTGCACCGATGCCAGACGGAGACACGACCAATCAGCTCCCCTTGGTAAGCTCTCCCAAGGTTGTGCAGCTTCTGGAGAACTTGTCTGTGTTGCTTCATGATGAAAAGTATTTGTTGTTGACTAAGTGGAGCTGTGCACTTACAAACATCCATTAAAGCCGACGTGTTTTTGAATTTTATTTATTTTTGTATTCGATGCTATTTGTTTCTTAATGGCGAGTAGCTAATGTTTCTTGGGATTTGGGCAAACTTTTAGAGTTGTAATGAAGCGGAAAAATGAGATCAAAACACACGGGCACGAGCAAATGACACTGTGGATTTAATTTTGGGAAGAAAATTGGTGGGAGTCTACAGAGGTGTTAAAAAACAATTAGTGTGCACACTTGTTGCTGAGAATAAAGCCATTTGATTGGACCAAAGGCATATTAAGTCTCATCTCGTCACATAAATCACTGCAACACTGATGTTTTCTACAAACAGATAATAAGGACTCAGTATTATCATTTATCCAAGACTGTACTAGAAAAATGGACAGCTTTTTACAGGAAGTAGATGGACAGGTGTGACATTAATTTGTAGTATTTTAAAATGACACTAAAAGAAAATGCAAAATAGATGCATTTCCATTTCCACAAACAGCGTTGTTCCGACCTTAACTTTGTCAGAGATTGTAAATTATATTTTGGGTTTTTATTAACACCTCAACCACCTCCGTAAAAATATATAATGTGATATTTCCAAATGTAAAGTCTTTTTTATGTTGTTTGTCCTGTAGGTAGTAACAAGACTCTCAGTATTTATGTCACTGCAGTTTGGTGACGTTTGATGAAGGACTATGATCTTAAAGCAATTAAAATGACCTTAACACCAGCTCATTGTAAAACCAGATTAATACCCATTAAGAGAACCACAATATCATCAGGTACAGTCAAACAAAACATGATGAACATAAATAGGAGTAATGTAAACAATATTTATTTCATCTCAGAGCCTGGAAGTGTGCCACGTTCTGTATTTACCTTTTATAACATCCAATATTAGCACAGCAGGCTGAACTTGTGAATGGCTAAACTAGCCGCTGTCTGCTGCAGATACAGCACACACTGTCCCATTAACAAAATGGCACACGACTCAATGCCTTTAGTATTTAGTCTTCCGCCGCCGTCTGAAAACGGCAAGACTGCAGAGAAATCCAATCCAATATTGATTGTTGAGAAATGTGTTCTCCCACATTTGGTCTTAAGGCTAAGCCTCAACTAAAGCTCAACCAGATCCGATTTCTCCGCCTCGGTTGCTTCCCCTCTCTCTACGTCGTCTCTTCCAGCGCTTTACTGCAGGCGGAAAAAGCCAGGTTAGACTTCTCCCAGAACCTGGCTGCCCCGCTCATATACTTAAGAATAAAACTGCCAACTTACGGAGCCAACTGGGAATATTTTACCCCTGCCTTTAACTGCACAGCCCAGTTCCTAAACTCCTCCTGCCCCACCTTCCTGAGCTAAAGCGTCTGCAGGGAATCAGGGAAGGGCAGAGGAGACAGGCAGCAAGTGTGTGCAGATGATAAGGTGCTAGGCTTATTTGCGTGGGACATATTCACAGTGGGAGCTTGCATCAGAGCGAGCACGGGCCTGTTACGTGAAGTAAAGCCTGGTTTGTCAGATTTAAGTAAAGACAACTGAGAGACACATGTAGGGCTTTGAAACACAGGCAGGTTGTATGTATCCAGAGTTTAGTTATTGTCTTACTGATAACTATGAGCTAAAGCTAAAGTGTTAATGTCTCAGTGTTTAAATAGCAAACCGTGTCATGCCTTGCTTCAGTTTTTGGACTGATAAACAGGATTTGTGCGGAGACACCCCGGCGCACGACTGTGTGTGTGACGCTGATCGGCTTTCGGCTCACGGCTGCGGTTAATTATTCACCGGGGTTGTGCTGCAGAGATGAACTGAGGGGCTCTGGGATAAAGGCACTGGAGGAGGAAGATGAAATTATAAAATCCTAATGACGGAACTCCGGTTGAATGGTAATTTCTTAAATTGATTTTGAAGAGGTGCCCAGACAGAACAAGCATGCACAGACATTGAGATGGGGCAGAGCTGGAGGATCGTACAGCCTCCGTCTCAATGGACGTGTTCACCTCTGGCCTAATCTCTCTTTTCATCCCACACTTAAGCTTCATCACCACACGTCTGTCCTTTTGTTTCATTCTCTCCTACTTAACCTTAGCTTCTCACCTCCTCCTACTCATGTTTCCCTTTCACGTCTCCACACTGTGTTCGCATTTGTTATCGGATTTTATTCCTCAGTTATATACTTTGGACTCATATAACTTACAGTCCACCATAAAGTGTTAGTTTGAGTTTATTTTACTGTGGAGCAGTCGGCATTTGGGGAATTATAGCCGTGTGAACTGTCAGGACTACACTAACTTCTGTCTGCAGCAGTGGTTCTCAAAGTGTGGGGCTAGTCCCACTGATGGTACTTTGGCTTTTTGAGTGGGACTCAGGGACCCTCAGAAGTTCATTTTTCAAATAAAAAATGATAACCCAAGCTTTTTTTAAATTATCCTCCGCCAGAGACAATGGAACAACAACTTGAGGCAATTAAAGTCGAGCTAAAATAGGTTAAAATCTATTAATGTCAAACTGAAACCATTTAGAACCTAAACTAAAATCAATAAAAACCTTTCAAAGACCAACTTAAACACCATAAAACTTGTTAAAATCAAACTAAAACTGCTCTAGACCTGTTCAAGTCCAACAAGAAGCACTTAAACTGTATTTAAACTGAACTCAACTCACTTTAGACCTGTTTATGTCCAGAATTATTACTGTATATGAAGGTGGGACTCACAAATACATTATCAGGTGTTCAGGCAAGTTTAAAAAGACATTAAACTTGTCTTGACTGTCTCTTGGCTTTTAGTTAGTGGACATTTAAAACTTCACCCTGGTTTAATCCATTTACAGTGTTTGGATAAATGCAGGTATTTGACGTCAAATTCATTCAAAGCAAAATGTAACCTCAATTTTAAATTCAATGAAATGGAAGGTTGCCTGTATTCTTCAGATTGAGGTTGATAAAGAATAAAGAATAGCTGCTGCAGGTCAGTGTGTGGGTTAGTCAGCCATTTATTAAATCATTTTAATTTATAAATGTGAAAGTTTCTGGGCTCAGTTATGAATCCATTATTGGAGGTTATATATTTTATCAATATCTGTCTATTTAGAGTTGATCTGCTTTAAAAACCTTTTCCTCCAGAGGCTTTAAAGACAGGTTGTGATAGTCTTAGACCCTTTACACACATTACACTGACACTTTATTCACTCATGTTGCTCTTTTATGACCGTTAGTAACAGCTACTTCTGTCATGCATCAAGCTTCTAAAACTTCATCCATATTCTACCCATTTTTGAGTACTTCTTGGTTCATAAACTCTCGGCTCCTCGCTCCAGGTGCCAACGGTCTGTGAAGGTTCCTATTCATCCAGATCATCTTATAAAGTCGTTTAAAAGTGGTAGTCATTGTAAAGCTTTAAGGCCAAGAAAAAGTTTGTGCGTTCATAAATGTTGTCCACAGAAACTAAATAAATCTGGCAGCGCTGTGAGACTTTCGTCACCGTTTTTCAGCGTAATGTTGGCCCCCGCTGGACTTTTTGGCAGAACGTGAGAGTGCACAGTTTGAGGCTGTCTGATGTGTACTATCCAGCAGACAGTAGATGGAAGCTCAGACATGGAGCCTTCTGGATTTCTGTCCATCATTTCCCAGCATGCACAGCGGGTTGTTTAACCTGCAGGTGGCTAGTTTGGTGGAGTCTGACTGAGTTACACAGAAATGAGAATTCAGAACAGTTCTTTGTTTTGAGAATTTCCTGCTATACATTTTTTTTTTTTTTTTTTTGCAAGGTCTAGACTGCAAATCTTTTGAAGTGATTAATGATGCTGTCACCACTTCCAAGCTCCAACTGGGTTATTCTACCTGAGTCACAGAATGATGATGAATAATGCTTCGTGTTAATTGTGAAGTTAAAGTCGGAAATACTCTGCAGCCATTAATAAGTTTGTCACTAGTTTGTGTTTCAATAAATGCAGTAACCCTCTTCAGTATCCTTCAAACGTGAAAACAACTACAACAAACCTACAATAAAAGAGTTTTAAGTTGTAACTGTAATTTTCGCTGTATTAAGTGACAGTATGTGATGCACCTGTCCTTTCTACGGCCTGGGAGCACTTTCATTAGCCCCGCAGGGACATGAAGAAAGAATGGGTTTATGAAGAAATCTTATAGAAACGAGTCAGAAGAACCAGTAATCAATGTCCGACTGAATGTCCTGAATCTTCATGTGTTCAAAAGGAAAACATTTTCTCAACATAATATTATCTTCTGGTCTTATACACTAGATCAGTGGTGTCAAACTCAAAGAGGTGAGGGGCCACGATAGTTAATAAGAATCATTTCAGAGGCTGAAGATGGAGACATTTGGAAGCTTTTATTAAATTTTGAATGTGAGGTTTCATCTTCGTTTGAGTCAGACTAAAGTTATCTTTAACATTCATTTCCTCCTTTGAAAGAAACAGGTTAGATAGATTTAGAAGGATTTGAACATGTTTTAGTTGGATTTGAACATGTTTAAGTTGGATTTGAACAGGTTTTGATTGGATTTGAACAAGTTTTGGTTGGATTTGAACAGGTTTTAGATAGATCTGAGCAGCTTGTAGTTGGATTTGAACAAGTTTTGGTTGGATTTGAACACGTTTTAGATAGATCTGAGCAGCTTGTAGTTGGATTTGAACAGTTTTTATTTGGATTTGAACTGTTTTTTGTTGAATTTGACCAGGTTTTAGTTGGATCTGAGCAGCTTGTAGTTGGATTTGAAACAATTTTATTTATCTTTGTAAAATCAATCCATCAAAAAACCTGTTCAAATCCAACTGAAACCTGTTGATGCCTAAAATATCACTTTCTAAATGTATTGAAGGGCCACGTAAAACATTGCAAAGGGCCACATTTGGCCCCTGGACCTTGAGTTTGACGTGTGTGCTAGTGAAAAATAGCTTTGACTAATTTTGTTCCACGTTCATTAATGTGACAACATGATGAATACTGAATATAATGCCCTGATATTTTATACACTGGATCAACACACCTCACGCCACAAAAACATCTTAAAATAATCTGCAGCTATTCTCTAATCTAAGCTATTACCATAACCGTGATTTATCTAGGACTGATGAAACAGTTTACTCACATTTACCACGGTGTTGTAGCTTTGCAGATCTGTTGGTGGCTGCTTGTATTTTTATCTTTTTCATGTCTGATTATTCACAAATACAAGCCACAAAGCTCTAACACCTACTTTCATTTTGAGAGAGTATTTCGAAGCAGCGTTCACCTCTTCTGCGACCGCCACCCTCCCGGCCAGTCCCTCTTATCCAGGCAGCGGGCCGTGAAAAGCCAGTGAAAGGCACGGTGATTGACAGAGATAAGGGCTCTAATTAGAAGCAGTGATTGGGGGCTCTGGAGGGGGCTTAGCTTCCTGGCAGGCATAGACAGAGACATATCCAGGGCGCCCTACCCCTTTGCAATTAGACACACATCTGCTATCAGCGATCAGCTCCGTGTCCCTGGAAGCCTCTGCAGCGTGTTGCCTGTCAATGTCATTCATTGTCCCTGTTCGTTCACCGCTGCAGACCGCTGCCACCTCTGGAGATGGATGGGTCAGATACAGACGCACGAGGGCACCATGAATATTCATACGGTTCTTTGCGCACACATGCGAAAAGAGTTGCAAATACACAGTTGTGCATTATCCGAAAGGGGTTTGACTTTTAAAATAACTCCAATCAATCAACTACAAGGAGGTGCAGAAAGCAAACCGAATGCATTCATAGAAGAAGAAGTCATTAATCAATGCAAAGGGATACATTCTGCATAAAATGTGTGTTAGCCTTGCTGCGCGGCTAACGGCAAATAAAGTGAAGCTGCCACTAACTGTCAAAACATCCAATTTACTCTGTTATAATGAGAATGAGCAGCTTTTAATATCACCTTACTTATTTTTGAGATCCATTTTTATTGCTGTTTCTGAGACAAAACCAAGAAAAGCAAGAGGAATAGTGGAATATAGTGCAGTTCTGGGCTGTTCGCAGGAGCCAGAAGGTTCACAAGAAAGATCGATCTAAAGCATTTTTCACTTTATACAGTAAGTAGTGAGTTTGTAAAGAAAAAACGCCCTATAATATTCAATTTTTCTTCACTTTCTGTAAAGGAATAACAAATTTGATCAGTTTTTGTGCATGTTTTGATTTGGAGCAGAATGTGCAGTGTTCCCAATGCTTTTGTGTGAATGAAAACAAAAGCTATTATAAGGATTTTGAGCTTTATTACATTATTACAAACACAACTGTACCGGAAAACAGTAACACGGAGCAAAATGGACCTGTAGCAGTTTTCAAAGTCACTCCACACGAGCAACATATTCAACCACGTGAGCCACTGAGATACCACACCACAATCTTTTATTTTTTTAGCTAAAATCCATTAAGATACAACCATAAATGTTAGAGGGCGAGAACTGCAATATATCAACTCCATAAAAGGACGCCCTTGACAGATTTTACTACTAATAATAATTAATGTCTTTGTCGTACATTATTTGGAGGATATTTCAAGTCTCTAAAGCAAACATATGTTCAGCCATGATTGAGTAAAACTAAAGCACGGAGTGAAAACATCTCTCCAGCCGATGATGTTAAGTAAATGGAGTAAAAGCCTATACAAACAACCATAAGCTTTAGAGCATATGCACACATTTAACATACCATTAGCCCACACACGGCTGACTCAGTACTCTCTCTGCTGGCACTGAATTTACAGTGTGAAAGTATGATCCGCCTGCAGACGTTTTACTGCCCGGGCCAAATGTCACATCATCTCAGCGGCTAGTTTTATGATTCTAATCCAGGCGACTGACGCACGGAGCACTGGCATGTTCAAAACAGCATAATGGTGCATTATGACACGAGAGCATACATCATTAGGCCGGGCAGCTCCGGTTGTGTTGAGAGATCCCGCCAATTTATGGGAATGATATGTCTGCGGCCTAATTTGGAATATGAGGCCGTCGTCATTTGAATAATCTACACTGTGAGAGCGGAGAGGCCAAGGGATATTTAACATGATGAATAAGCCAGAGCTGGAGAACTGGCACTATCTGCTAAAGTCTTAAATCCAGGGGAAGGCAGCATAGACACAGCAAACCCAGTCTTTAAAGTGAGGGCGGGACACAGGAGCCATTCATAAAGCACTGGTGTTGCATGGTTTCCCTCTTTTAACAAATGGTGATACAATTAAAGATACTTAAAGACACTGGATTGTCCGTGTTGGAATCCTCATTGTGGTCAACGTATTGCCTTTGCTTCAAAATGCATGCTTTCCCTTTTACTCTTGTACAGAACACTACACGTTATTTAGTCAATCATTTCTCCCCTTTAATAACTCCAGTTGGTGTTTTATTTTATATCATTTTAAAGCCTGATTACTGTCCTTTACAACGAGAACTTGTAAAGGTTGTGCATTTGTGGAATATTCTCCTGTTGGTATTTTTAATCACTCTTGTTTTGAGCTTAAAGTGTGGCCAGATGTGTGTCCAGAGCCTGACAGAAGATAAAACTACCAAAGGGATAAAAACTGTAGGCTAGTTTATGTTTATGTTAAGTCTAAAGTCTCATAGTGTTTAAATAAATGTTTTTCTTTGCGAGTGAAAGCAGCAACAGTCACAAGCTCTGTATGAAAATGAAAATGGCAGCGGGTAAATTGTTAGCATTAATATTCCAATGCCTATTATGCTTCTCTGTTCCTTTGTGCTTCACTGAGTAAGATACTTAACACAATTGGATTAAGGACTTTACTCTGAAACTCTATCTCTCCAGCTCCTGAAACTATTTGCTGACAAAGTTCCTCTTAAGTTTATATTAGATCCTGAACTAGATAAAGTTTTCAGAATTGTAATCTACAGTGGGACTATTGAAACCATTTAGAACCTGTTAAAGTCCAACTAAAACCAATGAAAACCTTTCAAAAACCAATTTAAACACCATAAAACTTGTTAAAATCAAACTAAAACTGCCCTAGACCTGTTCAAGTCCAACAAGAAGCACTTAAACTGTATTTAACCTGAACTCAACTCACTTTAGACCTTTTTATATGCAGAATCATTACTATATCTTCTCTAAATGAAAAAGAAAACAGTTGAGAAAGCCAATACGAAACGTGTAGTTTTGCATTTGAAGCGAGAAGTGAGTCAAATCCCATGTGCAGTATCATAAGGTAGATTCATTTAAATGCAGAGAAATACACACAAGGTCTGAGATACCCAGCCTTGGTTTTACAGAACGAGAAAAAGCCAGACCAGGCAGTTCAAGACAAAAAATAAAATAAAAAACAGGCACAGGGGCCAGTAGTGCACGTAGACACCGACAAAAAAGGCTTCTCAATGGAGACATTAGTTGAAAAGGCGAGTTAGAAGAGAGGAGGAGACATAATCCATGTCTGTGAAACCGGCCATGAGTGTTTTCTCTCCGGGGAGCCGTGTCTTCATTGCAGCTCGGCTTTTTCATATCTCACCCATAGCCTCCACCGGGAGACTGCACCTCGGCAACAAAGGAGCTGGAGCTTTACGTGCTCCGTTAAACATGGCGTACAGATCGACTCCTTAGCCTTCACCGCACCACATTATTAAAAATATACACTCTGTTCTGTAGGTTCAATTCAAATTCAAAGCACAAATTCTGCCTCCGTCGCTGTGTAAACACGAACAGCACGAGCCGGGCCCCGGATAAATGACCTTGAGCCGGGCGTGCATCAGAAATGAACGGCGTATTATGGAGCGGGAAAGTCGTGTTAGCGAGGGGTTAGGAGGGCAGAACCGTACCCCGTTAGCGTAGGGCGAACCGGCGCTGGGAAATCAGGAGGAAATCAGGACAGGACAGATTCAGGAGCCAAGTGGGATGGAAAGATGGAAGGGGAGGAATCACCGGCTCATTCAAGGAGAGAAATTGGAGAATTGGAGCATTTTCCCCTCGTGGATACTCAACATTTATGAGCAGACGGAGACAGGAGGAGCAGGAGAGAGTCGTATAGGCCTGTGTTTGTCTGTCACATTGATTTGAAGAACCCAACAGCAAATAGTGATACCAGCAGAGATAAAAAACAAACATGATAACGCTGGAATTATAGCCTCGATGTTGTGGACAGTCAGAGATTTAGATGTATTTTTAGTAGCAACATGAGACCTATAATACCTGCATGTAGCTTGTTTTTTTATTAAAATAAAATACATTAGAGCAGTATTAAGTGACAGTGTGGCTGCAGTTTAATTTATAACAACTTATTGTTTTTCCTATAATATAAACAAAAAAAGAAAACTCTAAGTACAAGTCCTGAGCTCTATTGGGGAGAAAATGGCAGTGATTCAATTGTGAGCATTATTATTCCAGAGCCTATTGTGCTTATTCAGTTTCTTTTTGCTTCGGTGAGTAAGAAACTTGGATTAAGAAGTTTACTCTAAAGTTGCATTTCTCTAACTCCTAAATCAACAATTTCAGTTTAGTTTAAGCTTGTGTGCAGTTTAATTGTCCTTAGAAGAGCGTTTAGAGACTTTTTGACAGTATTATAGAATATTAGTAGTATTCTCCTTTTCTTATCCATCCCAAAAATGAAATTCATGATTCAAAACTCATCTTTGTGCCATTTATTTTTAACTAATTTTAAGATTTTATGTCAACATTACGTGCTGTATTTGTTATGATGATTATATGTTTGCCTTTGACCTTCACAGACATTACACATTATTAGCCTTGGATTGCAAAAACCTTGAGAAATGAATACTGTGTGAATCTCAGTAGCTTTTCAGCTGCATTCAACCTGGAAATAGCAGAACTGTGAATGTCTTATTCTAATTGGGGAGCTCTCGAATGTTCGAAGAGAAACTGTGTTCGTGCTGCCTTTTATTCCAGGCCTCGCTCCTCGACTCTTGTCAAGATGCATTTTACATTTCCATCTCTCGGTGTTGTGATCATCGAACGCGTTGCTTGTTACGCGTCGAAGCAGTGGAGTCGAAGAGAATCCGAGTCAGAGTTAAGGCTGAGTATTTATGAATGGCCTTTAACAGCAGGGGAGGGATGAACTGTTGGGTTTTTCCTGCTCTCGTTTCTTCTCGGCGGCTCCCTCCCTGAGTCAGCGTGCTCCGACCCATTGTACTCTCAGTCGTAGTGAGAAAATCAGCAGATGGGTAATTTTGTTTGTATGCTTCGTGGGTGTGTGTGTCTGCAGACAGAGCGTGGGTAAAGGAGAGCTAAGCAGAAGGGAATAATTTATGACCGCTGTACCCTATAATTAGCAAAAACTAAATTGCGTGTCAGTGTTGGAGGCAGTTAAATAGGGCTCTGCTTCTGTCAAAGGACATTAAAAAGAACTACAGTAGCGGCTGTCTCTCTTTCAAAGCTGAAAAGTACAACTCAAACGAGAAAGCATGACCTAAATGGCTTTAGACCTAGTTTAGAGAGACGAGACTGCCAATACTTCCAGATGAATTGCTAATTCTCATTTACTTTTTGAGTTTTGTTAATAAATGCCCAAAGAAAGAAGGACATATTGACACAACCTGGAAAATAAATAACAAATAGCTGATTTAATTCTTCCTTTATACACTCTGATGCCTTTGAAGGTTCGCCTCGAGTCTGAGCTTAGTGCTTTCACCGACGGAGGCCATTCTCATTTGTAAAGGCGCAGTGATTGGCTGATTGATCAAATTGACTTTTTAAGCTCACAACAACTCCCCGAGCTACACCGCTGAGACCTTGAGATGAGATGGGACAATATCTTTCAGTTTGGTTCATTTCGGTTTGCAATATATCAATAATAATAGAAGCTGTGAGACAATGCTGCAAAAATAGAGTCTTGCATTTTCTCCAAGTTGATGGGATTAGGGGGAGGGACTTTTAATGATGAGACAATCAGATGATAACTCTGCTGTATATGTTAGCTGCAGTCCTCTAGCATAAGGCAATTTGATTAATAAACAGGTAAAATATAATTAAAATACAATTGATAATACAAATGTGAAAAAGAAAGCACAATTATAGCACTTGAATGTCATAGAGATCAGTGCTATATGTTTTCCTGTTGCTTAAATTTCTCTTTTCCAGATTTTCAGATGTTTATTTTTCTTCTTATTCAAATATAAATGTTCCAGTTTAGTTTAGTTGGAAGGACAGAGACAGTCTTCAGACTCAAAGTGAAAGTGTTTATAGATGAGCTCTAACTACGACAAGATCCTTCCTGCTGCGTCCCGTCTGCGGATGTGGGGTTTCCTCCAAAATGTTAAACAGATTCATATTCATAAAGTAACAGCGTAAACTGCAGGCAGCCTTTGATGAAAACGCTGTGACATAATTAATGGCTCACATTTTTAATTGTTGATCTTAATGTCTCCTCCTCGGTGTTGGTTAATTGTTTATAAATGAGCGCGTTGCATTGTTTGAAAAGCGTGTCATAGCAGAAGTTTATTAGTGCGCCCCATCTGTTTGTGGGGTCTCTGAGGGGCTGTTTACATCAGACACCTCATGTTCTTGTCTTCTTTTGATGCTTGGCTTCAGATCTCCTTAAATGATCAGAAGATGGCTGCATTTAGTGAAGCTAAACTGTTCATCTTCATTAAATGGGACTCAGTGGGTCGAAGATGCCAAAGTCTCTAAAACTAAGTGAGGATTTGCCTGATGTGTTTTTTGGTCTTTGGGTAAGTCGTTAGGCTTGGCAGGTGCTATATTAAACCATTTAAGATTAATTGTGATTATCAGCATTAAACTGCAAAGCAATAACTGTGGGTGCATTATGGCTCACAGTTTTGGAAGACTTTACAACAATATTTCTGTTGCCAGGAAACTCCATATCTCAGATTTACCGCTTTGACTTTCACTACGGTCATGGAGACACAAAAGTTTGATAAAAACAGAGCAAAATGAAGTTAACCCATATTTATAAATGTTACTGAATGAGATATTCAGCTGATAATTATAAATAAAATGCATTATATTGAACAAAAATGAAGACACCATTCAAAACGGTCTAATAGAGTATAATCACATCTTTGGATTTGGAAACAAGTAAATCTCAAGTCCAAGGTCCTTTACTTCAAGGTTTCCTTTTGAGTCTTTTCAACAACACTAATATAATGTTAAAATTAAACAATGTGACCTTTTAAATATGTATTTATTTATAAAAAAAAATTCAAGTAAGTAAAACTGACAAGTGCTTGTATTTCTATAGAATATTTAATTAAAAAAGTATTGTTCTTATGATTTTTTTCTATTCTTTGGTGTCAGTGATGTTCAATGTGTAGCTGCTTTTTGTCCTTTGGTTGTAAAACCCTGTAGCGCTGAGTTTTACAGAGAGCATTTGAAGGCAGCGTCATGAGAGTAACACTTAACTCTGTGTAATCTGTCAAACTATTGAAGAAAATGAACTGTTTAGAGCAAACTTTTCAAATAACATTCTTTTAATCTTTGTGAGAAGCATTAAGTCTTTTCAGGTTATTTTCTCAAGTCAGAAGTCGTCAAATCTGTGACTTAAGTCTGACTCGAGTCCACACCTCTGTTAGTTTCATATAAAGTACAAAAGTAAACTGTGGGGAAACGTGTCTGGACTAATATCTTGCAGGAACAGAGCCGTGGATGACATGTTGCTGTGCTATGGTTGTACTCCTCCTTCCAACATCACCGTTGTAGAAATGTAACCCTGATCTAGTTATTATTTCTGCTTCATATGATCAAAGGAGCTGACAATTTTCCCCAGTTTGAAGAAAACTAAAAAAAAGTCTACAATGACAATTAAAGTACACTCTTGAATAAAAACATCATGGCAGCTCCACTAACTCCATATTTGGGGTTCACACCAAATCATCCGTCTTTTATTCAGTCTATTAAAGACAGAGACGGCAGCTGTCCTTTTAAAATTGGGATGTTTTTCTTGAGTCACTGTGCTGCCACTTTCATTTTATGTTCTAATAAACCCAGCGAGATAAAGTGGTGGCTCCTTCTTAACAGACAAACAATCCAATAAAAGACTGAAGGAGATGTCAATCAAGGACAGTTTGCAGCTCAGTTTTAAGAAGCCATTAGACGAGGGACTGGGACGGGGCTGAGCTAAGGCTAAGTCAGACTAAATATATTGAATTTTTTGGTCAGTAAAAGGCCAAATGAGAAAACCGACAAAGCTCCAAGCCATTGCTCTTGAGTCCTCTGCGCCTCATGCAACAAACCAAAATGGATTCATAATGTTTTGGTTGGAAACCGTGGGTTCACTTTGAGGACAGAGGACTGGTGTACTCTGGGAAATATGAACTAATGAACTATTGTATTTTGTTTACACAGCAACACAGGAGCCTCGGGGTTTATAATATGGATACAAAACTACATCACAATATTTTCAGGAAATGTGTGATAATAATATTTATGATAATTACAAAATAAATAGGGAAGGTTTTATCAGTGATTGCAGCTGGCAGGTAGCAGCATTTCTCAGAGCAAACAAATATAAAGGATATTTTCCACTGTTTATTGCAGTAAAAACTCATTTCTCAGAGGATGTAGGACGTATAGCAGCTGTATGTGGCTTTTCACTAAACCGCTGGATAGGTCAAAGGGTACAATTTAAACTCTCAGCACAGAAAATCTTTTGTCTTTTGTTTACATGCACTTGATTATCCCAGTTTTTAGTTGTTTTGTTTTGTTGTTTAAATAGGTCCATCCCGTTTTTACATATAAACACCTTCAGAAACCAGGATAAGTCAGTATTTGTATTAGTTGTTAGTATTTTCAGTTAGTATTTGAGTATTTTGGGCCATGACAATATTATATTCTGAATATTGTCAAAGCCCAAAACAACCTCAATGCACTATTCCTGTGCAATTCCAGTCTTTAACCTTTTATTATTGTTTTAATTTAAGTATTTTGCTTTGACGTACGTTTATTAGCATGTAGCCAAACGCTTGTCCTCATTGTAGAAGTGTTTGAGCTTGTGTTGTAGTTTCTGTGCCATTTTTAAATCCTAAAATGACACTTTTTTATCTTGGAAAACGAGCAACAGACAGTCGGTGGTATGACGAGGCAACAGCACGAGAGCACCTTAACAGCTTCTACCACAGCAGCAATCATACATAAATATTGAACATTAAATTGCCACAACATGTAGTCTTTTCACACTGTTTTAAGCCTGAACAAAGTCTGACGCAACTTTGTCAAATAAATGTATTTTATTTTAGTGTGTCATTGTTCATTTTGGTTTAAATAAATTCTGCGCACTTGAAGAAAGCCTCTTCAGTGAATCCAATTGCAAACTACTGCCTAATGTTGGCGGAGTATTGTTTTCATTTGTATTATCATACAAAGCAGGTGGTGCCTTCAGTGAACAGGTTTCCCCGTAAGACATATGCATTTTCTTCTCTTTCAGATGTAATAAACAGAAGAGGAGCAGACAAATCTCCTCATTTGCTGCCAAACGACTCTACTTTAGGTAAACGCTCTTGTATTCAGACGTGAAAACCTATCATCCCCCACAAGAGCTATAATTTCTTACACCGTCAAAACATCTTTTTGAACCAGAGATAAAATGAGTTTTGAAAGAGACTTTTTTTCTGAATCTTTTCGAATGTTCTCTGTGCTCTCAACATAAATCCCTGCCTGCTAATATTTAAATCTGTTTCCCCCGCAATGCTATCCGTTTTAACTCCCAGCTCATTAGCAGCACTTCAAATCCTCCCAGTATCTCCCTTTTTCCTTCTTATGCTTTCTCTATCACGTGGAACAGCCTCACGCCTTCCTGCCTCCGTTTCTTGTCCTCCTTCTAATCTCATTGGACTTTTTATCGCTTACTTTTCCCCTCAGAGGACACTGCGTGAAGGTGACTGCTCTTGCACTTTTACCTGCCACCGCGCATATGTTTAATGCAACGAATCAGCGGGGGAAATGTGACTTTAATCAAGATCTATGGTCTTAAATACAGATCAGTACTGCACATGTTTTTCAAATTGAAGCAATAGCAATTCACTTAAAGAATTGTTCCTTTTTGTGGCTGAAGGATCCCCCAGGACATTAATAACATTTCAAAACACCACATATTTACTCATTTAGTCAAACCTGCTTGTTTATGAGTGTCGCCTAAAGGGGGCATTGTGTAAAATTTTGTGAGTCAGTTGAACAAACAATTGTCAGTACTGCATAAGTAGTCCCACAATTAGTAATGGACATTAGTTCCATTACTTCCTGTTAATGTACAAATGCCCAAAGAGGACAAACAAAACACTGCAAGAGGAAAAGGGCATTCAGATTTGTTTTTGAACACACAATCTTGCAGTTTCGGACATTATGATTACGAATAATTTAACAGTTGTTGCCAAAAGGTTTACGCTTTTAAACACGTTCCCGAGGAGGTTAAGTTCATGTTATTAATGTTTAAAGGGGCATGTCATTTTTAATTCACAAATGCATATTCTCATCAGTAGAATCAGGCCTATCTCACTGACACACTACCTTCAGCCGGACACAAACCTTCAATATAACGTTCCTTTTGCCGGGATGCTGTCTCATTGCAAGAGATTACACCAGTGATGTGCTTTATTAAATAGAGGGAGCAGAAAAAGGACAATTCACTGGAGCCTTGCAGAGTTGAATATGACACAGAGAGTCTGTAGAGGGATCTGCGCCCTCTACTGGCTAAAGGTATTACAGTGTCACTTTAAACAACAAATGTATGAGTCAGTATTTGTCATATTTTGTGCATATTTTGTGTACGAGTGGTTCTCAAAACGTCTGACCAAATGTTTCCTCTGATTTTTTTAATCTGGGTGTTTGTTTTTTTTGATCAGTAAATTTATATTTAGGTTTTGCAGTGTTGTCTAATTAAGCTGAACCGACCATTTTACAATAAACTGTCATAAAAATGGCATTAGCAAGTCTGTCTGTCGTAACAAAAGAATAACATCACATAATATGGTTTTTATAGTATAATTCTTTCCACCACCAGACGTAGTTTAAAACAATGTTAAAGCTTTTCTGTTTTTTTTGTTTTGTTTTTTTACTATTAAACAGGATTACATTGTTCCTCTCATAAAATGCCAGCTATAATTGTAATGAAAACATGACAATTATCCACATGTCCATGAACGTTGCACACATATAAACGAATAGGAAGCTACGGTTGAACAATGCAGATATAATGAGCGCAGTGTTATACCTGCAAGGATCTGATGTCTTTGGGAATTCATTGTTCCCTCAGTGGATTGGAAAGCAAAGGCAAAGTGCACTGTGACTGGAATACCGTATAGATTTCCGCTCCTGGAGGGTGGCCGGATTAGAAATAGTCACAGTGAACTATACAGCGGGGATTGCAAAGGGAAGAAAAGCTTGGGTCTGGGGGAAGGGTGTGTTATTGACACAAAGATTAAATGGATCTTGCTGTAAAACCTCAGGATAAAAATGACTCTGGTTTCTTGGTGATCACACGACCAAATTATCATTAGAGAAATTAATAAGAGAACTGGAACTGCACAACCAATCGATACACTTGTTAAATCTTACGTCCTACATGGAAGGATTAGAAGAGTGTATGTAATGGTGTGTTACAGCGCGGGATGTTTGTGTGTGTGTAAAACAGAGGTAACGATTATCACTGCGCAACTTCAGCTTTTTGTGGCCCTCAATTTGAGAAATGAAGTCCAATGAGCTCTTGAAGGGACAATCAGTCATGGGTAGTTACAGTATGTGGCTAAAGGTTATTCAACAGAAAGGATAAAGCAAAAGCTAAACATTTTTAAAATTTATATAGGTTTAATTTGGAGGAATTTTGGTAAAAGTATGAAAACGATGCCTGAATCAAAGCAGTCACATACCAGGATTGAGCGTACTTGGTTTTCAAATGTATTGAATGATAACTATAATACTGAGGTGACTAGAGGTGCCTATATATGTAGTGTGGGTGCACAAGAATAGATCAAACATGGTATTTTAGTGCATAAAGCATAGCAAAAATTGGATGAAATGTTTATTTTAATAATAAACTCGAAGTGGTGAGGGGTCACGATAATAAATAAGAATCCTTTCAGGGGCAGAAGATGGTGACACTTGGGAAGCTTTTGTTTAATTTTGAATGAAAGGTTTTGTTTTCATTTGATTTTTACAAAAGTTATCTTTTTATTTCCTTTTATGAAAACTGGTTTTGTTGGATTTGAACAAGTTATATTATGATCTGTGGAGGTTTTTGTTGGATTTGAACAGGTTTTATTTGGATTTGAACAAGTTATATTATGATCTGTGGAGGTTTTTGTTGGATTTGAACAGGTTTTATTTGGATTTGAACAGGTTTTATTAGGATTTGTGAAGGTTTTAATTGGATTTAAACAGTTTTAGATGGATTTGAACAGGTTATATTAGGATTTGTGGAGGTTTTATTTGGATTTGAACAGGTTTTATTTGGATTTGAACAGGTTTTATTTGGAATTAAGCAGTTTATATATATCTTTGTAGCAAAAACTGGCTTAAGATTTCATGAACAAATAAAATTAATCTGATTCAAATCCATCTAAAACCTGTTCAAATCCAATTAAAAGCTAGTGCCAAAATATCAACTACTAAATGCTTTAGACGGCCAAATTAAAACATTGCATAGGGCTGCATTTGGCCCGTGGGCCTTGAGTTTGACATGTGTGCTTTAGACTAACTTTTGCACCGAAGAAACCACAAAGAAAATCAGTCACAACAGAACCAGCTCAAGTTAAAACATTTACAAAATAGAAAATAGCAGCTGTTCAACCCAGAACATCAGTGAGATAATGCTGCAACAGGGTGCTATAACCTCAACAGAAAATACATTATCACTAATAGAAGTAATGTCTCCCACAAACACTTTCCTTCTGCAACTTTTCACATGGGATTTGAGTAAAAGTTTAGCTTGTCTTCTTCAGAAAAAGTTGTGGCTTGAGCTGTAGTGCATTTATAGCGACCTGAGACAGGGTCGATCAATATTATACAGTTTATGATTAAAAAGATGGTAAAACAATGGTTCTGTTGGCTTTAATCACAGGAGATGGCCTTCGTTAAGTCTCTGCTGCAGCTGTTGGATCGGTTTCACTCAGGTTCAGAAGCTGCCAGGGCTGTGGGCTCATGTTCTCACTGTCTGTGCTTCACTTAGTCCAAGACCTAAATCCATCAGTTCTTAATAAGATGAGGATTTGCAGTGTATGGCCCGATGTGCAGGAGTTGAACTTGTGTTGTGGGCCCCCTGTGTGGGGGACTAAGTGGCGGGTGGGATGTCAGAGGGCTGCTCTTCACTTTGATGATGACTCACTGTGGCGTGGCGTCTTTGATCCTTTCCTCAGCTTTGTGAATAAAGAATACGCTCTGATTGACGCTGTGCACATTATGGCCGTTTGAGAGTTGGCAGTGGAGAAAAAGGCACGTCTGTCACATTGAAAAGCGCCTGTCTTCTGTCGGGGGCAAGTCGAAGGAAAGTACTTTTGAGTCACTTTCAACACCCCCTGAATACAGTGTGTATTATGGAGCCAGCTCCACTCAGCAGTTATCCATCCTTTGTCATGTGTAGCATGTTTCATTTCCGAAGCCCTTGATCAACACCCACAGCTGTTTGGACTGCCTGAATACAGATTGAGTTAGCTACACTTATGTGCTAAAATGAACCTTCAATGCTCATCACACAAACACTGTGACATGGCAGAGTAGAGCGAGGATCGGTCTTAATCAAGCAAAATGGGTGATTAAATGAGCCTAGCCACTGCAACAAAGCACCGTCCTTTTCTTCGTTTTCAATCCTCCTCTGTATTCTAACCCAGTGCAACCTCACAAGCAATTACAAGCATATTATGCAGGGATAACAAGAAAACAAGGGAATGGAAATCTAGGAGCGCTACGCAACGTACAAATCCTGTATGTCTTTGGCTAATTGAGGTGTTTGCTTTTTGACTCCATAAAGAAAATGGAAAAGAACAGGCTCAACCTCACGGAAATTATTGTCAACAAATGTAGAAGAGATGTGTCTAGAATTTGGAAACATCTCATTTAAAACACTACTTATGTACACGCCGTCAATATTGCTGTGCAGACGATGCTAATCCCCGTGAGGACAGCAGAGGTTGGTTGTTTAATACGTTAAAGAAATGTAGTGAACGCTGAACAATGTCACATGCATTTGTCAGGGCGTCTGGGGGAAATGCTCAGACGTCTTCGAATAAAGCCGTGCTGGTTATTGGTCCCAGCAGGGGACAGCAGAGACATGTCTCCACATGCGTTCAGGGACTTGGGAATGTAATGCCTAAGTTATAATCAGTAAAAGGGAGAGTATGAGCAGAGAGTTATGGAGTGAGAAAAATAAGGAGTATGTCGCCTCAGAGCGAGGAAATTTCAAAATGTGTCTAAAACATGTCTTTATAAATGTCATACAAAAAGATACTGACATAAGAGGAGTTATTTTCTCTTATTTGATTTGTGCACAGCTGCTTTAGAGATGTTTCTGAAGCCAAAAAAAATGCTTTGTTGAAATGGATGTGATTCAGATACAATTCTACATTTGACAGACAGCGGCAGCATCGTGCTCTGATAAAACACAGCCTTTTCTGTCTTGTTTTTTGGCTCGAACCGACTTCACTCACTGTTTTTTTTTTCTCTATTGGCACAACAAACAAAAGAAAAAGCAGCAGAGCAGTAACTCCACTTGCTGCCCCAACCTTCGACTTTGTTATGTGGAGTCCTGCCAGCGGCTAACTGCTAATAGTAGCGACTGACATGAAAGCTCTGACCGTTTAGGTGGATAATGGTCTAGACCACACACAAGATAATAGTCTCTCAAATTGTGGATAGCTCGCTCTCAGCTCTCCCTGATGCCTATTTACAGGGGAACATAATTAATAGCGTGTAATTGAAGCACATTGGAGAAGGTGGAGTGTACACAAGGGACCGAGGGGAACAAGTCAGGTTACATAATGATGGTCGTCAAAGCTGCGATGGTCCGAGGTTAAGTGGTGACAAACTCAGCTCTTATATTGTCTTTAGTGTGTAGCTGTCCAAGATGGCCGACACATAGGCAGCAGATGTGCTAACAATGCATATCGATTTGTGTCACTTCTTAATTAGATGTATCCTGTAATTATACATTAAGGTCTGATATAAAAGTGATTTCTCAAAATGCAGAGGGTAAGGTGGATGAGATTGGTCAATAAATAAATGTCTTTGGGAATAAAAACAGCATGTAGCAGTGTCCAGTCACCAGCTTTTGAGTCCAAGTCAGTTTTGAGTCAAGATCGAGTCCAGGTCCGAGTCATTAAAAAGAATTCAAGTCCGAGTCGAGTCATTATTACTGGAATTCAAGTCACGAGTCCAAGTCACGAGTCCAAGCCACGAGACCAGTCTGTCCAGGTCGAGGCTAAGAAAAGTTCAAGATTAATTTTGCCAGAACAGAATCCTGGATATTAAAATAAAACAAAATTAAAACACAATGTGACCACTTAAATTTCAACTTTAGGAGTGTCAGGAGTGTCTCTGAACATGTCGATGCTGCAAAACCAGTGCTGAGCTTTGCACGTGAACTATGTCTTAGTCCGGGTCCAGGTCAAGTCCGAGTCACGAGTACACAAGTCCAAGTCGAGTCCCGAGTCATTGTTCCTGAGAATTTACAAGTACAAGTTCAAGTCTGAGCCTGAGTCATCAATGAGCTTTTCTGAGTCGAGTACTAAGTCCCGAAAATGAGTCCAACGATGCGACTCGAGTCCAAGTCCAAGTGTTTTAGTTGTTAGTGTGCAGCCATTTGTTGAACGGAGTTGGATCAAATCCAAGCCAGCTCCACTTCTCCCAGATCCAGCCGAGCACCCAGCGAAGCACAAAGAACGGCACAACACCTGCTGAGATGATGAAGATGGCCGGCCGCCAACACAACATATGGCTCCTATTGTGGGCCTAATGAAAACAACCTGACATTAATATCGGACAAAACGGACCGCTCGGTAAACCCGTGTCGTCCCACTGCACTGCTGCTGACACTGACAGAAACATTTGTTCTTCTGGGGATATCCATGAGGGAATAAGAGAAGAATAAAACGAGCAGGGCTTTCGATGTAATACACATATAATGCACAAAAACACAGCTCTGCCAAAAGCATAAACATCCCTGTGTGTCTTGAAGCCTACAGGTAACAGTGCGGCGTCCACAGTGGCAGAATGAAATGCTTATGCTGTGGTAAACAAATGCTAGCTCTGAGGTGCACGAGGTGTCAGAATCCCTTCAGCGTTACTTTTTGAAGCTTGAAATGGAGCTGGAAAGACAACTGAGAGCCAGCGTCAGAACAGATTCAACATTTCCCTCAGAAGAAGACAGTAATTAAGCTTCTAAGTTTCCAAAACAGCAACTGGAAACATCACTTATCAAACCAGTGATGTGCTTTTGATATGAGTTTTCCCATATGGTTGACAGTAGAAGCATCGTGCTCTAAAAACGGTTTATTTTTGTTCTTACTGTCTTGTTCTTTGGCCCAACAGACTTCCATTGTTATTTTCAGGCTATTGGCACAAAAAACAAAAGAAAAAGCAGCAAAGCAGTAATTCCTTTTGATACTCTAACCTTTGACTTTGTTATGTGGAGTCCTGCCGGGCGGTCTGCGAGGCTAAAGCTAACGGTAGCGACTGACAGAAGCTCTGCCTGTTTTTTTTTTTGGCGAGGATAATGTTCTAGAAAACATACAAGATCTCAAAACAGTCTCTCATATTGTGGATGACCTGCTCTCAGCTCTCCCTGATGCCTGTTTACGGTGGAACATAATTAAAAGCGTGTAATTGAAGCACACTGGAGAAGGTGGAACGTGCACAAGGGACCGAGGGGAACAAGTCAAGTGACGGTGAAATGATAGTCGTCACAGCTGTCAAATCACATAGCGCCTGACATTTCCTTCCCTCTTTAGCACCGCGCAGACACCCAGGGAGAATATCCAGCGAGAGTTACATACATAATAGATGCCAAACTCAAATCAAATGCAAAACAGAGCTGTCGCCGTTTCAATGGAGACAAAAGCACTTTTCTACACTTTGCGACAGAAAGAATTAATGATCATCTATTAGCGTCAAAGTTCATCAGCTTCCCGTTTCGGTGGCTGAGCAGCGCCGTAGTGAATTGTGACGATGACATCTTGGGATCCGTGTTTTCCAGCCAGAGCGCTAATTCACCAGAGGTTCAAACCATCCAATTTAGCAGTTTCATATTATCACGTCGGCTGTAATCCCTTCATTAAGGAAACTATCTCAATGACTTTTTGGTAATTAATGGCATTTGGGTGATGGTGCGATGTACTGTATGTGAGGGTACAGTCTTCGATATAGCATGCTAATGATCCACTGCTTTCTGCTAATCAGTCAATTAATCACCATCTTATGAATTTAATCTCTTACTTAGGCCCTGTTCTACATAATGGGTTTTTAACATTCAAATCCATGCTCGGATTGTTAATGAGGCTCTTTCCGGATCCACACTCGTCTTAAAATCCAGCTTCCGTTGACAGCTTTTGATTTGAGATGCCACCAAAACTAATGGCATTGTTCTTCTTTGACAAATAAGGATATGTCACGCAGCTCGTTTATTGTAGAGCGGACAAAGAAATAATTAAAGCCCAGAGGTTTTGTTGTGGATAAGTGCTCTGGGTGTATGTACACGAGCCGTTTATGTTCTTCAAGGGTGCTCTTTGTCTCTTGGAGAATAACCTCTTCTCAGTCTGTGGATCTCATTCACAAAGCTCAAACACTCTCTTTGCTTTGGTGATTTCAAACGCCGTAGATGAAAACAAACTCATGTTTATCTAAATAATTCAAGAGCTTAGTCAAAGTTGTAGTGAAACTGTGAAAACTAAACAGTATTTTGGTTTTAGCTTAGGAATAGATTTGAGGAGAATTATACATTTTTTCTTCTGATGCTTTCTTGCTTTCTAATAATCTTTTGAAAGATGATTTTTTTCTTGGTGCAGGCCACTTTAAAAAAAGCTGTCAATCAACAACAAATTAGATGTGACTAAATTAAGCCTATTTCTTGACAGTTTATCCCAGAGCTGGTTCCATAGATCCAGAACTAGTGGCATTTATAAGGCTCTGATAAGCACAACAAAACATACCATATGCTGAGCTTCAATTACTTTTTGTGCAAATCAGTAAATGGGAAAAAGATGGTATGATAAGTTTTCAGAATAAACACAGCCATATGGATATAACCACAATGTTTGAGCTTTCTGTTTTGCTGTTGTTGCATGGGTTTCTTTGTTTTTTTTTACTGATGATATGCCTTTTGTGACTAAATAGTTTGTGATGCAGCCCAAGACAAATATTGTAATGTACCATTTAAGCAAACTCCACATAAGTATAACTATATCTAATAAAGATGCAATGCCATTCTCTTAAATAAAGGGAGTGTTTGGGATTTAAAACCTAGCATTAGACACAATACAGATTCAAATGGATCCCTGGGTTAGATAAATTTGAGCAAGTGTTGGATTTTTTATTGTATCTTTTTTCTAATCAGGTCTGAATATATTTTCCACCAGAACAAGTTGAACCAGGAGGCTTCAGGGGGCATTTTATTGTCAAAAAGAGCTCCAATCCTTATAATGCAGTGTACTACCACTGAGTATCTGCAGCTGTGGTTCCAACAGTCTAAAACGAAGCTAGGAGTTATTAACAACAGCCGTTTTCAATTGTAGTTTGAATTTTTATCTTACAGTTCTTGTTTTCTACATTGCATTTAATACTACTATAACTTGTGACTATAGTAAACTACATACAGCTGTTTATTGCACACCTGAACCTCCAGCCTCTTGCACTGCAACAAAGAACAATATGGTCTCTTCCTTATTCTACCTAATGGCAAAGAAAGATGTCTTATATGATTCATCGTATAAAACATAAACATCCCTGTGTGCTATGGCCTACAGCTAATGCACAGTGTCAGAACGAAATCCCGTGGTAAACAAACGCTACAGCTCTGAGGTGGATCAAGTGTTAGCATCCCTTTAGCGTTACTTTCAAGCTTTAAAAAGGAAGCTTAAGTGACAACTACGAGGCGGTGTCAAAACAGATTCAGAAGAAGACAGTAATCAAGTTAAATCTGTGCTTCTAAGTTTTCAAAAACAGCACCTGGAAGGATCGCTGAAGCAGCTGTGTGCTTTTGATATGAGTTTAACCATATGGTAGAGTATAGAACTTGGAAGATGGCTGTGTTTACGTAGAGATGATGTTATACTGTACCACACGGTGCATCTTAAGACTGGGTTGTATACTTGAGTGTTGCTACTAAGATGGAAGTTTTTATGTTTACCTTTTACCAACCCACCAATAAAACACATTGACTACTGCTCTTCTCATTGACTAATGGCCACTTGATTATTAGAGGGCTGCCCAACGATAAAACAGCAGCCACCCATCTAAGTGTTTACAGCAGCTGGCTTGGCAGGGCCCTTGGTAATCCACATATTGTTACTGACATGATTACTCATTGCACTACGAGAAAAGTGCAGTATTTTGGGAGACGTTTACATCATACAAACTTTTTTATGGCGCTTCAGCCAAACACTTTGCAAATAAGACAGCGACATGTGCCAATGCTTTTTATGATTCAGTCATATCTTGATTTGCAACATAACTGAGCCGACAGAAACTCCAATGTGATTTATTTGAGTTCTGCCTGAAGAAACCAGGGACAGCGGGAGCAGCGCAGAGCGACGGATAAATTGCGAGTTTAGCTCAACAGGATGCTCACTAAACATGATCTTAGGGAGACGTTTCTGCTCAATTAACACATTTCATTTTCTTTTATGAGCCTGTTTTCTCGCCATGCTAATATTTAGACACGCTGTTATTTATAGAAGAGACCGTTGCACACAGAGGGCCCCCGCTGACAACTAACACGCTCACGATGCTGGCTTTTTTTTTGTTTTGTTTTGTTTTTTTAGTTTTGTGAACATACGGCTGGACTCTTAATGAGAGCCCCCGAAATGCCTCACGCTTCATCGCACACATCGGCCTCGTGCTAAACAGGTCACGCAGCAGCAAGTGAAAATACACTGTAAACTGTACTTAACTTTGGAACACTGTCATCACTGAGATTTTAAATAGAGGTCTTTTATGCTTTATGTGTGTTTATCTGTGGAAATATGGGCTCTTAAAATCGTTAACTTTCTATGTAATAACTGAACTGTAAATGAATTAAACTCACGATCTGTGTCATTAATGACTGATTAAATTATATCTACAAGAAGAATTTCAAATTAGTCTGCTTAGAATGCATTAAAAAGACACATGACGCGGCAGATGGATTCCTCACAGTGAATTTCTGTCGCTGCCTGTAGGTGCTCCTCCAGTAAACGTGCTCTGTAATCCGTCAGTCCAATCCTACAGCATAATATTGCTGTTATAATTGCCTTGTCTTTGTGTTGAAATGACAAAAGCCTTACCGCCGATACGTGTAGGAAATGAACTCTCCCATTGTCTTTCCCATTTACCCTCGGCTAAATGTAGAAAGTGTAGTAATGCATAAAAAATAAAAAGATGGTGCAGAGCAGTTAGCTGCTGTAAGAGACTTTGAAATTGGTTGCAATTCCCTGTTACAAATGCTCCATTAAATTAACTCCTAAAATGAAAATGCTTGGTATTACGATCCCCAAAAAGCTCATGACAATATGTTAAACGTATTAAGCCATACGTCCAGATGTGTTGTGACACATGGCAGACAATAGAAGGGTAATGAAGGAACATGCAATATGTCGCTGCTTTATCAATAGTGAAACAGGCCTTATTGGAGCCAAGCTGACACATTACTTGGCTCCTCATACATGGAGGGCCGTTGGCAATGAAAGCTGTGTTATATGGCCCAGGAGTGCTGACAGGTTTCTTTCTCTTCCCCTGCCCTCCCCCTCTTTCCCCTCTTTATTTCTCTTCTTTAGGCTGCAGGGAAGCTGGCACGTGGCGAGTGCAGGCAGGAGGGATGGATCTTCAGTCCAATGTAAGAACCCCCTCTGGGGAAGCCGGTGTCGGACGCGTGGCCTCATGGGCCGCTGACCTACTGTCTGTGTGATTTATGGCGGCTGGGGGCCTCTGGCCACTGCAGACCCCCCTCCTCTCTCTCCTGTATTTCCCTTCACCCACACTGCAGGACGGCAAGCAGCCAGAGACACTGCATCTTTTACCAGAGCATCCGAAGAGGAGTACCCCGTACCTGCTCCACTGCAGCATCGGCTCGTACAAAAATAAACACTTCCATAAACATTGTTTCACTGCTGCACCACATCACATGTCCATTAGACCAAAGCGGCCGGTCTGACTGTGTGCGGATTACTATCAGTCATGGTGTGTCAGCTATAGAGCTCTCAGCATCACTGATGCTCAGGGGCAGAGGCAGATCAATGGAAGTGCGCTGAGTAACGAGGTGATGTCCTCTTTTTACATGGCTTGAGAAAAATCAGCAGCAGTCTGACCACTGGAGTCTGATACTGTGTCGACCTGACTTCAGCCAGGGACTTGGTGACTGTTTTATTAATATTAGACAAAGCTTAGCTGCACATTTCTCCAGTCACACTAACACACTGAAAGACTTTCTCAGTCCTGGGTCTCCCTCCAGGACATTTTAGACATTATTTAAAGGTGTAGACAGTGGGAGCTCGACGGTGCCATCGCCATGGTGTTGCCGCCCCCCGACAAACGCCACGTGTGCCTCACCACCATCGTCATCATGACCAGCATGGCCTTCATGGACGCGTACCTGGTGGAGCAGAACCAGGGTCCCAGGAAAATCGGCGTGTGTATTATCGTGCTGGTGGGGGACGTGTGTTTCCTCATCGTCCTGCGGTACGTGGCGGTGTGGGTCGGCGCAGAGGTCAGGACGGCCCGACGAGGATACGCCATGATCCTGTGGTTCCTCTACATCTTTGTTTTGGAGATAAAGCTCTATTTTGTTTTCCAGAATTGCAAAGCTGACAGGAAAAGTCTGGAGACAGTAGCACGCAAAGCATTGACGTTACTTTTATCAGTGTGCGTGCCGGGTCTGTATTTGGTTCTCGTGGCGTTGGATAGTATGGAGTATGTGAGGACTTTCCGGAGGAAGGAGGACATGCGGAGCCGTCTGTTCTGGGTGGCTTTGGACCTGCTGGACCTCCTAGATATCCAAGCCAACCTTTGGGAGCCCCAGCGGACGGGGCTGCCCATCTGGGCCGAGGGCCTAATGTTCTTCTACTGCTACATCCTTCTGCTCATTCTGCCCTGCGTGTCTCTGAGTGAAATTAGCATGCAGGGCGAGCACATGTCGCCTCAGAAGATGATGCTGTACCCCGTTCTGAGTTTGGTCACAATAAATGTGGTGACTATCCTCATACGAGGCGTGAACATGGTTTTGTTTCAGGATAGTCGAGTTTCCACTATCTTTGTGGGTAAAAACGTGGTGGCTATTGCGACAAAGGCATCTACTTTCCTGGAATACCGCAAACAGGTGAAGGAGTTTCCACATCCACAAAACGCCATGGCACTAGAACTGCAGCAGAACTCAGTGACCCACCCTCAGCCTCTGCCCAATGCCACCAGTCTGCCCCATGAACCCTCGCCGGCACAGGACGTCATCGACACATGACCGCCAGCTCTGTGTTCCCCGCGTGAACCCACTGCTTTATATAAACTCGGCGAGCGGAGGTAGATAGAGAAATCAGCTGCATGACAGGATGAGATTGTGCTCTTGTCAAGCCCACATGAACTGCTCTGAAACCAGAAAAGAGATTTTCAGCATCACCTGCCTGTCAGAACTCACTGTTTACCAAGATTTGACTCTACAGCGAGCGGACTTTTGAGCCAAACAAAGGTTTTTATTGTGGTGTTGTGTTTTTAATTGTTTTCATCTTTATTAAGAGACAATCCTAATATTGCAAAGCCTGGTGACATTACATTGTGTTAAACTGATCCCTCCCCCTCAAATTTCATTTCAAAGGTCAGTTTTGTGATAGTGCATCTGTGGCATTTCCTTTGAATCACAGGCCCAAAGGACATACCACTCAGCATGAAGCACTTTCGAAGGCAAAGAGGAGTGGGGAGTGACAAGGGTTAGTCACAAGGGGCTGCTAAAGTCGTGCTAAAGCAGGTTGGTGGCAGACAAATGCTTTTCTGTTTGGTTCTGCTGAGAAAGGCGCTGTGTGGAAGCTGCTGCCTCCGCCTCTTGGACGTTTTACGACCAGAGTCTGACCGAAGCTCCGGAGCTCAGCACTTACGTCCGCTGTAAGGACCGGCATGTGTTTTACTGTGTGCACGCACCGGTGTGTGTGAGTAAATGCGCCCGTGGGGTACATACCTGCCTGAAACTGTGCCAACTGTTTATGTTTCTTCAGATTGATTTAGAGCAGATGCTAGCGGTTGATGAGTGGTCAAATGTAAAAGAGAAAAATGACGCGGTGATGTCAGAGAAAGATGGGGGAAGATGTGCTTTTTTTAATTTCTTGTACTGTACATTCCTTAAAAACTAGCTCAAGGCTTGAAATAAAAAATACTGAAATCCATTATGATTATTATGATTATGATTATTATTATGTACATTCTTTAACTGTTGGAGGCCTATGATGTTTTAATAAAGGTATATATATAAAAGTATAATAACAAGAGCATGTTTTTTATAATATATTTATTATAATGATGAATTTATCGTTAAAAAAGTGATAAAAATCTATGTCTCACAGGGTTTATCTTTCCTCCCAGTTCTCATTACCAGCTTCATACTATTTTATTTTGTGTTAACATAATGGGTTTTGAAAATTGTCACTTCAAACTAGACACCATGTACCAGATTTAAGAGTTTGTCACACAGGAACTGGCTTCAAAGTCTGTAAAACTGTCTGTTTGACACAGAGATGTCCCTGAGTTTCCACCAGAACAAGGAGGGTTTTGCAAACTTTATAATGAACGAATAAAGGAACAGGAGAAAAGATGAGAGTGGCTTGTGAAGTAAAGGCTGAAAAACTAAAGCTGTGTCAGAATGATCAAGCTTAGGGTTCTAAAGCAAACTGACTGGTCTGGGATCCGCTAAGTGACAGGAGTGGATGAATAAAGTGTGATGTTATCTGCACGTACACTTGAATTTCAGACATTTCAGGATTGTTTGATGGAGCTAGGGTTGGGTCAGTTCGGGACGGTTTGACGTTAACCCCTGAAGAGTCACTGCTGGGCCCAGAGAGAGACGTCTGCTGCAGAAACACTGACGTCATCAAGAGACACAAACTTAACTTAACTGAATGATGGCACACAAGCCCCAGCTGTTTATCACTAGAACAAGGCATAATTTATTTAAAAAATCTTTCCATTTTATGTTTTTCCTTTCACTTCTCATTTTCGTTGGAGTGAGGATTATCTACCGTCCAGTCAGCTGACAGTAGTTCATATGACATGCTTTTTGTTGACCCTTCGAGCCCTTTTTTGGAAATGGAAACACGTACCACTCCAGTGAAAATGAGGCTTAGAGTGATTTTATGAAGCCCGACAATTTATATATATGTACAGTAATAAGGTAATAAGTATCAAAAGCACCAAGAATGACAACAATAACGTTAGCAAATGCTAGCCACTAATGATACCAGCAAGAAACAAACAAAACATAAAATCAGAAGTATTGTGGCAGAGCATTGTGACTGCAGTTTAAACACTTTAGAGCCTCCAGGAAAATGAAATCTTTCACACGGGCAGAAAGGATTAAACTGTTTCGTTAAATTTGAGGATGGAGCTGCCAAGATAGACTTGTCTTACTGGACTTACTCCTGTTTTAATGCTTTAGATACACAAATAAAACAAACAGACTTAGTGCTTGTAAAAACCTTTTGAGTGCCTTCTGAGGTGTCCCAGATGTTGTGTATAAACTTTTTGTGGGTCTTCTGAGGCGTCCCAGATGTTGTCCTGGGACACAGAGAGGACGACACAACTCCAGAGCTTCCTAAACGTGGACGGGGGGCACGGGTTAACCAAGGTTAACTGCTGATCTCAGCTCATCTCGACGCTCAGACCTTGAACGGCTCTGCTTCATTAACAATAACTGTCAGCTGCAGGTGAGTAACACACTGGACGACTGCTGAGGGACAGACGCTGGGATTTCCCAACATTAGCAGAGAGAGGGCTTTAAAGTGACTCACTCTCACTTTAAATCACTTTAAAAGCTACTGCAATATTTGAATAAAAAGAGACTTAACTATTGAGTTAAAGGTGCATTGTGTCCCAACCATTGAGCACTGAATCTAAGCTACTCACTGAATATTGCTAGAAAGAAAGCTGGCCCTGAAAAGAAAGTATATTTACACCAAAATAAAAATCCATTTGAAGTTTTATTTTCAAAGCCACAGGTAAAACTACACAGAGCGAACTAAAAATACCCCGAGAGGTGCTGGGATCGGTCCACACACCCACTGCATTTGTTGCTTCAAGCTCATCAGGATCAGCTCAGAGCTCGGAGTCTCTCTCTTCTGCAGAAACATATTGATTTTACTTGGCCAGAGAAGTATTAAAAATTTCTGAGGTGTATCTTCAGAGTTATGTGCGAGCTGGGAGCTTTACAGCGAGCGTCGGACGTGTTGAAGTAAAACGTTGCGTCACTTTGTGTCAAATGTACTGTGCTTTTACTGTTGGATAGATTTTTATTGCTGATATTTTATTAGACTTTATACCACCATTTAACAGCGAGAGCAAACATGAATAATATAAAGGAACAAGTTAAAGGAGTGTGTTAAAGGTGCACTGAGTAAGTTCACATAAAAAGCAGAAACACTTGAGGATTTAAAAGTCCATTATCTATTTGTTTTAATGTTGCATTTAGTTTTTCAGTTAAATCTCCTAAAGCTTATTTTAACAGGAATCATCTGTGAAAAAATGAGACCTTAAGAAAGGCTTTATAATATTATACGTTTATTTATTATTTATTTTTGTCCAATCACAGCTCACTTCAGGTAAAAAGGAGCGCTCCCATTGGTCGACGCTGATGTCAACAACGAAGGAACAAGGAAATAAACCAAGGAAATGGGTTATTCTGTTGAAAATACGTCTTATTTTACAGAAAAACAGCTCAAAAAAGAAAAAAACGTGCAGCAAATTAAACCTGGATAAATTGAGAGATAATTACAGGATCACTACAGTCTACAATGGTAAACCAAAAATAAAAGTTTCAGGTAAACTCTGAACTTCGATTTAATGTAATGTATTAGTATTTTGTGATGAAAAATTGGTCCAGTTTTACTTTGGGGGAGAGTAGAGTCTGAGACCGGGACAAAAAAGTAAATCAGTAGAGCTTTAATCGCTCTGTTTGATTAGTTTTCTCTCTATGCAAGCTTTTATTAACAGTAAAAATAGGAAAAAACTAAAATGTGTATTACTATGACGGCTGTATAATAGCTTTTTGTATCTAAATGTGCCTATGGGGAATTTCTAAAGCCTGAATTCTAAATATGGGATAATTTCACATCAGATTTTTAGGCAACGTGAACCTTTACTGTAAAAACTTTTCTTCAAAAAAGTGGTCCATATTTAGGAGGTGTTCCCCACAAATTAAGCCCCCATGTTTATACTGATGCCGATTTCTAGATAAAAAGTAAAATCTATTGTCTTTTTGCTCTGTTTTTCTGTATTTACCACAAATTTACTGACATTTTTGATGAAATTGACTCAAATTTTTTATTTATTTCTTTGTTATTTATCTCTAGACACATGCACAGACACAGAACCGGCCGCAGCACGATGAAATATTAACAATCAAATCAATAAGAAATGATTGATAGTTCATTGAATGAGTCTTAAAACAAGAACTATTGAGAATAAGCTTGATGTTGAACCAAAAACTAAATAAAAACTCAATAAAGATGCTGTGTTGAAGTCCAAACAACCACTGAGCTGAGTTTCAAAGATATTTTCAAACTTTGACACCAGAACAGACCCATGTGGAGCTCTCGGCCTTTTAACCTTAGCGTGAACACTTCCTCTGCTCCTCTTTCCACCTCTTGCTTGTTTTGCTGCAAAATGTTGTGTTTTATCGGGCGCAGGTCACGGTGTGAATGTTCGTCTGTTGGGCAGCGGTCGGAGAAACAGCTTTAAGTGTGACCCGTTCGAGGCCTTTTCCATAAATCATTGTCTGCAGTTGTCGACATAAATAAAATACACAGAGCTCAGACTGCAATAGGCTGTAAATGTGATCGTAAAGCCTGTCTTTATATTCTTTCAGGAAAATGTATGTCATTTATTTTGATTATTAACCTCTTTATCTCTTTATAATAGCACTGTCATTTTTTTATTTTATTTTTTTTACAATAATGCACACATTTGTTGTACTGTACTGTAAATCTTCTGTGTTTTTTTTCTCTCATTAAATCCTATGTCAAAATCATTCTATTTTCCACAGATGTTCACATAGACTTACACTACAGGCTGGATTATTCTTATTTTAAAACTGCAATTTACTACCATTTCATTGATGGCTGGCTGCAGCAAGATGTTGCATTCATGGTACTGCAAAAAAAGGGACAATTACATTTGAAGGAGCTATAGGCGTTACACCCGAACACTCCGGTCGATGTGACTCACGTTGCACCGTTAACAATGAACTTTTGTGTGCTGTGCTGCGTTTTTCCACTTCATAAAATGGATTCAGTGTTTTGTATTTTAGACAAAGACAAACATCACGGGCGTCGGGACTCCTCGGTGGCTCTTCGTCACTGTCACTGTTTACGTTCGGCCTTCGTCGGCTCGTCTTATGAGTCTGCAGAAGTTACAAAGTCGGATTTAAAGTGTGTTACTGTTGTCTCAATGGGTTAGGTTTGTATTAGGATGCAACACAACACGTAAAAGAATAAAGCAGTGCTGTAGGAAGGTGTCGTGTATGATCTAAAACGTATTTGCTGGCTTTAAACACACAACAAATAGGTCAAAACAAATCTAACATTTAATCCGTGTAGAAAGACATAATTCATAAACATACTGTGGTCCATTACATGTTGTTGTAAGGCTCTGAGCATAATGTTGAGAGTAATGTCAGCGTTGTTTGAATAAATCTTACCAGCTCCAGAGGCTGAGGGGAAAAAGTAAATGGCAAACTTGCAAAAGGAATAAATTACCTGTGCCTGCCTCTGCAACAGATCACCTTCTCAGAGTCCCTCAAAATGAAGGATTCCTCCATAAATCACCAGCCGTGTGCATCAGGATTGTAATAGTGCTCCCTCCATATGTAATACATCGGTAAAAGCCCTTTTTTTCTACCTCAGCCTGTGATTTACTGTGTATCCATGACTTCCCGGGACACTTAGTATCAGCGAAATTAAATCAAAGCCATTTAGAAAAGGTATTGCCAGCAACACTGTGCCTCTTTTGAACGCTGTTGGATTTGCTGACTTGAGGAAGTGTGTTCAACCGGTCGCTTTACTGATTGCTCTGTATGCCTCGTACTTGTTAGCAAATGTCTTTTGTTGCAGACTATAATCACTTTTCTGGATACACAACACTTCAAATGTCCTACCTGCTGTGAACAGTAATCTATATGGAAATCTCTGTCTGGCTGTGGCCTCATCAGAAAAAAAACTCGGAGGCATTTATCGTGCACCGGCTGTTCCAATCACAAGTAAAGACTCATTTCGTGCTAAAAGTGGAAACAAATCACAACTCTGGGGTTATAAATTCTTCTACACAGATGTTGATGGCTTCTCTTTAATATTGATGATCAAAAATAGTTTGTTATCGAGCCTAAATTGACCTTTAGAACTGTTTTTTAAATGTTTTTTACAGTTTTGCTGATGAATGCCACATGTATTCATTGATAACATGCAGTAAAACCCTATTGAACTTAATAAACCTGTGTGAAACTGGTGTAGACCCTAGAACACACATGTCAAACTCAAGGCCCGGGGGCCAAATGCGGCCCTTTGCAGTGTTTTATGTGGCCCTTCAATACATTTGGAAAGTGATATTTTTGGAACTAGGTTTTAATGGATTTTATTTTTGCTACAAAGATAAATAAAACCTGTTGAAATTAAACTAATACCTGTTCAAATTCAACTAAAACCTGTTCAAATTCAACTAAAACCTGTTCAAATTCAACTAAAACCTGTTCAAATTCAACTAATACCTGTTCAAATTCAACTAAAACCTGCTCATATTCAACTAAAAACTGTTCAAATTCAACTAAAAACTGTTCAAATTCAACTAAAACCTGTTCAAATTCAACTAAAAACTGTTCAAATCCAATTAAAACCAATTCAAATCCATGTAAAACCAGTTCAAATCTGACTTAAACCTGTTCAAGTCCAACAAAAACCTGCAAACTACAAACCGTTTCTATAAAAGGAGGAAATTAATGTTAAAAGACTTAAATGAAGATGAAATCTCGCATTCCAAATTTTTATAAAAGCTTCCAAATGTCATCATCTTCAGCCCCAGAAAGGATTCTTATTAATGATTGTGGCCCCTCACCACTTTGAGTTTGACACCACTGGACTAGAATAACACTGATGATGAGCGTCCGAGTCCGCACCATGTGACCCAATAGTGCACTACTGTCCATGCTATAACTAGACATTACAAACCGCATATTGCAGATATAGGACACACGCGGATTAGAAGTATTCCAATGCCAGTAAGTGAGGAAGCATCCCATTTTAATTAAGGATAATGATAACAGTAATTTATAGCTAAGGTTTCTAGGTAATGCATTAGCCAACCTGTTTTAATTTAAAACTACATTTTATCCCAAATGTGAGTCTATATTTCAGACTTGTACAAATGCAAACCTTGGCTTGCGTCCAGCTCTAATGTGTTCTCGTTATGATGAATGTCCACCGAAGAGTAGATGACGCACGACCCGCGGCGTTGGTTGATCTATGGCACAGTCGTCTTCGTCCTAATTCTAACCTTGATTAAAAGGTTCGATGCGTGTCTGGACGTCGGCTGATTTTTCCAGATGGTTTTATCCCAACTATCGGTCTCCATTTCACCCCAGTCGCTCGGTCAAGGCAAAACTACTTAATATTCATTCACGCAGATAAGAATGCATTGTGTTACCTTCATAAACTGTACACCGTGTGCAGAAAGGATTAATCACCGAGCCGGCGCGCACGGGGGAACTCACGGGGCGAGCTGTCATAAACAGATAAGCATAAATGAAAGCTGGTACAAAGACCTGCTGCTACACTGAAGAAACCGCTGACTGTATCTTAAAAACAGACTTCATTATTGGCCCGGGAACTAAAAGACACCTGAAATAGTGCGCCAGGTTACGGCTGCGATAATGTCACTGTCCTCATCATTATTCAGTTTATTTTAATTTTATCTCATTAAAAGTTTTCAGGTTTCAGTTTAAATACCAGAGAAAGGTCATATTGTGGTAACACGGCACCAAAGCCATATACTTTTAAGTAAAGGAGAGGGCTATTTTAAAAAGAAGAAATAGGCCGGGCCCAAGGAGGAGCACAAGGAAGAGTCACTGTTTCCCAAAGAAGCACTAGACAACAATGTCAAGAGCAGTATTCCAGGAGACAGTCTCTTTAAAAAACAATGAACGTGCAAATCATTGGCAACACACTTCTTTCAACGATCAATAGTGGTTTGAAGTTTATTATTACTTTTCACGACAGATCTTGGGCTTTGACGTCAACATTCAACAGCATTGTCCTGCTGCCACATCTGCAAATCTACACTGGTCACATTTAGAACTGCATTTTCCCTAAAGACCACATATATCTCCACCAGAAACACTATTAAAAAAGGCAACTGGGAAAAGTAAAAGCAGTGGAAGTGCAATTAATAAAAAGTTATTTGTCAAAAGCCATATTTCACATGACAATCACAAGCACAAACAGAGAATCAATACAAAATCTAGTCCAAAATAAGTAAACAGGGTTAGATTTCCAAGTTGGGCCATTTGCTCCATGTCCCTCAAACACAGCCTTTTAATGCTTTAAATACTGCTATGTACATGATGCCAGTTTTAGAAGAATTATTTAAAAAATCGAGAGAGTTCAAAGAGTAGTAGCCTCCATATGTCACCAACAAAAAGAAAAAAAAGTGTTTCACAGCTTTTCTGGATAAAACATGTGCAAAAAGCTCCAGAAAACCTAACCCTATGGCAGTCACGTGACCCGGGTTGTGTGACTGTTGGGTTCATAGTTCATTGTGACAGATGGAGGCAATGAACTCTGCAATGACAATGCTCAAACCAAAAAGCATCTTGGTGGAGAAGACACTTTGAAAGAGTTGTGACTAAGACTGTTAATAAAAAAGCCCGGAGGATGTCTTTCTCAAGGACGACAGGAAAGAGAGAGGAGCAGCTGCAGGTATGAACTGGAAATTACCATCTAATGTTATAAAGGAGCATTCACCACTTATGTTTAATTAAAAATGTTCAGTCTGGTTCTACTGCAGTGTATTTCTCTAAGTACTTCTGTTACTCAAGACTGGTCTTCAGACTGGCATTAAGACTTATTCAGATTCTTAATTGTGTTTGGATGGAAAACCTAATATTTATCCATTAGTTTGTCGCTGGGCCGTCTTTGTCTCTGTTTATGTTGTGTCCACTTCTATGAATTAGAACTGTTCCAGCAGCTTTACAACATGTTGTATAATTGTGTGGTGATTTAACCCTGTGTAAAGTGCACAGTAACAATCCCTGAAATAATACCGGATTGTGACACAGCACCAATCAGATGGCTATTGTAAAGTTAGCCATTTATTACAGATCATTTAGTTTAGGAGGCCATTTTATGTTGAATGGAGTAACTTATGAGCCAGGTCTATTATCTAAGAGCCAGTGGAGTAATAATGTGGAGATGACCAGTGGAAAAACGTTGGGCTGCTTATTGTACATTTTCCATCTGGCACCACTGCTGTTTTCTGCAGGAGAAATATTTGAGTAATTCTGTGTTTCTTCTGTAACAGACAGGTCCAGTGTTGCATTAAAGAACAAAGGTAAGCTCCTGGAAAAGGGCACAGTGTGTGGAAGAAGAAATAAAGACTATATGGTCTTTTACGATACATTATCATCACCAGATTTCAGCGTTGAATGTCATTTAATTTGAATTATTTATATTAAAAAAGCTTCAACCCAGTACGTTGCAATCTCTGGATTCTTATTCTCTGTTGTGTTTAATGTTCATTTCACATTGTCAACCATTTTTCTAATAGACCGTTTAGTGCTACTTGCTCGTTACTCCATCTAGTGGCACAAATTGGTAAAACAGGTCTCTTTCAATACATGTTTTCAGTCTTTACGCTTTGATATTCTCTTTAATTACATTTCAAGAGTGTGCAGTAAAAAGACCAGCAGCCCTATCAATAAAACCTTAAGTGAACTTTCTTTAACTTTTTTATGGACTTGTGTAAGTTTGGAACTTTCACAGTCTTAACTTTCTTAGCCTCTGGTGTTTATAGTAAAACTAATAGGACATAAACGCAGCCCAGAATATGTTGTGTTCAGCAGCATATCATACCCCTATGAGACACTGCAGCAAGGAGCAGCAACCCAGTTTTCTCACCATCCATCATCGCAACCACCAAACAGCGGAGTCGTGTCAAAGATACTGGCAAGACACAAAAACAAGGATAAAAAAAAACGTCCCCCAAACTGAAATAGCGGGGAACAGATAAACAACTTTTTCCGGGCGGTAGCGAGGAGTACAGCGTGGTCGGGATGCGTGGGCCGTGTGTCTAACCGTGGCAACAAATGGAGGAGAGGAGCTAAGCTGCTGTTCACAGGAGACGTGCTACAGCCCGAGCGTGCTTGTTAGGAGCAGACGGGGAACACATCAGTGCACAAGATCACGGCTGACAGAGGAGCTTGTTAAGTGCAGTAGCCAAAAGGGTGGCTCATTAGAGGGAGCAGCGTGGCCTGGACGGACCACGCTCTCACCAGATGGCTTCCTGTCTGTTTCATCAGGGATATAAACAACACACAATATGTTCAGGAAAACATACAGGAAGCATGATCATGATTTGACTCATGTCTCTCGAGTCCTTGACTTGTTTTCACTGAGGTAAGCAGCTCTAGTTCTGCTTTATACCCGTTTAATTGTCAATACTGCTGCAACATTGCCCCCTGCTGGTGACAAAAAATCTGTGTTGATGCAATCAGAAGAAGATAAGGTATGTATTCTATCCACTTGTCCTCACACAATGTCGAATCACTGTTTGTGTCGAGGTAAATATAACTCTGTCCTGCGGATTGTCGCAAAAGACAGCTCTCGGTGAGATTTAAATCATCATTTTCCATTCACTCAGGGCTGTATTCAGAGTGTTGTGGCTATGTCTCAGTCACAAGTGGCACTCGTTCATTTGTTCCATTCAGACGAGCTTCGGTCACATGATTTATTTGCCATCGGATCTCGCACATACGCCTAGATTAAAAGTATTGTTGCGTGGTATTACTCGGAGAGCTGGCTGAGTGTGAATGCTGTTGATATGATTGGAGGGCACTACAAGTTTAATTAAAAATGAGTGGATTTTGTGAAAGCAGATGAAGAAATATGGATGCAATCAAGTCAGTGCACCCTGACCGGAATAAAAAAGACAAAATGGCTTTAATCAAGTAAGGCAAGACAAAGTGGTCACAAGGAATTAAACTCATTTAGTTTTCCTTAAGGGTCGTTTCCTCAGCAGAGATGATAAATATTGCTAAAACTGCACATCTTGTAACTTTTAAAAGCTGCTGGCTTTCGTTTGGATTTGATACTAAAACAATAAAGTGGAAGAGCAGTTTTCACTTTTTGTTAATTAAATTTAGGGTCACGTTAGGACTTCAAGACATTTTTTGCACCAATCACAAAGGACCAGACTATTTTTTGTCTGTTTCACTTTCATTTACAGACATGACATCTATAAACACAAATGCTTTGCTATTTCCATTCATATTGCCTGAAAGCAGCGTTGTATGACAATAAAAAGCAACCATAGCAACTACAGATAATGAGTATTTAAGTAAGACATTTCAATCAACAAAATCTTTTACAGTTTTAAGATACATTTCCTGAAACTTAAAACTCATTTTTCTGCACCTCTAACACCATTTTTTAATTTAAACTAAATGAAAAAACCTGAGTCTTTTCAGTAAAAAGCCAACACTGTTGTGATATTAAATATTCCGTCATCAAAACTAACACACACAGAGCAAAAAACTAAACAAACTTGTCAGAAAATAATAAGAAACAAAATGAAAAAACTAAGTGCAGCTCAACAATAAACTGCATAAAAAGTCCTATCACTTCACTTTCTTCCACATAAATAAACTCAAAAAAACTTTCCCAAACCAGGAGAGTTTACAGTTCATCCACATCACAACAGATCAACCCAACAAAAAAGTGGAGTCGTTGGATTTTATTCATAGTCACACGGTTAAAGGTTTCTGTTCTCAACACGTCTCTTCTACGAATAAAAAAGCACAATATATCTTTACTACTGTAATCTAAACCTTTTTCCAGTCATTTTTACATCACTTGCACACACTTAACTACTAAAAGACAAGGTACAAGTATGAAATCTTCTTTGGTCTTTTTGAGCAACACAACAAAGTGATTTAAACGTTCAGTCTGGCATATGTTTTAATCCAAAGAGTTTTTGTTACTTTTGTTCTTGTACATTTACAGAAACTAAAGTAAATGAAAATACTTGAAGGATAATGGCCTACCTGGGTTGATGACTGAGGAGTATCACCTGTGAAAGGAAAGTGGGAGGAGCCAGTCTGGACCCTATTAGAAACCTCAGATTCATGTATTACTTCCTGGTTCATTCAGTGTTTAGAGATGTATTTTTATGATATAATATAATGCAGAGAGTAAAAAGAATAGTATCTAAAACTGTATCTAGAACTGTTTCAAAACTGTAGTCTATTAATGCAAAATGAATATAGCTCACATTAAGTATTCAAATTATTTAAAAAAAGTCCACATTTCTCCTTTCAAAATAAAATAACATGGAGATTTTGATAGATTTTACTTTAAAAATAAATACTAGTGACAGAAAAAATAAAAATAAAGAGGGTTTTTTTTTCCTGAAACTTTTTTGTTTACAATTAATTCATTAAAGTTCCAATCCATTTTCAACATATTCAAGACGTCCGCTTGAAATAAATGGCACAGTCTGTCCATGTACAAATGGCTTTGTTTAATAGTATTTCACAAACAATTCAAGAACTTAAGAGACAAATGAACAAGAATTATTTTGCCATTTTATTTTTTTTTCTTCACATTATTGCTTTACAGTAAAATGCATTGGTTGGATATGTCCAGTATAGCAAGACAATACATTCATATAAGTTATACAGATGTCCTCAGTAATGTTTTATAGTAACTAACTTTACATTAAATATATTTTTTTTATTCATTATTCTTGACAAACAACTTCCACGTCACATTGAGCTCACAGTGCATCAGGTCGCATTCAATCAAGAAATACACCGCTCCTCTTGTATTCGACGGCCACATCTATCGTGCGATCTAAAGTGTGCGCTTACTTTGTACACAGGATTGCCATTAAGTCTGGATTGATACAGCAAGTATGGCAAACAAGTTCTGGTATTATTATTTTCTCCATCTTTGAAAAAAAAGTGACTCGTAACAAAGTTCTGCGTCAGGACGACGGGTGTTAACAAACGCAGCGCGGGACGTAACGGGAGCCGTGTTGGATCTCCCGCTTCGATGGCATCTCAAACCTGGACATGACCACACAGAGCAGCATCGACGACGACAAGAATATACACAAAAATAGAACACTTCTGCACATTCTGCAATAAAGCGAGTACAGTACACTCCCAAGAAAATAGGTCCTGATTGTACAGAAGACCGCTGAAAAGGTTCGGAAAAGGATCTCGGTGGAGGAGTCTGTAGGCCCTGTGTGGTCACCTCCGGCCCGTAAACCGATAAGAAAGTCCAACGTTGCATTGTCCCTAAAGTCCTCTCTGCTTCCGAAGTCCCGAGCACCTCATCCTCGTACTGCTGCTCCTTTAGCGAGGGTTGGATTCGAGTTAATGCCCTTGTACAAGAAACAGCAGGAGAGAAAAATCTGCTGAAAATGTCCACTTTTTTGGCTCAGGTCCTCGGCTCTTGCCAACACACCTGTGAGCTCACACATCACTAGACAAACCGACGTCACATCTCCACGGGATTCCCACAGTTTTTAATATGGCAACTTTCAGGGGCCTTCTGTTACTTTAATTCTTTACATTGAAATTGCATATACAAGAGCCTGCTGCCGACGGTCGACAGAGGAATAATTTTCAACATTGAAAACACATCACACCCAATTTTTTTTTGTTTGTTTGTTTGTAGTCTCTCTGCGATTCACTTGTGGACTCCTCTACAGGCATTTTTGCATGATGTTAAAATCTCCCATTGCAGTGTAGCTCATAGCTGCCAATATTTTTATTTTAATTTTTTTTTTTTTTACATAAAGTGGGCTGAGGCGTTTCCCATTTTCAATCAAGAGACAAAGACATGCCCCAGGAGCCTTCAGCCTTTTGCTGTGCTGTTCAAAGGAGCTGTGTTTTTTAAGTCCCAGCATGCACTGCAAACACAGGTAGGTGTGCACTGATGATGTTCGAACAAGTCATTTTAGGAGTCAAAGAGTGAGAAACCCAGCAAACGTACATAATGTCTCACACATACAGCCACGTATACACCGAAATACACACTCACGGAGAAGGAAGCACTATCTGATTCGAAATGAGAGGACGGCTGTTAAAGTGCAATATCTACATGAACTCAAAACGATCGTCGCCACCTCCTGGAGTTGTCCGGATTTTCCCTGATAACCGATGGCTGTGATGGCACCCCCTGCTGACCAAAGGGTGTAGTGGCAGACAGCGGTGATGACTGACTGGGAACTTTTGCATGTTTTTTTTTGCCAAGTCACCTGAATGCAGATGCACTGTCCCACAGACCTGGGTCACTTCTGTTTCTGAAGCTGTGCAGAGGGAAAAGTTGAACAACCATCACTGCTGAAGGATACAATAAAGTGGAGCATCCAGTGTTAGCCCCACCTAGTGGTCAAATCTCCTTATAGCACAAAGCAACAAAAGCATTTTCCATGTGCAACTTTGTTTTAGTGAAAAACAAGCAATGTCCTATATTTGCAACAAGCTCTCCTCTGTACTTTCGACTTAGACAAAACCTTGTTTTTGAAAAAATAAATACAAAAAACAACTAAAGTACAAGTTTACATTGTGCAGTGCTGCATGTGCATAACACCTTCAGTCATTTGACTGTCTTACATTTTGTAACCTGACAAAATGTCTTTCAACAAAAAACCAGAGAGCAGATTTGATAAAGCAGAGAAGGATAAAGAGGGATTAAGAGCGGGTAAGTGCTCCCTGATGCCAAAGGCCATGCCAGGGACAGGTCCAGACTGAAGGAGGAGGGGAGCTGCCAAGGACAAGACCCTCCTCCAATTAAAGAAGAAGAAAGGAGGGGGAGTGGGTAATTTGGCATTTCATGTAGAAATAATGAGCTTTTAGGGATTCAGCTGGAACCGTGGTCTCGTCTCAGGTCCTAGTTTTGGTTTGTGGACTGGCTTTGGAATGAACGGTGCATGGAAAAAATCTACAGTGTGAAAAAGTGGGAAAAAAACACCAACAATCAACAGGAGCACTTATGATTCTGAGGTCCCCGACATCTAAAGGCATGCTAGATGGGTAGAAAGTTACAGGCGCACAGCAAAACTAAAGACTCACTGTAGTAACAGGCAACGCCCAAAAAGAACAGGCATTGAGGACTGGCACTGTGTGACAGAAGGACTAATTTGAGACAAAGAATGGAGTCCATTCAGAGCGTGTACCGCCTCCTGGGAAACTTTTCATATTTAGGACTAAAGGAAGAAGGGGAAATCAGTCTGCAGATAGGTCCATTATTACGGAAATCAAAAATAGACAAATAATTGGTTTGGAGTCGCTCTGGGAGCTTTGAGATTTTGGTTTGTGAAGCATGCGCTCTACGGCTCTGTGCACATGGGCAGGTTGACGAAGGTGAAGACGTTGTACTCGATCAGGATGGAGAAGCAGAGGAAGACAGCGTACAGGACCAGCACATAGATGCCCAACTTTAGGTCCAGACGCCACTTGTTCAGATGGATCCCCAAAACCTGCAAAACACACAGATGTCAGACATGGAAAGAGTTTTTTTATGTGTCTGAAAGATTTATGATTTGTTTAGATGATATTTTATTACACGTTTGGATCAGTTCCTGTTAACTCTGCAGATTTTAACTGTTTCATTAGGTCATCATCTACTGTATGTGCTCAGTTATAGTTTTATTAATGCACCTGACTGGGTTGGGACAGGTGCTCATCTGAAGACATGTTCAGATTCTCAATGTTCTCAAAAGTGATTAATATTAAAACCTCAACCTCAATGCAGAGCGGTTTCTAGATGTTAACATACATTTGAAGAGTTATTACACTAAGTTAGTAGATTAGGTCCAGTTTTCTGGTGATGATATTGCAGTCTCAAATTAATTGCTTGGCCATTGATAAAAAAAAAAAAACATGGTCAGTGCTGTCCATGAATTCAAAGAGTCTGCAGCCAATTTATTTTACAATACATTTACACTTAAGGTTAAAACAACTTCATTTTAGGGACTTTAATAATCAAACATATATCATTTTGCATATTAATACAATTCAATGGTCATAACAAAAGGTTTCTCATTAATTTAAACACATGCAGAGCTCATAAACTGTAATTGTAAGTGATCTCTTGTAGCATCAGCATAAACTCTCTTTTCTTTACACTTCTCTTTTGTTTAAGTGAATTATAAGAATCTTGATTACATTACACTCGACGATGCTTCTCCTCTGTCTCTGTAAAAGCTCACACTGGGTTGCCTTCAATCTCTTTGCGATTACCGAGGCGTCACTTACCGTCAGCGCCACGGAGCCGAGAAGCAGCACCACGGAGTACACCAACCCTCGACTGTTAATCATGACCTGAAACCGACAGAACAGGGACGTGTTGCATCGGTCTCGGCTCCGACACGTCAAAGGATTCACACGTGTGACGAACCCGTGTCTGAGCGGCGTCTTACCTCTGATCCGTAGTCCACACACATGGTTTGTAACGCCCAAGGAACCCCCAGACCCACCAGAATATCAAACACATTACTGCCGATGGTGTTGGACACTGCCATGTCTCCGAGACCTAAGATGATGAGGCAAAAGCAAGAATATATCAGCTTAAATTTGGTGGTCTGACTGGTTTACATCTATCCGATTGTGTCCAGTTTGTTAACCATTCATTCTACCTCTGCAAATCCACAGAGACCAGAATAAATATTAGAATAGAAAAGAAAAAGAACTGTGATGACTGCTGGGTTTCTGCTGCTGTAATTAGAAATCTAGATCTAATAAGTAAAGTATTACATCTCAGAGGGTAACCAAGGTCCTGTTACTATTCGCAAACACAATTCAGAGCCAACACATGTTCCAAGAATACCATCCAAACAATGGCCTCAGAGCCTGGTATTGATTACTGAGGGAAAGCTATACCTTGGCGAGCCACAATGAGACTGGCGATGCAGTCTGGGACGCTGGTGCCTGCGGCCAGGAAAGTGATGCCCATGATGACGTCAGGGATTCCCAACGTGTAGCCAATTATAGTCACCTGGAAGAGGGTAAGTAGAGGGTTTAGGGATGTAAAGCAGATAACTGGCTCATAATAATTATAATTTTAATGGAGAGTATGTTTGAAATCATCACAAAGTAGTTTTTGTGCCTTGGATTCTCTCATTTTGAGAAAGTGAGGCAATGTCTTTCTTCACACAAAAGGAAACGATCCATTTAGTTTGATCCATCAGCAAAAAGCTCATTTTAAAATACATCAAACACAACAAAGATGCCTTTTTTTTAAGAAACACACTGATGGTGCTGTTAGCCCAAATGCTAATAAGGCATTTTACCATTTCATTTTACCCTCAGTCATCTGCCCATGTTTTGGTTTGTTTTTTTTCACATTCATTTCAATCAAACCGTACCAGAGTTCAGTTGGAAGCGCTCCAAGACCTCTGTTTTAAAGGGTCTCGGAGCGCTTCCAACTGAACTCAGGTCTGTTCATGTAGCATTCACATTTATCCAAGTGAACCGCGCTAACAGAGCAACCACCGGAGCAATTGAACCGAGGCATTTTTAAATTAACATTTGAGGAGGATTTAATTTTACACTCACCATCCAGACCATGAAGTAAGAGAAGACTGCGATCCAGAGAGTGGACAGGATGAAGGACAACATGAAGAACTTCTCCCAGCGCGGCTTGGCACAGTTCGGGATGGTGAAGTACAGTATCAGGAGCAGGGGCCACGAGATCAGCCACTTCAACTTACTACCCACACCTCCTGCAGCAAAAACATACTCCGTCAACATTAGATGCACGTGGACAACGCTGATATACACTTATATGGATCGTATTCGGAGATAATGTGGTATGAATACTTATGAGTCCTTTTCTTAGACTACAATTTACAAGATGTCAGGTCTCAAGGGTTCAACACATTCATATACTTTTCACATTAACGCTCAAAGACTAATGAATAGAAAGAGTTGAAATGATGCAGAGAGAGCGGGTTTTATCAAATTCTATTACTTGGTATGTGGAACGGAGAGATGGTGTCGCTGGTCTCTGGCTCAGTCGGTTTGTCTTCGGGCACGTTTCCGTTCTCGATCTCCACTTTCCCGTCGATCACTTGTGTCTCCACACCGTTGGCGGTTTGGACCAACTTCTGGCGCTTTCAAAAAACACACACTAAGTCAAAGGGCACCTGGAGGAACAGCGCCGCTAGCCCTGCTGCTAACTAGGTTTAATAACAAAACCGAGATCGTCAAATGGTCTTTGGTGGAGGTTGTTGTTACAAACGTCCAGATTTTACCCAAGACATAATCAACTGTTGCTTATTTGTCCTAAAGATACTCTGGAAACCCCTTTTTTTTGTCTTGTTTCCTGTTACATAGTGAGGTAGACAAGAGCTAAAAAGGCAAATGGTTTTTCAAGCTGGACAATTAATGTTTCTATTGATGTTAAAAATGTAAAGTGCACCACAAAAACATAGTTAGTAATAAATGATCAGAATAGAGGACCTTATGGGATGATATTTGTGCCACTAGAATCTGAAACCGAATAATGATTGAATGAATGCTTTTTAAAAACTGAATTTAAAAAGTGTAATTTCAAATAAAATGCAAATAATAAAAACTGAATTTGTTCTCTTTTGGCACTACTTTTTCCAGTTCTCTAAATCTGGGCTCGATTATCTAAGGCTTTTTCCGAGACCCAGATTTGCAGCTAAAAAACAGAATTTTAGAACTGAAATGAAATTGTAGAACTAAAACTGAGAGCTGAAAATATTGGAGAATGAATTCAGTTTCAAAATATTCATTCAGCTTGAGCAATCCAGATAGTTTCTAGTGGCACAAATATCACTCAATAGACCTTGAATAAAAGGAACAACCGTATTTTGAGGCATTAACTCCCGGCTGTACCTCTGTAATGATGAGGCGACTGGCCATGCGCAGACGGGTCTTGGGTCCAAAATGGCTGGTGACCATGACTCGCAGCCCGGCTTCTGGGAACCTGAACTTGGAAGGGCTGGCGTTCATGATCTCGTCCACCATCACCACTGATCCGCGGCTGTAAGCCTTACTGGGCTTCACTGAGAGGGTCCAAGAGAGTTAGAAAAATCAATAAAGTAAGAATATTAAAAAGACGGATTGTTCAGTTCCTTTCCTAAAACGCATTTCTTTGATACCTTCCCAACAATAGGTGCTTCGTCATTCTGTGAATTTATACTAAACATCTCTAAATGCAAATTGGTTTTAGCATCAACAGGAGTTTATCTTTAAGAAGAATGTCCCATAAAGGTTTATTGTGACAGTTCAGTCCAGAGTTATTAATGCTTTTTAAGCCAGAGTTGAACTACTTTGTCAAAAAGTTTAAAGTAACAAGGGTTTTATCTCAACTCTTGCACTTTATATTAAACTTAATGTGGAGTTGGTGTTTTATAGGGTCACAAATCAGAGGAAAAGGCCCCAATAACTTCCATTTTCTTTTAAAGGAGGGAACATTGTGGCAATAATGGTAAGAAAAATGATCTCTTGCGATAGAGTTTAATCAAGGCGAGTAAACTGTTGGGACTTCTCAAATGTGATGGTAATGATTCATCAACAATCTTTTAACCAATTACTGTTGTTCTGTGACAACTTTTCCACGATTATTGAACTTATTTATTTCATCAAGACGTTTTGTGTTTTATTTTTATGTGTGTTGGAGTACTCATGACTGGTCTGAACCATAAGACTTATAACACTCTTGTTCTCATAAAGGGATCTCAGGATTTTAAATCAAGACAAACCAATACCACCTTATTTTTCCACAATATTGTTGGGATATAATAAAAACTGACCATACTCTACCATTCTAGGCTATAGCATACTGTACTATACAATACAATACAATGCAAACCATACCACACTATACTATACCATACCATACCACACTATACAATACCATACCATACCATACCACACTATACCACAATATACGATACCATACCATACCACACTATACCACAATATACTATACTATACCACAATATACTATACCATACCATACCATACCACAATATACTATACCATAACACAATATACTATACCATACCACAATATACTATACCATACCACACTATACCATACCATACCATACCACACTATACCACAATATACTATACTATACCATACCACACTATACTATACCATACCATACTATACTATACCACACTATACTATACCACAATATACTATACCACAATATACTATACTATGCTATACCACACTATACTATACTATACTATACCATACTATACCATACCGCACCATACTATATACTATACCATAACATATCTACGACACCATACTACACTATAACTATACTATACTATAACTATACCAGACCACTATGCTATGGTTTACTACACTATGCTATGCTACATTGTGCTATACTATGGTATACTATTCTACCCCATGCTATACCATAACACACTACAGTATACCGTACTACACCATACTATACTATACCATACTATACTATACTATACTATACTAAACTGTTCTTTACAATACCATTCTATCTCTGAATTTGATCAAATACACAGAACAAAAATAGAACCAGCTCATTTATCTTTTCTCGATTCAAATTTTCTAAAAGTGGAGCAGTCGACTATTTATGGACCACCTAACCCATTCCTCCTTGGACTCAGTTATATTGGATGTTTTGCCTCTGTCCCTTTAGCGTTAAAGCGTCGGTCCGACCAGGAGGGTAAACTCCACTGTGCCGTGTGCAGCTGCTGAATTCTGGGTACTGAACTTCAAATAGCTTTCCCAAATTGCCTGGTGCAGCTTTGAAGTTTTCTGTGAATATTTATGCACTGACCAAAGATTGATTTGCAATTCTGTGACACTGAAGACCTCCGAGCTGATGATAAGCAAAGTGACTGTGCTTTAAAATCTACCTCTGACAATGCATCTGGAAATCCTTTTAATCCCTTTTTTAATGAACCATACTGTATGTGTTATGGGTAGGGATTAAAAAAGTTTAACTGTATATTTATTAGTTCTACTCTGCCTTCATTTGACGTATTATGCATGCAAGAATGCACATAAATTAAGAGTGTAAACAGAGCCGGCGTAAACATTCCCTGTTGTGAAATTCATTACCACTTCAGGAGTGAGTGAGTCTATGCCCCAGAGACCAGCAGAAGAAAAGTAGGAGCAAGCACAAACACTGGGCACAACACTGGAGACAATAAGCAAGAGTTAAGTTTAGTAAGGCTAAACAGACAGGCATGTTAGAGCAACTCTAGGTCTACAGCAGAGAAAAGCAGAAGAAACATTAATGATGACGTTTAGAAACAGAGAGACCTGTTTTTAGTAAGTTATTAGATAAGACAACACAGCCCCATGACAATAAACTGCATCACCAAAAAGATTAAATATATCTTCATTATTCTGTTCCCGTTTTAGAAAGAACATCATTTTTTGCCCCTGAACCGAACGCTCACGTAAGCTTCAGTTGCTATCGCCCAAAAGGGAACTAAAGCAGGCACACCAAAAGGAAAAGGGAACGGGTTGAACTTTTGCAAGAGATAAAAGTAGGAAAAGCTGTCTCTTTAGGTGAGGCAGTTCATCGAGGTCGAAGGACTGGGAAATCGTGTTGCTCTTTCAGTAATTTGGAAAAGAATATTAGCTCAAGTCATTTAAGCAGCAGCAGAAAAGGGGGCAAAAGCCAGAGAATCTGAATGAAAGATTAAGTCAATCATCTACGTTATTCTTTTGTCGAGGCGTTTGGCGTCTGAGGCCTGTCTGGTTAACCTCACCTGTCGACAGTAAGGGCGATGACGGGTCATCATCCCAAACATAGTCATAACTAGTATTACCGTCCTCCATCTCACTGCTGGCCGCTGCGTTACCGTTGGCAACGTTCTTGTTGGACTTCCCTGAGAAGAACTTCTGCATGCTGGAGTTGAATCTGAGGAAATAAACATTAAACATGAGATTAGATGTAAAAAAAATAAATAAATAGTTGGCTGCAGAAGCTTATTTGCAAATGTGGGTCTGGATGAAAGGCTCACACATGTTTTCAGATACTGCACACTGTACATTAATTAAGCCAAACAACTTGCTTCTATAGAATTCATAGGGTGATGGCCTACTTATGGAAAAACTGCAGTTGTGTAGCAGTTCTGCTCTAATAACTTTAGTTCAACTGAATTTATGTTGCCTCAGATCAGAACAAATGTCATCTCAAGGTTGTCAAAGGTTCAGTGAAGAAATGCATTATTTTTATTGTTGCCATTGAAACCATTCCTCATTAAACTGATGCAATATTGTTTACATAGTGTGTTGTGATGCTGTTAATCTATTATTAATCCTACCATCAGCCTATGAAAACCATTTTATCTTTGACTCATGCATTAATGTATTCTGTATTCATTTCCCTTTTCCACTTTTATAGTGCTGACTGGTCGTAAAGTTTACTTACACTTTATTTGAGAAAAGTTTTCAGACTAAACCTTTTTTGCTTTGTACTTGTTGAGTTTGGGAGTATTTTGTTCTAATAAATCACTCCTGCCGCAGTCTCTTCTGTGGTGCGTTCACTGAACCCATTTTATTCTTTGAGGACCATAGCACAAGGCTTTCATCAGCCTCCAGTAAAATCACCAGAGCCATTAGTGAAAAATGGTTCAAATGTGAGCCCTGCTGCTGCTGTCCCTGAAAACAATGAGTGCAGAAGTAATGAAAGAAGAGAAGTCGAGCCAATGCAGACGGTTTGTGGCGTATCAAATATTACAAATGAAGACTGAATGGAGTAATTAATAATTAAATAGTAAGTAAAGGTGTTGTTATTTTAGCTCTGATCAACATTTAAGTTATATTGTACCAAACCTTTACCATCTGTGATATTTATCTGTACTTAAAGTCTAATTTTGATCAAACCTAAAACTTGTGAAAAAGCATTCTTGCAAATAAACAGAACAAATTTCCTTTTCTCTACAGCAAACACAGACATTCATTGACAGACTGTGTGTTTTTTCTGTCTCATCTGCACCATATGCGGTCAACTTTTAAAAAGCTTACTCCATTTAGCCAGATATGGTCTAAAATCCAAAGTGGTCAGCAGCTATTTTGTTTGAGGGGACATATGACAGCACATACAGTAAGCGCTTCTTCCCTCTAAACCAGAAAGGAGACGGTGATCCGGTTAAGCCTGTGCTCTTAGCCGCTGCCGAGGGGGAAAAGATTAAACTCTTATGGCAGAGAGAGCGGGCTGCTGCTGAGTGAAATGCAGATTACCAGCTGGATGCAGACAAAGGCAGCGGAGGTCTGATTGGCATTAGTTTGTGGCATAATTATTACTTTAGCACAGTTTTTTTTGTCATAATAGCATTTCTGGTGACAGCTACTAAATGAGGAATGGTGTATCTTTCGGGGTTAGATCTGCCTCGTCAATCAAGCAGTTTAAAACAATGTAGAAGACATTATTTTCAGTACTAGTTAGGCCAGACGACGTTAGTTTTATCTTCGCATGAGTCAAGACCTAAAAATACCTTATTCTAAGATGTGCAAGAGTCTATATACAGGTTTAGCCTCAAGCAAACTCATTAGAAGAGTTAGACGGGAACTGTAGGCCTCTCAAGTGAATGATGAATCTCACATCTGGGCAGAGACCGAGTCCACCCCTCCAGCTGGAAGCCCACTCTCTCATGGACAAAATACTGTGAGTTTGAGTTTCTCAGCCGCTCTCAGGTAGCGAGGCATTAGCAGTGTTAAGTGTCTGTCCCAGTGCACACAGTCCAGCTGTTGTGAGAGTAAAATGAACACACTGAAGATGTGTCTGCAACAAAAGTCAAATCTAAAAACGTTTAAGAGCAGAGTATTACATGCACTCGTTACTCTAAACGCAGTCAGACGATATAAACGATCATAAGGCTTTGGGACTGTAGCTGTGGAAATGTGCCCAGTCGCTCAATTTTTAACTTCTTCTAATGAAACTATTATTAACTCTGTAAGAAAGAGTTTAGTAGGGCTGCAACTAAAGATTATTATTATCTATTATTCATTGATTAATAATCAGACCTGGTGGATTAACAAAGACAAGTGTCAAAAACCTGGTGTGATATTGTTCATGTTTAAAATGGATGATGATACAACCACAAAATCACATACATTTTTACAAAATCTAATGAAGCTCTGCCACAAACTGAGGCACATAAAGATGAATTTATATCAAAAACACAACTTCTGTCGGATTTACTGCTCTGTCTTGATAATAAAACATCTTCTCTGAGCACATGGCATGTTCCAGAGTCTATGAATACCCCAGATAACCATTAATCAATTAAAAATGACTAAAAAAACTGCTCATACAACCTGCATTACGAATAATTTAATGATTTCTGCTCATCACGTGACCATATGACTCTCAGATTTAATCAAAACACATCCGTTTATTTGTGTGAGATTCACTGTATGTATGGTTTAAATTTACAACAATATATGAAAAACATTATAGTTTCACAGTGATGTCTCATTTTATATTTATTTTATGTTATTTATCAAAGATTTGCTGTTGTTCATGTGTATTTTTAGGCTGACGGTGTTTACAAAGACAAGGAACAGAGATGAAAGTCTACTTTAAACTACTTCACTTTCATCCTGAAAATTGAAAACTGAGAACTTCAGAGACACAGTTGCTGGCTGCACTATGTATTTGGACTTACTTCATGACCAGGATGTAACCTGCGTACATGACCACCAGCACCAGACTCTCCCACCTGACAACACAAGAAGAATATAAGATCCATGATGAAAAAACGAACTTGAACGTCTCTTTTCAAACCAAATAAATGTTGATTTGACTCACCAAACAATCTTCTCGTCGTAAATGAACTGCAAATGAAAACAGAGGCCATTTAGACGAGCACAAACATCGATCACTGCTAAAAGTCAAGATTACAGTCACTTGGACAAATATAAATCTGAACTTACTGCGATCAGAGCCACGACCGACAGAATGTAGTAGAAGGAGTCCCTGAACACCGCCCACCAGGTCAGCATCACAACCTGAACAAATACGGATCATAATGAGATCATACACATCAGAATCAGGCCTAATTGTATTTCTTTCTGGTCAAATAAATGTTGGTTCTTACTACTTTATTGTTCTTTGTTAAAATGCATAAAAAGGTTTTGTGGGGAGGATGTTGAGGAGACCATTTGCCCTTGATATGATCTTATTTCTAACATTGGAAACAACTGGAGTGGATTGAAGTTTTTAACACCTGCCTTAGATTTTGAACCAGGTAAATGTAACAAATAATTTAATGTGCTTGTTCCCCAATTCTTTATATTTATTTGCCACAGCACAATGACCTTGAAGTCATTTAGATGTTTCCATGAAAATACAGAGAATAAACCTTCTTTAAAAGCCACTGTGAGATTAATGCTCCATATTGTAACTGACCAGACCGTCTTGTGGGAAAATATGATCAAAATCCAGCCTAACTTTCTATTTATCTTACATTTATAAGACGTAGAAACAGATGATGCACAGAAAAAGTGATGAAATATAATGTTATACTGAGAAGCAACAGTCCCGTGTGTGTTAGCAGCGGTGAATATTTCATCGAGCTCAAACTTTCAAAGGATTTCCAGCGTCCTCGGTAACTCGGAGAAAGCTAACTGGAGCAGATGGTTTTGTTACCCCTCAGCAGAAACAACCCCTGCCACACATGTGCTGCTCCGGCTTCTATAAATAAAACAAAAGGACGGCCGTGCGCACCTGTCCGGCGAATATCCCGCAGACGCCGATGATGCAGAGGATGTTGAAGACCGCCGAGCCCACGATGGTCCCCACTCCTACATCTCCGTGGGTGATGAAGACACCTGCAGATGTGAGGAGACAGCCAATCAGAGACACTGACACCGACCATCTGGGGACATCTCACTGTGACGGGTATGTGTGTGTGTGTGTGTGTGTGTGTGTGTGTGTGTGTTCGTACCGATGATGGACGCGAAAAGCTCTGGAGCTGAACTGCCAGCTGCCATAAAGGTGGCTCCCGCAACATCTTCACTCAGATCTAATTTCTGCAGCAACAAAACAAACACGGCTGGTTAACAGAAACTAGGCCAATACTGTTCACTGCAAAATAAAAAAAAAATTTAAAAAAAGACAGCAGCTGGGCTCAGTCTTGTGCTTGTTCCTTTGACTTTAACATATATAGCATCAGTTAAACAATGAGACATTTTGTTTCCACTCACGCTGATTATTGTTGACTTTTAAAGCTTGTAAATTGGATTTTAATTGGTATGTATTTTAACATCTACCTGACCTTAACTATAGGGACTACAAGGAAAGCAACTGTGCAACTTATTTTCAGGATTTGACTCCAAATTGGACTTGTAAATTCTCAGGGACAATGACTCCCTACACTCCTAAAGTTGAGATTTAAGTGTCATATTGTGTTTTAATTTTGTTTTATTTAAATATCCAGGATTCTCTTCTGGCAAAATGAATCCTGAAACTGTTCTCAGACCCGACCTGAATGTACTGGTCTCGTGACACGGTCTTAGGACTCGAATTCTGGTAAAAATGACTCAACTTGGACTTGATTTTAATTTTTGTTGGTGACTTGGACCTGGACTCGGACTTAAAGACTCGAAAACTGGTGACTTGACTACAACACTACCTGATAGAATTCAAGTTTATTCATTTTTCTAAGATGAGATCAGTGCATATCTATGAAAAGCTTTACATGCATTTTCGACAAGCATGAAGATAAACTGAAAACATAATCGTTAATTGTAAGAAAAGACAAACTAATGACCTGTCTTTGAACAAGACCTGATTATGTTTCTCGAAAGATATGGCTCATAACGTCAATAAAATGGCTTTTAGCGGAATTACTCAAAAACGAAACCAAATGACTGTTAAATTTAACCAACTTTTTGCAGACTAAATCATTTTCTGATGCTTATCCTTTGCCACTGTCCTAACTTAAAAAAAATGTGGATATTCTGCCTTGTTTGGTGTCTTAGATGAAAAACAGAGCAGATAAATAATAATTTTTGACTTATTGAGAGTTTGAGTTGTGTAAGTTATAAATAATCTCAAGTTACCTTTGTCTTTTTAGGCATTATTAGAAGAGTTAGAAGAGGAAAGGCACATAGCATACCTCACAGATCTTCTCCAGTGACGTCACAAAGTACTCGTCGCACGTTATAGCGAGGGCCAGAAACATGTACAGAGCCTGAAGACACAAATTAAGTGGACACTCAGTTTAAAATGTACTTAAATTCATGATTTCAGCAGAAACTGGTAAAACCCTTGAAGGAAAAGTAAAGGAGAATCTCAGCACATAGCGCCCAATTAAAACAAGACCCATAGTTGAGTTCAAATGTCAATTCAACAAGCTGAGGTGCAGTTTCCCTTACAGTGTGGAAAAATCTACAGAATCTGCATACTCCAGCTGCTGGAAGGGGGGAAAAAAGGAGCGGGAGGGGTATTTCAGCGGCTGAGGCGAGATCTATAAATTATAGATCAAGTGTGACATCACGGTGGGAGTCTGTGTGGTCCTGCTGTGCTCTATGTTGTCCACAGGGGGCAGTGTAGGACCACAGCGAGGCAGGATGGACAGGATTTATCTGGACTATAGACTTAACAAACTTACCAGTCTCCAAAATGCAATCAACAGCATTATTAGATGTTAGTGCAAACTTTTCTTTATTTCTCAATAGAAATTTTACACATGGGAAAGTGTTTATTACATTTAAAACACAGAAATAATTGAGTTTTTCCTCTATTTTGAGAGTCTAAATAAGCCTTCTCAAAGTAAACCCAGTTATTTAAGTATTTTTACCTGGGGCTTATTTGTAAACAAACGCAGTGCTGTGATTGGCTGAGAACGACACACCCACAAATCATTCGGACGTGCAGGTGAGTTTTACTGTGAATAAAAACCCTTATATGCTTTTCAATCTCTGTCAGTTTTGCAGGAATGGATTGTGGCGTTATAACCTTGACATAAAGTTGTTAAACATGTCAAAGAAACTCTATAATAATGTATTACTTTGAGTTTATTCTTGTAGTAAATGGCGTAACGGCGTAAAGCACATTCTCCGAGGAGCAGCTTTGTAGATGCTTGACCGTGAACTAAACGGCAGCACCAGCGTTTGCACAGACAATGCTCCAGTACACGGCTCTCATTCATCACACTTGGTCTTAAAAAGGTCAAAAAACACAGGATGAGTTCACGGCCGGGACTAACAACGTTTACAAATGACACGCTCGTCGCATCCTTCCCTCGTGAATTAACAGAACCTTGAAAAACTGTGTACAACTGGGACACAGGAGGGGGTCGGGAGCCCTCAGGAGGAGAAAAAAACATTTATAATTATGAGCGGGAAGCTTTGGACAGAGATTAAAATAAAGATAAATTCCTGAAGAGTGCATTCAAAAGGTTGGAGAAAACGAACAATACAAACATGCCTTATGTCAGTGAGAAGGTGTCCTTTCAATAGTCTATTCATAAATAAATTGTTAATTATACTTCTATAAGTGCTTAACTACTGTTTTCTTGCATGAGTTATTATAAAGTTTGAGGATGGGACACATACTAGGCTCAAGTTTGTCTGAAGAAGGCATAAATCTGTGGTTATCGTATCGTATATTTGCTTATTTTTAATGTTGTGCCTGAGAATACACCTGTGTTGAATGGGTCTACTGCTCTTCTGTGAGTGGAAAAGGTACAGTAAGGGTTGTTTAAGGGCTCATAAATTACTTAAAGACCAAACACAACCCAGAACTAGCACACGGTTCGTCTTCATTAAAAAAAGGGATAATTATTTTAAGTTAACATGACTCATTTCGGATGCAGCTGTTCAGAATCAGCTAAATCTGCTGCAGTAACCTTCTCCCGAATCCACCTGCGTCAAAGATGAACTCCACTGAGATTCTTGTCTGAAGCACTGAGGAGATAAAGGAAGAACTTACAGCCACAATGTGCAGCAGAATGGCTCCGGTCTTACGCTCGTTGTTGGTAAAAATGTCTTCGGGAAACTCATGAATGGCTGCAAAGAGAGAAAACACAATGGTTAAAGCAGCATCTGAAAACTTGAATGATCTATACTTCATATTTCTCATATATTTAAGTTGTGATGTGGATTTGAATTGATGTAATGAATTCTGGCAAGATTTATTGTGAAATATCTGTCAAACCTGCTGCAATTTTAGAATAAAAAAAGAGTTGTTCTCCCATTTTACATCAAGAAAGCGTCAGAATTCTTTTCAGGACGCCACATTTTGAGACTAGAAATGACAGTGTTGCTTCAGGGAAAAGTATGAAAATAAAGTCTGCAAAAAAAGTTATTTTCAGAGAGAATTGTCGCTATGTCAAGGACACAAACCTGAGAGCTAATACAGGTAAGGTTTGGGTTTTGTGTACCATTTTGGAAAAAAATGGTATCAAATACTCCTGATGCAAGGTGTGAATGGTACAATCATCCTGAATGTGTCCCGAGAGGATCTGAGGACGATTCTCACCTGAGAAGCAGCCACTGTATCTAAGGTATTAACTGCATTTGTTTTTAATTGTAAAAGCACATCAATGACACTGGTGTTGCCAAATAATGTGATTATTATTCAGTAGTTTTACGTCAGAGAGAGTCAGAGCCACAGCTGGAAAGGTTTAACAGTAATATTTATAAATCACACAACAAGAAGTGAAGCTCTGGACAGTTTTGGTGATTTATAGACGGTGAAATAATGATTCTAACTATGATTAACTCTTGGGGGTCCCTTCATTTTGTGCACCATCTGAGTCTGATTGATTGATTCTTATCAATTTTTGTATTTTTTGTTCAAAATGGCTGGTAAATAAATTGCTCCTGCTCCATAGGAAACCAAAAAAATGTTTTAATGCTTGCCATGGGAAGATAAATAGATTTTAGTCAATGGCACAAACTGCTGAAGGGACACATGTGGAGCTATTAAGTTTAAAAGGCATAACAAAGACTTTACCCCAAAATACACAATCTGGCAAAATATTATGCACTTTCCCTCAACACAGCCAAAGTTATGGAAATTTCCAGAGACCAGGAGGGTTCAGCTGGATCTAAATGGTCAGAATCAAAAAGCCAGTGTAGTTTAATGTGGACTCAGGGGAACACAGGTAAATATCAGGAGTTTACGACGAGTCAATGTGTCCAGAGAAAGACAAGACGGATTACAATGCAAGGTCTGAAGGAGGCAAAGACGCAAATTAAAGCCAAAAAAAGAATCATAGCAGTCATTTTAAACAGACTAAAATGTTCAAAATACTCGCCACTGATTTCAGACCTAATCACTGAAGGTAAAAAATAAAAAAAAGGACAGTCAGCTTTTGCATAGCTTCAAAAACAGGTTTAGAAGCCGAGGCTATATTAAGAGCCCGAAGTCGCCGAGAATTAAAGCGAGCGGGCAGAGAACGCTCCCACGCTGAGGACTTATCATCCATCATGTAGGACTCCAGCTGAACGCAGTGTGATCGCGGGACGGCCATACGGCTCACATCTCGGCGAGTACGGTCCGCGGCGCTGTGCACCTGGTTGGAGCCGGGACAGGAGCATCTGGGAACGGCCCGGCTCTGACCTCACCTTGCAACAAGCACCAAAACAACACAACTTCGCTTAAAAGTTAACAGAGTGGGACGATTTATGAGTGAAATATATCGGGCATTACTAAAAACGGTTCATACGAGCAGAACAATGCTGTTTACGACAAAAAAATAAAGTAAGATTTGTGCTTTTGTCACATATGGATTCATGAAGTGGAACAGCGCTCACCTGAGACTTCTCACTGCATCTGTCCTCACCTCGTCTGCTTTAATCAGATTCTACCGAGCGCACACATGACCGAGCCCACATCGGAGCACGGTATAGTGTGTGTAATCTAAGCTCACTTCATCATGTGCATGCCTATAGAGTATCTAATTCAATTACATCACATAAAGAGGTTATACATCTCGGATGCGTGCTAAATCCATATATCCATTATCACGCTGCGAGCCATTAAAGTACAATGCCACTTGTGACGGTGGGATGCAAATCAATCTGACCGCGGTTTGTTGGAACATCTGTGAGCAACGAAAAGTGCTGTTAGTTCAAATATAAAAACATGTATAATATCATACAAGTGTCTAACTGTTTTTGTTATTGCAGGGGCTGAAATAAAGGTAAATTAAAGGGTAACACTTTATAATTACTCAATAAAACAGTAGTTACAATACATTTAACATTCATAACAATGTTTATAACGTAATAGTGGTTATTAATGTTGGATTAAAGCTTTGTAAAAGATGATTAAAAATACTCAACGAATGTTTAACCGAGTTATTCTAAAGTGTTACCATTAAATGTAATAAATCTTCCCAGTGTGACATTGTTAAAACCCATCTCATTGGTGACCTCTGACCTAGCGACAGGAAAAAAGAAAACCATAAATCTGAAGTGAACGCAGATTATGACCTTAATACCTACTAAGGTTGTAGCGACATTGACAGAGGCAGCATCAGCTTTCGCTCATTTACTTTCTGACAGGTTTATGTTCTGAATGAAACGCGTCTGAAGCCGACTGCCTCGAGCACAAGTGCCATCAATTACTCGACTTGTCTGCGACGCCATTTGACGAGACTGAAAACAAGTATGCAGCAGTATAGTGTTTCACAATCTGGTCAAGTCTATAGTGAGCCCAGTAACAAATGGTGTGGACTGTTTATATGTGGACAGTGTGTCACATAAACATAAACCTGCTGGACTCCAAGGAATGCATGTCAAAATAAGCATTCCACATAAATAAAAATCTGAAAGAAAGCGACTGTTTTGTTGCAGTGACACAGTAAATACAAATTTAGCATCATATTTGTGACATCTACAGTTCAACACCTTTTTATATCTTTGCAAACCAAAATTTAATCTAGTGAACATTTCTTGTTCGATGCAATGTGAAAGCAACTCTAAAGAAAGACACAGGTCACATTTCCCAAACAGCGACACATTCAGAGACAAACCAGGCAATAATAGCAGCTGGGGACCCCTTTGAAAAACACATTAACTGCGAGAGTGAGAGGTTTACATTTCCTGCCGTCCAAGTGTATTCACCTCCCGTTTCTCCGATCGCTTCGCAGCCCTCCAGGTTCAGCCGTTAATCAATAATTAAATGCCATTGCCATCTGTGTTCTCCGAGCCCTGTGCCACTGTACACAATCAGGTCTGGTGTTAAAAATATCACAAGGTGCTTAAAGGGCGCCGGTCGCGGGACGGTAAAGAGGCGGCAGAGCGGGCGGGGATAACCTCGCCGCCGAGCAGACAGCGGACGTGTGAGAGGCGTCTGTGGAGACTCCGTGGAGGTCAGAACGGACATGCCTCCGACGGCTTTCCCGACAAAGACGCAGCACAAACACGACGAAAGAACCGACAGCATGAGGCCAATAACATCTACACACATCAAGACTTGTGTTACGTAATCCTACCAGGGTTCAGACGTCTTTCCTTATGTCAAATTCAAGGATTTTTCAAGCATTTTCACTCTCTTTTAAAAGCTTTTCCAACACCTTACATCTTATATACCTTTAATGATTATTTGGCTTCTGCGTCTAATTTAAAAGCCAGACATTTTCAAGGTTTTTTTTTTTGTTCAGTAGATGTACCGTCCCTACAGTTTGACCTAAATGTACCAAACAACTTCTACAACTGAACAGCTTGGAGCCAGATCCCACAACACACCTTCAGAGATCTAATGGAGACCAGCCAGACTCCAATGGTTCTGCAGTTTGGGCCAAAATAATGACTGGGTAATTGCAGTTATACTTAATTTCTTAATATTACAGGTTTGTGTCTACACCAGGACACACACAAACACATTCAAACCTTCATAATTACTTCTGTGTGAGTCAACAATGTAACTGGCTCCAAATAGTACATCTTGTATTTATTCTGTCATTCTGTTTTTGAAGTAAATTTCAGCTGGACAAAGGTTTGTTGATCTTATAAATGTGAAATCAACTCTTATTTATCCTGCTGTTGGCACGCTACTAATAAAAACAATCCTAAACTAAGCTACAAATCTATAAATAAAGCCTGGATTCTCTCGGCACCTGATGGCTGCTTATGGGAGAAATGACTGGCAACACTTTTGTTCATCTGTCTCAACAACACCCTCCACACATCGAGTAATTACACATCCACAGAGGGTCCTCACCAGACGTAGTTTTATTTATTTTTTATTTTTTGAAAGCTGCTATTGCGTAAATGGTGGTCAGTAGAGTCCACTTCTGTCTCAGTCCTGAATAATTGCTTATGTTTGAGACAAGACAGACTCAGCGGTTTATTTTATTACTGGCAATTGCACAATGGAATCAGTATTATTCGTAACTAACACTTAAAAAAAAGAATAAACCGATCAATATCCGCATTAGCGTTAGCATTAGCATTAGCAAAGGGGTGATTACAATTACATTTTTAAAGCACCAGAATAATTATGTTGACAGAGCAATCCTCTTCTTTTACTGCTTCATCCTTCATTTATAGGTTTTACTCAGCTCTGCATAAACTCCAAAAAAGGTTAAGAAAATGGATGACATCACAGTCCCATGGTCCACTTTTAACGTTGTTTCTGTTCCTGAATAAGTCTTCTTCAAGGCCAGTCATTTATTTAATTCTATAAGTGAGTAATTAGTCGTAAAAAAATATTCTGAAGCATTTAATGATCCAGATCTGATAATTATGAAACCTAAAATGTGGTTTTGCTGCTGGTTGTTTAGCTTGTAAGTCCGTGCTCCTGCTGCTTCTTCCAAGTAGAAGCTAATTAACTACAGTCATAAGAACACCTTTAAAAACGACAGATTGGATTTGTGGCTTGAGCACAGACGACCTGTATTTAATGACGTACTAAAGCGGCAGCATGTTGGCCTCTCTTTACATTATTATGCCATAATCTGGTAATATAGCAGACATAATGGCAGTTACATAAAGGAGCTCAGTTTCAGTGCCGTCTGTCGTCCCAGAGAGAGCGGGACAGGGCACAGGGCACAGGGCACAGATACGCAGATAAGTGCTTTTCAACGCCCAATATACTGTACACACTAAAATAAACACAAATTATTTCTTTCATTAAAAAAAGGTTTATCGAACAGAAGAGGCAAATGGACACCTCTTTAGTTTTTGCATCTGGACACCTTCAAAAACAAGAAAACAAAACCTGAAAAGTGCAAGGCCCAGGGGCTAAATGTGGCCCTTTGTGATGTTTTAGTGGCCCTTCAATACATTTAGTAGTTCACATTTTTGGCTCTAGGTTTGAACAGGTTTTAGATGGATTTGAACAGGTTTTAAATGGTTTTGATTTTTGCTACAAAGATTAACCTTCCACTTCCTACTACAGCCTGTTGAAATCCAACTAAAACCAGTTCAAATCCAACTAAAAACTGTTCAAATCTGACTAAAAACTGTTCAAATCTGACTAAAAACTGTTCAAATCTGACTAAAAACTGTTCAAATTCAACTAAAAACTGTTCAAATCCAACTAAAATCTCTTCAAATCATCTAAAATCTGTTCCAATCCACCTAAATCCTGTTCAAATCCAATTAAAACTTATTCAAATCCAACTAAAACCTGTTCAAATCTGAGTAAAACCTGTTCACAAATGAAGATGAAATCTCACATTCAAAATTTTATTTCCTTCGGCCCCTGAAAGGATTCTTATTAACTATTGCGGCCCCTCACCAGTTTGAGTTTGACACCACTGCTTTAAAGGATTTCATGATGTCCATGACTGTCCAGAGCAGACAAACTGAGCACTGCTGGAGGAGAAGTGCATAGACAGTTGTGAACTGAATTGATCTCGTTTCTGGGTTTATGTTTATTTAATAAGGGACAGTGCATATTAATCAACATGAGAACATTAGTCCGTCGTGTAAATATGTCAGATTTAGCCACAAGGGGCTAGTTTTCATCTGTATCCCACAGTAGGTTGAAGGGAAAGATAAAGGACAAATGAAAGGCACATGGACAAACACATAACATCACATTTACAAACATTAGTCAGATATTAGAGCAGGTTAGAAAATATAAAAACATACGATAAAATTTAAAAAATGTAGAAAATCAGGCACAGATTTGAAAACAAAACACAGACACAGAGAAAAAGACGAGCACAGAGTCAATCTGTAAAATGAGTTCAGTTCATGAGCCTCAGTTTAATGGATTTACTGAAGGTGTTCAATGATGTAATGTTCCTCAGTTCTAATGCTATTTTATTCCAAGAGTGTGAGGCGCAATCTGAAAAGAGTTTTTTTTGCAGCATGTCTCTGAAACAGTTTGAGGTCAGGGGCCTTTTAGAAAGAAATTGAGAAACAAATTGAGTAATAAGCCTTTTGTTAGCATAATTACATTCAAAAATAAGTGTTTTTCTCTGTGTTGAGTGTATTTCCCACAAGTATACAGCTGATAAATCTAAATATGATGGATCATTATGTTACAGGCAAACACAATCATATTTCAAAGGGCATATTCTGATGACAGGAGCAGGATGTTTTGGCTGCGTGCCTGGTTCTACCGTCTGTTACCGGCCCAAAGACCTGCCAGGTCATTAACCAAACACAAGTGGCACTTCACTACAGTAGAGACTATTGAAGAGAATGATTCCTGTGGGTCATTATTAGCCCATTAGATAATTATCCTGCTTCAGTGGACACGGGAGCCTCGAGATGAGCCTCTGTTTATGAACACGGTCGGCCTCACGGGGAAATCGCCGGGTCACACAAACAGCCGATAAGTCCCGGGGTGAAACGGTGAGCTTATTTCACCCAAAATGCCAGTGCGTTGACTTCATGATCCTCTTGTTCTGCTCACATGCTGACAGGTCACACGTACAGAGCAGCGCTCACATGGTCCGCGCTTAAACACATGCGATTTCACCTGCATGATCACACCCGCTTACATGCATACCACAAGGCTACATATGGCACACATTCCCGTCAGGTTTTATATGTGTGTGCAAAGAGGCAGGTTCCTGGTTCATCAACTTAAAAGTGGACACTTCTGCGGCGCATACAGCGGGCGTTCAGCTGCACAGAGGATCCATACAACGAACGCGTCCCTCAGGGTTCGATACGGATGCACGGTCCTATCTAGCAAATTAAATCTAGAAGCATCAGTCTTTCTGTGTGGAGTCAGTGTGTCTTCCCTGCACAACGCTGCTCTCTCCGGGGCTTCAAAAGAAGATAAACCAGTGAATAAATAAGAAAAGAACAAAGGAATAAATAAAAAGATGTATATGTGAGAGTAGGACTTCTAAGGGGATGTTTACATGATGCTAAAACGACGCTAAATGCTGTAGTTTGTCCTCCAGGCCAGTAGGGGTGATATGAAACCCTACTCTACTTTTTTTAAAATATTTTTTGGCCTAAATACAGTGTAGAAAGACAGTAAACAGTGTGAGAGAGGGGAATGACATTGAGAATATGATCCAAACCAGAATCGAACCCGGATTTTTGAGTGCTAATAAACTCTGTAGCATTAGCATGACTTTATACATGTATTACTGACTATATTTTATCAGAACATTAATTTTTGAGGCGCAAAAACACAGAATTTCGCTGTTGTTGTTCTACTTGTGTTTGTAGCCAATAGCTTTATGAGATCCAGCTGTTAAATAATCACATTCAGTGAGGATGCAGTCTTCACAAAACCTACAAAGTTAGTGTTTTCGTGAAGAGAGAACTCCAAAAAAACCTTATAAACCTTTGTTATATTTGTGCATACCATATATTGGTTGGTAAATGGTTGTAAAAGACAGAATAAAAATAGGTATTGGCACCAATTTTAAACCACAACATGCATTATTTTCCTTCTAAACCAGAAAGCACTTCCTTTAAACTGTGATTAAATAAATATAGACCATCAGGAGTTAACAAAAAGTGGTGTAAGTCCTTGCTTTAGTCCAAAAACCACCCATAAATCATCAGGTTCACCTATTTCCAAATGTGTTTGTGCATTCTCAGACAGGGTTGGGCTGCGGTAACAAAACCCTCCATATCTCTTACTGTCTTCACATTCAATAAAGTGCTGCCTGCCGCCCCAAAGGCAGAATGGCATGAAAATTTATGAGTTACAAAAAGGCTGCAAATCTGAAGTGAAAGTGAAAGAATACATAAAGAGGTCAGGCGTATCTGAATGGCACACTGCGGAAAAGTGCAGGTGCTCGCTCTGGTTCTCTCTCACTCCGCTGCATTGTTCCGCTGTTGGCATGCAAGAGAGGAAGCAAAGTCAGGTCAGTTTCCATTATGCACAGCGGCATAATCCCTGTTTGTGTAATTCCTTTTTAAAAAGCCTCCTTCTGGTGTTTCACTCGAGCTGACCAACCTGCGTTCCAACTTTGACTGGCGGCAACACGCTGGCAGCTTTTCCATAAAGTTGCTTCCGCCAAATATCTTGCTCGGTCCCGAAAGGAAATCTTTGTCATCCATTTCCCAATTTGCTTCTAACCCTCACTTTTTTTTAGGAACTGGAAATCTCACACAGCAAACACTGTGTGAGTGACTGTTCAGTAAAGTGTGTTAAGTGTAAATCTGCTGCTTTTCTTTCACATTTTGGTGCTTTACAACCTGCAACATGTGAGGCTGAGCAGATTAGTGTCATATCTAAAACCACTATAATCAAATCCTGCAGATTAAGTCACAGTACAAGGCAAGCCAAGCTAAAACCTTCTCTTTGTTGTTCACTTTGACTTTTCCACTACAACCAAGTGCTAGACGGCCAATTACGCCAAACAAGGCTTTCAATATCTGGCCTTTTTTTTTTTTCTTTTTCCAGCAGCACAACGGCTCGAAACAAGATAGAAGATAGAAGCTCAAAACAAAATGAAATGAATTTGTTCACCTTCAGACTCGTTAAATCAAAAGAGTGACTTTACTGGACTGTTCAAAAGTAAGAAATGAGGTTATACCTTCACACTTTCTTCAAACCAGTACATATTCACTGGGAAAACATTTTGATTATTATCCTTTCTAACCTTTCTCTGTTCAAAATGGTTTAAGTGTTTCCTGCTATAGGCTATAGTTATAGGCTGTATACAGTGTGTTTAATTAAGGTTGTTTCATTCATAAGTTTAAAAGCTACGGCTAACTTTGTGACTGTCATCATCAGCCTTTTCAATATATTGTAAACTCAGTCTTTTTCTATTTTCAAAGAGCTTTCTATAGTTTTATACGTTCTGTAATAAAAGAGAGGGTTTCTAAAGTAAACTATTCTCAGCACAGTCCAAATCTATAGTTACACTGTATGCCTTCCGCAGCTTGAAACAGCTCATAAAACATTTGAATTCTGAAATCAAATAGCAATTACTTTTGTCCCAGGCTAATTTAGGTGCATTTGTTCCATTCGCCACAGGGTTGGCACCGGGGAACATTTCTCAAGGGGTGGTCTGACTCAAGATCTGCATGTGACGTTTGAAAAAAAAAGAAAAACTACAGAGAAGTCCTTTTCAGATTACAAAAATGGATTGTAATCAACCAGGAGAGTGCACACTTTGGGCGACACCTTGCATTTCCAACAAGTTATTACTGAACAACCAATAAAAGCGGCACTTATGATGAATGGCCGCCTTAAAGCTGCGAGTCTCCGGACAAACAAAAAAACATTAGCACCCAGTGAAGCCGGAAAAGTGCTCCCTTGCTGATCACCGAAATAATGATGAGGCAAAGGGCTGCTGTGTAATCTATGCAGCCCACAAACAGCAGCCTAATTAAAGAGCGCTTCAGATTTCCACAATCAGCATAAACACAGGGAAAACAGTCTCTGATAATAACTCACATCCGACCCATTCTGGATCTAGGCACAGTTAGGGGTTCCCTCGAGGACCACAGACCAGTGTCATCACTCGTCTAACGCTGCACCAAATGACTATAGGAGCCTAGAAATATGGCATTTTCAGGCCAGTCTCTGATTGAAGCTGCTCTGAACAAGCTGCTCATTTAATGGCCACATATATTTCAGTTCTAGTGAAGCATCTAAGAATGCTCTTCACAAACTGCAGTGGTTTATACTCGGAGTCAATAATGCTTTTAGTTGAATTTAAAGTCACCAAACAACTCATTATATTTCAGTCAAGCAATCTAACCAATACAATTAATACACTTACTCCCTCACTGCAGAAGACATTGATTTGATGTGGCTCATCATGGACGGTTCTGGCCTACTTCAAACATTTGAGTTACTGCAACAAGAAATCCAATACAGCCCGTAATGAATATTCCCACAAACCACTGAGAAGGCAACTACAATTTTCAAATGATGTCAGTCAATAGTTAGTCAATGTTAGTAGAGGCACCACAGGTGAGACAGATCAAATGCATTTGTGTTTATTTATTCAAATTAGCCATTGATTTGCATTTTTTCTGTGTTGCACATGGGTTCTAGCTCTGTTGTGCAAAGGAAAGTGTTGATGATACGTCACAATCAAGGCTGAGTGGCTTTTTTTTTTACAGAATATGACATAAATTTGGTCAGTGCTCGCCTTTTTGGGGATATTGGTGGGAGAAATTCCCATCAGTATCATTAAAATTAACATAAAAGTGTCCTTAATAAATGTGAGCAGTATCTAGGAGTCAATAAAAGCCAGGACGCTTAACAAAAACACAAAAAATAACTTGGATTTTCATTCAGGTGGTTTTGCGTTGCTTTTTAATCAATAAAACCGCATCATTGGCTTTTTAAATATAGCTGAGTTGTTTCATTATTATAATTTCTTTGCCCGTAGTGCACTGCGACCTTTTCCCATGAGGTAAAGACGCAAGAACAGTCATGTGATCAGCTGATACTTCGAATGCATAAAAGCAGCCCTAAGTCGGTGAGGCCCCTGTGAACTGTGTGGAATGTGAAGTTGGGTCTGGTGCCTCTGATGCAGAAGACATTGGAAAGGGGAAAAAGATAATCCTGAGGGATTAGGAGGAAAACTTCCAGCACATAATCTTGTCATTTGGCGTTTCTTTCAATAGGACTACTGTGACGCCAAAAGGTTACTCAATAGTTCAGTAAATACTCTGCATTTCAACTTTTAAAATAGCAGGTTAAAGGCAATTATTGCACTAATCCCTGGTGGATTACACCTGCTGGGTCCGGTAATGAAGTAATAGTCAGTTAGTCTGCTCTGTGTCACTTGTGATGCGACAAAAAGCTCTAAATCTAACACTTCAAATTACATCCGAAATGGTCTGTGCCCTGGTTTGATCCGCTGTGTGTGTTTGTCAAATATAAATACGAAAGCTATTAACTGAACCGCATTTAGCAGAAGCATTCTCAGAAGCTAGGATCAGAGAGTTTTAAAAGTCTGCCTGAAGCATTCAAAAGACATGGAAATGAGACACAAATGACACTGTATCCCAGCCCTTCTCATATTACCTGTGCCCCATTACAATCAATGGTGCCATGAGAAACTGGGCATCTGTGTAGTTTTTTAGCCCAATGCCTGATGTCAGCATTGTCAGTGATACGCTCAGGATAGAGTCCAGTATAATTATAGAGAATGCTGCTTCCTATGTGCGCTCCAAAGACGCAGTAACAGAATCGATAGCTGACCCTTTTAATAGCCTTAACACTGCTTATTACAGCACAAGAGGCCTAAACCCTAGTCAGTAGAAACAGGAAGTACAACAGCACATTCTCCTTAAAAGACTTGTGTATGTATCTCTGCTGTGCCCAGATAATCACATTTATTTAACAAAACTAATGAATAATGGTCAATTTAAAACTGTGAGGGTGACTAATTTTAAGCATGTTAGACGTTTCCTGCAGGTTTTACGAATCAAAACAACAAACCTGGCTTGGAACAGTTCTTCGGCAGTGTGTCATTGTCCGGCGTCGAAGCCATTAATCGTCTTCCCCAGCGTTCGATGTCCGGATCCTCCTCGACTAACATGCCGTGACCTGCAATGGGACGCAAAAGGTTTAGTTTTGTTCCATAAATAAGGATAGGCATAGATGCAGTACCATTTATAGAAACTGTGTCAAGCTGTGTCAGGTAAATAAAGGTGTCTATTTCAGCCCAAAAACATCAAATAAACTGTACATTTACATCTGCTCAACTTCAAATTTGGAGCCCAACTTTGAAAATTGCACCAAATTAGACGCTTTGTTTTACAGCTTTTAATTAATTTTGCACAAATAAAAGCTCATTGGATTCGTTGTCCACATTCACAGATTTGTTAGGAAGGTATTTTTTGATTCTTTATATAAAACCTTTCATAATAAGCTCAGTTTAATGTGAGCTAATAAATAACTTAATCACCGATTCTGAGCTGAATTCACATGAACTCAATCCAGAAGACTCATTCGGACCATTCAAGGAGCCCATGAATGCAACATAAGGTTACTCTTTTTAATCTCTTGAAAGTTTTATTCGCGTCGACATGAAATTTTCAGCTGTGTGCCGTGGAAACAAGTCAAAAGGCAGCTGCTGTGCCATTATGTTCGGGGTGGGCGAGAGGGAGGGGGAGCAGGCAAGTTTCATTTTTCATTAAACTGCTCTTAAGCTGCTGTAATGAGGGCATAGAAAAACTGCAGTCCCAAATCTATTATGTAAAGCGACGCTAACCAGCAGAGCAGCACTTGAACGGTGGGTGTCCTGAAATGTGGTCATCCAAATAGGATCGTGAACATTTCGAAGGCTTTTTTTTTTTACTCCAAATACTTCACTTCAGTCGTTCTTTCATGCTTCTCATTACAGATTTAGCGTTTCTGCACACTCACATGATCCTATTGTCTGTGTTCTGTCGGTCATGTGAGTGTCTGCCAATGATTACTCGCCACCAGCAGGAAGTAATGCTTGAGAAACAGAAGGCACCGGCTACAAATGGGCAATACCACTGTGCAAATCGAGCTAATTAAGCATTTACAGTGACAATTCACAAAGCCTCAGAGTTTTCCCACTTAATCTAATGATAAGCCTGAGTGATGTGACCCAAAATCAATGTTATAATCAAAGAAATGTGTGTTTATTGATTTAATTGATGATTAGTAATGATTGTGTGTAATGTTAATATGCTCAACTATGGAAATGTATTTGAAAAACAACTCATCAAGGACAGGATTGCTTCAATTAGAGGATGTGACTGTTGATTTGTTGCTGTCGTACGTTAAGGCAGGTCAAATATCAGCAGGCTCTGGACAAACAGATTGTTCACGAGGAGACTGCAGCTGCTTCCTACAGCTCTTCTTCTCGAGAATATTCCCTGAAGCCGTGAATGCAACCTGTCCTTCAACCGAGGCGTCCATTCATTTTATTTTTCTCTCTAAAACGCGTCCAAAGCGCTCATCTCCGAACAAACTAAACATGTGACACTTATTGTTTAGAGGCAAGATTTTCTCCTGCTTACTGTGACAAAAGAAAACGCTTGAAGAAAACTGTTTTGACGTTGTGTGTTGTTGAGTTTCTTTCGAAGATTTTACATTTAAAATTGAATTTGTGCGGGTTTGAAGACAACATGTGACACCTGTTGTTTCCTCGACAGAAAAAGTCTCAACAGGCTCAACACAGTGAGGTGGGTGAAGGTTACTCGTTACAGCCGTGACTTTAACTAATTGTTCATTTGTTTATGCAGAGTCACAGCATGAACTCCGATGTAATGATCATTTGTTTTGCTGTTATTCAGAGTGAGTGACTTTTTAAGCCGCACATTTAAAAACTGAGACCCATTCTTCTCTGAATCAATCAATTAGCCACATTCAACCTCAAGAAGAACTCACTTGTGTTTGGATATTTACTTGAAAACACACACTTGGCCGTTTTATCAGCTATTAAATCTATCCATGCATGTTGGTGATAAACACGTTTTAATTAAATGTTTGTTTTTAGCGGAGCAGTGTTTCTGCGATTTAGATTCACACAATTGTTTTACGGATTATTAACTAATATGGATTGTTTTGGCAAAGCATAACTGGGTTTTCAGAAAGCATCCACACAACTTCTTTTCAGAACTGATGAAAAACTTTTTAAAGATGCAACAGAGTGAAAACTGACAGACATCCAATCATCCAAATCACATCCAAAGCCTTTGTTTACACTGAATCACACATAATACATAAAGTTATATATTAATATTACATTGTTCTGTGCTATAGGACCTTTTCTGTTCCTCTATTCTTTGTGTTGAATGCACTATTTTTTTTAAACTGTATGAATCACTCAAAAAAAAAAAAAAAGCAGCAGTGATTTTATAACAATCACATGCATTTCCCTGTCTCCAAAGAGGAATAAATAAAAACAACTGTTACTAGAAAAAGGCTAAATGTGAGACTGGTCTGAGGCCTGCCCTTCTGCAGACGGTAGAGGGGGCAGATAGAGACAGTGGCGGGGTAATGTCATTCCTGCGCTCCGTGTTACAGCCACACGAGGGAAACGGACCAAGGACAACCATTCATCAATCTTTCCGAGCCGTGGACACCATCTCTTACACGGTGTCACCTCCTGTCTGTCTCCTCGCTGCCAGAAACCATCCCCTGCTCGGTGAAAAAGCCCCCAGCCCCCAGTGACTGTCAACCTGCTGCTGCTGCGACTCCCACCTGTCAGAGACTCTGCAAAATAACACCCTTTTCCTATACTCTCTCGTACTTCCAGATTCCAGATTTCCAAAAATATAAGGGATTTACTTAATCTTTTGTTATTTTGCATTAATCTGTTCCCAAAAAACATGGTAAACAACAAAAAAATGCATGATAACACCTGTTCAAGTCTCAGAAATCACCTTAAAAACTGGTACTTGTCTTTCTTTTATGAATTTGCATAAAGTACAAAGCGAGTTTTTAGTTTTCACCTACGTATTATGTGACTTAAACTAAAAAAGCTACTGACTACCATTAGTACAATAAACTACATTTGAGTATTTATTAGTATTCAGCTTTTAATTTGAAAGAAAGGTAACTTGTTTGATTAATTTGACAGATCAATAAAGCACTTTCCTCCAGTTTTAATCCTGACCTTTTCAGGATGGCCTTTATTTATGAACACAATCCTCTCAATTTTCTCACTCAGACAAATTTCTGTGAGGAACCTGATCTCCAGATGATCTCCAGATGAGTGCATAGGCTGTGTGGCTGGTGCTATAAGCAGAGTGCACAGGAAGTGGAGGCGTTGTACCCTCTGCAGCTTGTTTGTACTTTTTATTCTTACTGTTTGATTTAGTTACACATGTTGAACATTAGTATTAATAGTTGTGCATTAACCACAGAAGACGACTCGTTTGTTCGCCTGCTTTGTGCTAAACTTAGGGTCCGTACCATATTTTCAAACCAAAAAAAATCGGGATACTTTAATGTTACCACAAATCCAACGACGGTATTTAACAAATGAAAAATAATGTCGCCAAAAATCAATACAACACCAGTAGAATACATTTACAAAATGTGAACTGATTGCATTGATCAGCGTTAACATTTTTAAAATTATTTCACTTTAAAAAATAAAACTTTTCTTCTGTGTTTGAAAGAATATTACTGCAGCTCATTTGTAAATCTTTCTTTTCGGCTGATGACAGGTCAAAGGTCAAACTGTGAACGCTGGAGAAGGATTAGCTTAGCATTAGCCTCGCGCTTATTGAGCTACAGACCTCACGAACACTGTGGATCTTTTTTTTAACTGGTTAATATCGCGGTTGCCGTGGTAACTCTGTGATTAACACACAGACAGTCTACAGACAAATGAGTTTCAAGCACAATGCACTGCTTTGGCTTCATGACGATGTAAAAAATCGGGACATTTGGGACAAGAAGAGGGTAAAATCATGACATTTTAGTGTTTTTGTTGATATCCAACAGGACAAAATGGGGACTGTCTTTAAGTAAAGGGTCTTGGTTCTTTTCCATTTCATTCCCAGTGTCTCCTCCGTCCTCAGGTTTCACTCTCGACTCGTCTCAGTCATTACTCGGTCTCTTGTTAGTTTGGTCTTGACTGTGAAACGCTAACACGCTCCAACCCATTATCTGTCGTGACACTGTGTTGAACCCCACCCTTTTGACGCCGACGTAGCGCACGAGTAGTACAGCAAATCCCATCCATCTGGACCGTTCAGCACATCAGCACTCCCCCGCTCTACTATCAATCACCGCGGTGGCAAACACAGGCCACAGGGCTTTGGTTTTTTTTATTTGAGAAATGCTTGTTTTGAAAGATGAGAAGGCCATTCGTTTGATTATCATCGCTGGGGTTTTTTTCAAACTTTCTCTCATGCGTAACCTTGACAATGTACAACACTGTTCAAAAAATCATGTGAAATGCTTTCTTTATGAACACTTCACATGACAATCACTGAAAAAAGGCCGGCCATTAGTGACGGGACAGGCCTGGGTAAAGGGGGGCTCTCCCGTCCCGCTGCCTGCCTTTGGAGAAAAGAGATTTGTGTTCGCATTTATCATATCATACCGGACTAATCTGTTAAGCCTCTTGTTGTTTTTAATGTAATTAATAAAACTCCCAATACATATGACACGGAGACGCGGTCAAACACTGTGAATCTACAGATGCTTTTAAATTTCGATGAGGGAATAAGTGGATACAGATGGACGTGTCCCATGATACGGTTGACTCTAGGGTTGACTCCAGGTTCAAGTGGACTTTGATCACAACATATAGGGTCCCATTTGTAAATTGTCCCTCACAGATTATTCTTTCGGTGTTATATGATGCAAAAATATTAATTAATATGCATTAGATGTTAAAGCCAATAGAGTAACCTTGTTGGAGGATTAATGCTGGTGGTTTTGATCTGTTTTATGGACATTTGTGAGTTTACTGACCCCACCTTTAAATGGGCTTTTGCACTACAGCTGTAACATGTGCCAAACCTGAAGAGAAATGACCCACCAGCTGTTTATTCTATAGGGGTCTGGCACATTAGCGTCCATTAATTTAGTTGAGAACAGTGACAATTCTAAACAAGCTGCCCAAGTACAGTACAGAATATGTATTAGTTTAGCTTTCACCATCTGTCATTAGCCCTGACTCCTTGTTGTTCCGACGAGACGTGATAAAACTATGAATTAGAACGATATATCTTTGTGTGACTGTACATTTAATTTAAAAAATGTCATCTGAAAGAGAAATAATGCTAATCAGATGGTTTGGAGGTGAAAGTTTGTTGGGTTTGGGTTTCATGTTACATCACGTCGGGGAAATTGTGGTTGCCTGACCCACTTTAGCTTCTCAGAGAGGGTAGAATCTGAAATATTGAGCTTTACAAATGAAATGGACCGAAGTAAAATCACTGAACTTCACTCTAGGGGCATTAGCAACACGGTTTGTCTCAAGTCAGGGTCACTAGGTTCAACTTGTGACAATTACCATTACAATTGACAAGTTTAACAGAGAGAGAGGATTAATGGAAGAAATACAAAACCTACTGGGCTCATGTGGAGCTTCAGTGCAGATATACATTAATATTGAGGTGCATATGAAAAAATAATGCCATCAAACACAATCCTCCAACTGAACAGCACTGTCCTGGGGCTGTGTTCTGCCTAGTTACCCTTTGAACCCCGTCCTGTGTCAGATATCGTTCTTCAGCAGCAAAATGTCAAGGTTGGTCGGTAGATTACATAACAGCAGAGAGTGAGGAGTGTAGGATGCTCCCTGAGTGTTGTTTGCACAAGCCTTGAGGTGTCGAGTGGTGCGTTTAAGGCGGCCTCATGCATAATCATGAAATCTTCAGCGTTAGAGGTTTCTCATCTCCCATGTTAATATTATTACACACAGAACCAGCGGAGAGTGGTTAGACACGCTGCTAATGGTAACTTACTTCATTACGCAGATCATATTTATGCGGCCTTTAATGTGTTACCGAACGGCGTGCGCGACGGTGTGTGAAAGCCCAAACCAAATGCTGCTGGAAGAATTAAGAAGCCAGAGTCGATGGAGTGTGACATCTCGACGTAAACAGACACAGAAACATTTGATCTGAAGCAGGAGATTCATGTTCAAATACAAGGAATATGGATGATTTACAAGCCTTTTATCTTTAAATATGAAGGAGGAGACAACTTCATGATGGACATTAGAGTGTGGTTGTGTTTGGTTAAGTTTAGAAGGTGGAAGTTGTTATGTTTGTGAGATAAACAGAGGTATTTCATAAAGTTTGTCATTTATTTCCTTACAATATGCCCTGCCAGCCCTAACAAAGTGTTCCTGAACAGAATCATTTCGCATCATCTTTACAGAACGTTAAATATGCATGAAGCTGAAATGTAAATATAGTGCAGGCCATTATTTGTATTGTTCTTCTGCAAAATCACCCATCAGTCTTTGGATACATAGATACTGTAGGTGTATAGTCGTTTGTCTCGCGGGTTCTTGGTTCTAATATGTGTCTGTCTGGTGCCTGCTTGGCTCTCAAATTAAAAACGTGCCCCTTTTCCAGCGCGCACACTGCGGCATCCACGGACCCACAGACGGAGATATTGGGGAACGAAACGTGACCTGCCAATAACATGTGCGTCTGACTTTCTGAGTCGTGTCGGTTACCATCAGTGATTCCCTACATTTTAACGCGTGGCACCGTCAAAACCGAATGCCCTTGACGTGGAATTTCACACGGGCAGCTCTCCAGATGAAACGGACCGATGCGAGTGGTTTCACTGCAGATTTCCACTCCGCTCCGTTCAATTCGCCTCGCTCTTCTTCCTATGTGTATCCCCCCCTCATGCACTCACCTGTCTCGGTCAACAGCACCGACATAGTCCACGCCACGAAGAGGACACTGCAGATGAAGCACACCTGCACGAAAAGCATCTCCCTCCTTTTACGAACTTTAAAAATCTTAGCGATGATAGTCTTTTTGGACGCATTGCTTTTGTCAGTGTCCGGGACTTCCATGCTTCCTCTGCGGCTCGGCCACTTTTCTTTCCCGTGTAGATTTTCTAAACTGCGTCCTTGGCAGACGAAGAAAAAGAACCTCGGCTTTTAGTAATGGACGTGGATGAATGTGCTCCTCATTTCGATCCAAACGGGAGAAGCGGCTGGCCAATGACACCACGGTCAAATTCCGATGTATGCATACAAATCAGTCCGAGCATCCGTGGGTAGAAGTGCCACACGACATCCTGAAACGAGCGTGCATCTTGTCCACAATCCCCATATGTCTGCGTCCTGTGTTGTGCTCGTCCTGTCCTGTGCGTACTCGGCGTCAAATGCGTCAGTGTGTCCGGTGAGAGGAAACGCTTCAGCTGCGTCGTAAAGCGAACTCCACGCACCTGCGCCTGTTAAGTGTAACCAATCTGCGTTCATCAAGGTTAATTGTGGGACTGGGCCAGTGGAAACAGCAGCAGGAGACGCGGTGGGGTTGGCTCTGAGTCGTGCGGGGCTTGTCTCGCTGCATGGGGCGCCTCCCCCCCCCTCCACACGCACGAAACACACGAGCATCCAGCAGCTGCCCTCGTGCTACACTGCACCCTTCTTCACTGAGACCCTTTAACTTTCCCCAGCATTGTTTTCTACACCTCTCAGTTCACTTAAAGAGGATATAATACAGTAATTTAGAAAGTAGCAGCGTTGGTTTTAGTGAATAATCACAATCATTTTGGTCATTATTGAAATTATTGGAAGAAATATGTTGGATTTATTGAACAAAACAGTGAATTCTCCTTAAAATAATTCCGTAGTGCACTTCTACAATCTCCTGGAAACAAGTCATAAATATAAACAAGTCATAAATAATCAGCTTTTTCTCGATTAAATAGGTTTTGTGATCGTTGGGAGCAGAAACTGTGATAGAAAATTCGATTAACTGCACAGACATACACAGAAATATCAACAAGAATCACAGAGCTGCCTGTTATATCACAAAACACCACTAGATGGAGTCATGAGTTTCTGTCAGAGATCAAAAGGAAAACGTTGTAAATGACTGTGATGATAATTGTTTTCTGCTAAAAGTGAGATATAATGACGTTCACTTGTAGTTATCCTGCTTTATTCCATTTTCAGATTGTGTTTAAATGAGAATAATCACAACTTCTTCCCAACATCTCGATTTGTGTGAGCTCTAATGTTTAACTACTGGACATTGTTCACCCGGCTGCTGTTTGCTGAACGATGCCCTGTTTCATTCAACAATTCCTTGCTATTGTTGTCTCTATTTTTATTTGCCACTTGAGGCTAGTATTAGTTAACAGCCATAACCATAACAAAACACTGAATGATTTGACTTTCTTCTGGTGCTTTTTTGTGATTCCTTTTTACACAACCACCAAGAACTGTCATGATACGTTTGATTTATTCTCCCAAACTGGAAAAAAACCTTTTATTCCACACTGGGTCCGTCTAAAACAACTGTCTTCTGTCTGTATTTGAAGATTTTCCTTCTTTGTTTACATCAGAAGGACATTTTTCTGCATCTGTAGCTCCCAGTCAAGAACACATAAACTACAGTAAACACAGGTGAACACTTTAAGAACCAACATTCATCTGGAAATTCTACTTTTTATACAGAACAGAAACTATAGGCTCATATCCCACTCCTTGTTGTCTGAAAGTAAATCCAATATCTCCGCAGCTCCTTTAATAACTGGCCCAGAAGTCACCTGCTCCTCATTTTGATTTCTCTGAATAATTGAGGTTATAGATCTTTCGGCTCAAAGGCATCACTGGCCCACACCAGATCTACAAGCATGAAATAACTCTCTCTTTGCCCAAAGCTGTTTGTGCCAAGACATGATGACATTTTTTCTGTCTTTGGAAAATTGTTTCACACAAACAGAGTGAAACAGCTGTGCTCAAGTGGAAATTAATAAGATAATTGGGAAGTAAGAGTCAGTGTGGTGCTAAATTAATTTTTTTTTCGACAAACGATGCAATAAGTCAACTTATCGAATTAAAGACATGAGTATTAGGTAAATACTAGGTTTGTACATGTTTTTTTATCATTGTGACCTACCTGAACAATATAATGGTACAATAATCACCTTTAAAAGCCAAACAGTGCACATTATTCTTTGATTTTGACACATATCAGTTCCTTCCTCTCATGCACATGTCCCAAATGAGCACAAAAGCTGAATAAAAAGCATGAAAATGTAGAGTAGGAAGTGTATTTAACACGCTGAGGCCTATGTGTAGGTCAATATAAAAACCTGGAGTTGTTCTCAGGTCATCTGTGGTCCTCCTGTTCTATTTAAACCCCGTCTGTTCAAATTTAAGTCCGTTTCCTTCCCTTTTCCGTTCAGCGTAAACCCATAAGATCACCGCTCTCGTAGGGCTCTGTGCAGGCTGCTCCTTTTGCCCCTAGGCCAGCTTCAAGTCACCTTAACTGCCAAGAGAGGCACGCTGGGAAGCTGTCACACTCTCGTGGCCATCTACATAACCAGGTTGACAAGGCTGAAACAACACGTCAACCTTTACTGACACGACGGCTGCCCACTTAAGCAAAACGTAAGCAGCATTTATGGGTCAAAGGGCTTCTGCTGCGACACTACCCTCCTCCAGTCTGTGTTTGAGAAATAGATTTGATAAAGGTTGAAATTGTATCGTGAGTGTTGCCCTAGTTTGAATAGCTTCGTTATCTTTTCACCGGAGACTGAGGTAAGTTGCCCCGACATGTTGCCCCGGTGCCAGTGATGATTTATGTGTTAAATACAGAGAATAAACTTAACACGGATCAGGAATCAGATCATTCTTAGTGTGATTTGACTCAAACAAACCAACTTAAACCACCTCATTTTAATACAGTTCATCTCAAAAACTAGTCTTTAATGAGTATTACTTTCTATATGTTATATTTATTATGCCACACATTTATTTATTTGCATATTAGAGCTTGATTTGTCCTTGAAGATACATGTTGATGGGGATTTGTGTTACACTCGACTCATAATAAATGAAATAATGTACTGCAGGTTTGGATTGTCAGGTTTGAAATAATTCTCCATTACAGTGTCTTATGAAAAACATTATCTTTGAATGTTTTAATATGTGTAGGTTAACAGAATCTAATTGAAATGACTGTTATCTATAAGAAGTGACCTGAGGAAACCCAGACACTGTTAATTAAACATAGAAGGCATCACAGGTTATTAGTGGGGGCTTTCTGAAGACGTTGCCAGGTCTTGACTTTATCCTTGAGCTAGTTTCTTCTCCACGAACACATACGCACGGACCCGAGCGACCGTGCCAACCTCGGGGGATTAGTCCCCTTCAGGCCTCTGCCCACACTCTGGGCAGGCAGGCAATCGGGAAGCAGCGCCAGGGCCTGCTTACAGAGACTTACCACTGCTGTACACTCCCTGGCTCGGTCAAGCAGACACACACAGACTCCTTTGCCTCCTGCAGGTCTCTGTGAATGGCACCGATTCCCGCACAAGATAATCACGAGTGTAAAGTGTGGGTTTAGCTGCAGGGACCGAGCGAGAGATCGGCTTTGAACGACTGTTTTAATGATATGTAAATGTGTTGTTTAATAAAAGTCGGGCGTGTGTCGAGTCCTCGGTGGCGCTCATCTCTAATGTCAACAAGAAACTGTGTGAGCGCCACACAACAATCCTCTGTTTGAGTCAGCGCTGCTCGTTTCAGCTTCCAATGTGATGATTCACGCTGTTTATCCACGCTGCTTAAGGTCCCGTCTTTAAGGGCATCAGGGCCGATACGTGGCTGTGTTTACTAACGCTGCTCTAATGATCGACGTGCTCGTCTCAATTAAAATTCACAACGTGCTCTCGGTTCAAATGTTGATAGAAAATAACAAACAAGACACAAAAACATGACACAAAAAATCTGTGCTGCTTAAAATGAACGATGAAGCAAACCGACAGTGATGTATCTGACAGTAAATCATCACAGGCTCCAGTGATTCGATTTATTAGACAACTGCAGTTTAACACTCTCATTTGATTATTTTTACAAACTGGTGTGTGACTGAGTTTAGTCAAGCCACGCTTAAATGCTCCTCAAATGAACCCCTCCTCGGTCTGATAATTGGAGTTTTCTGTTGTGGAAAGCTCTTTAGCGCTTGTGCTTTAAAGTCTCTATGTTCATATGATACAAAAGGAGAAAAGGTCGTTTGAAATACACTCTGTTCTTTAAACATGTTGCACAATGACCACAGTATCCTGCAGTATCCTATACAGCAAACTGACACTTCTGTAGATCTGTTTGGCTGAGCAGAGCGCCAGAGATCTGGACTTGAGTCACAACTTTGGTCAATTCTGACTCGAGAAAATGTAAAAAGACTTGTAACTGGACTTGGACTTGAATCAAAGACTCAGACTTCACTTGGACTTGAACCAAAGACTCAGACTTCACTTGGACTTGAACCAAAGACTCAGACTTCACTTGGACTTGAACCAAAGACTCAGACTTCACTTGGACTTGAACCAAAGACTCAGACTTCACTTGGACTTGAACCAAAGACTCAGACTTCACTTGGACTTGAACCAAAGACTCAAGTTTGCTCTAAACAGTTCATTTTCTTCAATAGTTTGACAGATTACACAGAGTTAAGTGTTACTCTCATGACGCTGCCTTCAAATGCTCTCTGTAAAACTCAGCGCTACAGGGCTTTACAACCAAAGAACAAAAAGCAGACACACATTGAACATCACTGACACCAAAGAATAGAAAAAATCATTAGGACGATACTTTTATGACTAAATATTCATTCATACTTTATTATTTTTTTGTTAAATAAATACAGATTTAAAAGCTTACATTGTTTTTAACATAATATTAGTGTTGCTATGTAATATAAGTTGACGCTGAGCCAAACTAGTGAGCCTCCGTTAATGCACTGCTGTCCCAACTAACATTTGACTAATTATGTGACGTGAGTAAACAGATGGACGCAGAAATGTCCTCTGCTTTAGACCTTTTTTTTTTAAATCTGCCAACATCATGTCCACACAGTTAGAAATAACCTCTTAAATATTCATTTTCCAGGCCATCTTCAGGAGTGCTATAACACATGATGGATATATGCACAATTCTATGACACATTTATTTAGCGGTTCATTTTTTCTTGTAATTATAAAATACCAACAGTTAAATGTAAGGGCTGAAAAGCATTTTTTTACAGTACGCTTGGGCCAACAGCTGGTTTAAGAGTACAGTACAAGCGGAAGTGTCTCTGGAGAGCTTCTGATTTTACTCCTTGCAAAAGCTCCTCCGTCAGCTGAAATCAAATCAAATATTCATCACGAGCGGTGCGTTCAGTGGCAGCACCGCGGGTTTATTTGTACGCCTGCTCAGGTGTGCAGAGTAAACAGGGCAGAGACCGAGCAACACTGAGAGTAATCTGTGTATTCTGGAGGCAGCAGTCGTCGCCCGAACCGCGCTCTTCATCTCCAAGAAAACTCACCCGAAGATCTGTCTACAACGCATCGAGCGAGAAACACAGACAGCTACCATCACAGCCCAACGCCGACATGAAACGCAGCTTTATGCTTTGAGAGAAAACAACAAATAGGCCGTTTTTATTCTTGCTGAGTATGATTTATTCACCCAACAATGTGTGATTGCATAACAAAGCCGATGCCAGAGGAGTGTACTGAGAATTGCTGGTTGGTGTTTTAATTGAACAAGGAGGTGGATAAATGTCACACAAACCCACAGAGCAGAACGTAATATCCTGTTCAATATCTGGAGAAAAAGAACCGGCGCTGGCTAAGCTGATTGGAAACGGTGATTGGTTTTTGTATTGACCTTGAATTTGTAAACAACCCGTTCATTTCTGTTGTTAAAACTGTTTACACTGGACCGTGTTGTATGTTGTCACGGGTAACCTTGAGTGACCTCTGCTGTTGACATTGTGATGATGGAAATGGTTTCCAGAAAAGGTCACGCGGAAGTAACTCTGAAGTACAACACGTTTGACAGATGACCCTGAGACAAAAATCATGTTTAATTAAATGTTTGCTCACTGCAGTCTTGTTATTGTTTGATCTGTGATAATATGGCGTTAACACGTGTCCATGTTGCTGTATCCACCGTCTTTTCTGCGTCCTGTGAGCACCTACGGGAGCCCTGAAGGGACATGCTGTTGTCCGTGAACAAACACAGTGATTTCTCATCAAAATCAGTTTAATTTCTGACTGTGTGTCCAAAAAGAGAAGACATTTCCCACTTTTTCTAAAGCAGTCGTGGAATCAGGAAGTAACAGCTCCATATACTTTATTCAACGGAACTATAAATGTCTATTTTTTGAAGATAAATCCAGTATATTTTTTACTTTATTTCAATTTATTTTGCCTCTACTCTTACAGCACCAATATACAACATAACTCACCGCAGGGAATAATAATAAAAGCCTCAGTTTCAGAGAAAAAGACGTCCAAGAAATAGTAAAATATTATGCTGTTTAGACTTTACACGTTGCTGCTGACTGTCCATATTTTAATAGGGGTATTCTAACACCACATACTGAGGGTTATACTGCATCAAATAGACCAGAGCCTTATACAGAGACACTGTAAATGTGTTCAATAGTATATAACTGCATAAATATGAACAGTATAAGATAAAATAGGTGTTTCCCAAAACAACATATTGCACCTTTAACACTTTATTTATCATTTTTCTGTTCATAATTTATACACATTTGGATTGGAGATCAGTTCTAGTATTTTTCTAGTTGTCTTACATCATAATGGATAAACCTTTTTGTATTAGAGACACGATGCTCCCAAAGAAAATGAAAAAGTCTGGGAAATATACACTTTATGGAATGCTACAGTTGTTGTGGCAAAGGAAAGGTCACCGAATCCAATATGAAACCTTTTATCTTTGCGAAAAACAGTTAAAGAGTCCCATTTACACAGACGTTACACCAGCAGAAACACGCAGGCCATTCATCCTGGAGATAACATCGGAGTTGTAGAGACAGCCCGCTCCTGGAACACAAGCACAGAGTTTCCATTTCATTCACTTAGAAACGTCGGCGAAGGAGGTGAGCAGGAAAGTCAGGGAGCCTCTAGATTTCCCTGCCGTGTGATTTCACCCGCTGCACACCTCCAGACTGGACACAAAAGTTATAGGCTCTGTGAAGTAGGAGGGTGAGTAGGAGTTGTTAATGTCATAGTCTCAGCAAAGCAGCAAGTTTTTGAGTTTGAAGCTGACAAGGCTCCAATTTAATGTTATATAACTTTTAGTACAAAGTTACACAATGATTTATGTCAAATTAGTAGATTTTATGACAGCGGCTTTTTGCAAATTCACAAGTGTCAGCTTCAGAAAGTCGAACAACAACTTTTATAACCAAGTTTTGTTTGTGTCTGTTTTTTAACTCAGAAAAAAATGTTTGTGTAGTTTCTGAGGAGCCCGTGAACGCTGCATCAGTGACACTAACGTAATATTCCATGTTTTATTTTCTGTGTGGCTTTTGTTTTCAAAAATTTGGAATCAACGAGACAAAACTATAGAAAATACATTTACATATTTAATCGATGTAGTTTTATTAATTTTCTAAAATGGTCAAAGTTTTACTGCCATCTAGTGGCTGACTGCAGGATATTTAAATCGCACCCCTTTATTATTCACTGAAATTGTGAAAATCCATTTTTTTCTGTATTTGTTGAGTCTTTTGAGAGCGTTCTTTTCAACGTTCTTTCTGAAGTTGCATAACCCTGAACACAACATCACTGTCTATATGTCAGCTTCACATGCAGCTAATGTTTCACCCATCCTTGATTCCTTTACATCGACATAAAGCAACCACTTGTGCGCTTTTAAGATACTCCCAGTGGGCTGTTCTACATAGGAGTTTAAATTACACCATTACTGAGGTGATCCTCTTATGCAACCTGCTCTTCACACCGTCCACAAAGCAGAGATGCTCACCAGCACAAATCCACAAAGGCACTCGCAGCCAGATTATCCACAGTCCACAATACTGCTGCTGCCATGTTCTCTTTTTTGATGAAACAATGCATTTGTCAGGCACATTCAGGGCTGGGATTGATCCTGGCGAGCTCTGCGGCAGAGACATGTGGACGACTTAGAGATCATGTGTATGTGAGTGGATATGTGGGCCAGATCACATGAGAGAGTTTTGTTTGGCCTTGGCACAAAACAGCTCATTCTTCTCTTCTTGGAGCAAAACAGACCTGACTGGTCACTTGTCTGTAACTCGAGGCAATGAGGGAATAAGATCAGGAAACACATTCTGCAGGGTTCACCTTTTTCATGGTCAAATTTAGACACTTTTCATGGACTTTCCCGGTCTATTTTCACCTCCCCTTTTCCCTTCTTTGGAAAATGAAGGCAAAATGCAATAAAATAATAGAAAATATTCCTTGTAGCATCAGAATGAAAGGGTATTGTTGCCTGTAAGAGTCTCTTTATCGAAAACACAAGCACTTTTCAAACATTAAAGACACCACATTGATATCTGTGCATTTGAAAGAATTTCAAGCACCCGTGGGAACCTTGGTTCTTGGATGAAGGCCAGAAACAGCCTTTTAGCAAAGTGCATTGAGGCTGACATGTGGGTGAAGCCAGTCAGCAGAATGGACCCTGGCTGGCGTGGTCTTTCCGCTCAGCACATCACAGAGACCTGGCCTTATCTGATGTGACAAGGCTGACACCACCTTGAGAGCTGTGCGAAGACACTCCGCCGATGATTAATTCAAACTCAGAAAACATGATGAGGATTAGTTTTCAGTGTTTACGCCCGCAGACGTCTCTCCTAAACTCAGGACACAGTCGTCGGTGTGACACGGGGCAGTGTGAGGAGGCTGAATCATCAGCAGTGAGCAGAGGCCTGGCCGAGGACCCAGAGAGGTGACTCAGCACTAAAACCTTTTATCTTTGTGCAGTCCAGTTCAGATGCCAGCGCTCTAACCGGTGGCTTTAAGGCACAATGTGTAAAATGAGTCTTGTGGCTTTAACTTGTGACAATACACAGTTCAAGTAATGGACATGAAGAGAACACTAAACACAGAAGCAAGCATGAAGACTCACACAATAATGTCTCTGTTCAGTTCTCTGTCTTTGTTCATTGTCTTTTTGATTATTGAGCGTGCACACATCCACAGTAACAGGGAAAGATGAATTGTTTATTGTCACCTAAAGGTCTGGCAGATGTGTGGTGAGCACAGATATTAAGTACCATGAAAACAACTCTAAAAGAACCCTGCTCTGGGGATTGAACCCGGGACCCTCCTGTACTTCCACTGTCAGGTCCAGACACTGTCAGGTCCAGACACTGTAGGCTTTTCCCGTTGAAAGTCGGCCTTGAATTGTAATGTTAATCAAAGCATTTAAGTGAAAGGATAAAGAGAAGATTAATGTGACATAAATCTCTACATAGAATAGATTTTTAGTTCAAATTTGATGAGTTAAATATGTCTTGATGATTCACATACATATTCATGTGGTGCATAAAAAATGATCCCGTTTAAAATGATGGCACGTGTCCAGTCTTCTTTTGCCCTCTCATGCTCATTTACAGTCAGTACTTAAGATTATAAAACAACAGTATGAAAAAAATCAAAACCGTCAACGTGATGTCCATTTGGAAAGTGACAAGATGTGGTTCCATTTTTAGATCTGAATGTCAGAGGATTTGTGAGCCTTATGCCATGCTTGAATATTGTTGGATTTCGTAGAAATTTGTCCCCTCTCACATTAATACACTGATGTCATTGGCATTAAGTGGTCTGCTTAGTGAGAAGACTGGGAATGCAAAAGGGATTAAATTCATTCATCCTTCAATCCACACAGATGAATGGATATGAATAAGCAAGATGTTCCTTCCCTGTGCTCCTTTGGGTGATTTCTGTTAAAGGCAGAGGTGGTCACGCTGCAGAATTAGGGCTGACATGGCTGGACGGATTGAGAGGGCTCGTTAAAGAGAGAACCGGTCGCTCTCCGGCCTCCAGGGGGCAGAGTCGCCGCTGTGCCCTGAAACGACTGTGCACCAGGCTCTGGGCTTAGCTGCTCGTTACATTAAAACAGGGGCTTCTGTGACAGAGTCAGCATTATGAAAGCTAAGAGGATTAGCTGATGGACATTTCTGGCGTTGCCGGTCAATTATCAAAATGAAAAGCAGAGACTGGGCAGGGGCTGGCATGCTCCGTGGCATACTCTCCTCTCTCCAGCTCTGTCTGTCACAGGTTATTGAAGTTCAGTAAATAAAAGTTTGTGTGTGAGAGCCACGGATTAAAACAGAGCATTTAAATTTTGATGTTTCTAAAGTGCAAAAATGTATGTTATGCAACTGTTCAAAAAGGATGCACAGCAGGAAATGAACAGAGAAATACATCGGGGCACTACAGGGTTTCACAGTGAGTAAAATACCCTCTTCCTTGGTGACTGCAAACAAGTAAAGGTAAATCATTTTTATCTATTTATAAATACATAGGAAAACAGTTGCATTTGACCCCATTGCAGTGAAAGTACAGATATCACCTGTACACTGTTTTATTCATGGAATCCTGCAGTGGGCCTTGAACAGTGATGTGTCCTGCTGCATGTGAGTGTCTTTGTGTACACCCCTGTAGCTGCTTAACAGGCTGTCGTTGTGGGAGGAGCCTCCTGTGATGTCACACTCAGGGCACGTGGTGAAGATGAAGAGGAGAGAGGAAAAGGGATGAAGCGCTTTTGTTTTGGTATATCAATAAAAGTGGCATCCTGCAGCTGGCCGTGTTAAGGATCTGCCCCGGGGATTCACACTACGCTGCAAATGTAATGAACCGAGTCAGTGATCCACCTCGGCTGCAGCGGACTCACCGGTTTACAATCCCTTCCCTTCCATCCTCACGCCACCAACACTCTCTCCTATCGCCCAACTCTAATACAGCTGTCACACTTCAGTGGGGCACAGCCAAGGTGAGGCGCGTATCCATGTGGGCCCTAAAGATAAGAAAACAAACTGCTCTACCATTTCATTTTTAAAACTTTGTCACAAACAGGAAGGGGAGTAAACAGTTTCCCGAAGAGACAGTGGCCTAAAACATGAAGAGAGGACAGTAATCCGGAGCAGGCTGCATTATCCCAGTTATCACTTCAGGGACAATGTCATCTCAAGCCTGTATTACAGATGGTCCTGCTGCATGGGCAGATTTGATATGGGCATTCAGAGACCGGCTGCATGCAGCAGAAAAATGTCTCCATCTGCTGTCACTGCAGTTATTAGTTGACCTGGTAGCAGTTTATCTTGTGCACAAGTCATTTTAGATAATGCAAAACATGGATGAGTAAAGGTTCAGGTTTTGATATGGAAAGAAATCACATTTTTCTTTTTGCGGTATCCTCTGACTCTATGTGCTGTTATGTAAATGCACAGTGTCCTCTGCCTGAACTGGACCAGTCTTGATGAGCTCACTGATTAGGACAATACCATCTATTAGAATTTACATAAATCCTACTACAGTTAAACTAAACCTAATCTCTCAAAGATTTGTGAAAGAAAATAGAACTAGAGTTCATAGATAGTGCAACAGTGATCAGAGACTCTTTATGCAGAAGTATCAAATTAAATTCAATATTATGGTTAAATGAAATGTTTTTTCCAGACCAGAGAGAAAATCAGCGCCCTAAAAATAATAAATCTTCTGGTGCCTTTATGAGAGTTAATATTAGAGTCTTCTTTTTACACTACAGTAGAATATCTCAGGTTCTGCTGCTTTTATTTTGATTAGATTTTTATCTGGGACTCTTTCACAGCTTCTCTAGATTGCAGAAACACAAAAAGTAACTGCTTTTATAAAGCATACAGCCTTCTAACAACTTATACCTAATTAACTTATGAAACACCACTTTTAAATGAAGCATTAGTGAAAACATGTGGCTACTGCACGTGTAATAAACATTAAGACTTGTCTTTCACTCCAGATGCTAAAAGCATCAAGAAAAACGAACAACCTTTGCAGTATAATTTGAGAAAAAGTGTTATTTAATGACATGAGGTGAAGAGCATCTGTTTGGCTGAAAACACTGTACAGCATGTGGAGTATGGAACATCTGTGTCAGAGTCCGTTCACAATGTCAGCTCAGTCGAGGGAAAGCATCTGCCTCTTTTACACGGAGCTTAACTACAAATGATAATAAAATGTTTACAGGAAAAAATATAAAAGGGGAAATATACAAGGTGTGTGTTGAAACAGCTGGAGCAGCCCCAGGGGCAGGGGTGGCCCAGGCTTGGTACAAGGTCCTCCTCTGGGTAAAGGCCCTGCAAACGATAGTCTGTTTTGCCTTAGTTTGCTGCTGCTGCTGCTGCTGCTGCTATACCACGGCGTACTGCTGATACAGCAGCTCACGGATCTTATAGTAGTCGTCACAAAGGCAGCCTTCCAGCCCAATGCGTCCGGCCTCCGTCTGGACACAGAAAGAGCAAAGATGTACAAGTCAGTGTGGCTCTCCTGACACTGGCATTTTGCACAAGGTTTCAACCTTTCACTCGAAGGATCGGTTTGATGTCATTTCTGTTTAAAAACTCTTAAAATCAAAGCAGTTTTTCAATGTTTGCACAAGCACACTCTGCCAACGGCTTAACTCGTCTTTGATTTCATTTCTGGGTTGGATCTATTTTAAGTTCATGTCAATTATGTATTTTGTTTGTAGGCTGGCTCACTTCTTGCTCTGGTAAAACTTCACATTTACAAGGTCTGCTTGCACTTCTTCTGAAATGAGATGCACAAAATGCCACTTGGGTTTTAATCCTACATAGACTGTTTATGCCTGTGATATGTATCAACATGTTTGTATATTTTAACATTTGAATCTATACTTATTAAGACCTTAAAGTTAGTTATGTCACAGATGGAGGAAGTACACAGTATGCTGTATGTATAAAATAAACCTCCACAGTTCAAAAGGGTCCATTATAGAGGATGTATTAAGCATATATATATTTTTTTTTTTTTGTTAAATGTAAATCACTGGAGAGGAAAAAGAGAAGATTAACATTTCAGATGCATGGGTTTGGCGAGCAACAAGCTGCCATATGTGTTCTGGGCTGGCCCTTTTCCCTGGTGAGCAGTAGTGATGACCACAGCTGGCGGGGCTGATGGATAGCGTGCTGTGTAAGCCAGTGGGTAGGACACTCACCCTGCGCACCGCCACCAAGTTGTTGCACACCAGCACTCCTCCCACGAACTCGGCCTGGATGCCCTCTTTCAGCAGGACCTGCTTGAAGTCGGACAGACGAGGCTCGTTGATGAACACCGACTGATGACCAGAAATCTGAGGGGAACACAAACACACTTTATTTACATTTTGAGTAAAAGTTGGTTGAGTTTTACTACATGACTTCAATATTTAAAGGTTTATAATTATGTTTTCTATGTTTAACTCAAAAAACAGAAATGCTGGGTCTTAATAAACCTTTTAGCAACAAATGAAACGTTTAAATATATTGCCCCGTACCTCGTTTGGAGGAAGTGGCTCTAGTGTCGGAATGACGTCGCTCTCTTCAGACACCTCCTTCTCTTCTTCTCCAAACAGATTCATTTTCATGGCGCGTTGAGCTGCCGCCGCTGTGGCGCTGAGGTCTATCCCGAGGTCAGAGGTGATGTCCATGGGCAGCTCAGCGTCTTCTGTGTCGTCTCTCGCTCCCTCCTCAAGGAGAACCCCAGTGTCCACCTTCACCACCCGCATGTCCAGCACGCCGTCAATCCAGGCCAGCTCAGTGTCTTTGGCTTTGCAGAAGTGCAGAGAGCTCACTAAGGAGTCTTTTAACCGTACCTAAACCGCGACGAAACAGGATGGAAACATGAGCGCGGAGAATAACAGGATTGAAAAGCATAAAAAACCAAAGAAATAAACCTTCCAGAGGTTAATTTCCGGTCCTGACACTGCTGCAAAAGGTAAAAAACTGTACAAAAAATAGGTTACAGGTTACATTTAGTTTAGGTTCATAATTAAGGTCCATTTTCATGCTTTTTTAATGTTTGGAAATGCGAAAAAGCTCAAAGATTTGACCTAGATTTACAAAACCTGCTGAGGTCGGGACACTGCAAGGCAACATTTTGAAGTATTGTCAAGTGCATTGTCAAAACAAAAAAAAATGTATTTACAAAACACAAACGAATACAGCTGACCTGGTAGATGTGCGTCTCACTCGTGGCGTCTATGGTCTCCTGCAGCTTGGGCGTGTACACTTTGATGTCTTTGCTGAAAGCCTTGCAGGACTCGGCTAGATCCTGGCTGGCCTCGGGCGACCCGTGAACGATCACCAACTGCCTGGGCTTCATCTGATTAATAATCTTCTTTATAGAGTCACCATCAGAGCGACCTTCATAGTCTATGTACGTTACTCTTGCTCTGAAATGAAGATGAAGTCATGGTTTTTAATGATGCAAAATTGTGAAATGTGGTTTTCACAAGCCAAGGGCAATTCTTTATCATTTTGAGACTTCCTGAAATAATAATTATACTCAGTTATACCTGGAGGCAAACCAACTCATCAAATTTTGGCAAATGTTTATAGGTGAATAATTTAAATCATATCAGCAGGATCCGTTCAGTTATATCATTACTGACCTAATTTCAAGGTTTTCTATACTTGAGATGCATTTGGTGGGAACGACTGAAAGGTCTTGATCCATCGGCTCGTCACCGTTTGTCAAACCAGATTCCAGTTTGCTTTTCTCCTCCTCAGTAGCTTGCAGTTCAGGAACAAGAAACTCTTCTAGTCTAGAACACAAAATTAGACGTTGATGCCTGTGTATCTTTAGTAATATGTTTAGATATGCATAATATGACAGTACCTGATGATCTCTCCGTACTCGTCCCATTTAATTCTTTCTTCGTGAACAGGAAACATTGGATATGATTTTTTAGCTTGCTTGAAGAAACTACCCTTGCGGCTCCCCTCGCTCTTCATCATCAAGTCGTGGTGTTTACTTTTCACTATGGCCGGCTGGTCCAGGTCATCGTCCATATCACTCTCATCGCTGGAGTCCACATCCACTCTGTGAGCGCATTAAATACACCAATAAACCGCAGGAACACACATTCACTCTTTCCTGGGGGCCATCGACAGAGTTTAGCTCAGCAGCCGAGTCATGCACTTTCATCTTTTCATCATGACTCATCTTTTGTTCACATTTAAATCAAGTGTTGATGTTAGTTTTGTAAAATAGGGCACCATTTGCATCTTTTAACGCAATGTGCTTATTCAGCTTTCAACAAAAACTAAAGTCACATTAACAACCATTTTTAAACATCAAAGGACATAAAACGTTAAATGTAATAAAGAAAGCCTATCAACCCCAAAGCACTGAAAAATAAAAAAACATACTCTTTTTCTTGCTCTAGTTTCCTTGCTGCTTCTTTTTTAATTTTATCTTTTTCAAGATATTCCTCCAACTCCTTTCCTTCAAGCTTCACTCGTTTCTTCACCTGTGGTACACAAGAACAGTTAGAGCTACATGGTCATGGTACATATCTAGGCTCTTGGAGATGTTTAGATACCTCCAGATCGAGCATCTTCTCTTCTGGGTGGTCTATGAGGTACCGTGCCAGAGTTCCCGGTGTGGTACGGTAGGTCAGGATGATGGAGTTCTTTTGATCTTGGCACCATTGGATAAAGAGCTCTCTAGAAAAGCCAGACTCCAGGTCCGGCTGGCTGCAGAGAACCACTTTAGGACTGGGAACCCGGGCCAAGTCTGCGAGACTGTGGCACAGGGTCAAGTGACGAAACTGGAAAGGGTTGTTTCTCTTGTCCTCGAAACATCTCATGAGCTTGTCGCTCATCCACTCCACCTAGACGCACAAACATTAACATAACACTTAACGCTTCCACAACAATCAACAAGCTCCAACAAGTTCGACCAGTGCTGGTTATTACCTGGGACTTTGAGAACTCCACTACATTGTAGCTGACATTGTTAAGCAGAGCGAGTGGGTACACTCCCAACCCTGCATCCTTGGTCCTCCAGATCTGGTCCAGGAGTTGGGCCAGCTCCAACACTCGGCCTGCGGTGTCCACAGCAAGAAGGACGTTTCCGTCACCACGAAGGGTCTCCATAACATTCGCTTAGGAAAAGAAAATAGAGGAATGCAAATTTTAACCATTATCCTATTCTCCTAAGCATATACATAGATGAACTTTGTAATATTTGCCACTGGTTACAAAGGACGTTCTTTAAACATATGATAATTGTATAAAAGCTTACTCAGGAGCAGCTCGTCCCTTTGTTTACGACGTGGCTGAACATATGCAGCATTGAAGGAGTCTGTAATGAGTAAAGAAGGGCGACTTATGCTCTCCAGCGTACATCCGTTCAGGTGTCTAGAACAGAAAAACGCACCTTTAACAGAGAGGCAATTATCATTTGTAGAAATTATAATGATTTTCTTTACACTCACATTTCTCGTTTATGGTTGAAGTCCACAGCGTAAACAACCTCCTCTTCTCCATCCTTTACAATTTTCCAAATTGTGCCCCCAATCATATGACCAGCAGGAAGGGGCGTTATGGACAGACCATGCCCTTTACCTGTAATGCACAAAGAAACATGAAGGTGTATATATGAATGATGAATAAACATCTATTTAACTGCAGCTCACCTTTTAAATTAACAATCTGTGAATATTTCAGCTGCTGTATTTTATCAAAGGCACTGTCCACGTCGTCGAGGGTGAACAATGTGAAATCTTCACTGTTGTTTCGAGACTAAGTGGAGAAACACATTCAAGAAACTTATTGTACAAATTTATGTCAAAACAAGAATGTGGCTTTGCATAAAGGCATTTCTTACCTGATATAAATCATACATGAACATCTGCCCCATCTTGTAAACAGGAATTGTGGCATATATTGTGCAATTTAAACCCAGTTTGCCCACAGCATAGGGCAAGGCCCCCAGGTGTATGGGGTCAGGGTGGGACAGGAGCACAGCATCGACTTGATGAACATATCTAAATAGAAAAGTAAATGTTAGCTACAGGTTTATTTGAGGATGGCTGCAGGAAAACCCAGTGCTGGAAAGATTTAATACCGTTTCATGGCATCGATGATGTCCATGGAGAAGTTCTCATCCCATCCACAGTCCAAGAGAAACCGGAATTCATCCACCTGCAGCAGGTAGCACAGGGCAGACTCCTCCTGGACCCCTGAGACGGCTGTTAGCTTTATAATGGACGTCATTGTTCTTAGGTTTCACGCTGCAAGAGCATCAAAGTTATTAAATTAGCAAATAAATAGTTCAAAATCCAAAACTATGGTGTTACACGCTCCAATCCATTCATTCATCACAGCAACTCTATATTACAACTAACAAATGATTCATCCAACACTGAATCCCATTCTTGTGCATCTATCAAAGAAGTAACTATGTGATTTTGGAAAATAAACATAACTTGCACATGCGCAAAGAAAACATTAATAATTGTCCGGCAAAGTATACGTAGCATGTAGCCTATGGAATAGCATATATTTTAAAGACTTCGTTTATTTTAGTAAAGAAACGTGCTGCATACCATTCACTATTAGACAATTAAAAGTACCCTCGCATAGATATAGTTAGATATAAGAAGATAATTAAATATTCCCACATAAATACATTGTTAGCGCTTTTCCAAACACACTTGACTAGCCGCCATTTTTACCACTGCGTCACGTGTCAAAGGTCAACGGAACGTACCAACTACAGCGGGGGACGGAACAAACGAATGTGTATTTTAAATGTACAATGTCAAGAATAAACTATCAGAATGAGATGTGTTTGGTTACTTTATTATTATTATTAAAACCTTATTATAATTCATATGAGTATTGTACTGTGTGAAGGGCAGTAGGTCTCTTTTTGGTTCCGTTAAAAACCCCGCGGAGTGGTACAGTCCAATGTCCTCTGTCTGGTGAACGACGAGCTGGAGGCCACGGCTAGTCGTAAACAGAAGGTAAATCATTCGTATATTTCACCGATTTGTAAATTTAACGTTTGTAATTGTGTACTGTGAAATGCATGCTATTCTTAAATTAATAATCTGACCAAATAACTGTTAATAAAGTAGCTAGCTGTTATATACACTTCATCGATGCTAACTGATTAGCTGCTCGATTAGCAAACCCAACACAGGTCAATGTATGCTTCTTACGTTACTTATTTCAGAAAACAGTTATGCTTTATTTACTAGAATGTATTTATTATGACTATTGGACGATATTATTCCCATCATCTTAAACGTATCAGTTGTTCATTTATTTCTTTATGGTTTATAATGCAGTCATTTCTATTTAATGTTAGTCAAAGAGGCATTTGATCATTTGTAGCCTTTAGAATGTCAGTGTGATTCTTTCATTTATTATTTGCTGCATTATAAAATTGTTGTAACTATGTCTTTGCTTATATTTGTAGGAATTATGGTGAACCTTGTCGCAATAGCAAGAGAGCACTGGGTGAATATACTGGTGCCCATGGGTTTTGTGATCGGATGGTACTTGGATAAAAAACAGGACGAGAAACTGACAGCTTTCAGGAACAAAAGTCTTTTGTTCAGGAGGTGAGAATAAAAAGTGTAACTAAACTATTGTGTGTTGGCAGCCAATTACCAAGCATTTGCTTTTATTGTATGCTGTTCAATAAAAGTTCAATATAGAAATTAGAGTTCGAAGGACCTTTTATTATATTATCAGATGACAGACCTAAATATATGTTGAACAATCTTCAATCCTTTCTACTAGCTTTATACACAATACTATAACCTATTTGAGTCCTTAAAAAATGTGGGGCCTTTCTACTGCAATTTTAACAAAGAATTATTAGTTATTTGAATGTTGACTACACCTGAAGTCTGAATATGATCATATATGCTCATTATGACAATGGTGCAGTTAATGTTTTATCTTTTCAAATTCTAGTAGAAACAAAACAGTGTCACTAAACTTTTCATCTTTATAGGGAACTGAAGCCGGGAGAGGAGGTGACCTGGAAGTAGACCATGCAGCCGTCTGTTGTGTGAATGATGGGTGGACCTTAAATCAGAATATTTATGTGTTGTAGAACTTTGTCAAATAATTTCTGATCATTCAGTTGTATCAACTAAAAATAAACATGATTTTTCAGAAGTTACCTTGTTTGTATAAAATCATTTAAATATGGTTATTTGATGATGAGTAAGACAACTTATGTATTGATCTGGATTTTTAGTCATTTCATGAATTATACAATGTGATGTTGTGCATTAGAGACAAGATTTATTTATGCCTGGAACAAAATGAATGTGGCTGCTACAGTGATTCTTCAGTGTGAATAATTCCTCTTTCAAATAGTAGCTCAGCCAAAGCAGTCTGTTTGGAAAGAAAACAGAGGCCATAAAGTAAAAAAAGGCAGAAACAGTAATTTGATCAATATAAGAAACACACCTTGTCATCTGCTGACTCACATGGGAGACTTCCAACAGTCACAAATTTAGGATATGATTGGATCAGAAAATCGAAAGCATCTGTATGCTAGAAGAAATTAAAACGGTTTAAAGGCAATGAAAACACATACTTCAAGCTTCAGAGTCAGTCGTTTCTCAGGTGAATAATAATGAGTTATTTACCTCAGGTTTTACTTCCAAACTCTTGACTTCCTCTTTGTGGTAAACTCTGGAGTTGTCTGTTGTGTAGTAAAGACTAACTATGCCTCCATCACTGCATAACCTGAATCAGACGAGCACAAACTTCCATTTTACATCTCTTTCTAAATGCAACTGAAGCAACAAACAAAGCATTAAAGGTAATATTAAAGTAAGTAGCATTATTATGGCCAATCAAGGCTTATATTAATTTAATTTGATCCAAACCCCCCATGTCTTCACATAATTCCCATGTTTGCATCTCATCAGTTTGCACACCATGTAAGTAATTAACTCAAGGATTTGAAGTGAAAAGCAAGGGCACATTGACAGATTACAGATGGAGACTATGTTTTCATGTGTTACACAAGAGTGTGAGCCAAGGACAATGAACTGCAGCAGTCTTCTGAAGAAAGCAAAAAGATCAAATCAATAATTTGACAAGTCAAGGGCAATTTATGCCGTTGCAACGTGCATCAGTTCCTGCTTAAGTTAAAAGGGTAGTTAAATTTTTATGAGAAGGTAATAGAAACAGCAAAAATATAATCAATCATTTTGGAGGAGCATAATAATATTCAGTCCTGGATATCATTTTGACCTTCAGTAGTGTTCATGCCTAATGGTCACAATGAGAGAAGTGTTTCAGGTTGTTCATTATGCCTGACGACAACGTGCTAAGGAACATAAAAATAGTGTTTTTTTACCTAGCACACCCAGCACGAAGAAGTCTGACTCTGCTCTGGGCTGTGATTGGTGAACCCACATCCTCAACCTGCCCATGTTGCCACTTTACAGGTGCTCCTTGCACACTGCTGGATAATTCACCTGGAGGAGGACAGACACAAGCTCCATTACTCGTCTCTGTCTATAACAACTGAATGTGAGGTGTTTTCAAATGTTAGAGTCATATACCTGGGGTGAGCAAAGGAGGAAGGCAGTCGTGAAGGAAATCTCTGGCTTTCAGATCAACTGCAGCATCAACAGGGGCATAATTCGATAGCTTCTTTATTAGACTTTCAATCCGAGAGAAGAACTTTGTCCTGCGTGGGTCGTCCTGCACAAAAAGGCATGTTCAGGACAAAAACTCAACTCCAATTAGAGTTAAGAAAAGATTATGTTTCATTACCTTGTCAGAATTCTGTACTCCCATGAACGTAAGATAGTCAAGAGGTAAGCCCTGCCTGAACTCTACATCTTCCTCCATTGCTATTTCTAAAGCAGCTGGAAGCATCTGAAAAATATGGTCAATGTGGTATAATTAGATATTACATAAACAGGCAAATGGTAATGTTCTTATACACTAATGCTATTAGTGCAATCATAATTCTGGATAAATAGGAATAACCTTCAACAACAGATCCCCCCAGCTGTTCTTCTGATATGACGAGATGGTGATGTGCAGGGAGTGAGCATCTGGGAGGCAGTCGCCCTGATGGATGAATCCTCGAGGAAAGTACAGGAGATCCCCGGCCTCTAGCACCACCTCCAGGATGGGCTTCCCAATCTGTTTCTGGGTAAAGTTAGCTGGAAAGGACAGTTGAAAATACAGTATACAGTCCAGGAAGAAAAAAGATTGACTTAATTTGACATTAATGCAAATAACTGAATCTATAAACTATGCAAATATTGTTAAGGCTTCACTTACGACTCGACAACACAGGTAAAACTTCATTATCTGTTCTGCAATGAAAGGACCGTTTAGAGAGAATCAATGCAGTGTATCAATGAACTCACACTACACTTTTATATTTCAACACTATTAACTATTGTTTATAAAATATTCAGGTGTAAAAACAGGTTTCTTCTGCGTACCTTGGACTGTACACCCTCCAGTGTTTCTTTCCCTCCAGCTGAATCACAAATGCCTCAATGTCATCATAATGTGGAGCAAACCCCTGTGTGCCTGGTGGTGTCAGGTATCTACGAAAAAAATACATTAATTAATAAATAGAACAATTACTGAAATTGTAAAAATTTGAAGTCCATTGAGATCTTTACGTATTAGCTCCGGCCATGCTGCCAAACTGCTCTTGAAGGATGGACAGTACGTTCCAAACTGTGGACGAAAAAGCCTGAGGATTCAACATTCGCAGGGAGCAGCCGCTCTGGAGGAGAAAGAGAGGTTTTACTGCACTTCTTATGTTTATATCTGCAAGACTTAGACTTAACTTTATTAACACAAGAGAAATGGTTTTGTTTTGTAGCTCAGTTACAAACAAACACTCATGAACACTCACAATAAAATAAAGAAGTAAAAATAAATGCTTTAACCAGTTTTACCTGACTTCACTGTACCATTCCTCTGTTCTAGTTTTCACCATTCTCTCCCAAAACAGGTTATACACAGTAGTTATGAATAAATTTCACTAATCTTTGAAAAACATGTCTGCAGTTGTTTATTTTTTTAAACAAGGTCTGCAGATTTTTAATGAACCCCGTAGAGGAAAGCAACGCTCTCAAAGCAGAAAGTACTGAGAGTTTTATGAATCTACCCAGTAACAATAAACAAACTAAATCACAGTTTCCTGAAGAACTGCTGCAGCCGTACCTCGTAGAAGTCCCAGACAGAGTAAGGCAAAGCTCTTCCTGGAGGATTATGAGTCTCCCTTTTTCCATCGGTGTAGCTGGTGACATCCAGATTAACTCCATACTGAACGTTCTCCTTAAATGTAGAGATAATCATTGAGTAACAAGTAGAAATCAAACACAAAAGACTGGAATATTATCATGAAAACAATATTTATGTATCATTAGCCTCTCACCTGTCTCAGTATTCGATCAAACTCAGCTGTTGAGAATAGTCCCTTGTAGTAATTAGGATTTTTGCGTTGTACAATAATTGGCTTCTTTTCCCATGTTTCCCTTAAACAGAAGAGAAAGATTAGGGCTGTTTGATTATGGGGAAAAAAAAAAAATCACAATCATATTGGTCATTATTGAAATCCTGACTGACTTTTGTTGAATGTGTGTTATTGAACAAAACAGTGAATTCTCCTTAAAATAAATAATGTATTCAAATGTATAAATAAATGGCTAAAAAAAAAAAACAGAAAATAAAAAATAAGGTCAACAATGTAACAAAAATAAAATAAAAATAAGTAATAAATAATAGTTTTTTCTCAAGCAATTTTTTTTTCCAGCAATTTATTTGAAAAAAATAAAAAACAATCTTGAGTCTTAGGCTTTGAACGTATCACAGCTTTTCTAATCTTTAACATCTGGGTAAAGAGTAGCAGCTTCAACCTCTGGAGTTGTTTATTAAAGTAGTTTTTATCTTTGCTATAATAAGAATATTACTTTTCCAACAAGTACCTGAAGAAAGTTTTTGCAGGGATGGGGTTGATGAGCCACTGAAACAACCTGCTGGCTCTCTCTCTGCTGTTGTTCACTTCAGACAAATCTTTCAACAAAGTGTCTAGTGGCTCTTCTCCGTTTACAAACTGCTCCTCCTGGATCCAACACATTAAATACACTTCATTTCAACACCATTACACTAACATTAAAAGGTGAATAAGAACAGATCATTTTACCTCCGCACTTTTCTCATCTGTTGCAGGAGATGTTAAGACTCTCTTTGTTATTTTCTTCTTCTTAATCTTTAATGCTTTCTTTGCTGTGATGACATTATTACTGTTCACAATCCCATTTGCCTTTCTCTTTTTCTTCTTAGCTGCAACCTTGATGAACAAAAACAACACAATTCTTCATAAAAGGGAATCAAAATGTTGCTTTGTTTTGCAGAGAGCATGGTTTTCTACCAAACTGTGAACGTGAAAAGCGAGCAGCCTAAACTTCTGGTCCAGTTATTATCCATATTTTGTCTGAAATGTACCTGAAGTGAAGGCCTCTTTGCAGCAGGAGACACTTCTGTTGATATCGTTTGATACAAAGCAAAAGCTGACATGTGTTGTCTCTCCATTTTCCTCTGGTTTCGTCATCAAGCTGCGACTAAACGCTCTTCTTCTACGTTTGTAAATGTCCGCTAACACTTCCGCAGCGCCTCCTGTCGGTATGTCACAAAATGGCTGCGAAAATGAAGGCTCAATTATGTTTTTCTCAGTTGTGTTCTGATTTTGAATGTAAAATGTGGCTCTAAATGGTTTGGGACACAGTAGCAACCTTTAATAGCTGTTAAAATAGCTGTTTATTTGATTTTAGAGTTGGTAGATTCATTTTGTGAGCTTATATGAGGAACTTCTGGATGGTTGTGATAGTGTATTTCCATCAGTAGAACCAATTTTAATGTGTTAAAGGCTTATAATAGTGTTTAGTGTGCAACAAATAAGAAAAAATATAATATTCAGTTTCTCTCTGATCCTGTTACAGCAGAAATGTCAGAAAAGGCTGGTCTCATTAAAGTTTTTTGATAAATAAATGTCACCAATAATCGTTATCTGCACAGCCTCCTATCTGAGAAATTACTGCTGTGAATTTAAACAGAAATACTAGCTATTTCTTCATTATAAGTGACTTTCAGTTAATAATTTCAAATATGAATGAGTTTAATTCTTTTCAGCAATAACTTACATTATCTTCCTGCTCCATTGTTTTTAATTTTTTTGTTTTCTTGTGCTGTCAAATGTGCAGTATCTTTAATTAAATAAAGCACTTTAGGTTTATTCACTGTATTGAATATATTTGTTTAGATGCATGCATTTCCAAAAAACCTCTGCAGGATTTACAAGTTCCAAACAGATCCCAAACCTGTTCACTTCTCATTTTTACCTCCAGATGGTGCATTTTCCCAACATTTACCGTGCTCTAAAAGCCCAGCCATCAACACCGTTTCCCACAATGCCTTGCTGCGTGCAGTCGGTGCTGTTTGTCCAGCCGTCGCTCCAACAATGCAGCTTTTAATGGAGCTGTGAGCGGTGCGAGTTGGAAACGCAGGCTTCTCTGAGGACTGTCTTCAAACGCGTCCAACATCGGGACATTCGGACGCTTTGAGAAATCTGCAGAGCGACCCGGAGCTTGTTTTAGGACCGGACTGAGCTGCAGGGTAAGTAGCTCCTGAAGCTAGCGGGGGTTGGAGGCAGTGGAGCAGGGCAGGAGCATTTTGTTGTGACCAGTGCTGGCTAGCTGCTGAGCTAATTGGCCAGATGAGACTTATGGCCCCTTGTGTTTTCCCCTCTGCGACCCCCTTCTCCCACCTAAATACAAAAGCCTATTATCTGTTTCGTTTTACTCTGCTTATTTCATTCGTTTTCTTTATTTTAATGTTAGTTGTGCACATGTTTTGAGTTACAGCTGCTTGGTTTTGATGTCCACAGATGCACACGTCAACCAACCCGGCGCAGACTGCTTTTATTTAGGGCTAAATCAGCATAAAACGCTGCACAAGTCATGCATTTTAATATTCAGTCTCTCTTGGCTGCAGTAATCCCCAAAAAACTCCTCTTAGGCACTTGAATAGAACTTCTTTTTTCTTGGGGTTTTGCAGAACAGACTGAAACTATTCTGGAAATTGTTATGGATCTGTCATTCACACTGCAAAAATAGACAATAATTTAATGCAATAACATGTTTTAAATGAAATTCAGTAAATCTAGTGTAAGGCTTTTTGATAATTTAAAAAATAAATCATTGTCTTCATTGAAATCACAATTATTTTACACGATTTTACTCAATGACTTTGGAAATATGTTGGATTTATTGAACAAAACAGTGAATTCTCAAAATAAATAGCTTAAAAATAAACAGAAATAATAATTAAGAAATATATAAGATCAACAATGTAGTGATTTTCCAAGTAATAAATAAAAAGAAATAATAAATAATCGTTTTTTTCTCAGGTTTTGTGGTTGTTTGGAGGCAAAATTGAAATTGAAAATTAATTAGATTAGATTAGGAGTCATTCAACTTTTAATCCTAACCAAGACTTTTCCTCTAGTCCCAAAAACAAATGACTCTAGATCTTAATTATTCCATCAAGAAGACACAGTTTTGTAAAGAATAGACCAGTGTAAAAATACTCAAACATAAACACTGCCTCTTTCTCCTTTGGTTGTTATAATACGCTTAAAATGAATAGTTCCAACAATATTCTTGGTAATTTTTATCAGAAAGTGTGCTTAGAATACAAATAAAACCTGTCTGCACTCGATATCGATCACGCACCTTTTGTGTTACGACTATTATTCCCTGGAACTGTTCATCCTCGTCCTGAAAACCGAGGGAAAAGCGCGAGGCAGACCCATCAGTTCGATAAATAGACTTGGTCCCGGTCGATGCGGTGAAGACGAGGCTTGGCGTGTTTGTGGGAACGCAGAGGTTACGGCCCAGGGCAGCGCTTTCGAACAAGTTTCACCAACCTGTAAATCATTTTTTGCTCCGGTAACATTAGAACGAGGGGAGTTGTTGGCCGAGAGCTACGCAGTTACTCATGTTTTATTTGTGGCTGTTAAGGACCTCAAGCATCTGCAGAGTGGACCTTTGAGGCTTTTACAGACTGTAAAACTATTGGCTGAACATTTTCAAACTTAACACAATAGTCTTGTCACAACATTGAGCAAATAAAGTGCCAGACCAGTGTCGTTAGTGTTATTAATTGTTACATATTTAAACAAGGGGCTGTTGTTTCTTTGGCGTAACTGTGTTATATGGGTTTTTATGGATGTTAATGTTTCCTGTATTCCCAGTTTCATGGCCAGACTGGATCATAAACACAGACTATAGTGTTGTGTGTGCTCCATTCAGGACTGAGAGTATTGATTTGTAACATACTACTGTCCTCATTAAACACCTGGACTGGACCCTGTCAAAATTAGTTTAATAAGAATCCTTCCAGAGGCTGAAGGTGGTAGCTCTTGGGAAGCTTTTATTAAATGTTGAATGTGAGGTTTCATTTTCATTTGAGTTTTACAAAAGTTATTTTTAACTATTATTTTCCTGAGTTTATGGGAACTGGTTTTAGTTGGATTTGAACAGGTTTAAATTGAATTTTAACTGGTTTCAGATGGATTTAAGCAGGTTTTGATGGATTTGAACAGGTTTTAGATGGATTTGAACAGGTTTTAGATGGATTTGATGAGGTTTTAGATGGATTTGAACAGGTTTTTGATGGATTTGAACAGGTTTTAGATGGATTTGAGGAGGTTTTAGATGGATTTGAACTGGTTTTAGATGGATTTGAACAGGTTTTAGATGGATTTATACAGGTTTTGATGGATTTGAACTGGTTTTAGATGGATTTGAAGAGGTTTTAGATGAATTTGAACAGGTTTTAGATGGATTTGAACAGGTTTTAGATGGATTTGAACCGGTTTTAATTGGATTTGAACAGGTTTTAGTTGGATTTGAGGAGGTTTTAGATGGATTTGAACTAGTTTTGATGGATTTGAACTGGTTTTAGATGGATTTGAACTGGTTTTATGTTAATTTGAACTGGTTTTAGTTGGATTTGAACTGGTTTTAGTTGGATTTGAGGAGGTTTTAGGTGAAATTGAACAGATTTTCGATGTATTTTGACAGGTTTTATTTGGATTTGTGTAGATTATATATATGACGTAGCAAAAAACTAGTTTAAGATTTTACAACAAATTAATCTGATTCAAATCCAACTAAAACTTGTTCAAACACAGTTAAAACCAAGTGCCAAAAATATCATTTTCTAGATGCATTGAAGGGCCACATAAAACATTGCAAAGGGCCCCATTTGACACATCTATTGTAGAATTAAAAATGAATGGTGATAAGATGCACCTTCATGAGCTCTCTGACCAGTTGAATAGAGGTTATTGTGATAGAAATCCAGCAGCACATACATCAGCACAACCAGGTGTCTCTAATGACATGATGTCCATGTGTTTTTGAGTCAGAGCTTGTTAGCGTTATCGCTAACACCTGGAGTTCCTGTTGAGGACAAATTGGCTTCTGTGGAGACTTCTGTTCAAGCAAATCCTTTTCTTTATTCATTCACAGCTACTAAAGAAAAATTAGACCCTATATATGTCAGAACTGTGGGCCTTGTGTTTATAACAACCCAAACATTTGCATTTGTTGTTTGAGAGCAGCCCACTTCACTAACAGCAGCCACGAAGAGCACTTGTATTTCTCACACCTCTTTATAGATTCTGTCTGTTTAAAAACTCTTTCACCCTAAAGAGAATCAGTCTTAGCCGGTGAGTGCTGGAGCGTAGGCATTAATTGCCGTGTAATCAGAGCGTGGATGAATCACCGAACGCAGCGGCTGTCTCTTGACTCCTGTCAGATTGTCCTGCTCGTTTCTCTCACAGCTTTATCCTTGGGTGAATACCTGAGCAACTACCTTTTTTTTCTAAGAGCCTTTAAAGTTAACCCAGGTCCTTTTGTTCTGTGTGTGGACCGGACGTACTTCTCGTCACACCAGATGAGAGAAAAATAAATGGCGTGAATAAAATTTCTGGTGAGAACAGACGCAGCTGCCAACTGGAAAATCCAGGGAGTGGAGAGGGACGGCACGAACACGCCTGACTGTCACGATTTCTCTGGGACCTCGTTGCTTAATTTATGTCTCTGGAAGTGAATGTAAATGCTGTTGTTTAGCAGACGGTGAACTCTTTGCTGTAAAAGACTCCATCACTTAGATAGAATTTCTCTCTCGTGTAGCGCAGAGACAGATCGATGCCACTTGTTGCTCCAGTCGTAGCTCAATCAACTCTAACTACTTGCTGTGAATGCCTTACGTCGGCGCTCAGGTGTTTCCTCTTTTGTTCGTGGTATACTGCAGTAACTCTCCTGTGTCCGGGGACCGATCAGTCTGTGGCTCTCGTCCCACAATCCATCAGTATCTGGAGGACGAGGCTCCCGGCAGCTGTCGGCGGGCTCGAGTCGATCTGTTGTGGTGCTTCCAGACTGAACGGGACGAGGAGAGGACGAGCTCTCGGGAGTCTCTGCTGCTGTGGACAGATAACAGGATGCTTTTGTCTGCAGTGAGGGTTTGTGTTCTGGTTCTTTATGCACTTCTTTGTGAAATATGTGAAGGACTACATTGGAGTTTTGAAGATATTTTGATTTATTTGTTCCACTAATGCTTTCCTTATGTCTGTAAAACCCTTCTAACTGTTCACATTTGTAGGTAGCAACAGATAATTTTGCTAGTGACATGCTTAATGTTGAAACTTGAGCTAAAAAGGCTCTCTGTTTAATGGTTGATGACTGGTCCAATCCTGTCAATGGCTCATATTGTGGATCAAAACCCCTGCTTTGTTTTCCCCTCCTTCCTCTTTTCTCTCTGTCTATCTTTCTATTTTGTCCTATCTAAGATCTTTAATCAAATATCGATGTGTTGGGAGTTTGTCCAGAATAAAACCTTCCACATTTTTAAAGAAACTGCACAACCCTGGATATTTAAAACTGTCTGCATCCAAGAAATGTACGTTTGAATTGGACTTATTCAGGGAACAGGGACAGAGCCCAGTGGATTTACATTAGTTTGACTCTGAGCCAGACAAGGGCTATTTTTATTTGACTGTGTGATTATCACTATATAGTCCTATTTACGGTGGAGCCGAGACGGTGATATTGTGGAGCTGGCGCAGAGCGTTGTCGATGCAAAAAAGGAAATTGGCAAATGTTCCGTGGCTTTTGTGGAGGCAATGAAAATGAGGTAAAAGAAGTGTTTAGTAAAGGTGCTTTTAGACTCTCCCTGACGTTTCAAAGCGGTAGTTTCTTATTTGATATCGTTTCCTGCTGACTAACCTGTGTTTCCATGGTAACAATCATTATCACCTGCAAGCAACAACAAAAAAAAGAGAGAGTCACTCACGTTTTGTGGCGTTATGAGCACATGAATAATCGTAAACATACACCAACGAGGACATTATCTGAGGTTTTTAAGTTCTCACGAGTTTGGAGCAACGCCGTTCACCGACTGGAATTTGATTATATTCACACTTTTTTTTTTCTTTTTAATGGATTTCACACTGCACTTTGAATAAATGTGGCGTAAAGGAAGTGTAGACGCTGAGAATTGGTTTGACTGATGTCATTTATTTATTGAGATTTGTGATAAAAGTTCAGTAACACCAGTGTAACCTGTGGAAAAGTCTGTTTAAAGCCTTGACTTTTAGGAACTGCAGGTATTTATTTACTCTCCATTATAACAACCCCACCTATTATTATATGTGGGTTGAATTACTCATAATAGCTTTGTTGATTTGTGCAGTGGCTTTAAAGTATAACTAAAATAAGACTGTTGTATCACAAATTTAATGCAATATCTAAATGGCAGAGTAGCAGTACTTGTTGCTAGCTATTCATTTGAAATAAATATATCTTTTTAAATGATAAAGGAGGCATTCACTGATCATACTTTTATAGCAACATCATCCTAAGTATACCATATTTAATTATTTTGTGTAGACTGTCCATAAAGTAACCTAACAAACCAACAGACACCTTAAAGACAGGTTTTACGCAGCTCCAAAAATAAATAAATGTACCTTTCGTGATGATTTATTTACACAAGACAACAGCAAATTTACAGAAAGCACATGAAGCTGCAGCCTCTCGGTTCCGGGTAAAAAACTGATTGACACCTGGCCTTTGACAAATGAAAACAATTAGTAAACAAAGACTAAACTAAATTAGCAAAATAAACCTAGCAATGAATGATAAATGCAAAATAAAGACGAATGAACCTTAGCAAAAAAGGCCAAATAAACCACAAAAACAGCCCCAACAGCTTTCTTATGAGTTTATATGTAAGATTGTAAATTCTAGTTAATAAGACCGACGTGTATCAGTGCAGCTCGTGTGTTAACAGGTGACTCAGCTGTTGTCATCAGAGCCTATAGTGTCGCTGCAGCTGTTAGTCTCTGTTGTACTCACAGCTTTTTAACGCTGCTCATGTTTGTCCACAGTAGCTGTTAAAAGACGAAGCGCGTTGTCCTATTTTTCCGTCACATTCTGTATCTGCTCGTGTTTACCTCGGCGTCGATTTAACTGTAGCTCAATAAAACCCATCAGTGCAGTGTTAGTGGTGTGACTTTAGTAACTTGATTCCCGTTCGTAATAGAGAAATCCAGCCTGTCAGTTTGTTTGTCTGTGGTTTTTACCCCTTTGCCCTCTGAAATGTCTCCGATCAGGTCGACACTGTGCCCTGGGACAGTCGGTTCTGCCTCAGATGCTGCCGCAGTGACAGAAATAAAGGTTTCTTTGACATCTGAGCCCACGCTGCCGTGAACCTGACGTCTACTCGATCACTTAAAACCGTCTTCTCAAATAGAAACTTTTGTACCGTCCTCGTTTTTCTTCCTGCCTCTGGAAAAGTAGCAGGAGGCGTTAAAAGGAGCTCCACCTGTGACGGCTCAATTAACTAAAGCACTCGTTAGAAAAGGTCTTCCCTGACATTTAAAGTGAAATGGTAAATGTGCTCTGCTTCTTTGATTAATGAGAACACTTTGTTTCAGTGTAGACCAATTTGGTTTTGAAGAAAATTGTTGGTTGTTGTGAATCATAGTGTAAAACTTTTGGTAAACCATACAAAAGATTTTACTTTGCTCTGTCATCTTGTCCTTCTGCCACATTTATAAAGCGTACATAAAACTAGAAAGTTATAAGTCATAAAAGAAGGCAGCAGCTCACCTTTTTACAAAGTTGTGCTTCAAGGTTGATTGAGATGGTTTCTTACAAGGAGAATTTTACATCAATATCATGAAAAGGTGCTAAAAGTGATCCAAGTCAGTCTTTATTCAAAACGAGAGAACGTGACGTTAAATGTTTTTGAATTCTCTTGCACCATTATTACCAAAAAATCTATAAAAGGACAGAATACAAAGTCAAAATGAATGTGTCCCTATAAAACTATCTCACAATTTGTGGTGAGAATAAAGAGGCTGTGGATTTACAAGGCGGTATAAATATAAATGATGGTGGGATGAAGTGGTGTAATTACTCCAAACCGTAAAGATTTGGGGTGAAGTGTGAAGTATGAAAATAAATACAGGCATTATCGTACCTGTGTGATTTGAAACCACAGCTTAGCCACAGACGCTTCCAGCTCACTCGGCCAGGTTCAGAGTGGAGCAGTTTTTAGTTGAATTCAGAGCAGACAGTTTTATTAGGAGCTGGTTTGTAGCTTCTCGGAGCCTCAAGACTCACTGTGTCCCTTTTCATCTCCGCCTTAAGCAATTATACAGACGCTCGAGCTCAAATCAGTTCCATGTGGCAGTCTGTAATTTGATTTTTGGTAATGAATGGGTCAAATACCAATTGGAGGCACTGGAGCTCAGAAATGCGTGTGTCACAAGGGACACGCCGCAGTAAAGGACGTGTTAATTAAAGTTGAAAAGCTCGTTTGAATGTTGTTCCCTCCCAAAAAGTGTCTGTTTACACCCAGCAGCTCCTTTGGGACGTGTTACAAGACAGAAACTTTTTTTTTCATTGTGAAAAATACTTCCTACATTGTCTCTGTGTAAAAGAAGCAGCCTTAATTCTGGATGTTCTCTTTGAAACAGCAGGAAATAAAACAAGGCCACATGTGTCTGGTTGGGATAACAATATACGGATCATAATATTATTCCTGAAATGAAAAATAGAAGAAAAATAGATGAAATGAGGGACAAATTGCTCTATATTGTTGTGCAGTCAGTTGTTTACATGAGTGTCCTCCTTGAGCCAAAAAAAACAAAAACTTTTATTGAATTCTCTTTTTATTTAATCAGAAGAGAGAGAATTGTCTTTTTCAAACAATGGAAATCAAGCCAAAAACTTCCCGTCCTCGTGTTACTTTGCGTAGGTTTAGTCAATAACTCCTGAATGAAGCTGGGATTCTGTGACAAAAGTCTGATGCAATTTTTCACCTAAAATTAAATCTTAATTGAAATGTTTTCTTCCAAAATCGCATACAGATCCAAAATGGTATATTTTAGCACATAGAAGCGTAATTACAGGAAACGATAGAAGACATTTTTGCAGCTTTTACTGGATTCTCCTAAAAACATTTGATACAACTTGTTGAAATTTTGGATAATCCCACACACAGTTATTTTAGTCGAGAGGAAGTTTGTACCGAAGACGAGCCGAGGAACAAATTAAAAAGTCAACCTGAAAGACTGATTTTTAGTTCAGTGTGAGAGTCTTTTGTGTTGTCTCTAATTGGCTGCCACACTGTGAGATCTCAGCTGTCCTCGCTTCACCTGCAGGGCTGCTCCGGCTGCTCGTTGTGCTCGTGTCGATCGCGTCGCTGCAGTTTCGCAGCAGAGAGGACGACGACAGATTGCCACGAGCTGCGACGACGAGTGTGATGCGTTTTGTTTATCGCTCAGTGGCTCCGAGTCGTCACGGAACACATAAACAAGCGGGTCAAGTGTAATTAGTGATCTTTGATTCGTTTATGGACTTGTTTTACTCGTCTGCTGAAGGATTGGACACATTTTAATTCATAATCGTGTGTGATTTGAATTTGGAAAGCACCCAGGTCCAGCTGTCATTATAAACTCATTCCATTCCTCCCTCTGTTTTCTCTCCATCCATTTGTCAATCCTACGCACAAGGCATTTCACATAATGTTTGGGGCTTATCTCCAACTCTGCTTCTGTTTGTCATTTCAGCACAAGCAGGATTGTATTTGTTTTTCGTTGTCGGTGGTGGCCCACACATTAATTACTCGTGGTCATCCCGCTGATTCTCCAGATGATCATAACGTCAGCGTTTCTGGGAAATAAAGAGAACAGCAGAAAGCAGCACCTGCAGGAGAACTGTAAAGTTTTTAGTGCCAGTCCAGAGTTTGTTGCTTCCAACTTTTAATGATTGTGGTTAATGTACTTTTAACAAGTGTTTAATTGGACGCTGCAGTGGCTCACCTGGTACAGAGTGTATTTATACCACACAGGGCTCATTTGATTTATGTCATTTCCTATTTCTTCCACATTGACATCTACTCTGTTAGTTGTGGGATGCCCAAAAATAGCCGATATTTTAAAAATGATAGTGTATTATAGGCAAATCTGGGATGTCAGGCATCCTTCAGACGAGGAAAGAAAACAAAAACTACACCTACCTTTTTAGGATTTATGTGTTTCGCTCAAACATGAATCTTTATTTGGTCTCAGTCTCAACAAACACAGTAGCACTTAGCACTTTTATTTCTATACATTCACTATTCTGACTTTGTTGACCACGTAGTTTGTCATTTTTTCGTAGTTTCTCATGCAGTTTCCTCGTTTTAAACCGTAAAAGAACATTAACATTGTTTGAGGTCAAGTCTTCTCACTGTCCCTGGCGCCACCTTTTACTTCACCAGCGAAAGGGTCCTTGAATCGACGCAGTCAGCCGTCTGCAGATGAGCTGTGATCCACGGCTGCAACAGCTGCTCCCTCGCTGTGCTACGGTGCAGCTGCCTCCATCTTTTCCCCTACGGCCTCCGCAGGGAATGCCTTACCTCCGTCTCCTTCATGAAATCACTATTAATTACCGGAGGCGTGGACTGAAAGCACAATGAGCCAAAGCCTCATAAATGAACAAATGCATCGGGGGCAACGAGGACTCCCAGCGGGTTCTGTGTTTTTAGTTGGAGACTGCAGAGGTTTAACTTGTGCTGCGATAAAACAGAACGCCGAACTCTAAAAATGTGGTTCCACACCAGGATAGAAACGTAGATTAATGAGGTAGAGCATGAAAAATCCCCACGTCTTGGTACAAGCTTATAAAATCCATAAGACGACGTAGAAAAGAAAAACAAGGTCGATGCCGTTACCACCTCCTGTTGTGTTAAAACGTGTGTAGGACAATTATTTATGGCTGGAAAATAATGTTTTATTGATTTGTTGTGTGTTTATGATAACTGTTCTCAGCTCTGCAAAACACAACAAAAGAAATACTGTGAAATGGTACCAAAGCAAGACAAGGCAGTGATGTGTACAGTTATAGTTATAATGCAGTTAAACAAGAGACAGGCCACTGAAAATCAAAGCTGCCAAATTTTTGAGGCCGATCACCAATCATGGGGTTTATTTGATAATGTGCCTTAATAAATTCACTATTCTTAAAACACAGAAGCCAATATTACATATGAATAATTACTGGATGGCAAAACTAAAAGGTAATCAACTTACATATTGTTTCCTTTTATTTATTCACTTTTTTAGTTTTATTCAGTAAGAACAGTAAGTTTTGCCAGTTTTCAGCCGTTTTTTTTAAGCTGTTATTGATCGGAGCACCCCTACTTAAAATATTCCTAATCTTACTACAATAAACACGCAAACATTACTCTAAAATTCAATAGAAGAGGAAGTAAATTCAGTATTTTCTTCTTATGTCACGACTCAAGACCCTCCATCAAAACTATAAGAGTAGAATATAACACTACGAACATTTTTAGCTTATTTTTATCTCAACATTGAATAAAACAGGTGTCATACTTAAAAAAAAAACAGCATTTCCTTTTTTCTTCGTCTGTAGTTTTGTAGTTTTTTCCAAAATAAGACAACTTTTCGTCATATCTTGCTTCGTAGCTTCCAGATCCTTATTAAAAATACAAGCTGTGCCATCTTTCAGCCGCCTCTCAAATCCTCCGTCTCATCTGTCAAACGCTGGGTCAGGAGCCTCACAGGCAGATGGAAAATCACCGCACAGCCTCAGCCGAACTTTGTTACAGGATATGACATTAATCAGACTCGCTCTCGGGCTGTTACTGCCGCTTTTCCAAATCAACACCGCCGACTCTTCGCTGAGCTGATTGCGGTCTTGTTAAAACCTGTTAGATTTGGGTTTTATTTCTCCTCATACTTCCTCTTTCAACGTACATTTTTCAGGAAGGACTAGGAGAGCTCCGTCGGTGTGCAAACTGACTGTTCAAACATTTATTCAAGGCCTGGCTTCAGATGAACTTGGACGTCCTCCCTTCAGCCTCAGACTCGGGGTTTCACACCTGCCACCGTTATTCTTTTGACAGTTCGGGACCTTTTGTCTAGACTTGTGTGGTATTAAACACTGCAAAATGTTCCAATACAAACATTAGATTCCTTTATGCCATTTCAATTCATCAAAAAACAGCCCTTATATATTGTATAGTGAATATTATCACTTTTTGCACTTCGTAACTGAATTAACAAATGGTCGCAGGCTGTTGCGAAGTTAAATTCCTCATGTGGGGCATAAGTTTTTATTTTTTTATGTAGGTCATCCAGTAGCGCTTTAGCTGCTTCTACCCCCTGTGAACACTGCAGAACGCTTGATGAAAAAGTGCTGCAGTATTTGGCCCGAAAATGCCACTTTTTTGCAAAGTGAGGTCTCATTTTCAGCTTTCTTTTGCCCCTTCAGGGTTGCAGTTTGGTTCTTTTTACAATATTGATCATCATCAAGAAAAAAAACATGCTGCTCTTTCGTCAGATCATTAATTTCGCTCCTCAGGTGTTCAATTCCTATAGGAGTTACAAAATGCAGCAGAATATTATACTGAGCTAGCGGTACGTTGTTTTTCTTGGATGGAAAACAGTCTGAGTGCTAATGCCTCACACGTAACCTTTTTGGAGCTGAACTCAAATGGGTTTACACTCAGCAGTAGGTAATGAAGGCATTATCATTGATCCTCAGAGTAAGTCCAGAGCGATCGATGCTGCGCTCTATGTGTTTTCATGCAGACAGCACTCAAATTAAGCCGACTAGAAGGGAGAAGACTTTCGGCAGATTAGAAAGCTACAACTGAAGGAGATTTTGTGACCGTGTGCATCTCTCTATTTCCCACAGGCAGAGCTTATAAGCAGCATGTTTTTTTTGGCTTCAGATTAGACCTAGCAACAGCCTTTGCCAACATCTGTCCGCCATTACCGCTGTGACACTGGCAGCCACGCAGCAATTAATCAGACTGTTGTGATAGCGGCCTCTGGGTCGCCGTGCACCTCGGGCTCGACACTGGGCGGCGGGAGAGGGGTCAAGGTTCAGAGGGGCATGTGTCCGCAGGGTTTTTACTGTACACACGGCTCTAAGTACATCCTCAGGCTCTTCTCTAAGGTTCACTCAGGTTGCTCTGACATTTAATTGTGGCAAGGAGTCTTTTTGTAGACACGACGATACATTCATCAGTGTAATCGTCACCGTGAAGTTTCAGAAAGAGTACACCAGCCTGCCCTTGGCCTTATTCCTTCAGTTACTGGATAAGACACTGCTTTTTCTGCTTTGTCACCGGTTCTTGCACTTACATCAGTAGATCCCTATCGGCAGTACACGACAGACTGCGATCTAATGCTAAGTAAAGTTGCCGACAGGGCACATAAAATTCAAAACATTGAGCATCATCTTTATGCCACAGAACATTAAAACCAGGGGCTTTAAACAAATAAGATGTTTTATGCAAAAGTTGACATTAAACAGACATTGATTAAAGTATCATCTTTTAAATCACTTCTTGAAACCCATTTTTATAGACTTTTTTTATGTTTATCACCATTTTTATTTTGTATTTATCCTTCTATTATCTATTATATCTAATTATATATAATTTTTTTTCATTATAGTGACCCCTTATTATTCTCGTTTTTGTATCTTGTGTTCCTAACAGTTTATCTTTTAAATCTGTTTCTTTGATTTATTTGCCTTTTGCAAATGTCACTAATTTTGCATAAATTCGCCCCCGTCTCATTGTTTGATTCATTTTGTTCTATATCTTTATTGAAACCTGACTTTGTGGCTGAATAATAACATTTAATAAATAATAGTGTGTGTGAAAGTTGCTCAAAAATGTGCTATATTTGTATTTTGGTTGTATTTTATTCCCATATGTCCTGCAAATGTTCTTAAATAGTGTATTTTATGTTAGATTTCACTTGTAAACATTCTAAAACTCCTTTGTAAACCCGTTAGAAACTTTAATTTTGAGTTTTGACCCTCTGAGTTTCCGTAGTTTGCTACTGGACTGAGTTTAAATGTGTCCAGTGAGAAATATGCTTGTTTTAAATTCTTGGAGAAAAAAAGAAAAGACCCCTAAAAGAAGTCTTCTATGACCTGTCCTTTCTTGTTCCTGTATTTGACCGACACGGCAGCTGTAGAGAAAGATGAGGCTGGGTGCAGCAATCTCCATAAATCTAAAATGCTAGTCACATGGAGGCAGCAGAGAAAAGAGATAGCTTAACATGGACAGAATAAAAGATGGCTTTATTCCTATGTTTGTTTTTGAGATATTATCGGTCTCCTCTGTGCCGTGGCCAGGCTGTAATGAAAGAGATTTAAATTCAGCTGTAGCCCAAGGGATAATATTCTTATCAAGACAGTGAATTTCTGGTTTAACAAGAGAAGCAGTTATGTCAGCGAAAGGTAAACAAGCACCTGCGTTCCTGACCGCTCCTCGTGTCTCTTTGACTGTCGCTCTGAACCTCGCAGCTTTATCGAGACCGGCTCTGGGTGTTGTGGGTTTAGTAGTGCCTTTGATAAGGGCTGTTTGGCTCTTGGCCTATCTCTGACATCCTCAGGGCTTGTTGGGATATAGCTTAAGCTCCACAAGCAGCCTGTCTCTTTGTCAGTGGAGGCCAGGGTTGAAAGAAACAATCTGTGTAGAAATTTAGATTATGGTTGTGATGTAGAGAGTTGAAGCCTGGGGTTTAGCTGCAGGGTTTAGACCTGAACACAAATCACCAATCAAAGATAAATATGAACATGAAGGTTGGAGATTTTGCACAAAAGTCTTTACTCTTTTCAAAGTGAAAGCTGAGTCAAATTCTCTGGACTAATGCAGATGATTGCATGTCACATTTTTGATGGATCGTTATCAGTGACGCTGAGTAATTTGAGTCAGTGATGAGGTCAGAATGCAGTAGAAGTCTGTAATGAAATTTGCTGGAGATGCAGTTGCTGCTACTGTGTGATGCTGTGGAGGCTCTCTGCTGGGTTTTTTTCCTTTCTAGGCTTTAAAAGTGAGGAAATTGAAATAAGAAATACCCCCTGGTTTTCTGCAGCATTGACAGAATACCCACAAGTCACAAAAGACAAGTCAGAAATGAGGATTTACGTTACCAAAGGCAAGTCTGTCTAGAGCCAGAAAATACAGCTATGCAAGGACTTTGAATCCTTTTATGGCCTGGATCTACAGCAGGATGTAATTGCAAAGTTGCTGTGCACATAAGTCAATGGTTTAAAAAACATATTTTTTCTATTACAGCTTAAAAAACTGGCAGAACATTTTAGAAAACCAGAGCCATTACCTCCTCTAATTTGTTAAATGACCAACATGTTTTCCATTTCTCTAGTTATTATTCAAGTTCTTTACAGCTTACGTGATCTGTTTCTTGATGATACTAAATACATTACATTCCTGATCCTCTTATTCTCTCTTTCAGGGCCATGGTCTAAGAAAGTGGAGGACGCTGCAGAGGTCTTGTTTCCACAGAGATTTCTGATCAGAAAATGATTCCCTCCGACAGACGTCAGCAGCCTCCACTCTGTCACTGACCTGAGAGCAGCCATGCCCTTCCTGCTTCACCCATCACGGGGCACAGCTCCCCACACGAGGGACTCCTTCCTCACATAGAACTGGAAGAATATTTCTCACATTTCCGCAGAAATGGCTTCAGTGCTCGCATGCTACGACCCCTCGGAGAATAATGTGTTAGAGCACAGGTGAAGCTGACGATTGAGCCTTCCTCAGAGGACACACACACAGCCGCTGCAGCAGGACAGAGCTACACTTTGGCTTAGATTAGTGTCTGTCCCGCTGCCTCCTGACAAGGTCGTGCCATGGCTGCTGTTGATCACCATAGCAACAGTTTGTTGAAGGGGCGAGGAGCAGACTGAGAGTGAACGATGCAGCGTAACGGCGGAGGAGGAGGCGGTGTCGGACAGCCGTGGGTGCTGCGGCGAGTGCGCCTCACCTGGCTCAGTTTCATGCTCTTCTTCATCCTGGTCTTCTTCCCGCTCATCGCCCATTACTACCTCACGACCATAGATGAAGCAGGAGGTCCCGACAAGCGCATATTCGGGCCACGTCCTGGAGGAGAACTGTGTGAGGCCAAACACGTACAGGACCTGTGTCGGATCCGTGAGTCGGTCAGTGAGGAGCTGCTGCAGTTGGAAGCCAAGCGTCAGGAGCTGAACGGGGAGATCGCTCGGCTCAACCTGCGCATTGAGGCCTGCAAGCGCAGTATCGACAGCGCTAAACAGGATCTGCTGCAGCTCAAGAATGTAATCAGCCAAACAGAGCATTCCTACAAAGAACTGATGGCACAGAATCAGCCAAAGCTGTCACTGCCGGTCAGACTGCTGCCAGACAAAGAGGACCCCGGTCTGCCTCCACCAAAATCTTCACGCACCTGCCGCCTGCACTCGTGCTTCGACTACGCCCGCTGTCCTCTCACGTCCGGCTTTCCTGTGTACGTCTACGACACAGGCTCGTACGCGTGGGGAGACAACATGGAGCCGCTGGTTAAACAGGCTTTTGCAGCAGCAGCAAAGAGCAACATGTATGTGACGGATAACCCCAGCATCGCCTGTCTCTATCTGGTGCTCGTGGGGGAGCTCCAAGAATCCTCATCCTCAAAACTCCCACCTCCTTCAGAGCTCGAGAAGCAGCTGAAAGCACTTCCCTATTGGAGAAACGATGGACACAACCACGTTTTGGTGCATTTCTCCAGAACATCCACCACCCAAAACTTCCTGTACAATGTGAGCACAGGCCGCGCTGCTGTGGCTCAGTCCACGTTTCTGGAGCAGCAGTACCGCGAGGGCTTTGACCTGGTCATATCGCCGCTCGTCCACGCTCTTTCTGAACCAAACTTTTTAGAAGTGCCCCCTCAGGTTCCTGTGAAGAGGAAGTACCTGTTCACGTTTCAGGGCGAGAGGGTGGAGTCGCTCAGGAGCAGTTTGCAGGAGGCTCCTCCTCAGTCTTTCGAGGAAGAGATTGAAGGAGACCCACCTGCAGACTATGACGACCGCATTATTGGCACCTTAAAGGCAGTTCAGGACAGCCACTTAGATCAGGTGTTGGTGGAGTTTACCTGTAAAAACCCACAGCCAAGTCTGCCGACGGAGTGGGCTCTGTGTGGGACGAGGGAGGACAGGCTGGAGGTGCTCAAGGGTTCGACCTTTGCCCTGGTCATTGCTCCCGGAGACGGGCAGGTGGTGGCCTCAGCCGGCTGTGGGATGAGGCTTTTTGAGGCTTTAGAAGTGGGGGCCATCCCTGTCATTCTGGGGGACCATCTACGGCTCCCGTACCACCACTTGATCCGCTGGAGTGAAGCGGCCATAATCGTCCCGAAGCCCCGTGTCACAGAACTGCACTTCCTGTTGCGCAGCCTGTCAGACAATGACCTGCTGGCGATGAGGCGGCAGGGGCGCTTCCTGTGGGAGGCGTACTTCTCCACCTCCGAAAAAGTTCTGAATACTATTCTGGCCAGCATCAGAACGAGCATCCAAATCCCCGCCGCTCCCATCAAAGAGGAGCCCGCGCAAGAGATCCCTCACAAAGCTGGGAAACTGGCCGGGACCGACGCCAACCTGGCCGACAACGGTGACCTGGATTTGGGTCCCGTTGAGACCGAACCCCCCTACGCCTCCCCGCGTTTCCTCCGTAACTTCACATACACAGCTTCAGACACCTACAGGACGTGGAACCGTGCCCCGGGACCCTTCCACCTCTTCCCTCACACACCTTTGGACCCCGTGCTGCCTTCAGAGGCCAAGTTTTTGGGCTCGGGCACCGGCTTCAGACCTATCGGCGGCGGGACGGGGGGCTCAGGGAAGGAGTTCCAGGCAGCTCTGGGAGGGAACATGCCCCGAGAACAGTTCACGGTGGTGATGCTCACTTATGAGAGAGAAGAGGTGCTGATGAACTCTCTGGAGAGGCTCAATGGCCTGCCGTACCTCAACAAAGTAGTGGTTGTTTGGAACTCTCCCAAACCCCCTTCAGAGGACCTCCTGTGGCCTGACATCGGCCTGCCTATTGTGGTGAGTGCCAAATCTGATTCGGGATTGTCAATTTAGTGGTTTCTTCCCCTCCTCCCATCCTTCTGAAATGCAAATGAGAAAACTGTAATATTAATGTGGTGTCGAAGGTAATGTTAACTTTAAACTTTCACTCGCTGATCTTTTACAACTGGGCATAAATTACCAGGGGCTTCACTAAAAGGATGTGGAATAATCAGATGCTTATGAATAATAAAGGTTGTGCTGATGAATTCAACACTAAAATATAAAATATGTATATGGTTCACACCAGTTTATAATAGACATTTACTTATTTCTGTGGTTATTTTTATTTTCTTATGGGTCTAGACATGTATTATCATCTGATCTTAATTGACAAAAAAGAGAAATTATAAAATCCTAATCTTTCAGAAATGCCCAGCACATGTTTAATGAGCTGATTTATAATGTGCCATTAACCAGTTTTAAAACTTCCTTCTTATTAAGTCATATAAAAGTGCAAAGTGTACAGTCTCTAGCGGCACTTAAAAATCTGCTTAGCTGTTCTAACTTAAGCTTCTGCTCTTAGAAACTTTTCCTGCTAATTTAAGTTTTATGTCTCGCCTGCAGGTTGTTCGCACCGAGAAGAACAGCCTTAACAACCGCTTCCTTCCCTGGGACGCCGTGGAAACCGAAGCCATCCTGTCAATAGACGACGATGCCCATCTCCGCCACGACGAGATCATGTTTGGATTCAGGTCAGTGACAGGACATCGTTGTAATGTATGTTTTAGAGACGCTTTTAGAAGAAACTGCACAGACATTAGATTCCTCAAATGATTGAATCAGACAGAAACCAGGCTGAACTAAACATCTTGTATTCATTTGCTTCCTTTGAGATGTAAAAACAATCAGCCACTGAGTTATTTTTATGCAGCCCTCCCCTCGGTGAGTCCCGTCTCAAACTGCTGTGGCAGCGTGTCCAGACAGGCACTGCCTGGAAGTGTGTACGTGGTCATTTGTCATGAATTCCCTTCAAACTCTCCCAGAAATTGTCAGGAATGTTACTGGTTTTCTGCCAAACATTTATGACGTAGCAAGCGCTGAAGTGGTCTCGCGTGAACTCCTTTAGACATTTGATGGCTCTTTGTAAACATTTTATGTCTCAGGATTTGAAATTTGAAGTTCTAATATATGTCCCATCAAAACATACCGCAATGTAACTTAATTAATCCCGAGGGAAAAGACGGTCGACAGATGCTTCAATAGATGACAAGTAAAAACAGATGGATGTAAAACGGCGGCATATGCGACACACTCTTGGAATCCAGACTAATGACTAAAAACTTAAGCACAATGAAGCCATCCGTTATCTCCGGGCTCGTCTGTGTCGGTCTAAAGCAGGATGGACTTGAGTTCTTTGTTCATGTGTGTCACAGAGTGTGGCGAGAAGCCAGAGATCGCATTGTCGGTTTCCCGGGAAGATATCACGCGTGGGACGTCAACCATCAGTCGTGGCTGTACAACTCCAACTACTCCTGCGAGCTCTCGATGGTTCTGACGGGAGCTGCTTTCTTCCACAAGGTCAGGACGGAAAACCTTCCTCTCTCGGTTTAATGTGTTATTTTGATCCAAGCTGGTTTTGTCTTGTTTTATAATAACTAGCCTTGGAAACATCAATAAAGACAAAGTTGTCGTTAGGGTTTTGTAGGTCGCCAGGGCTAATTACAATTACTTTAATCACTTCTTATTGTGATTAAATAAGAGGTGACATATTTCAGCCTCGTTATTTGTGCAAATGAATCATAATGGACTCACCTGTTATTTGAATTGTTTTAGATTAGATTAGACTTTATTGATCCCACAAAGTTCACAGTTCACAAACAATAAAGTGCAAAAATAGTGCTGGAAAATATAAAAAGAGAGCATGCAATAAAAATATATACTTTACAACAAATTGTAAATATAATATATATAAAATATAACTTTAAAAGGTGCAACTAGGTCAAGATAATTGACCTGGTTGTTTTGAGGTCATTTACCATATGACCTCAAAACAAAAAGGACAATTAAAATATAGTTTTTATTATTATTATTATTATTATTATTATTATTAAACAAAAGCTTTAGTTTAATGCACAAGTTAAATTCATGCTCATGTGTAATTTTGCATAAAGTAGACTTTGTTTGTCCACTTAAAGTTAACCTGACTATTTTTCTCTTATTAGTCGTCTTCCGAAGTCCACACAAATATTATAATATCTAAAAACTAGGCATGTGAATTGATTAAAAAAATTAACAAATTAATCACAAATCTGGCTGTAATTAATCGCAATTAATCACACAACTTGTCAACTTGTAATAAACACTGAATCTTCAATTTAACAGAAGGTAATTAACTTAAGTACAGCATGTAAATTATAATAAGTTTTACAGAAAAGTATTAATTTTGGATTGTTCAGACACAAAACTGAGTCACTATGAAGCCCAGTCTATGAATGCAACAATGATTTGACAAAAAACTTCAATGAGAAACCTTTATAAAATACAGTAACTAAAAGTGCATTAATACATTCTCTTTGTTCAGAACTTTATTTAAAAAGTCACTTTGTGTGAACTTGTGTCATTTAGAACCTTACAGAATATTTAAATCTGTAAATCACACATGACTTTACTCTTTTCCAGGAACCATCTGTTAATCTCTTAAAGAACTATTGTCCATTTAGCCTTTAGTCTTTTTGGAACTGAAATAATGTACTCAAAAAGTTAACTACTGCTAATTTCACCTTTAATCAACTTTAATCACCTAAATTCCATTCATCATTGAGCCCTACCTCATGATTGAATGTACCGTGTGTTTTCTAGTTGCACTCTAGACTAATTTGACCTTTTAATTTGGTTCCCTCGCAGTACTACGCCTACCTGTACTCGTACGTGATGCCTCAGGCCATCAGGGACATGGTGGACGAGTACATCAACTGTGAGGACATCGCTATGAACTTCCTGGTCTCACACATCACTCGAAAGCCTCCGATCAAGGTCAGAGACGGAGCACGGTCGGGCTCAGAGTTTTGTATCTCTCCGAGGGCCCTGCATATTTATATTTCTGCCCCAATAGCCCTGCAATTTCTCACAGTGACACTTCCAATATTCCACACAAATGATAAATCTAAACACAAGATCGAATTGGTACCTAATGTTTTTTTTTTTCCCCTGTTCCCTGGGCTTTTATTGGTAGGACATTTATTGCCTGAGTGCATTTTTATGGCGAGAGAAATAATTACACCAATCAAGCCAGGGACAGAAATGTCAAAGCAGTCCTCAGTTATTTTTTGATTTAATGGGCCTGTTCCAGAAGTAAATTAAGGACAGCCTTGAAGGAGTGTGGTGCGATTTACTGTTTGATCTTAGCCTTGTAAATTATGAATCTGGGGCACGTTCGAGTGTTGAGTTTTTAAATGGTAGACGTCTAGAAAACAGAACAGCAGTGATGCATCATTTCTTTTCCATTTCGTCCTCTGTATTCCAAGCAGTTTGTGTAGATTTGGAGCGTACAGCAAGACAAAGCTTAAGTTAAAGTAATAGCTCTGCAGAGTTTGTTTAAGTACTCCATCTATTTTACACATTACTGAGTGTGGGCAGTGTTTACATTAAAGCTCCACTTCTCTATTTTCTTATTTTGTCCCTGTCTCAGACTCCGCTCTCCTCCAAAAGCAGCCTAGGGAGCTTTTCCTGCTTTTCCTTAATTAAAAAAAGTTAAACCAGACCAATTTTATCTTCACAAAATACTAATACATTTCACCAAACTGAAGTTAAGTGCTTATCGTAACATTTTAGCTCCGACTTAAGCATCAGAACAACAATTATCTCTGCCTCGTTAAACATTAAATTGAATTGACAGTATTTTTTACCCGTTTTACATCACATTGTCATGATCTAATTAAATTTAATTAGCTCAGTTTTGGTAAGTTCCACTCTAAATTTAGACAGTATTATGATTAATGCTGAAAGAGTTTGTAAAGAAAGAAGAATCTGCTGTGTTTAGGTGTTTTACAGTTGTATTTTATTGGTTTTTCTACAGTGTTTGTGCTCTGTTTTCTTTTGTAAAAGCTGATGCAAACGAGACAAGACTAATAATACTTTTGCGACTCGAAAAATAGAAAAAACTGTCTTGATTATACAACACAATTCAACTTGATATTGGCGCAGTGAGCTTTCTTACTTGTTCTAGTCATTTTGCTTCATGTTTATCCCCAGCTCCGAGAGATTTATACAAATTGTGGTTGATTTAACGTTAGCTTTGTCCACTCCTTTTCCAGTCGTCTATTTAAAGTGAGTCTGACAGCTTCACAAACTGTCTTCCCTTCTCTCTTAGGTAACATCGCGTTGGACTTTCCGCTGCCCCGGTTGCCCCCAGGCTCTTTCACACGACGACTCTCATTTCCACGAGCGACACAAGTGCATCAACTTCTTTGTCAAAGTGTACGGCTACATGCCTCTGCTGTACACGCAGTTCAGGGTGGACTCCGTGTTATTTAAGACACGCTTACCACACGATAAGACCAAATGCTTCAAGTTCATCTAGCATTAGGCTTAGTGGCCCCGAGCGAGGAGCCAGAAGCTGAAGGGATTGAAGGACTGGACTGTTTTAGGAGTACAGCATCGCTTCTACTGCTCACAGTGATTAGGATGGATAGAGCGACTGGCAGACGAATGCACCGGGGAAGGATGTGAGTTGGGATTTTGCCTAAAGGATGGACAACCTTAAAAGCTTTGGCTGATGTCCTAATCCACAATGCTACTGAAATTTTGAAGAGTGGGAGCTGAAAGGAACGACTGCCAACAAAATGCGTCTTCAGTGGATCTCACGTCCTTTTTGATGTTCTTTAAAGTCATGCTCAGTCTTCAACCACTACAGATAATTCATTTGCACCTCTCAACAGCCGCGAAGTAAGTGAGACTTGGAAACAGTGTACAGATCTCTCCCAGGATGAACTTTGCCTGACAATGAAGCTTTGGCTTGCTGTAATATCTGACAGATTGAAATCGGGCTGCGACAGGCGCAGCAGCCGCTGGAACAGTCTTATGTGGAGAGTACAGGTTTGCCACTGTGCTTTTTTGTGTCATTTTATGGTTACAAACTGTACTTGCTGTACATTTACATGAGAAGCACTGATGGTGAGAAGTATTTTATTGAACAAACTGTTTTTATTATGTTGTTTAAATGTGTAAATCTCTATGTGGAATGAAAATGTTCTTGGGAGATCATACGCACAGTCTGACAAAGACAGGCCTAGACTGAAGAGTCCGACTGGTCGGTCCAATTAGCGTCTGTAATAATGTAAAAATAATCAAGAAGGAATTCACTACAGTGTCACCAGAATGCCTCAAACCAGTCATGAAAACCAGCCACCGTTTGTCACTTTACGGATTACAGGACATTTTTAATGCGACAGGCATTTAGCAGTGTTTGTAGAACAGTTCTGAGGGTGAACTAGTAATGTACAAGTGTAATAATGTCCCTTAGTGAAATGTTTCACATCATGAATCATAGTTGCCAAAATGTACAAATTAAACATCACTCGGAGAGTCTAAGGTTTTTGGCTTTTGCAAAACTGCTCTTTTAAAATTTAGTAAAACTGAAAAATACACAATCATGCTAAATAAGAAGTATTGAAATAGCACAATTAAATAGGTTTCATCATGCCTTTGTTCTTCTAACCTCAGACAGAAAAGTCACTTTACGCAATTTTCAATTGTTCTTTTTTTTTTTTTTTTAACAATAGCTTGATGAATGTTTTCTTTGCCAAATAGGTACGATGTCTGCTGCTTAACAGCATAGATGGCAGGGTGCTCTTTGTGAATGCTCGCTCCAGAGATGCAGTCTGGTTGACCCGTGTCCACTCTGCATGGTACTGTACCAGGAGTCAGTCCAATATGGCCGCTGGGGCTGAAAACCCTTCATGTATTATAAATCCAAATTCTTTCATTTCTTCATGTCAGACTTTCTTGTAAAATGAACAGAACATAAAGCTTTAAATCCCTTTAAAAGATTAAAATAGGATGTTTTTGAATGAGGTTCCAGCTGTGATTTTATTTTGAAACACTCAGTCCAGTTCCTGTATATTTATTGAATATATTATTAAAAAAGTTTTTTAAAAAACATGCAATAATAGGACAATGTAGTTTGTAAAACACACAAGAGGTCCCATATGTCAGTGCTGTGCCATGAAAGACTAGCATGTGCCACTGATGGAGTGTGAACACTGGGGATGTTCCAAAGTCAATGTTACAAAGAAAACAACAACTTCAGCTTGTTGTCATTATGAAGCCAGAATGACACTTGTGTCTCTGTTCACTTGTTGTGTTGTAAGACCAGACGGCTCCTCCCACAGAAACATTTTATTGGCGCTGCCGGGGCCTCATAATTACTTGGCAGACTTCAGACCTGTCCTCGGGGCGACAGAGCGGGTCAGCTGGTAATTTAGCTTCTTGGTTTCCCACTCGCATATCTGTGGCACAGCTGGTTTTCTGTGGCGCTGAACACAAAAAGGTGTAAAGAATTGTGAAAGTATGTGCTCCTGGGTCTGATCTACACGACTGGGGCGAGACTCCAGCCTCCTGCTGCTGTACCAGACTGATGACTGACCACAGCATCAAACACACACATTGAAGGCCAGATGAATGGAAATAAAACATTGGTTAAAACTTTCAACGGCTCTTTTTCTTTTCTAAAACATGTCCTTATCAAAAACCTTTCAATGTAAGCAAAAGCCAAAGCTGTGATAAAAGAGTTCCAGAGGCTGCAGTTTCCCTTTTTAGTGAAAGTTGTCACATTTTCTAAAATCACAGAGACTGGTCTCTTTGATAATGCATTACAGGAGCATGAGGTGTGTTTACAGCTGCTCTGACATCACTGGGACATAAGGAGACAAAAATGCACCCCACACCCTCAGCCTGAGCCAAAGAGTCGGGGGAAAGCCCTTCATTCTCATATAAACCATGGGTGTGCCCGTGTTGTATGCACTTTTTGTGAGGAAGGGGCTTTCTAACTCACAGCTGCTCTGGTCAAACGAAATGCTTTGGCTTTGCTCCAAAAGCAGACAGACATCAAAATGATAGTTTCACATTTTTAGACACGTTCTTCCTTATTTAATAATTTTCTTTGATTCATAGTGAGAAATTTGCCCTTTTATAAATATTTACCTTTTCAGCCTTGTTCAGAGGAGCATATCCAACCCCTCAGAGAGAAGCAGCCAGGTTTATTGGACTGCACAGGCTTCTGCGTTTTCGTCCTCAGCGGGAAGCACCGTGTTTCTACATGAATGAACATGGCTGAGTTGTCAGAAGGCTGAATGGTGAAACAGGCTCAATCTGTATTACGCTGGAAAAGAAGCTGTTCTCAGATGCCAGTGGCATGCAGAGCTGTGTCCAATTCAGTAAGAATCCATTGAGACTCCACGAGCACAAGACAGGATTTCATTCTCACTGTTTGAAGTAGCGTCAGATTCGTAGGTTTATGCAAGACCACAATAAAAAAGATACGTTTGGACCACAGATAACCCACTCTAGTCGAACCTGTACTAAGAATCTAAAAGAAGAAACAAATTAAAAGGATATTGCATAAAGTCATGTGCATGTAAACAGACTGTACTAAGCATAGTTTGATAGCATTTGCAGCATGTAGCAGGCTCTTTTTAACAGTCTACTCTTTGCATTGTCTTAGTCAATGGCTGTGACTGATACAGAAATGTCTGGTATGCTGGTGGTAGCTGACATTTGGAGAAGTCCAGAAGATCTGGGAGGAGTCCTGGACCGAGGTCTTTGGTCCACGACGGAGATAAAAAATGTCTGTAAACGGTTACTGTTCATGCAGTTGCTGCTGTGTAGGCAATGGTTTGAAGAAGCACAATGTCTTTGTTCCCTTTAGTCTCGTTTTAATTTTCAGTCTGTCCTTATATTCCTCTGTGAGTAATATGCTCACACGCCTCTAATAAAGTGTGTCTGCCTCTGAGTGAGTGGCTGGCTGACAGATTAAAGGGTAATCATGCAGTAGTCTGGCAGTGAAGACTGGGAGCACATGCCCGTCCTCACAGCTGCTGTATCCAACACACACCACACGTTTAGAAAGGTGCTTCCTAAACTCAGACCCTCCGGGGGCCGCCGTTACCGCGAGTCCCGTTGGTGTGGCGTGTCCTATGTGTCTGAAAGCGTGTGCCAGTGACACACCTGCTGCCCCTCGGCCTCCTTCATCTCGGCCCAGTGGCTCTGCTGCTCCTCGCTGGTGCTGTTCAGGCCCAGGGAGACCCAGCCCAGCCTCTCCCTGGGCCTCATGGTGCTCCGCCGGCAGAACACAGACACCACCAGAGACACCTCCGACAGCTGGAAGAGCGCCACCTGGAAAACAAACGTCTCTTTGTAGGTGGGGTTGGGCTGGCCGCGGCACACAGCTGTTTTACACTTGGACATCTCCTTCCCTTTGGAGTCCAACATGACCAGCTTCACGTAGGTGTCTGAAAAAGAGAGGGAGGTGGTGAGTGAGTGCCATCAAGTGGCCGGACACAGTAGTGCAATGACAGCTCGCCCGGACTCACGAAAGAGTTGATTAAAGAAGTGTGGACTTGTCTATATTTAGTTTTGAACTTTAGGACACAACTTTACAAAATGGGAAATTAACTGGGAAGAAAAACTTGGAAAACACTGCAAAAAAAGAGAGTTTATGTAACTCCAGTTTAATTCCAGAGTGTTGAAGCTAATTATCAACAAAACAAAACCCATATTATTATAATATTCCATCAATGGTAGAAGGCATGAGTTTAACGAGGAGTAAACATTTTAAAAACCCATTCTTAAATTGCACTTTAGATTCAATTGAATTGGTGAATTCAAATTCATTGTAACTACATTATTCCCAGTTAATTTAGTGATAATTTTCAGTGTTTTCTCTTTTTATTTGTTTGCATTGTCTTACCTCTCATGATATAAAGCTGTCCACCCACAAAATGTTTCACACAGCAAAACAGACCATCTGTGACACGCCACAGCAAACAAACAAGAGAAGAAGAAAGAGGAAGTAGACATTTAGGTGGAGGCACAGTTTAGAAAAGCAGCTTTCACAGAAACTAATCACCAGAAATAGTTTTTGCAGTACTGCCTTCCAGTAGTACTTGAAGTTAGAACCAAAGCTCAGTGTTATTTATTAATCCAGACTTTGCAAAAACAAATGTGATGTGTAGAAATGTTTCAGGAAAACACTGCACCACAAAACCTCTATCGATCATTTCTCATAAAAACCCTGGACTCACCGATGGGTTTTTCTGAGGCGGAGGTTTTGAAGTGGCTCCCCTGGATGACCTCGGCGTTCAACCTCCCTGTGGCAGAGTTGTAGATGAGGCCCAGGAGGATCTCAGGTAAACAGGTGTCCTCCGTCGACCGATACGAGAGCGCTGCGCCGCTGCGGGACACGCTCACCACAGAACCACAGCCCTGACGGGACACACCCAGCAGGACAGAATCAGTACTCAGAAGGGTAACAACTGGGGCTATTGATGAGAATATAACAAAAACAAGTTAGATATTTTTAACTTTTACGAAAAAAAAGACCAGATCTAAGTTTTTACGTTTAGTTGCACTGAAAAAACAGACTGGAATGGAAATAAATCTACAACAAAACTGGATTAAATACACGTTTATATGCTTTATATTGTTACTTGATTTAAAGTCTGTCTCTTCTGATAAACATGAACTGATTAAGCAGTAATACAGCTAAAGACTTATAATATTGTGTTCTTTAAAATCATCTCAGTGCAGTGTAAGAAACCGACGGTGCTCACAGCGGCTTCAGATCCCGGCTCGAGCGTGACAGGTAAAGCGATCTTGCCCTGCAGGTTGAGCTTAGTCAGGTAAAACACCTTCTCTCCCAGGACCTTCTCTTTCTTCATCCGCCTGATGCTGTACAGCCGGAAGCGAACGGCGTAGTCCCCGAGGGCTTCTTGTTCCACTCGGGAGAACTTGAATGTTTCCGTGAAGACGGGACACGGGCCTTTCTGAACGCCTGTCTTGGCCCGTTGTTTTTTGGTGGGCAGCAGCACCAGGTGGACCTGCCAGGAGATGTTTCCGGTCTGTTTAAGAGCGGGGATGTCCGTCGCCGCCGTGACTGTGACGGCCAGCCACTGCTCGCTGGAGTCGTACTCGAAGGCCACGTCCAGAGTGCCGTATTTGGCGAGAGGCTCTGGTTCGTAGGCGGCGGGCAGCGGAGGAGCAGAGCCGTCCTGGAACACAGCAGCAGTGAGTGAAATGAAGATGTCAGGAGGCTGCAACAACTAATTGGATTAATCAATTATAGAAGATTATTGAAAGGATTGTCAACTAATTTAATAATGGATTATCTGTGGTATTTATAGACTCTGAAATGTGCTGAGAGAAGAGGCTTTATTTAAGACAGAAACAGTAAAAGAGATGTACATTTTTTTGTAATATCAGGTTTAAACAGTTTTTTGTTTCTGTCTTTGTTAGTCCACCAGGTCCAGGTGATTATTAATCGAAAAAATCATCATCACATTAATCGATTATAGAAATAATCGTTTGTTGCGTCAAAAGTCAGGACTGTGCTTCATCAAAGTGTCTTTAAATGTTTTGAGTGAAAAGATAAAGCTGGAAGCATCATAAAGCTGCTATTCTATTTGATTAAGATTTATTTATCTAATAGTTTTAAGCGTTTATCCAAGCGCTCGTCCCTGAAGTAACCTGTGCCTGAAACTGACCCTGTAACCTCAGTCCCACTTTTACAGTAAACACGTCAGTCGTCTTACTTCAGCCGAGATCAAATTTAAAAAGTAATTAATAAGTAAAACTGTGCCATTGTTCCATATCTGCCAACATTATAAGACATTATTTATATTTTTTTACTTCACAATAACTAAAACCATCTTCTGTTTTTTTACCTTATTATTGACTCATATTCTTTATTGTGTTATTGTATTCTATTTACTCACAATTATTGTCAAAATCAGAGGTTAGAAATACAAAACAATGAGAATGTTCTGGCTGGTGTGAACTGATGTCCCTCTGACCTCGGGTCCCAGGACGGCGGTGCTGTCACTGGGTATGTCCTCGTCACAGCCCTTATTGAGGTAGCTCTCGGTGTCTGGGTCCTCGCTGCCCTCGCTGGAGCCTTGGGGGCTGTGGCAGCGCTGTCGGGACGACGCCTTCCTCACCCCTCGCTCCGGACGGGACCGGGAGGAGGAGGACGTCTTCCTCTCCTCGGGATACGGAGGAGGCTGGAGCTCGTTGAGGGACGGGTCTTTCTTTATTCTCTGGATGCTGTTGGCTGTTTTCAGGAGAGAAACAAGACGAGTAACGTGAGATGAACGGTGAGTGTTGTGTTACTAGAGACTTCTCTGAAAAGATGCTCGTTACAAATGCAACAAAGACCGCCACTAATGGGTTTAGCGTTTTAAACTGTTGGGAAAGACTGTCCAAACCAATGTGGGACAACTCTGAAAGCCACAAATGTTAAGGAGAAGGATCACATCTACTCATTCATTCGTCCTTTTCTACTTTTAATAAAGGCCAGTGTAAAGAATATGACTGACAGAGCTCAAAAAGCAAGATATAGGTTACTGCTGGATGGTTTAGATGTGTCAGAAATCCACAAAAAAGTCTATCATTATCCAACTCTGCAAAGAATAAGCCTTAGTTACAATTAAAATTAGAAAGAAATCTGACTGAACACTACTTTGAGTGAGTTACTGCTTCTTATTATGATCCAGAAAGTGCTGATATCACACATAAACTCTGCTCTATATTTGTGAAACTGATCCGTATTGTGACCCATCACCTCGTTCGCTGGAGGCCTCGCTGCTGTAGCCCTCTTGCTCCTGTTTGCTGCTCCACGCCGATGCTGCTCTTTGCTGGGCCACCGGCTCCTGGCCCCTCTCCTCCTCCTCACTGTCTGACACGGCCCCCTCTGGACGGGACACACGACACAGCGGTTTATGCACCCGTCATAAACACAAGCGGTAAATGTAAATCTGCACACAGCACCACGCTCAGATTCATTAAAGGGGACAGCTTCAGAGGTTTTAGAGAGAACAAAAGGCCAGAGATGAAAGAAACACACTCCCTCTAACCTTGGCTCTCTTTCTGTTTACTCTTGCTTTTCTTGCCTTTATCCTTCTTGCTCTTCTCTCCATCTGCTTTCTTTGAACCCTCTTTTGATCCTTTCCCCTTCTTCTTTTCCGACTTTTTCTTCTTTTTCTTCGTTTTTGAAACCTCACAGTCTTCCTCGTCATCTCCATCTTTGTCGGGACTCTCTTTCTCCTTCTCCTCTTCCTCCTCTTTCTCCTCTTTCTCCTCCTCCTCTTTTACATTTCTCTGCTTCGACAGCCTTCTTTCACTTTTAGGTCCAGATGAATGGCCTGTTTCGTTGCAGTCATCACTTATTTGCGTAGTTTCTGACGGCTTTCTGCTGTCACTTGGCTCATTTTCTTGTTGTGTACTTCCAGTTTCCTCCAAAGCCGCGCTCTCCTCGTTGGTCTCTTCATCTTGGCCGTCTTGTTTGAGCTTTTGAGCCTGGGCTTCCTTCTCCATTCGTTTGGCTTGCTTTTCCCTTCTCCTCTGCTCTCTCTTTTCCGCTAGTTCTTTCTGCTCTTTCTTACGCTGCTCTTCCTCCGCTAACTCTGCTTCAGTCTTTTTAACTCGCCAACATCCGTCCCTCCATTCCCACTCCAGCTGGCTCGGGGCGGCCTCAGCTTCTGCGTTCTCTCCGGCCTGGTTTGTAGCAGCGTTACTCCCTTCTGTTTCTCTTGTCATTTGCCAAATGCTCTTACCCCGGGCCTTTCCGTCGGGAGCCGCAGACGAGTCCTGGTCGCCGCCGCCGCCGCCGTTGTCGCCTTCCTCTTCCTCTTGCACCTTTTTCTTAATCGTAGTGACCCCCTCCGTTAACTGGTCACTGACGGCGTACGTGACGTCGCTGACAGTGTTGGCGAGGTCGTCCACGCGGCTGCTCACCGAGTCCAAGATGGAGGAAATGTTGACAGATGGAAGGTTAGTCTGGAAGCTCTTGAAGAAGGCCATCTCTCAGCCGGAGATCAGTCGCCAAGCTGCGCGTTAGAGGAGCTCATCGAGGCTCTGATACGTGGTACATGTGGTGGTTAGTGGGGTATATACATCACAGTGAGCTCATTTAAACGACTACAGACACAACAACAACATTATAACAGCAAAAAGTGATTCGAATTTAGGTGCACTTTAATCCTGAAGTGAACACAGGAGGATTTAGAGTCCAACTTCAGGTTAACTTAACGTCATATTCATTTTTCTGCGTCTAGTTAATGTATTATCTGATTTTCCTGAACAAATAACAATTCATTGAGTGCACTAAATCTTCCTCACACTACACTTTATCACATACAGCTATACTTTTAAATTCCAGGCTGCCTCATTGCCAATAAGAGCTGTCGATAAAATTTAAAGTTAGACGGACCATTGTGACCAGGTGAAGCTGTTCTAGAGTCTTGTATCTGTTTATATATTTTCTAATACCCTGCAGAACTACATACAAGCACCATATAAAACCCTATTTAAAAGAAAACTCACATAAATCATACATCAATCAAAAATATTTGCCAATGAAAGTCATATTTAGTCAAATTAAAAGTAAGTGAGACCAATGTGACTGATGGAAGTTAGTGTAGGGCCCTGTATTTGTTAATAATAAAATTAAAGAGTCTGATTCGGCCTGAATGGGAATTAATTACAATGTTCTGATCTACATCTGAATCACTAATGTGCATAAACTTTATTTAATTCATCATTCTACTGCCTCCAAACAAATGCATTAGCGTAAATGCTGTGAAACTAAACATCTGTTGAATAATAAAGAGACGTTTAGGAGGAATTTTGCTTGAAAATGTTTCAGTACTTTTTTTTGCAAACTTTTATTTTGTTTTTTTCCGTGTCTTAAGCAAAATACAAAAGAAAAACAGACTGCTGTATCACTAAAAGCCAGTGTAAGACCCTTTCATGAAGCCAACTCCAGCTGTGTCTGTCGCGTCTAACGTTTCAATATATCTTTTGGAGGCATTGTCAGGAGCGTAGTGTAGTACTTTTATTCAAAAATGGTTGGTGGACCATTAAACGGGCATTCATCATTTACGTTTCAGTGAAGAATAAGCAATCATCGTCGTCTGTGGGAAGAAATACTCTCCTCTAAGAACATAATGTGGGATATTTCTCAAAAAAACACTCTGAAAGCTACTCTCAAACACAGCAGGTGGAAGATTGCTCATTGTTTAAAAAGAAGATGAAGCTGTGATGGAGGCTTGTTGCTAAAATGCATCAAGAAAGTAAAGAGTAGTTTTGTTTTTTAAAGAGTCTCATAATTAAATAGAAGTCTTTAAGTGATCTAAGTGTTTAGGTTTTACATTTCTGCACAATCAGGCTTTACGTCAATCTGCAACAAATGAATTTTCCTGTTAAATTTAGAACATGTATGTGCTGCAGAGACGTGTCCTGTACCTGTCCGGTTGTTCTCGCAGCTACTGAGCTGAGGTGCCAAACCGCTCGGACTCTCCGCCGACAGTTTGTTGCTGAGATAAAGAAAAAACAGAGCCATCAACGCCATGAAGGCTGCAATGGAAGACAGGACACCCAGCAGCTCAGGAGAGACTGAGGAAGAGATGGACAGAAGGGACAGGGACGGACAGGACAGACAGAAGAAGAAGAAGAAATTAGACGGTAACACAAGAGTAAAAGTGACTGTGATTGATGAAAAACACATAAAACAAACCCCTTTAGGAGTATTTAACAAACTGCACTTTCTGCAACTTTGAGGCTAAATAATTACATTCAGTTAGACAGGCGTCTTATTTTAGGCAATAAATCCTCTGTTTTGTCGAGGGAGCATAAGCTATTGTACTTTTCGACTTCAAAGGCGTGCTGGATTTAGTCTCCAGCCCTGAATGTAGGCCACACAGACTCCATATAACCACAGCCCTGTGCCGCTGATGTGCTATTTATAAAAGAGCCTCAGAGGGACTGTATCCATCTGAAAGGGACGGTCGGTCAAAAAAAACCAGCAAAACCACTCTGGACTTGCACTTAATAGATGATAAATCCCCGCACATATAGAAAAAGCAGAGGATAATGAAGCATGAATGGCATTTTAAAGCCTAAATGCGTCAGTGGAAAGGGCACACTGCAGGAAACACTGGCTCATTAAGTGCTATACATTTATTGTGAGGAAGGAATACACACCGGGATATTCAAAATAAAACATGTATATTGTCGTATATGTCCAGAAAAACATTGAAAGTTAGAGGAACACCACTGTATACACCTTACTGTAAATGAGATTCTTTATTATGTCACAATTCTTTGCTTGTTTTGAGTCTTGGATCAATTAATTTCAGTTAAATACACTGATTAATGTGAAATTCAACAACAAAGTAAGGTGACTTTTTTATATCTCACAATCAGAGTAATTAAAATCAACACTTTTTTATGGGCTCAATAGTCTTTTTTACATTATCTGACTAAAACAAATTCTACAGGTGCAACAACAAGTGGTAAATGAAAACAGAGTACAATCAAATGGAAACGCTGAAAGAATGGACCCGCCATCTTGGTTTGCAACAAAATTAAGTCTAAATCTATGAAGATACAAGCATCAACACAAATGTCTCTCTCTTAAATCACCAACATTGCTCAACAAATAATAGATATGTGGCTAAATATGTGCAGATTGGGGCTACAGCCGTTAGAAATATCAATATATGTTGGTTATTGAGCCCATGTAACAGAGAAAACTACTGAAAGACTTGATTCACCATGGCAACAGGAAGAGACCACTGCAGCCTGACATCTACTGCTGCAGAAAACTCAAAAACAAGAATCGGAAGAGACACTGCAGCAGCTGGGGCTTACCTTCACTAAAAAGAAGACCGTCTTTAAAACCAGCTGTGGCCCAAAGTGTTTAAATTCTTCTCGCTGCTAAAGATAGTAAAAAAACAAAACTTGTCCTGCCCTGGAGTAATCCGTAATGCTGTAAATGCTTAACTCCAGGCTTTTCACATCAACTCTCAGCGATAATGGAGCCTGAGTGACCTCTACGATCACGAGCCGGTCCAAATGAGCGCGTGTGATGACACTTCATACATGGCCCTGCTCTGTTAATGTCAACGAGAGCTGAATAATTTAGGCACCTGAGGTCACCTGATCTGTCTCGTTAGCGAACACTGCAGCCTCAGCCTCGGAGCAGGCCAGAAGACGGACAAAAGAGAGAGTAATTCAACATAAATGCTTATAAAATACACACAATCCCCTTGAATTTCACATTTAGATTGACTTGAACGTAAATTATTGCCAGATTACATTGATTTATTTGAGAAAAAGTTGAAACTTTCTTAATCCACAGGGGAATTACTTTGTCACAGCAGCTCATTTACAAACAAACATTACATATATACAGATGTAATATGGAAAAATATGGAATATAAGTGATTAATAATAATAAGGTGCATCAATTTTCACGTGATCAATACAAAGTGCTTCTTCTCTTGCATATCGGTCGCTGTTTTATTTAATAACTAATTAATTTTATTAGTTATTGCAGTGTAAATATATACTATGTCGCTTCTAAATGATGGATTTGTGTGTGTTGTGATACAGGGTGGTTTTAGTGACTAGTAGTTTTTTAAATGTGTATTTGAGTCATTTCTAGCATTAATTTAAAGGCTAATATACTATTTAACAACATAGATCTCCATTAGACTGTGTTACTGTGAGATAAAGACTCTAAAAACAAGTCACAACTTAATTAGGGCGTGATTTATTGTGTTTATTGTGTCTGGAAAAGGAAATGCAGTTGGAAATTTGTGCAAATTCAAGGGGTGTGTAAACTTTTGACAGCCATTATTTATCTTGTAGTTATCTTTTCTCTTTAAAGCTCTGTACTCTGCACATCCTGCTAACCTTTAAATGAATATATGTAAAGAAAGATAAATATTCAACCTGCTTTTTCCAGATAATGACCACAGGACTCACAAACAAACAGGAAAAACGCTGCAACTGAACTAATCAGTGTCAAAACAAGCAGCCTCTTTTGCGTTTTTGCTAAAAAAAATGCAAAGTTGATGAGAAAAGTTTGTGTAGAATAATTAACCGTGACATTTTCCTCTAGCATGTTTTTATCACACTGTAGTTTGTAGGGCACACTTGTTTAAAAAGTGGGTAGGCAATCGTTGCTTACACATGGGCCTCTGATACGAAACAAAACCTCCGCGCTGAATAAATCATGAACACACAGCTGCCTTCTTTTGCAGAAGTGGACTAAAACTTGATACGCCATGCATAATTGACACGCAGACATAATGCTTTTCAAGTCACTACGAATGCATTTTCTATACAGCAACAAAACTTGAAAAATAAAGGCTGTGCTCTTGAGATTGGAGCAGCAAAACTCCCCAATAACACTAAGAAAAATCATCAAATATGTGTTTTATAAAGCGTTACCTCTTCGGGCGCAGATGAGCTCATGGGCACCACAGTTCCTGCCCCCTCCTGAGGAAACAAAAGAGTTAAACAATCAAATAAGGCTTGATGAACAGAGTAATGCCATATGCTGAGTCCCGGGTTCGACGAGCTGACAGATGGAACCGGCTGCACGTAATTAAACGGTTAATGAAAATGAAACTGACACATGTTCATTACAGAGACACAGAGCATGGAGGAAAAAGGATCATTAAGACCAGAACCTACTTTGTTATTGTTATTGTTTCAGGCACGATAAGAAATGAAAAATGTGTTGTTAATAACACAGGTCTAATATTGCAATCCCCTGTTTTGTAATAACAAATATGAATTAAACTTTTCACACAAATGTCTCATACAATAAAACACATTTATCAGTCATTCAATATTGTGAAAATAGTAAAAGAAAAAGGAATCTATCAGATTTGATTGATTTCATGGCCACAGTTATCGTTTATTTGATCAGCTGCACACTTTATTATTACCATATATTTTATTTTATTTCACCTTCTCTGAGATTTCAAACCAAGAAGCTGATTGTGCCAATATTTGCTTTTGGAATATTTGTTTGGAAAATATCTAAAAAGAAAATAAGACCATCCATCCATCCACACCTCCCTCTCCCCAGACACTTCCTCCAGTTTTTACAGAGAAATACCAGCTGAAAGAAAATAAGTGTCTTTTACAAATATTTATTTATGATGCTATTGTTATATAAATGTTAATTAGTTTTAATGTGTTTTTTTGTCCAATTTATTTTCTGTATTTTTATTTCTTATATTATAATTTTACATTTATTATTATTATTATTAATAATAATAATAATAATAATAATAATAATAATAATAATATTTTATAATTACTATTATTATATTTATATATATTTTTTTAATTTTTTTGTTGTTTTTGTTGCCATTATTATTATTATTATTATTATTATTATTATTATTATTATTATTTTATCATTATTATTATTTATATATTTTTTTTTATTTTTTTGTTGTTTTTGTTGCCATTATTATTATTATTGTTTTTATTATTATTATTATAGTTATTAATAATATTATTTTATCATTACTGTTATTATTTTTGTTGTTATTTTTGTTGTCATTATTATTATTGTTATTATTATATTAATTTTTGAGTTATTTTTTTGAGTGCATTCAGATTGAATCCACCAAACAAATCCCTAACATCTTATTTATTTATTTATTTATTTATTTAACAGACACATAAAGCCACACAAATATCACTTGCAGCTTTAAAACAGCAGCTTCTGCCGACACCACGTCATTAAATTCAAAAAGCAATTAAGGACCTTATTAAAGCCTCGCAGTAACAAAAGGGATTAGGAGCTGGAAGTGCCTCCAGGCTGTGATTTAATACTTTGAGTTTTATTTCTCTTGCAGCTGATTATTATTCGTGCAGAGATCAGTGCTGCTGTAATGTCACGGCTGGACGTGTGATACTTGGAAGCATTTTGTGAACACTGTATTTTTGGAAACACTTCACTCACTTTCATATTAGAGCCTATTTTTACCATCTTAACGGCTTTGTGCCAGTTTATTTATCAGAAAGTTATTACTGACCAGGTTTAAGACTTCATTATTTAGACTGGCTTTTATTTTAACACTTCATAACACTGTGCCACTTTTTAGTCCTGGTTCATTTATTATTGGGTACATTTTCTTTCTTTATTTTTTTGTTTTAATGTATATCTATATTATTATAGTTTCAACACTGCTCTCCTGTTTTTATGAACACTTTTCTTCTGCACCTGTCTATTTCCACAATCAAAATGTGCAAAAACTATTATACAATCTGCAATTTACTCTCTTCTATGTATTCGTACTCATTTATTCATCCACATATTGTACATAATCATAGTGTATTTTAGTCTACAGTACAGTCTATTTTAGTTTATCTCGTCTCAGAATAGTTTTAATCTCATTTTTGTTGTTTTTTCACTTCTGTTTGATACTTTTGCAGCTCTTACTGTTCCTCTGCTGTGGGACTAATAAAGGTTTTCTTGTCTTATCTTTTAAACTCTTGCTCTTCTTTTTGGTTGTTGTAAAGTGCTACACAAATAACCATTGACTGATTGATTAAATGATCTTTGACGGCACCTGTTTTGTAAATTATATATAATCTTAAGCTTCGTTTGGTCCCTTCCATAATGTTTAATTATATTCTGTGGACATTGAGATATTTTAAACACCTGCTTAAGTCGAGGTTTGATGATGTAAACTGGTCTGTTTCTGATTTTTAGTCGTGGTTCGTTTATTATTGTGTGTTTTTTATATATGAGTTGTTTTGTTGTTTTAATCTCTATGTATTATACTTTCAAGACTTTTCTTCTTTTTGGTTGTTGTAAAGTGCTATACAAATAAAGATTGATTGATTAATTGGTTGAATATCTTTTGACAACACTTAAGCTTCAATGTTTAATCATATTCTGTGTAAATTCAAATGTTTTCTTTGATATAAACTGATGTGTTTAATGAACCTGACGCGCCTGTGATGGAGCTACGCCTGTGACGCTCTTCCCAGCATCCTCCACGCAGCACGCACGCACGCACGCACGGCCGCACGTGACACAACAGAGTGCAGTGAGCGCGGGACGGGGCAAAGGCACGCGCCAGGCTTCACTGCGTCCTGTCAGCGCTCGTGTCTCTGTCATTACCGCCTTCAATGAACCATATCCTTCAGCGTTAAGGCTAGTCGTGCGCACAATGGTTTTAACCACGAGCAAAGACGCGCACGAGAGTAAACACGTGACCCAAGGAGGAAGAACACTTTGCTTTCGGTCGATCATTTAAAAAAATATTCTATAGGAGCACCAGAACCACGTGACCATAAGTAGTAGCGCCACAGATCTCCACGTCCTCCCGAAGCAGACGCGGTAATGAACCTCTGTCTGCTCCAGCATCACTCCACGAGCCCGTCCTGTGAAAAGAAGCACGCGCTCATCCCACGAAGGGACCACAACACGAGCGTCCTGCATCGGTGCGGCTGTCCCACGGAGCACTGCAGTGAGCTGTGACAGACGTGCTCTCCACGAACACTACCCGAGACGTACCCGATCGATCTGTGAGTCACGCGCGCAGCAGAAACACCGCACTGTCCCGGACAAAGTTTGACAGAAGTCTCGCAGGACACCTGAGCCCGAAGAGCTACTCACCGTCTATCGCCATGATGCTCCGTCCCGGACTCTACCAACTGCGGGGGGTGATGGAGGAGGGAGGTCATTCCGGAGCCAAACTCGAGCTGAGTGAGAGTGAGGCTTGTGTAAGCGGTGGATGTGGGGCTGGAGGTAAATGTAGCGGCCAGTCAAGTCTGATAAAGCTATTACAGGTGGCAGCACTGAGTCAGAACAGGGCCACGACCCAAATTTAGAGACTTTTCTGCAAAGATAATATCCAATTCAGTTCATTTTATCACAACAATTGCCTCGATAGGGCTTCACAAAAACAAAAAAACAGTAAAAATGCAAACAGGATGAACTAGAAAACATCCCTCTGTCTTCAAACCCTCATCAGGATGAAAAATAACCTCCAAAAACACACAGAAGGAGGATCCAGTCCCAGGACGGACAATAGATCCAGGGCAGTCATTGATAAATAGTCCATTAAGGGGTCCACGGGTCGGGACGTTGCTGCAAAATAGATTTTAAAGTGCATCTTGTGACAAAATAAGTCTCCACACATTTATATTTGTCTCATTAGGTTTATTAGATGTTACAGATGTGTTTAAATTAGGGTAGACCTCCAAACTGAGACACTTACATTTTATTTATTTATTTTTTTTACAAACCCACTGCAGATGAAATAATAATGTGTCGGAAAAATGTGTTTTCATCGACAAACTCAGAGTTGCAATGGTGCATTTGAACATAAAGAATAAAAAAAAACAACAGCAGATCAAATGCAAACGTCGTCTCCCAAAATGAAAAAGGTCAGAACAACAGCTTATAGGGTTTCTCTGTTTTGTTTTTAGTCGTACTTATGTTTATAAAGCAAGAATAAGTTCACAAATGAAGGATGTCATCAAGAATATGGCATTTTTTTGTTTTATTATGACATTTCATTGCATTCACTGTTCATTTTTACGTTCTATTAAATGGAATATTAACTGTAAAAAGCCCTTTTAGAGACAGATGTAGTGAATTAGCCTTGACTTTAAACACAATGATACATTCAGTGGATTAATTTAATTTACTTTAATACTTGACTATAATACTTATATTTGTTCAAATCTGACTAAAACCTGTTCAAAACCATCTAACACCTGTTCAAATCCATCTAAAACATGTTCAAATCCATCTAAAACCTGTTCAAATCCATCTAAAACATGTTCAAATCCATCTAAAACAGGTTCAAATCTGACTAAAACCTGTTCAAATCCAACTAAAACCTGTTCAAATTCAACTAAAACATGTTCAAATCCAACTAAAACATGTTCAAATCCAACTAAAACCTGTTCAAATCCATCTAAAACATGTTCAAATCTGACTTAAACCTGTTCAAATCCATCTAAAACATGTTCAAATCCATCTAAAACATGTTCATATCTAACTAAAACCTGTTCAAATCCAACTAAAACCTGTTCAAATCCAACTGAAACCAGTTCAAATCCAACTAAAACCTGTTCAAATCCAACTAAAACCTGTTCAAATCCAACTAAAACCTGTTCAAATCCATCTAAAACCTGTTCAAATCCATCTAAAACATGTTCAAATCCATCTAAAACCTGTTCAAATCCATCTAAAACCTGTTCAAATCCAACTAAAACCTGTTCAAATCCATCTAAAACCTGTTAAAATCCATCTAAAACCTGTTAAAATCCATCTAAAACCTGTTCAAATCCATCTAAAACCTGTTCAACTCCATCTAAAACCTGTTCAAATCCATCTAAAACCTGTTCAAATCCATCTAAAACCTGTTCAAATCCATCTAAAACCAGTTCAAATCCAACTAAAACCAGTTTTCATAAAAGGAGGGAAGTAATTCATTAAGATAACTTTTCTAAGATGAAATCACACATTCGAAAATGTAATGAAAGCTTCCTTATGTCACCATCTTCGGTCTCTGAGATGCTTCTTTTCATCATCTCTTTGAGTTTGACACCACTGCCCCAGAATAAAGGGGTAAGAAGGCCGTGGCAGGTCGCGGGTAAATGGGGCAGTGCGCGCCTCGCGGATGGATCTACCTACGTCTCGTTGCGTCACCGCGGAGACACGCCCCCTTCTGCTTTCCCATTATTTCCGCAAACTTTCCGAGTTGCAGACTGCCATCCTGTGACTCCTGCTTGATTTTTTACCGCCGCACTTTGTTAATAGAGTTATTTAAAGTTTGCAAAAATGAGCGAAATCAAACCAAACACCAGCGCTGCTCCTGAATCCAGCGGAGCCGAGAAGGACTGGGCTGCGGCCAAGGCTTTCTTTGACAACCTCAAATCAAACAAACCCAGACCGGTACGTTGGTATTCTGTATTTCTATCCTCAATGGCTGATTTTATTGCACTTTACTCGTGTTTTCAAAGCTAAAATGACCCGAACTCCTGCTCCACCCGCAGCCCAAACCTCAGTACGCGGTGACCATCGCTGTCTCCTCTCGGACCCTCTTCAATTTTGTGGAAGACAGAAAGATCTACGAGGAACAAGGGTTGGAGAAGTATGTGGCTTATCAAGTGGAGCACGAAAACGAGCCTCTCAAACCGGGGCCTGCCTTCCCTTTTGTCAAGGTACTGAGCTGTCACCGACCTGAGACTGACAGGAGCGTGTTGTGCAGGGCGTGGTGCTCAGGGCTGTGTTATTGCTCTTTTTAACTTCTTGTTTGATTTGGCAGAGTTGCACAACCCCATTATACATTACACTTATAATTGACCCAACTCCTTGTGTTTACTTTCTTTCTGTGGGACAATCATGGCCACACCTCACTATGTCAGGTATTCAACTTGTGGCACAGTCAGATACTTCTCAAACTGCCTCATATCCATTTACCCCTCAGGCAGAAGTCATTTGAAATACGTGTTTTGGATTTACTCAACAATAGGTTCATTAAATCTAATTAATACAATTGGCTGATATGTTCACAAAGTCCAAGGCTAAATAAAAATGCTTCTCTTTGCATTTTTGTGTCACAGACAATGCCTTAAGTAAACTTGTCTTTAACCCACTGCAGATGAAATAATAATGTGTTGGAAAATGTGTTTTCAGGTTAAAACAGTGGTTATTCCAATGTATTATATCAACAAACGTAGAGCTGCCATTGTGTATTTGAACATAAGCAATTAAAAAATATATTCAAATCTAACTAAAAACTGTTCAAATCCATCTAAAATCTGTTGAAATCCATCTAAAATCTGTTTAAATCCAACTAAAACCTGTTCAAATCTAACTAAAAACTGTTCAAATCCATCTAAAACCAGTTCAAATCTATCTAAACCTGTTCAAATCCATCTAAAACCAGTTCAAATCCATCTAAAACCAGTTCAAATCTGACTAAAACATGTTCAAATCCAACTGAAACCTGTTCAAATTTAATTAAAAACTGTTCAAATCCATCTAAACCTGTTCAAATCCATCCAAAATTCCAGAATTTTCCATTTCAATCTTGGCTCCCAACGATCACAAAACCTGTTATTAAAAACAAAAACAATTATTTATGACTTGTTTTTATTTATTACTTTTTACTTGTTTTCCAGGAGATTGTGGAGGTGCACTACATTGTTGATCTTATTTATTTACCTTAATTATTATTCAAGTGTTTTATGTATACATTTGAATATATTATTTATTTTAAGGAGAATTCACTGTTTTGTTCAAGAAATCTTACATATATATATCTAAGTCTATGAGTAATCGTGTAAAATAGTAATTCAGATTTTTTTCCATAATCGAGCAGCCTTAGTTTTCGGGCCCTTCTTTGACTATTGTATTATCATTATTGTAACCAAAAAACTGTATTGTTTGGTGCTGTTTTGCTCGTAACAGTAGAAGATCCAGCCCAAATTCACTATTACTTTTGTAGAAGTAGTTTTTATTGATTCATTTAAAGGAAGACTTCATATGGATATTTATTACTGCAAAAACAAATTGTCTTATATCAGAGGTTTTATGTTTGGATGCCTGCTTAAATTATAATTTTACGACTTTAATCTCTAACAAAACTGAAAGTAAAGCTTGGTGAATATTGGGTAATGCTTTGTGGAGTAACCCGGTGACTTTCTGACACAATTTCCTGACTTTTATTCAACACATTTTGTCCTTTGTGGCCACAGGCTCTGATGAACGTCAACGCGCGACTGAGGAAGCTGTACCCAGACAGCGAGGAGTTGTTCGACATCGTGTTAATGACTAATAACCATGCCCAGGTCGGGGTGCGCCTCATAAACAGCATTAATCACTACGGTACGCTGCACTTTTCACTAAACACCGTTGGTTATAATGTGCAATAATCAAAGGAGTGTGACAGTTACACTAGAAATAATAATGATGTAATACACAACATCATTCATTGTTATATATTTACCAAGCCTTACTTTTAGTTTTGTTAGAGATTAAAGTCGTAAAATTATAATTTAAGCAGGCATCCAAACATAAAACCTCTGATATAAGACAATTTGTTTTTGCAGAAATAAATATCCACATGAATTCTTCCTTTAAATGAATCAATAAACACTACTTCTACAAAAGTAATAGTGAACGAAATGAAAGATGTTGTAATACACAACATCATTCATTTCTTGAATTTTAATAAAGCGTTTTCAAGGTTGTAAAAGTCAGTGAATTTTTGGATAAAGTGCTTAAAATTTTGATTATGTTGCTTTATCTTACGGAGAAAAAGTAAAAAAGTGACCAAAGGGACCCTTCATCAAATAAATTAACATCTTTTTGATCACACAAGTTTCATTTTTGGTGAACTATCCCTTGTTTTTGCTCCAAAGTATTCAACAATTTAAACAATTTAACTCTTTTTTTATACCGCAATGGATTTAAATTGAAAAACTACATGCAGTATATGTGTGTCAAGCTTGAAAAACATGAAAACACACCTTGAAAGTGCTTGAAAAGTGCTGTAATCTGAATTTAGAAATATATATATATATATCTCCTTGTGTTATTTTAGACTTGACGATAGAGAGATTCTGTATGACTGGTGGAAAGAGCCCTACAGGTTATCTGAAGGCCTACATGACCAACCTTTACCTCTCTAAGGACTCGGATAAAGTCACAGAAGCCATTCAAGAAGGTACGTGCTGCTTTTTACGTATTCTGACCTGTTTCTTGTGAAAATTAGATTGAGCGGCGTGTATTCTGCACTTGACTGGCGTTAACGTGATAACTGTCTGTGACTCATTCACACCGTTGACGGAAAACCTCGACCCCACGCTGCGTTGCGAGAAGGAGCAGGTTGAAGACGCCGTGTGATTTATGGCTCCCTGCCGTCAGAATACACGTAACACAAACAGATATCAAACACAAATACACGGAAAGTGGAGATTAATTGTCTTTTCGAGGCGAGTAAATGTCAAGCGAGTCGATGCAAATGCAAATCGGTAAATTCAGGGCGTTGCATCACTTCATTTTATTCCGCCGCTACATCTATCTATGTCATGTTTATTCCTTATGTATGTAATGCATACTAACGCTGCGTCAACCATGCCAGGGTTTAGAATGAGAAACGGCTACGCTGACAGAATAACAATGTGTAAATAGAAAACAGCACAGTCTATTTAGTAGGGTTTATGTTTGTTTATAACACGTCACAGAAATGTCTTTATACTTCTCTTATATCAACTGATTATGAGCTAATTTACATATAATTACCCACTGTACTTAATTCAGCATACATGTTACTATATTTTCAATCAGATATTCATTCAAAAACACAGTCAAATCTGATCTACCATATGCAGATTAAATTAGAGAAGCGTCCAAAGCAGAATATAAAACTAAGAGCCGTCCCTTCTTCAGGTATCGCCGCAGCCACGATGTTCAACCCTGAAACCGAGATGCAGCTGAGCGACACGCAGCTGAGAGTGGCCTTCGACGGAGACGCCGTCCTCTTCTCGGACGAGTCGGAGATCATCGTGAAGCAGCACGGCCTCGACACTTTCTTTGAGCACGAAAAGCAGTTTGAAAACAAACCTCTGGCTCAGGTACGGACTCTATCAAACACTTGTATATCTCTCCTCTCTAAATAAAAGCTGTTATAGTTGTTATTCAAATGAATGATATAAAATAGTCCAGTGTGTAAATCCTGACAGGAGCTTACTTACCAATAGTTCAGACATTTATTAGAAAAAGTCTGAGGCTGTCAAATGTGCCAAAGCAGCACATTCATAAATATTGTAAATGATAAGACAAACAACTTCTGTAAAAACTGAAATATATAATTGACTAGACCCATGTAAAGCTTTTAAGGTCATTAATACTTGAATATTAGTAAAAAGCACAAAACTGGATTGAAGTTGCATTTTGTTATAATCAATTATTCATTAAAAGGCCTTCTTTACTGTAAACCTAGAGAATGTGCTTTCCATTTAAATTCACGCAGAGGCCTTTCTCGTCTGGTGTTTATCATAAACCAGTATTTCCAGGCCTTATTCCTGTTGTATTCACTTCTTTTTTGTAAGTCTCTCTTTTTGTCTCAAATAACTCACATGTTCTCGTCCGGTGGCTCCCAGGGCCCACTCAAGTGTTTCCTCGAGGCCTTGGGAAAGCTTCAGAGAAAGTTCTATGCCAAGAACGAGCGTCTGCAGTGTCCGATCCGGACCTTCCTGGTGACGGCCCGTAGCGCCGCCAGCTCCGGGGCCCGGGTCCTGAAGACTCTTCGCAGCTGGGGCCTGGAGATAGACGAGGCTCTGTTCCTCGCCGGAGCACCTAAAGGACCTCTGCTGCAGAAAATCAAACCGCACATCTTCTTTGACGACCAGATGTTCCACATTGAAGGAGCCAAGGAGATGGGCACCATATCTGCTCATGTCCCGTATGGGATTGGACAGAAGTACCACAAAGGTAAACTCATCGAGAAGCCTGCCCCGAAGCAGTGAAGACCTCCAGGATAAACATGCACCAAGCTGTAAAAACCTGTATTTAGATCCAGCGGTCATCAGCGTGCTGCTTAGGCTTTTAGCATTCTCTTTTTAGACATTTTCAAGGTTCAAGGACATTTTAAAAAGTGTATTTTGGGACATTTTTATGTTGTTGTTTTAATATCGTTAAAGGAATATCTGTTGGCAGTTGCATCTGTTTAAACTTTTAAGGCAGCATTTGTAGTTTTCATTTCATTTATCAACACCACATAGCCTTTCCCCAAAGCATCAAGCCTTTACACTTTACTATTACCACAGTTTACTACAGTTTACTTCAGTTTACTGCAGTTTACCACAGTTTACTTCAGTTTACTACAAATAGTTCTTTAATGTAAAGAGTATCTGCTGAAATACGTTTCTACTGAACTCATTGAAGGCTTCTTTTCTTTGGTGTACTGCTTGTTTACCTGATGACTTTGTCGTGGGTCAAAGATTAAACATATAACTATAGTCTTCCTCCAAAAAGATGTTAGGTGTGTGTTTCTTATAAATCACCGATGCTGCCTTCACTGTTTCTGCGCACAAGTAAATCTTACACTTTATATTTGTTATGGGTTATTGATGTTTACACTGTTTTTACACCAGCTTTATTACTGTAACTATAATATTCATTGTGTTTATAGAAAAGGTGTTATTGATGTTGATGAGTTATGCAACAGGGACAATAAACCTCATTCAGTCACAGTTATTTTTGATTTTGTTTTTATTGCGACAGATGATGCTGTTCAGTCACTTTATCCTTATTCTTGAATCTGTTTTTTACTGTTATATAGTGTCAGGACAAGTTGAGGATCACTGTGAGCAGCTTTTCAATGAGCTTAGATTTTATTTGATCAAATTTAATTATTCAAACCTTCAGCTGAAGAAGTTGTCATGTAAAAGACCAGATGAGCCTGAAGAGGGCGCTCTTCATTAACTAGATGCACCCAAACAACACATACAGGCAGAAAAGGCCAAAGAAATATCACAAATAACTGGATTAACACATTTTTTGTTTTGACTAAACGCTGACAAAGTCTTAGTAGCGCAGTATACTTTAAATTTTTCCACGAACAACAAATACTAATCACAGTTTCCAACGAACACGAGGCATAATTGGAAGTTAATGAGACGAGGCCTGTTATTGAATATAGGTTAGTACAGTTTATCCTCCTGGGACTAATTTATTAATCACATGAGAAACTTCCTTTATTACATTACTTCAATTATACAGTCATATTTAATTATAGGTAATCATGTTTTTAGAGCTTGCCTTGTCCTTTATTGCAGCTCAATAAAAAGCAAGGCGCAATAGGCAGAATTTGATCATATATCACTGTAACTAGATTCATTTTCGTGATTGCAATTGTCTTGATTGTTTTTAGATGCATTTGATTCCATACTGAAGTGGTGTCATCATATTTCTTCTCACATTTCTGATGTTTTGTGCAAATTTTCTGGAGTAGAAACAAAACAAAACTACAATATGATGATTTTTAGGGATATATTTATACAAAGACACATGAAAAACATTGTCTACTCCAGCTTTAGACTTTAAATTGAGGTGTAATCTCGCGTTCAGAGGATTGAATTTAGCAACAGGCATTTGTACCAGTCCTGTCTCTATGGTAATAGCTGTGAAAGTGTCGCTCTCTGCCTGGAGACTGAGCGGCACAAATCTTGCCAGGCTTAAGTCTGGACGCCCATGGGTGCCACGGGATGTATTTTAACGCCGTTTCATTGTCTACAGTTGACTTATTCATCTCGTCAGCGGAGAATCTTCGCGGCGAGGCACAGTTTCGTCAGGCAGCAGAGAGCGCGCATCCCTCGGAGCCGGGACCAAAAGGCTGTTGCCATGGATACTCGGTGCTGACACCACAAGAACTGTGTAGGCTTGTTGAAGATATAATTAATAACAAAGGATTAGAGGCATAGGTAGCAAGGGGCTCAGAGAGAGAAAGCTCATCACATTGTTACTATAATTGGCACCTTTTCCCAGGGTGAATGTGTCTGTGGATAAATATATAGGGCTGTGAGAAAAGTTAGTGCAAAATAACCATAGATACTACACTATACACTCTTTATACTCGCGCTGCATTTATCTTCTTGACAAGCAATTTGCTCTAAATATGTTTTCTTGGTTGGCCTGTATCTTGTAGGTAGATGTTTTCTGAAAGTAATTGATTGGACTAAATTTTCCTTGGTGGGTACATCACCAGACACTTAGAAGATAAACTGGGAACATTTACAAGGCATAATGAGATAATTGATATGCATTTAAGTGTTAATTTAGATGTACATTACTCCAATTATACACGGATAATACGAGGACAGGCTTAAAGCGAGTTCATTGTAATCTACCGGCCTTCTTTTACATTTGCAGTTGATGAATAAATCATTGCTGTTGGACAAAATCAATTGTAATCAAAATAAGAGGCGCTATAATTAGCTCCTTCTTTAAATAGTAAGGATTGTAGCTAAGGTATTTGCAGCCGGTACCTTACCTGCAAACACTAAACACAGGAGGGATATAAACTAATAAAACAATCAGTAAATAAAAAGAAAGCCATCAAATACTTAGCAAAAAGACTTAAGACATGCTGAAATTGGCAAAAACATTATTTTAGCATACACCTATATCACACACATGCCTTCTGGGTGATACACATGTAGGATTAGTACTTGTATCTGCAGTAGTCAATGGTAAAATGCTCTAAATACTACATTGAAATACTGTAAATGACAGTAGCTCAGTGTCTTGTGAATGTGTGACTCTGGGCTTCACTTGTGAAACTCTGAAGACGGTCCAGACTTAACCACAGCTCGTCGCGGCGTTAAACATTTGCTGTGTGAGTTACTGGAGAACACACAGCGATATGACAGGCTGTGTTGGGAGTTAACTGTGCATTGATAATGACATGTATTGAGGTCAGCTGGTCCCGTTCCCCTACAGCAAGTTCTTATAGGAGCATTGTTCAGGCGCCATCCGCTCTGCTCCGAGCCATCCGCACAGATGCTGTCAATGTATTGAAAAGTCGAGTTTATTTACATTCCGAAGCGTTTGATCCGGAGCAGTTTACGTCTGCTCCGAAAGATTAAATTGACTGGTTCCGTGGGCTCTGACGAATGCTTTCTGTCTGGGAATGCTTCCGTCGTATGTATTATGTGCTTCTGTAATTGCCTCACACTTAGAGAGGATAGAGGCTCATGGGTCACACCATAGATTTTATTCTCTTCAATTAAAAACACAAAAATGACGACTCACAAATACAGTAGCTCACTTTAAATATGAAAAGGTCCCAACAATGGAAACAAATGACACTAGAAATAGGTTCTGAAGTCATGACCAGACAGAATGAGATAAACTAACACCAAGACAAAATCCAAGACTTTATGGATCTAGACCTTGACAACAAAGGAAGAGATCAGGGAACAGTTCTAAGATTGAGTCCAGATAAAAGCAAGGACTATTGTATTTTCTTAGTTTTGGGATTTTTGGGAGAGACAAGGCAACATCTTCTCAAAACCAAAACTGGTCTTAAATAGTACAACACTATGAGGAATAAAAACAAAACCAAGACTAAAAGCAAACAAACCAATAAGTCCCACAAAAACACTGTTTGTTGTATAGTATCAGGACAGGGTGCCCCCATAAAAAGTTAAACACTGTTCTGAAGGATCCCAGGAAGTCTATATTTGCACTTCCATGAGTCGGCCTTTATTTGATTTAGTCTGTTCTCATTTGATTGTGCCGAACGACCCCAAAGGCCCCTGAGGCATCGACAAGAGCCTCTGCATGAGGTGGATTCCTGATGCCATATCGACGGACTGTTTCCTCATCTTGGCTTTTCACATGAGCACAGACAAGACACCATTAATGAGCCCCGCACTGAGGACATCCAATATGCAGAGCTGAAGATTGGAGCAGGTTAAGTGATTCTGGGAAAACGGCTCAAAGAATCTGAAATCAATGGCTGCTTTGCCTGTTGCTTTACGAGAAGAATAGAGAGCTGGTTACTGCTTTAAGTATTAGGGCCTTCATAGACGCTCTTCATTCACTGAGTTTATGGATAAAACGGTTTCTCTCCACAGAAAAGAAATCCACCCTCACTTTCCTTCTGCCATTTTTAGACTTGCTATTTTCTCCAAATCAGTTGTAAGTTAAAGTGCTGTCTGTCATTTTGAGATAGTGGCATGCTATGGCTGTGGAGCCTTCCTGCATTTAATCTTGTCTAGATAATGTTTAGCATGATTGTGTTTGGACAGACGGGAGACGGCAGCACACTGATCTGACAGGAAGGCCAGGCTCAGAGACAAGACACAGTGCCATAGAAACAGATGAGCTGCACAAGGCCATATGTCATCGCGGCCAGAGCCGATCAGCTGTGGCATTTAGTCCACTCTGCGGGCTTCGGCGAGGGACACAAAGTTGGCCCTCGTAGAGTCGAAGGCCGAGCCACGCAGCAACGCGAGCATCCAGCAAGAGACGGCAACCACTGAGCGAGCAAGCATCACCAATTATCTCCACCTCTGCGCTTGTAGCAGGATTCCATTTCAGCACCATTACTCCTGGGCAGCCACGGGCTGACAGTCTCTCCCGTCAGGGCGATAGTTCTAAATTGGCTCCCACCCCTCTCCTCCTCCTGAGATTGAAAAGAGATTATTAAAGACATTCATCATAGCAGGGGCCTCAGCTTGCCTGGAAAGTCTGAAAATGGTGAGAAATGGCGGGACAATGGATAAGATGAAAAGGGAGGATAGGAAATGTTATAGAGATATGTCTGAGCGCTGATGGCTCGGCCTCCTTCGCGGTCCCAGACGCAGCGGTCTCTGGGGCGTCCGATAACTTGGCCGGACGGTGAAACGTTGGGGCGTGGGGTCCAGTTCTGGAGGAACGCATGCGCACACGAGCCCACCCAGTCATGGCTAAAAACCCTACATATCTGATGCGGCGCTAATGATACCCCAGGAGACCGGAACAGTCTGGCTCCTGCATGACAAGATGCACAGCGCAGTATTATCCCTGTCTGATCCAAGCAGATGTCTCTGGGTAAGAGCTAGGACAAGCTGAAGGTCTCCTTTGTGCTCATATTTTTCATAATGGCCTGGAATATTAAAAGACATATGGTTATGAAATGTGTGTAGCTTATGCCACAATGTATAGTACGTAGTTATAGAAAATGTCTCAGGTGAACAGAGTTGATATTCTGCTGGTATTCCTGACAACGGGATGTAAAATTATTAATAAACCCATATCTTTATGTCAGTCTTTTAAAAAAGCTGAGATAAGCCTCATGGGAAATCACATGTCATCCATCTTCAGAGAAAAAAAGTATTCAATGGTAAGAGAAAACCTTTTTTTCAGTCCTACTTGAAGCTCCATCAGATTCTTTACTGATTTAAAATGACATTACTGGAAATAAAAGACCATTCACCAACATAATCCTGACACTTACGCCCTCGACATCTGCTCTCAGCACATCTTCATCCTCAAGGTTTTCCCTATTTTTTTTAGAAGAAGTTGACATTTTTATTCACCTTGATTATTGGTTATGTCTTTTACTAATCCAGGGGGGCAAAGGTCATTTACAGCTCAAGTGGGTCACCATGACATCTACAATTTACTGCTTATGAAAATGAGATCATGAATTTTCAGAGCCGTCCAGTGAAAGTTATTCGAAGGTTTGTTGAAGACGGTACACAAGTCACTTTAATAACACTTAAACCTTAAACCGATGCTTGTTCGACTCCTATTTGATATTTTTTCTCCTGAAAACTGTGTGACTTTCATTATCAAACCACTGCTTAGAAAGACCTCTACATGTTCCGTTCAAATGTCTGCCACACTTTCCCATTTCCACTCCTCCTGAAGGCAGGGGGTGTTATTGACGTTGTTCCCATGTGAATATTGACCAACGTTAGAGCTATTCCCACAAGAATATACAAGTCAGTCTATGAAAACTGATCATATAGACAGCGTGTAATGCGGTTGTGTTTGGGCAAAATGCTGTGAACTGAATGTGTCTGAAAATAACATTCGAGTACACATTTATCGAGCGGCTGATATTGATCATTTCACAAACAAAACCTTCAAATAAATGTCATAAGCTTGCTTCTCTGTTGATGAGAAACAGTATGCCATTACCTAACAAGGCCGTCCATTAGTTTGTCTGTTTGTCCGTGTGCTCTGATGGATCAATGTTTTTCTACAGCTGCTGACCTGGAAAGAGCTGAAAAAGCTTTGCCTGCCACGCTATCAATAGACGATCTAATTAAGAACAAAAAGCCGGTGTAAGCTCTGTTCAACTAATAGAGACACTCGCAGGGATTGTGCTATTTCTCTCATTAAAACTCAACCTGAAGCTTCGGCAGATTATCAGCAAAGTAGCTCAGGTTTTCTCTGCTGCTCAGCGTCTGACCATAAACATAGTGCAGATGCTTATGTAAAAGTTTGGTTTTGGCCATCTTTAGTCCCTAAGTTATTGATGTCCTTGCTTCACAAAACACAGGGTTATTCTGGCATTGAAGGAGGCCATCTGTTCAGCCTAGAGTGAAAAGTATTGGATCTCTTCTAGGTCAGGCTTGCACAATAATGAGGCAGGATTGGGGTAGAACTCTTTAAATCGGAGCTGTCTGTTCAACCGTGGATCATCCGCAAAAAGCCACAATTAGAGAAAGACCACAGCAGTAGAGACGTGCTGACGGACGGGACGAGCAGTGCTCCTTGGCTTTTGTCTAAGAATGAACAGTCACTAAAAAAAAACAAGGCCCTCTCAGCTGTCATGAATCGGGAGCACTACTACTTTTATTCCTCCTCGAGTCAGAGAGACAGCAGCGATGGGACCAATAGCATGTGTAGCTGGAGCTCTGGAGTGACCAGCTTCCTTCACAGCTCCATCAAAAAGCACAGCCAGGAAGTTTTCGAAAGTCGGATTAGGGAGGAGAGGAGATTGGCAGCTTGTCAAGCAACAGGGCCCCGTGGCAGCAATCATCCGCAGGCTGAACACAGAGGAGGTAGGAGCCATAACAAAGTCAAAGCGTGGTCAGAGAGGGGAGGTGTGTGCCAGGGGAGGGGCTCTGCACAAACCAACGCCGGCTGCAAAAGTGTGAAGCTGCTGGAGGAAAGGATTGAAGCCAAAGTCAAGTTTTCACAGTTTTTAGATGAAGTGACATCCAACGTGCTCGACCCAAACAGCCTGCAGGCGTTTGGGAAACCGCTTTCTCCGTCGAGCTCCACTACCACAATCCAAGAAGAAGAAAGCATGGAAGCGTTGACCCAGAGGCGACCGAAGCTGCCTCGCTCAACGGCCAAGCAGCAGAGCACTTTACCGGAGCCGAAGATCCGAAAAGACCCGTCTGACCTTTCGTACGAAGAAACCGACATCGACACCGTGCGAAAAGATGTCAGGAAACAAGACCAGGAAGTGAAAGTAGAGACGGCGGTTCTCTCTGAGCTGGACGAGCGAACCGTGATCCCCCCGCCTCCTCAGTTCTGTCAAGGGTTCGCCATGAAGAGTCCCTTTCTGGAGTTTCATCAAGACTCGTTCCCCAGATCCCCACACAGATCTGCCTCTCTGCCCCGGGGCATCAACATGGTGAGTGATAAATTCAGCCCCAGTGTCTAATCAGTCTTCGAAACATATGCCATCGACTGGAGCAGAATAGTCTCTCACAAAAAGCCTGAAAACAAGTCAAGTTTTCAGATGACTTCATTAAGTCGCTGCTTCAGGGCCGTCGTCTGACAATAAAATTAAACAAAAAGCTTTATACTGATATTTTTGTAAAGAGTTTTTGAAGTAAAACTGAAGCTATGAGACCATTTTTTCTAATTACTATTTTACAACTTAAAACTTCAAGCTAAAACCTCTCCATCTTTTTAAATTAGTTTGAATTCTTTGTTATAATTGTTGTAAATGTCAGATGTTTCCAAACTATTAGATATAAATTAACATTTCGGGAACTGCAGCAAAAAAGACATAAACTATCTTCTGACAAAGTTTATCTACGTCAGTGTTTTAAAGGGAACATTTCATTGTTTATTGTACTTTTTCTTCACTCATAAGTACAAATTGATCTGAGCAATGCACTCGTTTAGTGACTCAGCTCAGTCGCAGGCAGGTTTTGTGTGATATCCATCATTTACGCAGCTTGATACAGAATAATCTGCTGCAGTTATGTGTCTTAAAGTGTGGGGGTTTTTTTTCTTCTCTGGAATCAGTTGCTGATTCTTGGAAAAGGCGACTGGTTGTTTCCTCAAAGTAATAATGACAGGAACAGCGACGCTGAGTTACCTGTGAGTGTGTGAGAAAGTCTCAGTCTCAGCGTGACATCTACCTCAGAGCCAATGACACCTGGGTTATTTGTTATAATGACTTCAAAAAGTAACCCCAGTCATCAGTGACATTATGAGAAGGATACAGTGAGCCCCGCTGTGGCTAATGGCAGGGAAAATGCCCTCATTACACAGCACTCTGCATGACTATAGTATATACCTCTCCTAACTCACTGCTGGAAAGTTGTAACACCACAAGTTTCACTTTTTCCACAGACAGACAAGTGTTTTTGACTCCAACAAGAGGCACTAAGTGAAATAACATGCTTTACCAACAATTGTCTATTAATTTGTGTTCATCTATAGACACAGAAGGTTTCATTCATGTTTATTAAAGTGATTTACTTGAAAAAATCATCAAGTTTATGGATATACTTCCTCAAACCTGCCATAAAAACACATTGATGCACATGCACACACTGGCATACGAAGACTGAGAGAAGATTTTCAACAAAAATATAAGATCAGATAAAATATCACATTCTATCGCTTCTGATCAGTGCAGAGAAAACAGATAATCACACAAACACACATAATAAAAACAATAAATGATCAATTTAAAATACACTGCATGAGGAGTCCTTACAGCCCAAAGATAAGACCTGTTTTTGAGTCTGTTTGTCCTGCTCTTAAACCTCCTGCATCACCTTCCAGAGACCGGAGGTATTTTATTGTGTCTTTAAACAATGTGGCGTCAGGTTTACATTAATATTCAAACAACCTGCACATATTTTGCTTGTTTGATTTTTACAACACTTGCATGATTTAAAATTCACCGCTATGTTTGCGTTCCCGAGACGCACCGGGCTTTAATTGAACACGTTTCCTGAGTTGTAAACCCCATTTGCATTCTGCCGGTGCTCCTCCTGAAAACCCCAAACACACCTGACACGAGGCTCAGAATCGGCGCCGCTGCCATTTAATAATAAAGGAGATGATCACATTGCCTTAATTTACTGTCTGATTAAAATTCAGCCTTTGCCGTCACCTTAGCAACTGCTTGAAAAAAGGTGGGTGGTGTGGGGGCCGTGGTGCGGCAGGCGTGTGGCGTACATCTCGGTCTGTGTGTGTCTCGCAGCAAACTTTCTGCTCCTCACACAAGTCCTTGTACTTGTGCAAAATATTCCTCACAGACACACGACCTTCTGTGGTGAAGACTCTGCGGCTTAAAAGCATTTCGTCGTTCCTTCCAACGCGAAAAAAAGACTTCATTTGGAAAAAATCACTCTATAATTGATAACACATGGGACCCCGTTTTATTTAGTAAGGCCATTTGTACAAATACGGAGAGAAATAGTGGAGAGATCAGAGGAATCTAGTTTGTAAATGAAGGAAACATCATGAAATAGTGAGTGAATATAAAGCACTTTTGTCACATGACGTCACATTTAAGAAAACTGACCGGTGTGATTTACAGCAGCCTCACTTCAAACATGTCAAAACTTAAAGGAGCCGTGTCTAGCTCCTTCTTTTTTGAGTCTGATTCTCAACAGCTACAGGAGCCCTGCAGGGACATGCTGTTGTCTGTGAACAAACCCAGTGGAAACAACTCAGACGGTGGTTTTACTTTGAAATATTCTCCAGCTTTGTCCACTTTAGGCTCAGTTTGTTCTCTCTGAGCAGCTGCAGAAACAAAAACAGGAAGAAATGGAACTTTTACTTCGCACTTTGGAGTTTTTAATGTCTATTTTTCTAAGATGTTGATGTAATGATACACTACTGAAAACATATCACATAATGCACCTTTAAAGCTCAATAGCACAATGAAAACTTTCTTAGTGACTTGTGTCTTTTTGGCTCCAGATTCATTGATTCAAAAGAAAATCCTATAAAAACTGCGCAAAGAAGTATAAGGTAATCTCATGTTCTCCAAAAGCACGTGCTCCAGACTCGTTCTTGTTGAATGGACAAATCCAAAATGATGAAGTGTTTTCTGCTTGGTCGTTTCCTGTGATTTGTTCCACCAGATCCTGCTTCAATAATTCCAATTCCAAATCCAAGTGACGTGTGCGAGTCCGGGCCTTATTGGGGGTTTCGTATCCTGGCGTATCTCCTAAGTGCTAGTTTGGATGGAGCTTGTTTTCATTCTCAAACACTGCTATAAAAACACATTAAAACCCCATTATCGGAGCCGTTGCCTTGAATCAGGAGCCATGATAACAGAGCAGCTTGTGTGTCACACCCCATCAGGCTCCGACCTAAAGATCTGAATGGAATTCCTGGGAATATTCTCAGCTTTATACATAATTCATTAGCTTTAGAAGGAAAGAGGCAACAAACCTGTGTGAAAAGCTGAATTCATTTGTACAGCTTTGCCACATTCAACAGATTGGACCACCTGTTCTCCTTCACCTTCTTCCCTCTCTATATTCTTTATTTTACAGCCTTCCTTCTCGCTCCTCTCCCACAGCAGCTTTTTTGACTCGCTGCCAGTATTTCTCACGGGGGGGCTTGCCATGTATCTGCAGTCTGGCTGCAATAGAGGTTTCCGCTCTGCCCCCTCCTTCCCTTGTTCTTTCTTCTACTTCTTTTCTTTCTCACTCACTCTCAGTTTGATACAAGTGTTCTCACCTCAAGTTAGCGCGAATGTAGAGACAGAGCCGGGCACAGACTGATGAGCGTTACGCAGGCTTTCTCACGAGTCGAGCTGAGGGGAATTAGGCAGCGTGGAGAGGGGCTATAGGAGGAACATAAACACAAACACAAGGCAGTATGAAAAGCGTGGCTGCTCGGATATGTTTGCAGGTTTTGCTTGTTTCTCGAGGGCCACGTTAATGGGTCTTCACTAAAGCTGTCGTTTCTTTTAGGTGGCTGACCGAGAGATGCACCACACAGACGCGATCAGGTGAGCCTTTTCTCTCCTCCTTCTCTGCACAAATCTTTCAGGGCTCCATCTTCACGCCCCCGTGTTTTTTTTTTTGTTTTTTTTCCCTGTGCTTCTTCCTTTAAGCTGCTTCCCTCCCACTCGTCCTCTCTGTCTCTCGCTTCCACTCTCGCGCACTCCTTCTCCTTCTTCCCTCCCGGCTGCCTGTGTTTCCGTGCTGCTGTTATAGCGGCAGGAGCAGTGGCGTGGGGTGTGTGCATGTGCAATGTGTACGTGGGGTTTCTCTCAGCTTTAAGGAGAGCTGGGTGAGCCAATCCACCAAAAAAAAAAAAAAAAAAAAAAGAGGGGGTTTCTCTGTCTTCGTTTCCCCTGTCGTGGCTCAGGCAGAAGGATTTTTATCTCTGTCGGTCTCCGGGATGAAGCTCTGCGTGAGCGGAAGGTACTGCTTCACTCTTTACATCTTTCATTTGAATTACAAAGCTGCGTTGGGTTTTTTATGTGATATTGCTGCGTGGACGTTTACAGTTTTGTACTATTGCAGGGTTTTCAAGCACGAGTTGTACAAAAGGCTTTTGTTTTTGTGCTGATAAATGTTGAAAGTCTAACGCAGTGATTGGTAGTGACAGTAAGAGCTCTTCTTGAAGCACGGTTTTGAATTATTCTGGCTGTGACAGATATTTCTCGTTTGTATTGCCGGATGGTCACCTGTCGGAATGCACCTCTATGATTAATTACCCTGCATTGCAATGCTGCTTTGGCTGAACGGCTGTCTACAAAAGAGTGAGGAGTCCCAAATGTTCCTTTATGTGACAACAGTCGTGCATTTAATGAGCTCATTACAAATTTGCTTTTGATTAAAGTTGCTTCTTGGGAAATTAAAGCCTTGCAAACAAGATGCAGGTAAAACATGTTCTTTTGCAGATTCCCTCCTTGTATCATACAGTAAAGAGACCAAATTAATACTAATGAACCGTTATTAATCCTTCACAGATTGAAACAGATCCTAAGCATTGCCTATTGTCTTCGATTACTGATGGTATTATTACGATTTCAGGCAGATTACGCTCTAAAAGCCGTTTAAGCAGCAGATGAGGGGGTAATTAATCCGGCGGGGTGGTTTTCCAATTGTCCTCACCTCTGTGTCACAGATTTAATTGAATTAAAGCTGCTCGAAGACGATAAAAGGGGGAAGTCCCGCACCTTTTCCTCGTGGCTCTTTGTGTCACCTGTAGCCTCTGATGAAGCAGTGATGAGGTTAAGTAGGAGACTGGCTCTACTCAGGAGTCTCACCCCTCGGTCAGACCCCGCTATCTCAGCTGAAAGTCGCTTACCACGCCGAATGATGAAACGTCCTGAAATGTCTCCTCTCGCATGGTGTCTCTCTCTTTCTGGAGTGACTCTGCTGGACGGGCTCCTCCGCTGGGGGCCCTGTGGTCAAAGATAGAGCTTTGAATTTTACATGGAGCCACGTTAGAGCAGGGAAGGGATAAACACATCTGAAGTTTTAAAACAGCTGCAAAGGGTTTGTAGAAATGACAGAGGCCACTTCTAATATGTTGAGATATTGTCTCTCACTCAGAAAAATGTGAATCCTGATGTTTCTGCTGAAGATAGCTAGTTTTTCATCATGTTGTTGCTATAATTTAGCTGAAACAGACAATAGACATTAACGTTGGCTGCATTAATGTCACATACTTAACACCACACTCACACATCACCTTCAATTAAAATCATAATTGTCTGAAGTTCATTCAAAATGATGTTAAAATAGAAACAAGAGTGAACTTTCCTCCAGCAGTTTTGCTCTGGGCACTTAAATACTACCTACAGAGCTTAAAATCTCTTTATGTAATTTCTGATCAAACCTAAAACTATATTTCTTTCATGTTTGCTCAAGCGTGAGAGTAAAATGTGCTTATAGTTGCTTGTTTATGCTGTGAACATGTTACAGAAATGGACAAAGGGCAGAATGGAGTGACACGGCTGACGCTGAATGTGCTGTTCAATAAACAGCCACAGGCACTGAGAGACACGGACGTAAACATGTTTATTTCACATGTAGCCTACAGTTACCATTGGGACTCGGGTTAGATATTTATATTTTTTTTTTCTTGATGCTAGAGGCAAAAGGCAAAGTGCAGGTTTCATATGAAAAGCCCCAGAGATCTTTTTTTTCTAGCTGCTTGAATGCTTGAAGAGGAAGCATTAGCAAACTGACGAATGTTCAAACAAATTTAGTGCACAGTGGATTTATTTATCATTCAGATTCAAGATTTTACAAAACAAGACGATGCACATGGGAGTGTTTGAAGCGCTAGCCTCGACAGATGAAGCCTCTGTTGTGGAGGAGTCTGAAGAGTTTGGTTTAGTCCTGTTTAAGTCTGACAGACAAACGCTCACCTCAAACCTCTGCGGTCTTAAAGACTCACCTCCCTTTACCGCTCTGTCTCTGTGAAAGTGTCTCCTAAACGCCGCCAGCTCCTCCGGGGGACATTAAGTCTATCGTATCATCTCAACTCCATTATTCCTCCGCCCTTTGGCCTCTCCAGCACCAGCCGTCATCATGATTCAGGTCAGATCTATTCCTCCCGATATTAAAGCAGCCAGCCAAAAAATGACATCAATGGCTTTTTATTGAATAGCACCGGTGTCATAAGTGTGTTTTGGACCATTTGATTTGATTTGAACACTTCTATTATGATTCGGCGTTCAGGTTTTTCTTGTATTAAGGCAGAGGACACCGATATAATCCGAAAGAACATGCTCTTAAAAGTAAAAACAGTCACCTGGCTCTGGTTGCATTTATTCTATTAAGACGCAATATGTGCCACGTTTTGAAGAAGAGCGCCTTTAGAAAATACAATGTGCAGGGATCTGAATTGTCTGTGTTAAATTAAATGATGAGAATAATACATTTACGCTAATGAGGCTGTTTTGTGTCAGTCATGCTGTTTGTTTTTCCTGTTTCTTGTGTTTTTAATCAATAAGGAGCTGTTTTAAACAAATATATCAGCTCAGTTATGTTCATTTTTCCTTATTTTTGTTTATTTTTTTCAGTTTATTTAGCAATGCAATGTGTTTTCAAATGCAATAATTAATTTATATTATTATTATTTAAGTTTGAGTGCATATCAAAAAGCTGGTCCAGTTCCTCCAGTGGCCACATGTGGTACTGCAGTGAAAAAATTAAAAATAAAAAACCTAAGAAAAGATTGGCTGGTATAACTTCCAAAACTGTTGAATTTTGCTCTTTTTATTCTGAATTTTTATATGACAGTATCTCTTTCCTATTACTAGTATTTTTTATAGCATCTAAAGCATAGCATCCATGTTTAAACAACAAAATACCCCTTATCTTTGGAAATGTAGCCTGAAAATAAATCTAGAAGCCCAAATTTTTTAAAGAAAACATTAAAATATTTTTCTCCATTTGAAATATTATCTGTATTTAAAACCCTACAGATCTAAAAGGTGAAAATAATAAAAAGAAAATCCTGGTTAGGTCCAAGGATCCTGCCACAAGAGACAGTTTAATTAAAAAATAACAGAGAATAAAAAACTCTTAAGTTTCTTTTGCATGAACCAGATTAAAGATTAACTACCTTTTGAGTCTATTTTAGTTTTGAGTCACATAAGGCAACAACCCACAGCATTATATATTTTTAAAATGGAGCTGACTATTTCAAAAAGAACCATATATGTTCTTATGTGTCTCAAGATCAAAGCTATTTTTTTCCCTTTGCATTTTATCTCCAAATGAATGAATATGTAAATGAGGAAAACATTGTGTATGAGGGAATCAAAGCCTTTTATGAGAGTGCTATTTATAGAAAATAAAAGAAGGTCAGAGTACATGCTATTTTTAAATCACCTCAGCGTGAATAATGATGCTCATAAAAGCCGTATTGCTCTTTATATTTCCTCGATATTTTTTATACTTTATCCCCGAGTGGAGCTCTTTTAGGCTCCTCTTGAGAGTCACGGATGGTGCATTAAGTAAGTACATCTGAGCGTGTGCGATAAAACGTAAAGAGACGTGTGGAAACGCAGAGCAATGCTTCTGCTTCTGCTGCTTCTGCTGCTGCTGCTGGTAGCTCCTTTGTTGTGTCTAATCACTACCTGTCCACGGAGCTCCACTCGTAAACAATATGCTGTGGGTGGTGTGTGTCTGTCTGTGTGTTCCAGGGCATGTTTTTCTACATCTGTGCGCGCTCCCAACACCCACTCACAGCGCTGTACAGTTGGTCTGAAAACATCATGGAGAGGAAATAGTGCAAAGATTAGGTAAAGCTCTCCCACTTTTTTGGAAACAACTTGACTGTAGTTGGATTATTTAAGGTTAGAATAGGTCTAGTCTGCTTTTTCTTTCTTTTCTTGATAAGAATTTGCCCTTTTGTGGTTTTGACAGTGACTCAGTCCCTAAAATCTCCGTCTTGCTTTGGTCTTTTGGTCTCCGAGTGTCATCTTGATTACAACACTGTGAAAGGTCGGCGTGTGTTTGTGTGTCTTCTATTTTTAATGAGCTGAACCCTTTTGAACGCTGTTTGTGTCGCTTCACCCGCTCTCCGTTCAGCGGCTCCCAAAACAGGAATCAGCTTAACCTGGCCGGCCATACCCATTCATTCGAGACTCTCTCTGTGAATTCAGGAATCCCAGAAAACAATCAGAGTCTTTAATCGAAAATGAGGTGGGCTTCATGCTTCACTTCTCTCATTGACGTATGTTTTCCAATTTCATCCAGAGACTGTTTATTCTGCATCTGTTGTTGCTACTTCCTAGAAATCCAACCCAAATCCTCAAAAAACAGACGTATTCTCCGCACAGAATGAAGAAAGAATTGTCTGGTTCAGGTTATGACAAGGTGATAAATGCCACAGAATTTCCAAACCTATATTACTGTAACTGTGGCTATTATTGTTCAACTAGAATCAGAAATCTGAAAAAGGGAAGTTGTTGAGGAGCGACGTCAGCTCAGCGAGGCTGTGTTTGGACATACCTTATTCTTACTCGAGTGAAATGCAAAAGCAATTTAGAGTCACCCATTTGGAACGCAAAGTAATAACAGGGAGGTCTCAAACTTTGGAGTTTTTGAGTTCACAATGAATCAAGGTTTTCCACCGAAGTTTCCGCAGAAGTGTGTCGATTCTGGGTCACGAGAAGACGAGGTCTCGGCGGCGTCGACGGGTCAGCTCTCTGAAGTAATCTCTGGCACCGAAACGTACATTTCCAGTCTCAAGGCTGAAGCTGTTTTGTAGAACGTCATGTGCTTCTTTGTGTGGAGTGCTTTGTGTTGTGTTAATTCTCTTCTTATTTGCGCATTGTGTGTTAAAAACCATTTAAGCTTACATCACCCCAGTCGCCCTGCGTGAAAGAAGTTTATTTTTTCTTGTCAATTTGCAAGGTGCTATGTCTGCAGTTTTTATATTAAAGTCACAGGGGGTCAGTCAGTTTTAGAACACATGGGGTTTTGTTGTAGAAACGAGAGTCCAAACTGTACATTTATAAAGACGGGGATGACTGTTTATTAAAAGATGCTTCTATTTGCTCCTAGTTGTAGTTTTTGTGACACGTCTTTGCATTAATCCACAGAGAGAAGCCCCAAAAGCACTGAAAAATGAAAAAAGCATCATCCAATCCCTTTGCGTTATTGTGTTCAGACTATATCACCAATCACTCCCTTTCCTTCTCTTTGAATAGACTTGTGATTGGCTGAAATTACAGGCGAATTTGAATGAAACCTGTGACATAAAGGGAAGGTGCAGTATATTTTCCTCATAGCACATTATCTACAATATACAGGTAAATGTTATATGTGTATTTTTCCCTCCGTGGCACAGAAATTCCCAGTTGAACTTTGAATAGATCTTTGCTTCAATCCAGTCCAGAACAGATTTTATCATAAAACATAATATTATAGGGTGACCATTTGTCCAGACCTTTTCCAAATCCACCACAAAAATTGAAATTCCATTGTTTTTATCGACAGTAGACACATAATAAAGCCTGTGTTTACTGACGTGTGCATTTAAACTGAACAAGGAACTAAAAAAGCTCCAAAAGAACCATAGCTTTTTGGAAAAATAATGTTCTGAAAAGGTCCTTTTTATAAAATAAAATAATAAAGTTCAGACTAATCTTGAATATAATTATCGTTTAAGGGGAAAACTGATTTTGAGTTTGGTGCAATGATTGTTTTATTAATATTTTCATTTGATTTTGATGTACACTCAGCTTATTTCCAGAGCCGTGTTGTTTACCCGGTTGTTTTTCCTTATTTTGTTAATGGCGTGTCGGAACGTGTCCCGTGTAAATATCTGTGTTTCCATTTGAAGCTCGGTTAACCTGTGTCACCTCTTGTACTCAATCCAAATTCCTCTCGGGACGGCCGTCGTGATTACACGCTCCCCTCGCGCCGAGAGCCATCGGCGGCACATGAAATCCATTCAACAGGCCATTATCCCCCGCTGCTCGTAATGATGTTGGTAGTTGGTGTGTAACTACTTAAGGTCCCGAGTTAATCAGAGCTGGACACAATCATAAACGAGCCCACGAATAGTGCCATCGTTTCAGAGTGGTTGAGTCACACGGTGAGCGCCGGTGACTGCCTCTGCCCCAGGTTCATCTTCAGGTATATGGGGCAGAAAGAGCTTCTTCTCCTTCTCCTTCTTCTTCTTCTTCTTCTTCTTCTTCTTCTTCTTCTTCTTCTTCTTCTTCTTCTTCTTTTCCTTCTTCTTCTTCTTCTCCTTCGCCTTCTTCTTCTTCTTCTTCTTTTCCTTCTCCTCCTTCTTCTTCTTCTCCTTCTTCTACTCCTCCTCCTTTTTCTTTTTCTTCTTCTTCTTCTTCTTCTACTCCTCCTCCTCCTTCTTCTTCTACTCCTTCTCCTCCTTCTCCTCCTTCTTCTTCTTCTACTCCTCCTTCTCCTCCTCCTCCTCCTTCTTCTTCTACTCCTCCTCCTCCTCCTTTTTCTTTTTCTTCTTCTACTCCTCCTCCTCCTTCTTCTTCTTCTTCTTCTACTCCTCCTCCTTCTCCTCCTTCTTCTTCTCCTCCTCCTCCTCCTCCTCCTCCTCCTTCTTCTCCTCCTCCTCCTCCTCCTTCTTCTTCTTCTTCTTCTTCTACTCCTCCTTCTCCTCCTCCTCCTTCTTCTTCTTCCTCTTCTTCTTCTTCCTTCTTCTTCTACTCCTCCTCCTTCTTCTTCTTCTTCTTCTTCTTCTTCTTCTTCTTCTACTCCTCCTTCTCCTCCTCCTCCTCCTCCTCCTTCTTCTTCTTCTTCTTCTTCTTCTTCTTCTTCTTCTTCTTCTTCTTCTTCTTCTCTGCTGCTTAGCGCTGGATGAGTCAGCCATTGCTGAAAAGCTGAGGTCAGTGATGAGGCAGTTTTTTCCTGAAATTCATTATATGTGAAAGCAGGAACAGATAGTAAATAGTTTTAGACTCAATAAAGGGTTAATAATGGATTATTAAGAGGTAAACAGTGTCTCATTAATTAAAAAACGCATTCACTTCTTCTTCTTCTTCTTCTTCTTCTTCTTCTTCTTCTTCTGGGTCTCTGCTGCTTAGCGCTGGATGAAATAGTAAATAGTTTTAGACTCAATAAAGGGTTAATAATGGGTTATTAAGCAGTAAACAGTGTCTCATTAATTAAAAAAATACATTCACTTCTTCTATTTCTTCTTCTTCTGCTTTGTCAGATTTCTAGTGTTGGTTCACTATTTGGCAAGCATCTGGTCAGCACTTCAGCTTACTTACAGCTGACTTACAAATTATTTACCACCTTATTATAACCCATTTATAACTCATTAATAAAGGAGCCTTGTTGGTTATTGTACCATGTTGTGTTTTGGATGAAAAACCTCCATCTTCAAATCCAACCGAGACCATCTCTAGTTTAATTCTTTCATTCCTTTCGCTTTTCGCAGCTCTTCACAGTTTTGGTGGTAAAATTAGACTTGTAATCTTTTCATTTTGTGGTTTCCTTCCATTTACTCTGCGCTGCTCTTGGCCTTGACTTGTTATTTTTGTGTTTATAGGGAGGCCTTGACTGCAACTATTAGAGAAATAGGAAAACAACACACACACAGTGGTCACATGACTCCATTTAACCTTTTAAATGTTTGCAGAGAGAGCTACAGTATCGGTGCTTATTTGGCTCTGTTCATACATTAATTTGAAAACCAATGCTTGTCTTTTCATGAAATGCTGCGTTAAACTAATCAAAATTAATTCGGATACCCTCACCTTTCTCTATAAAAGCTTGTAAAGATGGCAAGAAAGAGGAATGATGATACATAGCTTCATTTCTGTGCTTTCTCTCATCATCACTTTGACTGGTGAATACTTGCCTCTTTTCCTGTGTTTTTGATTTTCCCTCAAATCACTCGCTCTTCTCCATTCCCCCAACTTTCATGTCCTCCTCCCTCTTCCTCTTCTTCTCTCAATGCTCCGAGTTGCTCTCAAATGTCAGCGTGGCACGAGTGGGTGGCAGGCAGCGCCATCTCAACGAGCTTTTGCTGCAGTGCGAGGATAAAGCAAAGAAGCGAGGGGTGAATGAGTGAGTTAAGAGCCTACGAACCAAACAACGAGGACATCTGGCCCCTTACATATAAATATACATATAAATATACATATACAGAAAATACACAAAGATAAAATAATGTTATGTTGTGCAAAAAATGTAAGAAAATAACATTTGAGGTTGTGCTAACTTTTGGTGTTTTGTTTTTTTCTCGTTTTTGTTTGAAAATTATAAAATGGCACGTGCAAAATTAATAAATAGTTAAACCGTATACATATAGTGGTTTTAGGTTTACAAAATGGCTCCTATTGACTTCCACTGAAACTAATAACAGACCAATCAATGCTTAGGTTAACCTATCGACAGATGTGACTGACAGCTCATTTGCTTCAAAGCAAAGTATGATTATATTGAATGCTGACTCTTCAATACTTGTTAGTGTGTTTTCTGAAATAGTCCCTTCTTTAAGTTAACAATTAGCATCCATAGTTCCAACTAACTCTGGACCATTTCATGCTCCTTAATGTGACGCTGGAGGCCATTTTTACTTTGTCACTAGAAACTGAACCCTGTATTTGATGTTGGATTGCTCAAACTGAATCTGAATGGCTCAAGTTGAATGGATTTATGCAGTAAACTGAAAATGAATTAAAATCTTGAACCTGGGCTCGATTATCTAAGGCTCTCTCCAAGAACCAAACCCAGCGGCTCAAAAAACGACATTTTAGAACTGAAACTGAAAGTGTTCCAAGCAGAATGAATTCAGTTTCAAAATAGAAATTCATTTTTCAATTTACTGCAATTCATTTACAAAGCGATGCATTTTTATTTCAAATTACACTTTTTAAATGACTTCAAAAAGCGTTCATTCAACTTGAGCAATTCAGATTTAAAAGGATGTTCAGTTTTAGTTTCTAGTGGCACAAATATCAGCCGGTCATTTTCCTCACTTTGCCTTTTTGTGCTGAATATCTGACCAGCTTCTCGTGCGATGCTTAATAAATGTGACAAAAAACTAAACAGCGCGTGGCTAATTTGCATGAATAAACAAAAATGCAGCATATTAAACACACATCATTCTTCTATCATTAGAAAACTCAGTCCATCTCACTGCTGTGATGCTGAAAGTGAGCATAAAAGGGACTTCTGTTATTGCCAAGTCTCATTATTACTATCAAGTCTACTGTCTTTTTAGGTTTATTGAGAGTTTAATTGGGTGAGCGCTCTATTTCTCAGTCCACTATTATTCCACAGAGATTGCCTGAGAAAGAGGAAATAGTTGGGTTTCTTGTTAAGCTCCTTAAAGTGACTTAAACTGATGCAATGTAAATATAAATGAACTGATTTGAATTTAATCTGTGGAGAAGGAAGCAAAATCCAGGAAATCAGGAAAACACATGCAGTAAACCAGCACATTGCAGCTACAAAACAACGGCTCACCTAAATCTAAACACACACACACACACACACACACACTCTCATACAGCGAGCCAGTGTGCTATGACTCAGAGGGGAGCAGCTGGAGAGAAGACTCCGGTGGCGGTGGTGAGCTGTCACCATCTGGAGGAGTACATGTCTCCCTGCCTCCACACAGCAGCATAAATCACCTCCAACAACTGGATGTCAGCCGCTCGACACCAGCTTCACCGCCGGGGCCCGTTCACACCTCGCTCTCGTTTGTGATTCGAGCAGAAACGAGCGGCCGGCTCCGGTTGTTCTGTGTGCGTCCTCCTGCGTCCTCACGTCTCAGTTTGGAATGTAAATGTTTGTACAGTCGCTTTCATCTTCGCCTCAAATACAATGGAATTACCTTCACTGTGTCACGGCCAAAAGGGCTTTTCACACGGTCCGTTCTTGCTCTGTCGACGTGAGCTGCAGTCGTCCCGTGACAACGTGCACTGCTCTTTCCGGTTCTTTATGCTAATGTGAATAAACCATTTAATTGAGTCTTAAAGGCCTCTACTATTGAGTTAAAAGAAGGCATTTTCTCAGAATCGCTGTCAATTACGAGAAAAGGGGAGCCACAGAGATGTCACAGGATTTCCACCTCCACCGTTTGATTAGTTTAGGATGCACTTATGGAAGATTAAGATAAAAATGTTCTAAATTTGACTGTATTAATAATAAATAAAATAGTTTAAAAGAAGGCAAAGCTATTTTTCTAGACACAACACAATCCAGATCAGCTCAGGTTCGATCTTTCTATATTTTCTGTCTAAAAATATCTTCAAAAATCACCATGTCAGGTCTGTCCCTGCGTCTTTTATGTGTTTTCTATAGATAGAGGTTCATTATTGTCTTGCACCCAGCTGCACTGCTCCCCCAAACCTGTCATTGTCTCCTTCTGAGTGGACAGTCCCGGCCGGGATCAGAGGGGCTTTGATCAAGCTTTGACAGGTGGTCTCGTCCGATAACTCGTCCCGTTCGTCTGTGCGCTGACAGCTGCACCTGTGTTTCCAAACGCCGCGACGAGGAAGGCTGAAGAAAGGGGAAATATTTACCAGAAGAGTCGCTGCCTTCTGTTCTGGTCTTGCCAAAATGGTTGAAGGTGTCAGTTTATCTCAGCTGTGTTTGGAAGGATTTGGTTTGAAAGCTGAGATATAAGCAGTACATACAGCACTGAAAACAGTTATATTTCTGCAAAAATACAATATAGTACAGTTTTCGAGGTTTTTCAGAGACTTTAGAGACTGTATGGGTTCATATGAAGACAACAAGAGCCCTTAAATAAACAGAAAACATAAGTCTGTCATGTACTGACTATCTACTGGGACTGGGTTAGTTCTTGTTTTATTTTTTGCTTGTACAAAGAGATTGTTATGGAAGCTGTGGCAAGACTTATAGAATACAGGTGAACTTTGCAGCAAAACAAAGAGAAGCATCGGACATTTATCATTGCAAGCGATTTAACAACGTGTAGCGGAAACTCTTGAGATGCATGTGGGATTTAAACCCCAACAAAGGGTCTGTTTTAACCTTTAAAAAGATGCTAACCTTCAAAACTACTCTTTGGTGGAGTTTGCCGGTTCATCTTTTCTGTTTCAAGGACAAAACAGTGGGGAATTTGTGACATTAAAATCAAAAGTGTGAGAATAGCAGCTTCATCACACTTTGTCCTTCACATGGACAGGCGTTACTAACTGTGGCCGACCTGTGTGTGTTTTTTTTGTTTGTTTGCCAGGGTCAACACAGGTAGAGCTCTGAGTAACTGCACGGGCCAGACTTAGCTGGTCTCCTTTGGGACATTTACACACATGCAAGTTCCCGGTGGCCTATAAACACATGAGAGGGAAGGAACACAGACAAACCATGAAAAAGATATACATTGGCAAAACTGCCTTAAAAGTTTCCCGCAATGGTGGCAAACATCCCAAAAAGAGGTAAGAGCCGATCCGAGACGCCGTCGTGTTTCCATCCGTCGTGGCTTTATGTGTTTGTCCATCCGTTCATCCGCCCCCGGGACCGTCCAGAGGGGCAGTTCCCACGAGTCACGGTGCCACCCCATCTCATCTCATCTCACCACAATGAAAGCTTTTTTTTTATTGTGTGACTCAGCTCGCGTTCACACCGGAGAGATCGCTAATGGAGGATTGTTCTTCCCAGGAGCCACTTCACATAAACTCATCCTCTATCTGACAACAAACACCTGTATTCCCCCGTTAATAGCTGCCAATCGAAGACAAGCAGGAGGTGAAGAGGTTGAGGCGGCCGGGTGATGCAGAGCTGTAATGCCATCCAGTCTGCTGAGACATTTAGTGAATCATTCTGCGGCGTTTTAAACCACTCACCTGTTTATTGCAATATTTATATGTAAACAATAGCAACAAACTGAAGAAAAACTCAGTGAACAGTGTTTTTATTTAGACTGAAATGGTATAAAAGCAACATTCAACGGAGACCTGCAGATTCTTTAAAGCACAAACAGATGTTTTAATGAAATACTGAGGGCACAGCTGTTTATTAATCTGATAAAAGTAAAAGATTTGGTGTAATGTTATGGCGTGAACGTGACCACAAATATAGTGTTCCTCTTGCATCTCTACAATTACAACTGTTTTTGAGATGTATGTTTGTATGTGAAGAAGTTTGACTGTTCAATTAAAGTTAAATTAAACAATATTATAGCAGCCCTGTGTAACTTTCAGCCTCAAAATATGTATATTTGTAGTCGTTTAATGGTTCTAATACGTGAGATCAGTCTATCTCACTGACACAGTCCCCTCATTTGGTCAGACATCTCCAACTTTCTCCAACTGTGACTCGAGGGTGTAGAAATAGACCAACCCACTGGGCTCTAGCAGAGTCGCATTAGCACAAAATGCACTAAAATTACAGTTTCAGACATTTTTTGACGCTTAGAAAGCCTTCACTTGAAAACAAACAGCGCAGAATCTGAGAATATGAGAATCTGAAGCAGGATCTGTGCCCTCTAGTGGCTAAAAGTTACGCAGGGTAGCTTTAAATATGAAAAAATCAAACTAAAAACACATTTATCAGAATAAATTCTCTGATATAGACTGTGCAAAGACTAGTGTGAGATTCCACGCTACGGTTTTGTGCTGCTTTAATTTGAAAACGTGTTGACACAATCGGCCGGTAGTTATTTCCATAAATACAAAGCAACCAGAGTGATCTTTTGTGAATCCATCATAAGAATCAATAGGAAACAGACGTTACGGCTCCCCTAGTGGAAGACAATCAGAACTACATCTTTAAGGACTTGAGCATCCAACAAGCAACAACAATCTAACTGCACCTTAAATTAAAACAGTGTATGACGATGTTAGTTAAAGCATCATTTTCACGGCCTTTTTAAATGAGTGGTTTGATAATTGACAGTGTATTATCAGCACAGGAACTGTTTAGTGCAGAGAGTGTGAACAAACCCACTACCTCCATCCCTCCGTCTGCCGGCTGATACAGCGCCGCGCATATTAATCAGACGACAACAGGATGATACCTCCACTTAGTGACCTGCGAGCGATGAACGAGGAACCCGTCGCTGATGATTCCTCTGCCTCTCCCGCCTCCTCTCTCCGTGATCTCATTAACAGACAGAGAAAGAGACAAAGGCAGGAAGTGAAAAGAGCGCCGTGACCACATCCAGCGCCGTCCGCCCGCTGTGCTATCTGTTATCAGGCCTCAGATATAGAGTCATTACCCTCCTTCCTCCGTCTGTCCGTCAATACAGGGTCCATTAAGCTCGGTCGTGCATGCTCAGATCCATCACTGCAACAGACACTTCCTTTTTGTCCCACTCCCACTTGCCCTTTGATTAGATTCAAGCCCAAGTAATGCATATATATCCTCTAAAAATAGTCATCATCGTGCTGTCTTTCTGAATTACACGTATGGGGGAAACGCTGTTCAGTAGATGTGACCTATCAAAGTCTATTCACGTGATGTATTAGAGTTTATTGGCTCATATACTCTCGGAGATTACACTCTGCCCTGTTTCGCTGGGACCAATCTCACGTGTGATTTGAGTTTCTGCAGAAAGAAAAAAAAGCATATTACACCACCTTCCTTCAGTTTTTAATTAGTGGCCTGAGTTTTCGTGCTATGTTTCTCATACAAAGCATTATTACACAACACTTGGCTGCTTTTATCACCCACTAATGACATTCTCATCACCACTGCATGGCTGTTTAGGGGCACATTAAAAGGAAATGTAGGTCTTTTACTCAATTTAGATCAACATAACAGTGCGATATTGCCCGTTCACGACTGTTTGTTTGCTGTGTGTGTGTGTGTTCGTAGCTCTTTGCTGGAGCAGAAGGAGGATTTACGGAAGAGGCTTTCCTACACAACTCACAAACTGGAGCTGCTGCAGAACGAGTTCGACTCCACACGACAGTATCTGGAGACGGAGCTGCGCCGAGCTCAGGAGGAGCTGGACAAGTTCACTGACAAGCTGCGCAGGTAGAGTCTACACAGGAGAGTCAGGGCTGCACAGACATTAGCTTTTAAAAAACAAGTCTGCTTTATATAAAAGAGAGAAAGCCCAAGTTATAAATACTGGTGCTGCTATTGTTAACGATACTCCACTGCCTAGAATAATATGCTGGAAGTTCACTCTGGCTTTATTTATTTGTTTAACTCCGCTTATAAATAAAATAAAATAAAATAAAATAAAATAAAATAAAATTAAATTAAATTAAATTAAATTAAATTAAATTAAATTAAATTAAATTAAATTAAATTAAATTAAATTAAATTAAATTAAATTAAAAAATAATAATCCATCAGCAGGTAACATAAAATAACACACAATTAATAAACAAAAATACAAAAAAACACAAGACACACAACAATAAAAGACGATTTCAAATGTCTCTTACCACCTGACACTATTAAAGTTTGTTTATTTTATGAGCTGGGATTGACTGCTCGTCCTTCGTGATCCTTGATGAGATCTAAAAATGGTCCAGTAGAGTCTGAGGGCAGTGTTACAGACTCTTTCACCTTCACACTGTTCTGGAGGGACAAGTGTGGAATAAAAGGGACTTTCTTTCTGTGAGGATTAATTCAATTATTCATGAAAATTTCGTTTTTCAGATCAGTCTTGGTCTTGAGAGCCTCAGCTTTTTTTTAAGGATTTAGTCTCATAAATATAAACTGATAAGCTTATCTTTACGCTAAAGTTATCTATTCCTCCTCTTTTCATGTCACAAAAATGCTAACAGCGAATAAACTTGGAATTGTCAGGTAAAAAAAAAATGCTATTTCTGTTTTTTATTCTTATTTCATAAAAGCTCAGCAGTGGGAAACAAGTCGAGTGCAAAAGTATAAGATGCAGTACGTCGTTTTCAGCAGCATCTAGAGGCAAAATCACACACTTTCTATTTTAGAGCATGTTAGCATAACTACAGGAGCCCAGCAGGGACATGCCGTCGTCTTAGAACAATCCCTTTAGAAATAGTTGATTCTCTTCTAGAAATATATTAAGAAAAATAATGAGTTTATGCATTTGTTTATTTATTATTTGGTGTTATATTCACTTTGACTTGTGTTTGTTGTTTGCACGACATTCTGGACATGTCAATAGATTAAAAAATAATAATAATAAAATGTTAATTGCAAACTGTTAAAAAATCATTAAAAAAAATCTGTTTAGTTCATAATAAACTTCATGCAAGATTGGATTAAAAAAAACCAAAAAAAACCCACAGAAACAAGAAATAACAAAACTTCTTGCTTTTATCTTTGTTTTTTGAGATAAGCTGATACAAATTTTGTTATTTTTATTTGCTTGCACATTACTGAAAACTAAATGACACACAATGCACCTTTAAATGTTTATGTAACTACTGACTTTACATAAACGTTTGCAAAACTTTTATAATGATGTTCACATGAAAAACTATAATGCTGTTTATTTTTATGCTAGAAAGTTTTCCAATCAAGTGTCAGTATGTTCCCATAAGTTTATAAAGTTTATAAATCCCATTCTTGAGTCTATTGAAGCTTTGACATGCAGAATAAACCCTTATACTGGAGATTTAAAAGGGGACAGTATATAATCTTTTTTCACTAATGAGAACCAACTGACTTCTCCCAATATTTGACAAGTATGACATTTATCACCTTTAATGAAACGCTGGGCACAAACCGAGTGAAGTTGTACAAAGAGCAGCAGGACGTCTCAATAACCCATCGCGGACGGGACGTCAGCCAGAGTACAAAGCTCTATCACTTCACTATAGGAAGCCATAATTAGCGCTCCGAGTACTTCCTTCGAGGATATGATAGTAAGTACCCCAATAATTATAACATAGCAGCGAAGTGCCTGCAATCCAAGACCTTCTTCTAATCTCCGTCAGTGCCATTACTGCACAGCGAAGAGAGACTGTGGTTTCTTTGTGTTATTGATCGTTGGTCCGAAAGCTCATTTGGACTTGTCAGCATTTTGTAGAAATGTCAAAAAGCAGTAGTTAGAGTGAATTCAAATGTGTTCAGGTCGAAACTATTGGCCTGTAGAATGCGTTATGAGCAGTAAGTTGGTGGATCACGGTGCTATTCATATTCCCTTTTTTTTTTAGCAACAATAAAAGGATAAAGGGCTTGTGATTGGTTGTTACAATAATCTTCTGATGGATTGTATAAAGTATTGTAGCTTTAATTAGCTTCAACAAAATGTAATCAGGTTGTCCGATAGCTTTTTACAAAACACAACTTTGGTGAGTTCATGGCACCAATTCCTTTTAGTTTCTGCTTTTTTAATATCTTTCCATAATCTGCTGCTGTTGGTAAAGGACAAAAAAGGCCCAAATGTGTCCAAAATACCATGAAAAAAGAGACCAAACTGAAAAGACAGTTTTCTTTTCTGTATTGTGTTCAATCAGAATGTGACCACCAGGTTTACTGTGGGTCCAGATGGGAACCAAGGGCGATCGGGAGCATTACCAAAAAGCCATATGCCATATGTCGACACAAATCATACTAGCTTTACTAAATAATCACAGCACAGTGTAGTTCTTGTGCAGAACTGAGACCTACACCATTACTCTCCGGTGAACTGCTCGTGTGCATATTTTCAGGAGAGGGCCCTGCTTCTGTTTACAGTTTGCTCCGTACTATTGTCCGCAATGTAATTTATTGTTTGTGTTCTCCAGAATACAAAGCAGCTACTCGGCACTGCAGAGGATCAACCAAGATCTGGAGGAAAAGATCCACAGAGATGTGAGTCAAAGAGTGTGTGTGTGTGTGTGTGTGTGTGTGTTTGCTCTGGGGCATCATTTTATTTACTGTTTCTCTAAGAGTTTTTATTTGTGTAAGGTCATCTTAGGGTGTTTTCATCTTGTGATTTACTAGTTTTTTCACTTCTGGTAGAGGAAGTAAACTTATCGGATGTTGCCATAGACATGTCCAAAGTAAGGCTCAGGGGCCAAACACGGCACAAGGTGAGATTTTATGCGGCCCTCAGCTTCAGTGATAAAAAAGTGATTGTTTACGGCCGCAACAGCAGCAGCTTTGTCACACAGCATTCATATACAGGCTCAAATCCATCTAAGACATGTCAAAATCCATCTAAACATGTTCAAATCCATCTCAAAACATGTTTGGTCCAACTAAAACCTGTTTAGATCCCACTAAAACCTGTTCAAATCTATCTAAGGCCTGATTAAATCCATCTAAAATCTGTTCTAATCCAACCAAAACCTATTAAAATCCAACTTAAACCTGTTCAAATCCATCTTAAACCGTTACTGTGGAGTGAGAATAAAATCAGAAGACACTGACGGCCCTTGGAAATGTTTCCTCTCCTCAAATGCGGCCCTCACGGTGAAAAGTTTGGACAACCCTGCCATAGATTACAAAAAGAAAGTAGATAAAGTATATTTTTCCATGACCAGGTCTTATTGTTGTTTGACGCCTGCATTAATTGGTCTCCTGCTTTATTTTCTACTCGGCAACAACTCCATTTTTGGAAACATTATCCTCTGGAGATTGCAAGATTCCCACACTTCGGTGAAGTACCTGAAGACACGGAGACGTGAGAGGAGCATAGGTTCAGAGATGCTGGGGAACAGTACAGAAGCCAATTTGAATATGAAAGCCCCGCTGTTGGTACCGCTGACGTTAATTATGGCTTATTACGAGCGGCTGTCCTCCTTCTTGAGGCAAAGTGATAGGGAAGCCATTGTTCACGAGTCCACCGCACCTCACTTCATTTGTCCGACACTGCATTTGTCCTCGGATAAGATACAATTAAGCGGCCTGTCTGGGAACACTATGACCGTCAGGTGTTGTTGCTCTTCAATAGCTGAAAGCGCTCCCTGAAAGCATTTGTTACAGCACAAGATAATCATCATTATGGGCGTTGTTGTGATTACAATGCTACAGCAGAGATACCAGGTAGAGATAATACGGATCACGGGGGTCACCGGGCTTTTTTGTGAGCGGTAAAATGGCTGTTTAAAAAAATGAAGGCTAGCAGCTTGTTGTTGTGGAGCGTCCTCATCAGATCGCATTGATTCGTCTCACGTATTCCCAGCTTCGAGGGTGAGAGAAGCGCTGAGTAAGTTCCTCTCTAATCGTAAAGCTTGTTTACTCCAGAGGTGCCACAAACTCATCTGACCCCGCTGGTCCTCCACAAGTATAGAGAATGTAATTACAAGCCAGATAAACACAGTCAAGTGTCTCTGCTTCTACGAATATCCCATCGAGGCAAAACCTGAAAAGAAAAACTGCACGTTGAGAGTGACACGAGGGAAATATGTAAGTTTAATATTCTTGTCAAAACATTTCCTGCCAAGTGTTGTGCATAAAATGTGTCAGAGAAAGGAACGCAGACAAACACAACACCTCAGGCCCCGGTTGCCCATAGTAACCAGAAAACTCTATTATCTTTGGTTGCCTCCTGAACTTTTCTTTGTCTGTGAAGTTTGTGTGATGTTGGAAGTGTATCTTGAAAAACACAGTTATGTTTACAGTCTATATTTCACACTTTTGCAAATAGATAATGCCTTGTGAATGTTTTATTGTGGGAAGTTGAGAAAATTGCTCCATTGATTGATATTGTAGGACCTTATGGTGAAAAAAATGCGTGAACCCAGGAGGATAATAAATAAATAAATAAATAAATAATAATAATAATAATAATAATAATAATAATAATAATAATAATAATAAATAAATAAATAAATAAATAAATAAATAAATAAATAAATAATAATAATAATAATAAATAAATACCACATGTTTTACAAAGTGCTCAACAATAAAAACAATGTGTACAGAAAAAGAATAAAACAGCATGACATAATTTAGTCAAAGGCAAACAAAACAAGGAAACAGATTTAAAAGGTAAACTGTGACAAAATAAAAAAATTTGAATAATTGATTTAAAAGCTGGGGGTATGTTTTAAAAGATGACATCACTATAATAAATAATAAATTATTCTAATAGTTTAAAAATAAATAATAAATGTAAAAAAATAATATATTCAAAAATAAAAATTAAATTAAATTAAATAAATAAATAAAAATTAAAATGTCATAAAAATGTGTTTTAAGAAGTGATTTAAAAGATGAAACTGATTCTGAGAGCCTTGATTTATGCATTTCCACAATAAATCTTTTTCCTTCCACCAATGTCCTACTTGGCCTTGTATAAAAAGGTGTGTTCTAGCGGTAGCTCATGACGCCATCTGCTGGTACACAGTGATATAACAGTCCGCCCTGGATGGCACTTTCTGAGCCTCCTGTCGATATCTCTGTAATACAACACATTCTAATAGTCCTTTTTGTGTTTAAGTATAGATTCATTTTCAGTCTTCACTCAAACAACGACCAGATGCTGATCTCATAATCTCTGTTTAATGATCGTCGTCACAGTTCAGTGCAGTGTCTCCGTTGTTTTTTGTCAGTCCCAGCACCACGATGACGAGAAGAGGGCTTTGAGCAGAGAGATCATTGTTCTCAACAACCGTCTGATGGAGGCAAAGCTCACCATCGAGAAACTACAAGAGGATAATGTAAGAGCCGTGCCGCGGAGACATCTGTAGCCTCTCAAACTGAATTTAACTATATTATCTATTTAGGGCTTCATTTTAAAATACTTTACCAAATGCTGTCTGTGGCCTCTACATTAAGCTGATTGTTTAGCTGAAAGTAAGTAGCTTTTACGCTGTTTTACCTTCAGAAACCTGGGCCCCATTTACCAGGCTCAGTTCTCATCTGGAGTGAAGAATGGCCACCATTTATTTTTAATGAAAATGTGCTCATTGATACATTCATATAATAGTTTTGGGGTCCTACACTGATTTTATTTTGATTCCAAGGTCTGATCTATTTATTCCATGCTTCCACCACTTATTTAATTACTGTTTAAATGAAATAAAAGGCTAAATGCTCCAAAGAAATAAAAAAAAGAACAATATCCAATTCATATGTGTCTTGTTAATGGTTTATTTTTCAGTTGCCATGACAACAATAGAAAATGGTAGTCTCTGAACTGAGGAGCTACTCTAATCCTAGAAAGAGTTGTTTATGGTTTATTGTTATTGTAAAACAGCTGACCGTGCCTCTATTGCACTAATGCAGTAATAAAACAGCAACATGGAAATAAAAAGTGATATAATTATGCTGCTTTTGTGGCTCCCGTTCGTAGGAGATGTACCGTAAGGACTGTAACCTGGCTGCTCAGCTTCTTCACTGCAACAAATCTCTGTACAGGGCCCAGCTGGACGAGGTAAGCCACTCTCACCTCTCGAAAAAACACTCAGGTCCAGCCCAGTTCATTAAATATCTGACCCATTTCCTCTTCAACTCTTAATCAAGAAGTAAAATCGAGCAAAAAGTCACAGAGCCTTTGATATAAGCCCTGACATTACAAGTGTAATAAAGAAACAATCCAAGAAAATAGCTGTGATTAAAGAGAAAAGGAGATATGAGTCATTTGTCCCCTTTTCCAATGTTAGCTTATGACATAAAATGGGCAAAAACGGACTTGTCCAATGTGTCTCATAAGGTCATTGTGCCTTTTTTGTGCCAAACTGGATGATAACAACTGCGCGTGACTGCAGCAGCCGCGGGAATAATGACAAAGAGCTTTTCTGGCCTAAAACCAAAGACTTACAAAATGATATTAGGTTTTTGCGAAGTATAATTTAACACACTGTTAAAATACAAGATTTTCTGTCACTGTTGATTTCTTTAGTGGATTATAATGAAGGTCTGACAGAAAGTTAGCCTGAGCCAAGTAAATGAACTAACTCTGACTGTTGAAGCTCTTAAAGGGACAGTTCAGGGTTTCTTTGAGATACTCCTTTACATTAAATAGTCTGATTTTTGTTATGAATGGCTGCTAAAGGAAACTAACAAAAGATCTGCTCAGAAAAACAAAGCTGTTGTGTGTTACATAGAGAGTATTTACATGAAAGTGAATGATATTTATCCAGTTTATCAGCTTCTATACAATCCCTGAATTTTCTGTTCTTATATAAAAGCGCTTCAATAAGGCAAAGTATGGCCGATTATGTATAAATACCCTCTATGTACCACACACTTAACGAGGACATTGATATGGCCCTATTTATAGCAGAGCATTGTTTAGTGTTTGCATCATTGCTCCTGTCTGCTTCTCCAAACAGAGAGAGTGCTGACAGCAGGCAATAAATAAAATACCGTGCCTTTTTAAGGTATAGACTGCTGTTTGTTAGTTATATATATGTATTTTCATTACATATACAACTTTTTTCCTCTGAAATATGCAACAGCAGACAACAATTCCACATTCGCACCTATTAAAGTTATTCATCAGACACGTCTTAGTAAGAACTCCATTATTTTAATTTCTGTGAGGCTAATTTCAGGTTAAATTATCCTCCTCTTGACTCATGCAGCGGTGATTAAACATGACACACCACTTAAATTACCTCAGGGTGAACTGCGGAGGGGTGTGAGGGACGTTAACGCTCAAGAAACCTACTGTAAGTGGCGAAAATGTAAATGGAGGAACGAAGCGCTGCCCAGTCACGCTCTTGTGTTTGTGAGAAGAGACGGGGCCAGCTTGGCGACACTTTCCGCCGCATCAGCCTTTGTGTCCCTTGTGCCGTGCCCACGATGCGACAAGAGCGGATTTCAAAGCTGGCGTGTGTCCATAAGGTTAAAAGGAGGCTTGTTTTACGCTCTGTTCATATGGCCCAGTGGAAATATCAATATAAACTGCATTGGTTGCGTAAGGCTCCTATAACGAGAGCTGTAAACACAAACGGGCCCTCGACAGTGTACGGGATGTGTTACGGAGGGGAAAAGTGTGCTGCAGGCTTGTTGTCAAATAACGGAGGGGGTCAGGAGCTATACATGCGCCGGCTGTACGTCCACGGCTCTGTCGGTGTCGTGGGTGGGAGCTAATCGAAGGCGTATTGATGAATGATGCTGCAGCGTTTTGAGAAGCGCAATGGCTCTTCAGCTGCAACAGACACACAGCAGACAGAAAACAGACACCACAAAGAATTCAAAATGAAAAGTTAAAAGTGAAAGGTTATAACTTATGATCATGTCATCAGTGTTTTTTGTCTTTTCTCCATCCACAAAGTTATAATTAGGATGCTATCATTGCCAATTAGGAGAAAGTGACTCAATTGGTGTTGATGATGTGCCCTAGTTGGCTTAATGCTTGTTGCTATGGAGAGGCACAGATATTAGATAAAGGCCTTTTATTGAGAAAAGCTCAATGTGCCTTTCTTCTTAGAGAAAGGCTGCACTGTTCAGCTTTGTCTTTACTAACAATGTATTTATGTCATTTTTAGCTTTTATCTGAAAATAACATCTTGTGCCGTGGTCATTTCGTGTAAACATGTTTTCACTGCTGCATTTTAATGTGACACACTGACACAAATACAGTGTTTATGGCAAACACCATGGTTAGACCAGCAGTGAAGTGATTCAAGTCTACTTATTTGTACCGTATTGAACCCACAGTAAGCTCATAGAAACACTAAATGAATAATAACTAAAAGAATACAGTCACAACTTACATCAAGTCATCTCAAGACACTTAATAAGAATGTCTGACTAGTCTTTCCTTGAGCAAACACTTGGCACATCACCTTCATATCAAATATAACTCAGTACACAACAGATGTGAGTCAAGGGCTTGTTTCCTAATCTTTGTTTTTACCCCGTTCTTTTAGCTCCCGGCTGATTTCCAGGAGCGGATGACGATGCACATGGAGGAGTCCCCTCTCTGCACCTACTCCGACTCGGTCCCTGCCTCTCTCATCGCCAAAGTGCTGGAGAAGCCAGATGACGCCTGCAGCAGCAGCCAGGCTTCCCGCTCGCCCAGCCCCCAAGCCCAGGAACACACCTTTATTTTGGAGAGCATCGGGCCCGGAGGTCGTTTGGGCCTGAGGGCGGCCTACAAGTCGGACCTGTACAGCAGCGACACGGCCCTGTACTGCCCCGACGACCGGCATCGAGAGCGGCGCCCGAGCATGGACCTCCACGGTCAGAGAAAGATGATGTATGGGCCTCAAAACTCCACAGACAGCACCCCAGAGGAGGGCTCTGTGGGACTGACCCAGGGCTTCTCACAGGAGCACTTTGCTAAGTTCCCTGCTGCACTTGGGACAGGCTCGAGCTCCTACTCCAGCTTCAGTGGAGGGGGCTCTGAAGACAAAGGTAACGGTCCCCCGAGCAGCGCGGCGTCCTCCCCGCACCACCACTCACTGTACATGGAGTGGAGGGACGCGGGGGAATACGAACACAAGAGCGACTCGTCCTGGGACAGGGACAGTCCGAGAGGGTTCGCTAACGCCCATCCCTTTCAGCAGACAGAGCTGAGCCACCACCAGAACGGCAGCTCTCCCGTTTACAGCCGCACCATGTCCTCCTGCTTCAGCGAGCCTTACGAGCCCCTGCCCCCCTCGTCCTCCCCTAGCGTCGCTTATGGAGACAGTCGCCGTGGCAGCACCTTAGCCCCCGAGGAGGAGGAGCTCATTAGTCGCTGGAGACAACTTAGCGTAGAAGATTTAAGTGCCCACACGTACCGCAGTCCCGGCCGAGCCTCGCCCTACAGCTTCTCGGAGCAGCACTTCTCGGTGCGTCCCGCGAAGATCCGCCTGGGCCCGCTCTACAGCAGCTTCCAGGAGGGGGCGGACTACTACCACCAGGCGGGGGCCGTCGGGGACCAGGTATGGGTGGCAGCGAGCCCCGAATGCGGCCCCGGACTCCGACAGGCGCACAGCCAGGCCCACCTGTACCGGGCGGAGGACAGCCAGGAGTCCGAGCACAGCCTGTACCACTCGGGGAGCTCCAAAGACCGAGAGGGTCCGGTGGCGTCGGGCGGACAGAGCGCGGAGTACGTGGAGCCCAGTCCCAACAGCTCCACCGAGTCTCTCCACCAGAGGTCCCTGGAGATGGCCGCAGACCTGCAGCACTACCAGGTGGAGATGCACAGCCTGCCCCCTCAGGTGAGCCAGTCCCCACCTCCGGCTCCCCCACCGCCTCCTCCGTACAACCAAAAATTCGGCTCACTGGGACTTTCCAGAAAAGACAGTCTGACCAAGGCCCAGCTGTACGGCACGCTTCTGAACTGAGACGGTTTCATCAGGGATTTTATTTGTGGAGACGAGGCCCGGTGGACGGCTGTGCGTTCGACTGCAGCTCCTTTCAGCATGACCGGGCTTTAGCGGGAGTTGGAATAGGAGCCACAACTATGATTTTAAGTCTCATAAATATGTAATTATTGCTTATTACTCAAAGTTTGGATTGTATGGCAGTGACGGCGTCCGAGAGCGCCAGTGGAAGTGGTGAAGCTCAGAAGCCCATAACATTTGTAAGAATGTCTGTATTTAAATCAAATGTATAAATATATACTTGTATCTAATATTGAGTGATATATTTTGTATGTAGCCATTCATAAGAAACCCATTTAAAATTAAAATGTTGAACATGTAAATAAGTAAAAATATACTCTTATATTGGTATTTTAATTGAGACTAAAAACCTATATAAAGCGCACACGGATTAACTTTAGTCTTTTTTATGACTACAGCAGAAACTTAAATTTAAATATCAAATTTAAGACAAACTAAATCCACGTAGAGAATGACACACATGTGAAACTTTTCTTCTTATTTAAATTTGAACGTATTGATGGATGTTATGTCGTTATTTGATGGTTTTCAGGTGTAAACATCTGTCCTCGCAGTGATGATGATGATGATGATGATTATACTTCTCCTGCCCCGCTCTACCTCAGCTCTGGATGCCCACTCCCCACTCAGCCACTGTAACTCTGTTTCTTTTTGATGCATGTTTCTATATTTTGGTTGTTTTGTTCACATAATAAAGCACAAATTATTCATTAAAAATCTAATCCTCTTTTAATGCAGACTGCAAATGTTTGGTTGAATATTTTACATGATCCAAGTCAAACGAATGATTTTATTTTGTATCATCATGTTTTCCTTTTAGTGCAAGCAAAGTGGAGCTGATTGAACCACAGAGGTCTTTCATTATTCAAACGTGCAGCTGCAGCGATGGTTTCTGCTGAGTTTCAACAGAGCCACGCTTTCACTTTACGACTTAAAAATAGGTTTGTTATTTTAGCTTGACTTTTTTTAGGAAGTTGTGATCGAGGAAAGTGTAAGCAATGCAGGAGGAGTGTGTATTAAAAACGAAATAACGTCGGATTTAGACCCAATTGCATTAAATGTCTAGTTGTAATAATGCATATAAATGGATTAAAATAAAGCACATACACATTGAAGGGTTACATTTAATAGTTTGACACAATACTTTAAGGTAATGCATTAAAATTCTAATGTCACAGCTTTTCAAGACACTGTAGCTTTGACACAGGAGCAGATACGTTTTGCCGAAGCAGAAAAGAGTCTGATTTGCGCAGCGCGGCCGATAAGAATGACCTCACAGTGAAAGTTAAACCTCAGCTTCTCTTTGATGAATGATTCGAGGAGACGTCTGGCCCATCTTTGATCTCGGTTCGTTCAAGAGGCTCGGTCGGACTCCTCACAGAGAGACTGACAGCTCTCCACTCTCTGTTTATTGTTTTCTTGAAAAATGAAGCCCGACCAACAAGGCGTAGAATGACTTCTGTGCTTTGCTTGTAGTCTGTAGATTGATGGACAGGTCAGGAATATAAAGCATTCTAATCTTGTTGCCTTCAGCTAAACGGCTAACAGTTTGTCACAAAAGAAAAAAAGTACTACAACTACTCTACAATATTTGTCTTTCACGGCAGATTTGTCTCCGTTAGTGCTTTAAAAATGTATATTTGTCATGGTTTTGGTCTCAAATCTCTAAATGACTTTTGAATAAATAAAAAAAACTACACACAATCATTCAAAGCTTTATAGGTCATCTCATCAACACTGCAAATTACACTCAGGCCCCTCGCTCCAAGACTGATTTACCCACTTATTTGGCACCATTTATCAGTCTATTAGGGCTTCAGTCCCAAAAACAGTCCAAAAACAGCACAACTGTTCAGTCAGAGAGTCCAACCATCTTACAGCTTACATCCCACAACTTCTTGGCTGCCTGTGCGTCTTTAGCTTTATCCATTAGCTCTTCTTCTTTACAATTAGCGAAGCACTTCCCAGACACTCCCTCTACTTCTGAGGAGCAGGCCAGATAAAGAGGGGTTTGGGCCCCTTCCAGCGGACTCTTAAAAAAGACCATCGAGGCGAGGCCGAAGAGCGGTTTTATCAGCAGAGGGATGCTTACGTGCCGGCCCAGTCTGGTCCTCACGATGCCGGGGGTCAGTGCATTTACCGTGACCCCCGTGCCCTCCAGCTGACGCGCCAGCTCCAGCGTGAACAGCAAGTTGGCCAGTTTACTTTGGCTGTAGCAAAACGCTTTGTCGTAGCTCTTCTCGCTGTTCAGGTCGTCAAAATGAATGCCGCCGTACTTGTAGAGTTTAGAGGAGACCACGACGACGCGACTGGGAGCGGACGCCTTCAGGAGGTCGAGCAGGAGGTGCGTGAGGAGGAAGTGGCCGAGGTGATTGACGCCCAGCTGCATCTCGAAGCCGTCCTCCGTCTTGGTGTAGGGACACTGGTAGATGCCGGCGTTGTTTATGAGGACATCAATCTTGGATTCCTCCTTAAGGGACGTAAGAAGATTAAAAAATAATTATTACTGGAGCATATAGTATGAAATGAATACAATTAAAGAGGGCTGGATGATAAATCTGTCCCAAGAAAGGGGCGACTTAAGAGGCTGAACTAATACTATAAATACATTTTATGATTTGATGCTAATAGAAAAGTCCAAGACTTAATAAAACTCTAAAACTGTTTTTGATCAACTATAATAAACATTTTCAACACAGTGTGCCTTCGCAGTGAATCATCATCAAGTAAAAAGAATAAAATCTCTTATAACCTCCTAAAAAGGAATGTAATTAGTATTTCTTAGAAGCAAATTCAACCTGTGGCTGCAACAGGGAGCTATGAATCTCTCTCTGAAGGGGACCATTTCAAAGACTATGACACAAAACAGACCAGAGCTTTTAGGCAACACACTGACACCTAGTGGCACAGAAGGTGGGTGCACTTTTTTATCAAAAACAAACTTAACAACATGCATTACTTCATCCTGACTGTGACTAAACTCATATGAAGTGATTAGATGTAGGTCCTCAGTTTGTTCACCACTAAAAACAACTTTAGATACTGTAAAAATAAGGAAATAACCTAAAAGATTGTCCAGAAGATGCTTAAACAGATTTATTGCAGTGTTTTCTTCATCCTAATAAACAGTGCAGTTAATAAAATGTTTTAAATATAGCTCTACTACTGATTTAGTTTGAGTTTCTGTTTGTACCTGTTTTATCTCGTCACAGAACCTGCGCACTGACCCCAGAGAAGCCAGGTCCAGGTGTTTGATGACCACCTGGCCCTGCTCCGGTCCGGCCTGGCCCTTCAGTTCCTGGGCGGCCTCCTCGGCGCTGCGCTGGTCCCGACAGGCCATGATGACCCGGGCCTGGAGCTTCAGTAGCTCCCCGGCCAGGGCCTTCCCGATGCCGCTGTTAGCCCCGGTGATGATGACCGTCTTTCCGCGCATGGTTCCGGGGGAGTATCGGAGCAGCCGTGCGGGGTTCTGCGGAGGAAACAACCGGCGGAGGATTAGCAGGACTCCGCCGCCAACAACAGCGGCAAAAACCACCGCAGTCAACATGAAATTATGAAAAACAAACGCTCCGGACACGAGTACCGTAATGTTTTTGTTGGAGTTGCTCTTGAGTTTACAGTTAGGCCTCAAAACTAATGTTAAAGGGTTACTGCGCCACCTTCTGGACCGGAGTATGTACTGACTCAGGTAAAGTCAAGCAGACAAAAATACTAGTTAGATTCATAAATATATTACATAAATATATACATATTTGTATTTATAAATATAAATAAATAAAGCTAGAGTAAGATAAATTTGTAACGCTTTAGATTAAGGCCTAGTACTTCCCGGTTACTTATGGTATAATTACAGCGTGAGTACTCTTGGATGTACTGGTCACAAACTGTAATAAGAGGGCACATAGTGTAATAAGGGAGTATAGAGTATACTAAGAGAGTACAGAGTGTAATAAGAGGGTACAGAGTGTAATAAGAGGGTATACAGTGTAATAAGGCTGTACAGAGTGTAATAAGAGGGTATAGAGTGTAATAAGGGGGTATAGAGTGTAATAAGGGGGTACAGAGTGTAATAAGAGGGTATAGAGCAGTGGTGTCAAACTCAAAGTGGTGAGGGGCCACGATAGTTAACAAGAATCCTTTCAGGGGCCGAAGATGGTGCCATTTGGAAGCTTTTATTAAATTTTGACTGTGAGATTTCATCTTCACTTGAGTCTTACATAAGTTATCTTTTAACATTCATTTATTAATTTAATTTAGTTGAATTTGAACAGGTTTTACTTGGATTTGAATAGGTATTAGATGGATTTGAATTGGTTTTAATTAGACTTGAATAGGTTTAAGTCAGATTTGAACAGGTTTTAGATACATTGGAATTGGTTTTAATTGGATTTGAACAGGTTTTAGATCGATTTCAATAGGTTTTAGTTCAATTTGAACAGGTTTTAGTTCGATTTCAATAGGTTTTAGTTCAATTTGAACAGGTTTTAGTTCGATTTCAATAGGTTTTAGTTGAATTTGAACAGGTTTTGGATGGATTTTAACAGGATCTTTCTAGCAAAAATCAAATCCATTAAAACTAGTGCCAAAAATATCACTTTCTAAATGTAGTGAAGGGCCACAGAAAACACTGCAAAGGGCCGCATTTGGCCCCCGGGCCTTGAGTTTGACACATGTGGTATAGAGTGTAATAAGGGGGTATAGAGTGTAATAAGGGGGAACAGAGTGTAATAAGGGGGTATAGAATGTAATAAGGGAGTATAGAGTGCAATAAGAGGGTATAGAGTGTAATAAGGGGGTGCAGAGTGTAATAAGGGGGTATAGAGTGTAATAAGAAGGTACAGAGTGTAATAAGAGGGTACAGAGTGTAATAAGGGGGTATAGAGTGTAATAAGGGGGAACAGAGTGTAATAAGGGGGTATAGTGTGTAATAAGGGGGTATATAGTGTAATAAGGGGGTACAGAGTGTAATAAGAGGGTACAGAGTGTAATAAGAGGGTATAGAATGTAATAAGGGAGTATAGAGTGCAATAAGAGGGTATAGAGTGTAATAAGGGGGTGCAGAGTGTAATAAGGGGGTATAGAGTGTAATAAGAAGGTACAGAGTGTAATAAGAGGGTACAGAGTGTAATAAGGGGGTATAGAGTGTAATAAGGGGGAACAGAGTGTAATAAGGGGGTATAGTGTGTAATAAGGGGGTATAGTGTGTAATAAGGGTGTATAGAGTGTAATAAGAGGGTACAGAGAGTAATAAGGGGGTATAGTGTGTAATAAGGGGGTATAGTGTGTAATAAGGGTGTATAGAGTGTAATAAGGGGGAACAGAGTGTAATAAGGGGGTATAGTGTGTAATAAGGGTGTATAGAGTGTAATAAGGGGGAACAGAGTGTAATAAGGGGGTATAGTGTGTAATAAGGGTGTATAGAGTGTAATAAGAGGGTACAGAGTGTAATAAGGGGGTACAGTATGATATGCTACTGCTAATATTATGAGCCTTGTGGAGCCCACAGCACCTCAGCAGCTTTTACCAGGACCTTTATTTAATTTGGGGTCAACACTGTAAACTTAGATCTGGCACCATGGAGATTAACACTAGGAACCAAAACATGGCTGGTTCATACAACAGAGAATAGATATGTATTAAATGTAGATGTGACCGAGGACTGTACTAACCCTAATAGTACATGATATTTCAGTAATGCTACTTTGATTGTCTTGGGCTCTGTGGTTAACACCCAAACACTCACACCTGGGGGTAAGTATAACCTCTTCATGACAATGGGACACAAGAATGGAGCACTGACATGGAAACTTTTAAAGCACCCCACATATTTATAGAGCTGACATTATCTAGGAAACTGCTGGCAGTACATGCTATACTCGAACCAGTGACAGGCAGCTCAGGGGATGTTTTTATTGCCCACACACAACTGCTTTTTAGAGTAACGAGGATAAAAATGTGAATATCATTAGGGTAAACCACATTTGGCTTCTCATTTCACACACATTTACAATAAAACAGGCTCTTTTTGGATGATTGTGATTGACATGTGAACAACATGCCAACACCTCTGAGTCAGAGCCTGTCTGCAGCAGGAATGTAACACATTATTTAACTGGAAGGTGTAAAGAACAACACCGCAGCACTTTGAACAGGACGGATCATTGTTTTTCTTGGCTATTATTAAGTCTTTTAACCAGTTGTTGTCGCTTTTATTGCAGTTTCAGCAATTCTAACTATCACATACTGTAAAGTTCTTTCACTGAGCTTCAGGAGAATGAAAAATGTTAAATCAATTTGATGTTTTATTGCCCATTAAGTAAATCAAGTATTTCTTTGTCCAAACAACCAGCTCCTCTTAATTATTCATCTGGAAATGGGACATATCAGTGTTTTTATAGATTATTGTTGGGACACGGGGGCATTAGTTTGAAAAAGGAACAGTGCAGTAAAGGGAGGTACTGTATGGTCCATGTATGTAAATGGTAAACAGTGTTGAGGTAGGATGGTCTGTTCAGGAGCAATTGTTGCTAACAGCTGCTGAAGTGTGTGTCTGTGGGTTCGGGGGGTGCTCTGGGGCAGCTGTCAGGGCAGACAAACCGTGTGCTTCCCGCTTCTCCTTATAAGGATAAATGTGCCTCAAAACTCTGACCCATTCGAGACCTATCTGTTAAATCCTGATAAAGAGCTGGTGAAACAGATAGGCCTCAGCCAAAAAGTGACTTGAAGGGAGCAGTTGACAAAACACAGAACCAAAAAGTACCAAAAAAGTAACGTCTGTCTGCTTCTGTTAAATGTTTCTCAGGGTTTTCTCCATCCTCCCTCACTGCATCCTCATTCTTACAATAGTTTTATACTTACTTAGATACACATAATTCACCACACAATAGACTTAACAGAGTCTCTTTATTCATTAAATAAATAATAAATCATAAATGTATGCAAACCTTACTTACTAATAGTTATTTTCTGAAGATGTGATTAATCGTTATGTTGTCATTTTTAGTTTCTGTCTAATTATTTTTTGTCAAAACGTTGCTTTTCTGTGTCACTATTGTTTATTTAATCTGTTTATTTGTAGAAAAGAATTACATTTGAACAATTCATAGTTTTAAACGTCTTGTTTTCAGTATTAAGTCTCCTCAGTGTCTTTATTTGATGTTATTGCACATTAACAATATTCTCTGAGCCTAAAAAGTTACAGTGATTTAAGTTTAAATTTTAAAAGATAATACAACAATACATTTCACAGCCGTTGTTCATATTTGCTAAAAACTAAATGTTAAATCTCTAAAGTTTTACTGTGTACATTACATTAAGTTTTTGTGAACTATTGATTGACTGCTTCAATTTTACACCTAAAATTCAAAAGTTATGAGTTGTAATTTCCTGTAATGTGATGATTTATATTGTATCACTGTTCTTTGATGCATATTTACTCAACTCCTGTGATGCTTTATGTTCTCATAGAGTACTCCATCAAACACCAAACGTACAGTAGATGTGTGTTATGTAAAAGCTTGTCACAGAATTAGACAAGTAGGTTAGTAGCATGCCTTCCTGCATAATATTACACACACACAGCTACAGAAGGACCAAATGGAAGTGTGTGGGTCGCATTTACATTTTATTGCTGTTGCGGGACGTCCCAGTTCCTGATAGGGACTCGGTGCGAGAGCCGAGTGAGGTGACTAATAAGGAGCCTGAGCGTCCACCCTCGGTCTGCGCTGCAGCCGCTGGCACCTGTTACTCTCCATTTCCCTAAAAGGACACACTGCAGCCAATCAGAACGCAGGACTCTTCGGCGTCTGCTCCCAGCACGAGCCTTCCCGGGGAACCGCGGGCCCCGCTGGAGGTCCGGACCCTCCCCTTTCCTCTCTACAACACTGGATCTCAGCTGTCTGGCATGTTATTGACCCCCTCTCCCTTCACACATACCACGACACCAGGGAACTGTCACTCATCTACTCCTTAGACGGCTCCTTGATTGCCCAGTCAAGATCTCACGTTACCCTCTGGTTTCACCCACATCCCCAGTGCCCTGTTTAGCTTAGTCATATTAACACATCCTCAGAGACTTGAAGGGCAGCTCTGCAAAAATGTGAGCGCGATATAAAAATATGAAGTGGGATCTAGACGCCATTTCGTTGAGGTTTATGAAGTGTTGTATACTGACACTCTTAATTTAAGCAGCTAAAAAGATATCCAAAGCATTAAATCTGAAATCATTTGATGCAAAATGTACATTTAAAATAAAAAAGGTTGGATTGAAAGTCAATAAATGAATGTTGTTGTATTAAGACCGTTTTGGTGGACCTTACTAATCCAAACACAGCTGTTTCCGTGTCTCACTCTTTGTGTCTCTCAGGTAACATCTGTGTTCTTTGGTGGCATCCCCGACCCGAGAGCCACTGTCCTGAGCCATTTTGCATTAAGCACTTATTTGGACTTGTGTGAACTCCTGAGCCCGCCCACTGCCCCCCAGCCTTCAGGACTCAGGGATGTATTTAAGGACCCCTCCACACACTCGAGCTTCGTCCCAGTGGAAACTCCAGTCTTGCGGTTACAACTCGGTGAGTCACTCTGAACTGACTGCAGTGTTTGAGCTCTAGGCATCATGGGACTGTCCGGAGCGGGGAGGACGAGCGTGTGCCGGTGCTTTGGGACTTAGACCTGCTAGAACCTGGGCTACTTTTGAGATTCTGGTGAAGGATGAGGGTTGGATGGTAGAAAAGAGACAGTGATGGCTGGGACGTGGAAGGATGCAGGCATGTGATGCTAAAACTGTGGCTAGAACTGCTTTTAATATTTGATCAACTGAGCTAAACATTATTTATATTTTGTCTTTGTCACTAGAGATTTTTTGCATTAGTATAAGTTTCCAGTAACACAAGAAACTACCTTTTTTTTAAATGCTTTGTTAGATTAACAGTTTTATAAATTGTGTTTCTGTTCTGCTTTATTCTGAAACATTAACATTTAGTGAAATCTGGGAATAGTGTAGTTCAGACCTAGGTTCGTACTGTATTGTAGTTTTGAGTCTAAGTTATGGTGTGTTTTTCAGATATATTATGTGTAAAAAGAGAAGAAACGTGTGTCTTTAAAGGTCTACAGTAATGCTAACAGTGCTCCAAACGTGTGTCCTGATGTTGAATGAGGAAGCCTGTCCAAAAAGGATGCTGCAGTCGGGATGCAGGCTGTGCTCAGAGATCCTTGAAGGTTCCTGACAAATGCTTTGGCTCCAAACAGCGGGGAGCCAAATGTGGCGACAGCTGAGGAAAGACCCGGCCCCCGCTGCCACTTGTCAAAAGACACACCGCCTCAGCTGTTAACTGGCTCCGGCTAAACGGCCTGATACGGCGGAGGGTGGGGGTCTGGGGGCACAAGGGGGTGACAAGGGCTCTTAAGCCAAAAATAGTAACGTGTGTGTTAGGAGGGTGTTGAGTCATGTCCCATTTTGGCTTTTTAGGCAGCTGTAGGGCTCACGGAGATTAGAGCACTTAGAGGTGTCTTCATACTGAACATAGTGCTGCATTGTTTCCCAGGATTATTACACGGCTCTGTTTAACATAAAGATTATCAGAGTCAAACAGCAATTCGTGATGATGTAAACACTGCCAAAAATAAAGTTTTAAACATGTTTTTTGTCTTCTCCACAGCCGGCCAGCCTAAAAAAGACCAAAGATGTGTGACGACGACGAGACCACCGCCCTCGTGTGCGACAACGGCTCTGGCCTGGTCAAGGCTGGGTTCGCCGGTGATGACGCTCCCCGCGCTGTCTTCCCATCCATCGTTGGACGCCCCCGTCACCAGGTCCGAAAGACCATCAGATTACGACAAACCTGTATTTTTATGTGTTTTCCTGAGATTCTGACAGAGGTGTTTGTTTTTGTCAGGGTGTGATGGTGGGTATGGGTCAGAAGGACAGCTATGTGGGAGACGAGGCCCAGAGCAAGAGGGGTATCCTGACTCTGAAGTACCCCATCGAGCACGGCATCATCACCAACTGGGACGATATGGAGAAGGTAAGACTTTAACATTTTATTTCAAGAAAAAGAATGGAGCTCAGTCATTCTTTTTGTCTAATTTTGAGGTTAATATTGTGTTTCTACGAAAGCAGCAATAACAATCAAAATTTACTGCAATAAAATGAAACACTGGAGCATCAAAATAGTTACTGAAAAGTACAATACAGTTCACTTGCTGCTGCTTCTCTTTTTGGTAGCCATTATTTAAACCTATGAAGCAAAGACAGCCCATTTATAATAATAATTTATATGGTTTACAAAGAGCTAAACAATAAAAACAATGTGTACAGTAAAACAATAAAACAGCAGCAACAAAATTAATATTAATCAACAATCAGTGACTTAATTTAGACAAAGGCAAAAGGCAAACAAAACAAGGAAATAGATTTAAAAGGTAAATTGTGACATAAGATATAAAAAATTTGAATAATTGACTTAAGAGTTGGGGGTATGTTTTATAGACGACATCACTATAATAAATAATAAATAAATACAAAATAAATATAATAAAAGTTGGGACAGAAAAAGAGGGAACAGAAGAAATGTATTCTTAATTTATTGTAAAGCAAATGGAAAGAGTCTTCTGTTTTCTATACTTAAATGTAGATCTGTTAAACCCATAGATAACTTTTACAAGAATAACACATCATCTTCTTCTCTTAGATCTGGCACCACACCTTCTACAACGAGCTGCGTGTGGCCCCAGAGGAGCACCCCACCCTCCTGACTGAAGCCCCCCTCAACCCCAAAGCCAACAGAGAAAAGATGACCCAGATCATGTTTGAGACCTTCAACGTCCCGGCCATGTACGTGGCCATCCAGGCCGTGCTGTCGCTGTACGCCTCTGGCCGTACCACCGGTGCGTCTCCGGCCCACACACTTCCTTCATTAATATCAGTTTATTTCTGATGATACTCACTGATGCCGTCCTGTTGCAGGTATTGTGCTGGACTCCGGTGATGGTGTCACCCACAATGTGCCCATCTATGAAGGTTATGCCCTGCCCCACGCCATCATGCGTCTGGATCTGGCCGGTCGTGACCTGACTGACTACCTGATGAAGATCCTGACTGAGCGTGGTTACTCCTTCGTCACCACTGGTAAGAGCTAGACTTCATAAACAAGTGTAGAATGTGAGAGTAAGCTGCTTGTTTTCAGGAGATATATGTTATTACATTAAGCTGTTGCTATATTTGTGGTAAAGCCTATAAATGTGAGATAGTATACAAACACGATTCACAAATGAAAAGCAGAGATGTAACATTTAGATGATCAAAAATACAGACTAAACAGATCCACATTGAACAGAGGAGAAACAAGAACCACTTCTCTATTTCCTTTAGTTAAGTCAGTTTGTGTTACAAGAAGCAGGCTAAGCACTGACTAGAAGTAAATTACCCATCAGTCACTGGGGCTTAAATTGACAAATGTGATCGTCTGTTGTGCAGCTGAGCGTGAGATCGTGCGTGACATCAAGGAGAAGCTGTGCTACGTGGCCCTGGACTTCGAGAACGAGATGGCCACCGCCGCCTCGTCCTCGTCTCTGGAGAAGAGCTACGAGCTTCCCGACGGACAGGTCATCACCATCGGCAACGAGCGTTTCCGCTGCCCCGAGACCCTCTTCCAGCCTTCCTTCATCGGTGAGTGACCTCTTTCACAGCTTTAGCTTTAAGCAGTCATTTCAGCTGAAGATACATCTCACAGTCACACGATTTACTTTTGTTGTCTTATATAAGTCGACTATTTCATGTCACATCTTCTTTTACAGACCATTAAAACATTGCATTCCACTGCTATAAAATAAAAATACAACAGTTTACAGGCAATACTTTGTTATTCTGAACTCTTCTGACTATCTGCTCAGGTATGGAGTCTGCTGGTATCCATGAGACCGCCTACAACAGCATCATGAAGTGTGACATCGACATCCGTAAGGACCTGTACGCCAACAACGTCCTGTCCGGAGGTACCACCATGTACCCTGGTATCGCTGACCGTATGCAGAAAGAGATCACCGCTCTGGCCCCCAGCACCATGAAGATCAAGGTAAGCTACGAGAATATGACGAGAACAATCCCCGAGAAGTTTTATTTTGTACTACAGCGTCTTACAAATGTCTCCCTCCTCAGATCATCGCTCCCCCTGAGAGGAAATACTCGGTGTGGATCGGCGGCTCCATCCTGGCCTCTCTGTCCACCTTCCAGCAGATGTGGATCAGTAAACAGGAGTACGATGAGGCTGGCCCCTCCATCGTCCACAGGAAGTGCTTCTAAATCTCCGAAAAAAAAACCAGCGCCAAAGCCCGACACCGACTCCTCCAGCTTCCTTTCCATATGTATTTCTACTGTGCCTTTTTGCTGTATATACATGTACCATTGTAATAAAAAGTTGCCTTTAACAGTAACAGTCTTATTCATTTCTTTAACACATTTTACAGAATAAAACATCATCATAAACCTCATAATTTCAACAATTTCTGAGACAAGTTCATTTTCAGTCACATAATTATTGCAGCAAACCATTAGTTGTATTAATTTCTTGTTGTTGGAGGCTTGTTTTGGACATGAATTGAGAAATTAACCACCCTCTCCATGTCACCTGAATGCAACACTGGAGTGACCCACAGGTGGATCACATCAGGATAATAGTGGCTTCTTCCTTCTCTCCTGAAATCTTCTGACAAGTGGGCTTCCTGGAGTTTTCTGTGACAGTCCTGTAACTAAACAGCTCAAGTATAAAATGATGAAGGTGACAGACTGTAACGTGATCTGCTTTCATCTTCAAGTGCTTCATGGAATAAAGGTGAAGGCCTGTAAGAAGAGAACCGAGAGGCTGTTTATCGGTGGAGCGAGAGTGTTTGGTGTCCCTCTGGAGAATTTACAGAGGAGTTACACCTCTGATTTTGGGCTGGTTCCCTGGTGAGTCAAAGAGCCACGCTGAAATGGTTTATAACAAAAACAAAAACGTAAATAATACAGTTGTTTTTTTGCCCCAGCTTTTTGGTCCAGGCTTGTACTTTGCTTCTTGACCGAGCAGCCACCGTGGGCCTGTTCAGAAAGCCAGGCTCTCTTCCCCGAATAAAGACTTTACGAGTAAGAGCATCTTCTTATCGTCTGAGATGGAGCGCGTGTCGTTCTTTTGTCTTTTCATTATTCTGTTTCCAGGCCAAGCTGAATCGCGGAGAGGACTGTCTGTCCGCAGCCCTGCCGTACGACGTGGCTACTCTCGTCAAACAGTTCTGTCGAGAGCTGCCGGAGCCGCTGTTCCCCTCAGAGCTGCACCCGGCGCTCCTCAAAGCCCAAGCTCTACCCAAACCAGAGGACAGGACTTCAGCTCTGCAACTGCTGTCCTGTCTGCTCCCGGCCAGAAACTCCTCCGCTCTGCATTACCTCTTCGACTTCCTCTTTAAAGTCTCCCAAAGGTCTGAAGAAAGACCCATAAAGTCCCATGTTTCCACACTGGAGTAGTAATGTGTCATTGTGTCCAGATCCTTCAGTGTTTGTTTTGGTTTTAGGTGTAATGAGAACCTGATGACCTGTGCAAACCTGGCTACAGTCTTTGCTCCGTGTCTTCTACCTCCTCCAAACAAGAGTGAGATGTCTGAGGGACGGCTGGAACTGAGGGTTCTAGTCATACGCACCTTCATCGAACATCCTAATCTATTTGGTAAATCATTGGTCCAGTTGTCGCTCTAATAGTTTATTGTGTCAAGCAGTAAAAAAGTAATCCTCTGTTCCAGGTGTGATCCCTAACGCTGTAATGGACAGTATGAAGTTTCTCATGGATTCCCCAGTTTCTAAAGACTCTCACACAAAGAGAGGAAACAGGAAGAGACACAGCTTCACAGGTAAGAGGTCACAGTTCACCTCAAACAGTCACAATAAGATGTGTTCAGTACTTGTACCTGTGCAGTGAAGCGAGCTGTGAAGGCGGTGCCCTGGATTCAGGAGAAGTCGAAGGATAAACCCCCAGACCCTGAGTCGAGCAGGGTCCCATCCCCTCGTCCGGGTCTCAGAAGAAGCCTGGGCCAAGAGAGCTTCCCCGGGGTGCAGCTGTTCAGGACCTGTCTGCCCTGGGAAAGTAAGAACCGCAAGATCTTAAGAAAAGTGGTGTTTTTTAAATTAACTCTGTATGTGATGTGAAAATGTAAACTTTTTAGAGCAAAGTTACACACCTGCAGCAGCTTCAGAAGACACCTCTGACGATCACGGCAAGACGGCACGAGAAATTAAAAAGGTAAATTCACATTTCATCTCTTACTTAAGCGGTGATTTGTGAATAATATGTTTTTCTTTCAGAGATCTCCGGTTCTGTCTGCTGTGGGTAAACTACACGTACCGTCCTGGAGGAGACGCTCATCTCTCTGAAGAAGCTGTTAAATACACAGTGAGGAGATAAAGTGCACATGTGATATCTGTCCTTGCTGTTTTTTATGTCACTTAAGTTATTGTTTTAAAATTTGGAGAAATGTATTTGAGTATTTTATTTTACTCAAGTTAAATGTATAAAGCTATACTTCTGAATAAACATTTTAACTGTTTACAATTATTTAACACAGTTTTTATTCTTTAAATATTTTAATTGCTTTTACACAATTAAAATTAGATCATAATCTATTTTAAATTAGCATAGCTTGTAGCCTTTTCACAGAAGTGGATGTTATATTATTTACATATGAGTAACACTTTTAAACCGATATGGAGCTCTGCTATTTTAAGTTTTAAATGAACACATACCTTTCTAACTATATGAATGTTATGAAATAAATTTGTGCTGTGCTGCTTCTTTGAAATCACATTTTGATAAAACTAAGGATTGTGAGATATAAGTCTTATTGCAAGTTGGTTATGTCAAACCCAAACCACTGTACAAGGGGGAAGTCAGGCATAATTATGGTAAAAATTTGCTAAAAAATCATAAAAACAAATGTCAAAGTGATGCTTTAGGCCTAATCTAGCCCTGGTCTACTACATCAGCCAATCACAGACGAGATTGGTTACTTAGCAACAGTATTTGAGCCGAGAAGTGAGGCGTATCTCATCCTGCAGCGATTGCGTAATGAAAAAGACGCTACCGGAAACACGTCTTAACCCTTCAAAGTAAAACGAGGACAAAAATCATATACCTGCTACTGATTGTAAATAATCTTCTCTCTTTATATCACAATTAAAATAGATGCGTTAGAATCTGACTGCTTACAAGGAGTAACACCAGTATGCTCATCCTTTATTTGGGAAAATTAGCATAGTTTTATTAGTTAATAGTTTTATTTTGAAACCGGAAATGTATGCATTAACTCTCGCTAGCTTTATCAGAGTGAAAGTCCCTCCATCAATACGAGCGGACACGGTAAGGAAAACGCACTTCTTATTTTGATGCTTAATTGTGTAATAATTAAACTGAAATATTGTACAACGTGTTATAAATGAACGTAGGTGAACGCACATTTATTTAATTTTGATTATATCCTAACCTAGCTTTAAATCCTATGTAAATACAGCTGCTCCTAATGGCTTTACGTTGTTTACTGAGGATTTTTATGATTTATGCCACACGTATTTTATCTAACCCTGCTCTATAGAAATAAACATCCACTTCACTTTTAATTTTTCGCGTATTTTTCTAATGATTCCAGCATCAGGTTCCATTTCCTCAATCTCCTGTTTTTCTTGTTTTTTTCCTCTCTTCGGGATAATGCCAGAGATGGCCTCGGCGGTGCGGTTATCGTTCCTGGGCCTGGTCCTGTGCCTGTTCGTGGGCAGAGCTCCGGCCCGCAGCCCCCGTACGGCAGACCAGGTGTCCGAGGCCGACATCCAGCGCCTGCTCCACGGCGTCATGGAGCAGCTGGGCATCGCTCGGCCCCGCGTCGAGTACCCGGCTCACCAGGCCACCAACATCGTGGGCCCCCAGAGCATCCAGGGTACGGTACATAGGGATAATATGGTGGATAAATAAGTAACCCATCTCATTATCCTTGAATATAAGAGATTATGACTTGATTAGGCTAAATTATCCATGATTCATTAAAACTATTCATCAGATTATGGCTCTAATGACTACAATATCTACTTGAGAGTATTAATATAGGTATAAACAGACCCATCCTACGTTTTTAGTCTCTTAGCTACATTTAAACTATATTTTTAACTTGGAAATAGGACAGAAAAATACTTTGTGGTGTTGGAGACATTAACTTTAATTGATTAAAGAACATTTTTCACCAAATTTTCATTTTCATTAGGGAAAAGGTGTTTATAGGCTACAGAAAAATGTTTTCACCTACATAAATGTTAGGTGGCTTTATACTCATACGTGTAGAGTTGGAAATTTATTAGAAGATGAATGACAGCATTGTTGAGAATAAGTCTAAAAACTAAAAAAATATTCAGTAAAACATAGAAATGAATAGAAATGGGACCCACACTGTGTCTGTATTAATCTAAAAAGGTTGTGATTGTGACTGTAGTGTCACGTTGTGCCCACCAGGTGGAGCTCACGAAGGCCTGCAGCATCTGGGGCCCTACGGCAACATCCCCAACATCGTGGCAGAGCTGACAGGAGACAATGTGCCCAAGGACTTCAGCGAGGACCACGGATACCCGGACCCTCCAAACCCCTGTCCGCTGGGAAAGACCGGTACGAGAACAGGTTTCAGCCGAAGTCCGAGCGAAAGAGGTTATGATTTATTTGTTTTGATGTTTGTTCTTTTCAGCTGCTGATGGTTGTTTGGAAAATGCTCCAGACACGGCTGAATTCAGCAAAGAGTTTCAAAAACACCAGCATCTGTTTGACCCAGAGCACGACTACTCTTCTCTCTCTAAATGGGTGAGTCCAGAACCAGGTGAAATAATAACTGATTTAATTTAGATTAATGTGATCTTAAAAACAAAACATTAGTCATTGTATTATTCATTGTGTTTATTGTTGAAAACAGCCCTTCAGTCCATTTTTTTAGAATCTGCCTAAAACTAGAGACTGTTCAAAAAATAAAACACAAACCAAATAATAATAATAATATCATGCACATGGATTCATTTTCTTTGTCTGCGTTCTCTGAAGTAAAACGCATTCAGAGAATTTCTTGGGTGTAATTTGTGAACAAAGGCACTGGTTGTAAAAGTACAAAAACATGATTTAGTCTGAATTGTTTTCCTGTCTCTTCTTCAGAACAAGGAGCGTTTGTACCAAAAGCTGAAGGGATCACCAAAAAGAAGAAAAAGGGTATAGTGTTTCTTGGTTTTTCTTATGGTTTTAAAACCACATCACCAGTAAAAGGATTGACTCCCAAAGGAACAGCCGTCTGATGTTAATGCACTAATGTTTCTTTTCTGCAGAGCGTTAACCCGTATTTAAGAGGCCAGAGGCTGGACAACGTGGTGGCCAAGAAATCTGTTCCTCACTTCTTTGAGGAAGAGGAGGCACCGACCGTCTCCACCGTCTCCAAAACCACAACCCAGACTCCTGCCTGAATATATTCACTATTTAACTAAACTATAAAACTACACTAACACCTCATACTTTGGTATTTTTTAACATAACGCTCGATGGAAGACGTGGTTTATAGGTTTATTAACTCACATTAAGTCTATATTTACTTACTTCCAGAACTCAAAACTGAAATGTGGCTCTTTTCAAGTACTTGTTTTCCTTTGAATGAACTAATAAAGACTTCTGTAGCAACCATACATTAGATAACAGTCAACACCAAATACCAGAGCATGAGGTCTTTAGTTTAAGAGAATGTTAAGAGAAAGGTACTTTATTTATTACTGTACAGAAAAGGAGCTTGCAGTTTTAAAAATCATTTTCTAAAGTCTTGATAATCACCTTTGTGTCTCCAGCCAGATCAATATAATCTAAAAGCTTTATGTTAAACTCAGATGTTTCACTGTAACTTGAGATGTTTTAAATGTGAATTCTTTATTGTAGATTTTTTTTTTCTTCTCAAAACTGTTATTATTGTTAGCAGCTGTATTGGCAGTGCTCAATGGCCACCGTATCTTTCCACATTGTTTTGTTCTGTAAAGGCAAATAAACCTTTTATCTGCATCCAGAGTCTGGAGTTTGCATAGTTTTTTTTTTTCTTGGGAGATGAAGATAAACCATCAAGTTCGTGGGCGTGTTCTGTGTAAGCACGAAGTTTAGAAAAAACCCTGTGTGTCATTCATAAAGACACAACAGAACTAAAGACAATCAGAAGAAGCAGCTGTGGCTAAAGTTTACAAAGTTGGATCAGCACCAGGTGAGCTTGACTTCACTAAATTGTCTTCATGTGTGTCATTTACAACTCTTTTTCTTTAGTTTTTTGTTAAAAATATGTTTCACTTATGATGGTTTTTCGAAGATAAAAGTAAAATAATGTAACCTACAGACGCCACAGAGGCAAACACAGTTGTGCGTAAAAGTCGTGCGTAAAGATACCACCACTAAGAAAGTGTTGCTTCCTTGTTTTCAGTGTCAGAGATGAGAACAGCTTTGGCTCTTGTCTTGGCTCTACTCTTCAGTTCTCCAAAGAGCTCGGATGCTGTAACCTTTCAGGGCGCGCTGCCACATCCAAACAAACACACTCCAAACGACTCCGAGGGCTGCCAACAACCTCCCATCACTGGATTAATGTCGCGCGGGAACGCAGCTGTGACCTCGAGCACGGACGAGGTGCTGGAGTCCAGTCAAGAGGCGCTGTACGTCACGGAGCGTCGCTACCTGCGGATGGACTGGTGTAAGACGCAGCCGCTGAAGCAGAGCATCCACGAGGAGGGCTGTCTGAGCCGGACCATCATCAACCGCTTCTGCTACGGACAGTGCAACTCCTTCTTCATCCCGAGGCACGTTTACCAGGACGGAGGCGCGTTTCAGTCCTGCTCTGCGTGTAAACCCAAAACCTTCAGCACGGTCACGTATACCCTGTACTGCCCCGGACAGACCCCCAGCACGCGCAAAAAGAGGGTCCAGCGCGTGAAGCAGTGCCGCTGCACCACGATTAATGTGGACTAAAGACAAATGAACTGGGTTTATTGTATTATTCTGGAGTCGACAGGAGCTTGAGGAACCAAGGAGAGATTTTTTTTCCTCTTTTTGGTCAAATTAGAAAACATTTGGATGAAAGCGGACAGTAACAAGTCTTTTATTGTGATGCATCAATGCACCAAACCCCATTTAACCGATATTTTAACTTTCAAAAGTCATTATTTTCTGTTTGATGGCTGTATATGTGTGCTGTATAAGTAAATATAAGTTTGTTTATAACATTATACACTCTTCAGCCATAACACTATTGACTAGTGACCTTTTGCTCCCAGACCCAGAGTCATAGCAGTCTGTTCTTTTACTGCTGTTATATGTTGACCTGGATGACTGGAAATCTTTACTGATATCCCATAAGTCAGTAGTTAATCTAACAACTTAAATAACTTCCTTCTTTGCACTTGTCAGAGACCCAAAAACACTAAAAATCACGTTACGGTCCAAGTTTAGTTTCCCTTGTCTGTGTTCAACTTCTAAAACACTGCATTAATCTCGAGACTAAAATCTTTCTTGCCGCCGGATGCATCTCTGACAGTTTCTCTTCATGTCTCCGGTCTTAATCTTATGGCTGATCAGTGTCTGTACAGAGAACATGTCTGGAGTCATATTTAAAGGGCTTGTATGTATAGTTTCCACTGTGTGGGATGTAAACAGTAAATGACATAACTTATGTATTGTATACTTTCACAGAACTTGACAATAAACAGTTCCCAAGTGTCACATTTTTATTCAGACTATTAACTTTATTTGACCGCAATTATATAAATGATTGTTACATAAATAAGTGCAAAATCAGTTTGAGCAAATAAAGAGCGATAAAGAATTTGACAAAGAACAGGAAGGTTAACCGTCTTTGGGTAAAAAAAGGCAGATGTTGTCACGGTTCAGATCTGACAGAGACGGGCTTGATCCTGACGTTTCTTTTTTCCTTCAAGATCTTTTTTAAATCGAAGACATGTTGGCTTCCTTTTGACGCAGCCGTTCTTTCTGTTCAGACAAAACATCAGCGTGCATGAGTTTTTGGGAGGTCAAACAACTTTTAAGATAAAAAAGTAAGGCTCTAGTTTACCAGGCTGTTTGGGTTGATCTTCCTGGTCTCCACCCTCTTCTCTGCCGTAATCCTCTTCACTGAGAGTTGAGCCTCTTTCAGCCTCAACAAACAAAACATCAAACTCAATCAGTCTCTAAAATAAAGCATTCTACCTATTTTCTGTGTCATAAATCTGAGCTGTTGTGTAAAGTGTCTCAATTACCAGCTTCACTCATACTTTATTTTCTTACAGTCTCCAAAACTGGTTTCCAAACGTATAGTCTGTTATTTTATCACAATAATCACACAGAAATAGTGAAAAACCAATACAACATTTATCGAGCTAATGCCACCATGTTTTTATTGATGTAAGTTTATAATAATAAGGTAGAAGTGAGTGATGTTGGACACATATTGATGAAGCTCTCAGGTGTGAGTTACCTCTCTTTGGAGATGTTTTTGCTCTCTCTTTTCCATCTGACCTTGAAGTCGGCGCAAAACTCAAACCAGAGCATGAAGAAATAGGAAGTGTTCACCTCTTTCTCTCCTGTTCTGGGCTTCAAACCAAAGTACACAACCAGATTCTGAAAACTAAACAGAGAGAGCCAGTAATTAATTAATAAATACCAATACTAATTAATATTTCTACCATCCATACAGTCTTTATCTTTGAAATGAGGATCAGTAAATCCCCTTTTACACAAAAAAAACACCGCCAGCATGAATCAGCACATTGTATTAGTAAAATAAATAAAATCTAACCTTTTCTGGACTGTCATCAGCTGATATGAGGCTTCACCGTGCTCTTTTCTTGCTGAAAGAAACACAAAGCGGACAGTTCATTCAGTGGCAGTGACAAATAACTAGATTATATTTTTCATAATTCCAATGGTGAGTCTGCTTCTATAAACTCATATAAACTCTCAAATGGAGCCAGACGACTATTTGATCTCTTCAAAACAGCAATTACACACAATGCTCTCTATTCATACATCATTTTTGTAACTTCACTGCGTCTCTTTCACCGTAACAAGTGACGTACGTTCAAGTCTCATACAAACAGATGCAATAATAATAATAATAACGTAAAAACATGTATTTCTGTCTGCGGCGGTGTCCCAGTCTCGAGAGGAGTCTGAGTGGAATCTGTGTGATCCCTATCTGCACGTCTGGTCCTATCTGACAAAGATACCAAAGGAACTAAAGACAAAAGGAAAAAGAGAAGCATTCAGGACGGGACACTTGTCTGACTGAAGGAGACAGTCAAATATTTGAATTAGTATCTCAGTAGAGACAATGCAGACCATGCTTTAACTCCACTGGTGTTTTATGAAGGAGTTTGGTCTGAGTTTTTCATTGAGCCTCACTATTTTACCCTTATTTTAGCCCCAAAATAGATCAGATCAGATGTCCCGATCCTAACCACTATAAGCCATTAAAAAACAATATATCAGTTACAATCAAAAGCACAGTTAGGGGTCTCAAATAAGTGTACTGTACCACTTTGGTGACCCCTCAGCTTTGGCTCCAACAGTGCAGTAAACTTACGTATAAATATAAATATAAAAAGAAGAGTTACTCACCACTGAGAACAAATGCTTCCATCTTGTCCTTGAACGGCTGCAGATGTTCATCAGGAGAGTTACTACAGACCTTTTGGACGTCTTTCTCACATTCTGCAAAACATCGATCAGAAAACGTGTGAATACGTTTGGTAGGAAATGTTTTTGGGATTTCAAAAAAGGCAGTAAACTGTTCAGAAGATACGTAACAGGGAACAAAAGGTTTTAGTTGGATTTAAACAGGTTTTAGTTGGATTTGAACAGGTTTTATTTGAACAGGTTTTAGAGGAATTTTAACAAGCTTTATTTGGATTTGAACAGGTTTTAGATGGATTTGAACAGGTTTTAGATGGATTTGAACAGGTTTTAGTTGGATTTAAACACATTTTAGTTAGATTTAAACTGTTTTAGTTGGATTTAAACCATTTTCAGTTGGATTTCAACAGGTTTTAGTCGGAATTGAACAGGTTTTAGTTGGATTTAAACACATTTTAGTTCGATTTAAACCGTTTTAGTTGGATTTGAAGAGGTTTTAGTTGGATTTAAACACATTTTAGTTCGATTTAAACCGTTTTAGTTGGATTTGAACAGGTTTTAGTTGGATTTAAACACATTTTAGTTAGATTTAAACCGTTTTCAGTTGGATTTGAACAGGTTTTAGTTGGATTTAAACACATTTTAGTTAGATTTAAACTGTTTTAGTTGGATTTAAACCATTTTCAGTTGGATTTCAACAGGTTTTAGTCGGAATTGAACAGGTTTTAGTTGGATTTAAACACATTTTAGTTAGATTTAAACCATTTTCAGTTGGATTTCAACAGGTTTTAGTTGAATTTGAACAGGTTTTAGTTGGATTTAAACACATTTTAGTTCGATTTAAACCGTTTTAGTTGGATTTGAAGAGGTTTTAGTTGGATTTAAACACATTTTAGTTCGATTTAAACCGTTTTAGTTGGATTTGAACAGGTTTTAGTTGGATTTAAACACATTTTAGTTAGATTTAAACCGTTTTCAGTTGGATTTGAACAGGTTTTAGTTGGATTTAAACACATTTTAGTTAGATTTAAACTGTTTTAGTTGGATTTAAACCATTTTCAGTTGGATTTCAACAGGTTTTAGTCGGAATTGAACAGGTTTTAGTTGGATTTAAACACATTTTAGTTAGATTTAAACCATTTTCAGTTGGATTTGAACAGGTTTTAGTTGAATTTGAACAGGTTTTAGTTGGATTTAAACACATTTTAGTATTTAAACCGTTTTAGTTGGATTTGAAGAGGTTTTAGTTGATTTAAAACATTTTAGTTGATTTAAACGTTTTAGTTGGATTTGAACAGGTTTTAGTTGGATTTAAACACATTTTAGTTAGATTTAAACCGTTTTCAGTTGGATTTGAACAGGTTTTAGTTGGATTTAAACACATTTTAGTTAGATTTAAACTGTTTTAGTTGGATTTAAACCATTTTCAGTTGGATTTCAACAGGTTTTAGTCGGAATTGAACAGGTTTTAGTTGGATTTAAACACATTTTAGTTAGATTTAAACCATTTTCAGTTGGATTTGAACAGGTTTTAGTTGGATTTGAACAGGTTTTAGTTGGATTTAAACACATTTTAGTTGGATTTAAACAGTTTTAGTTGGATTTGAAGAGTTTTAGTTGGATTTAAACACATTTAGTGATTAAACCGTTTTAGTGGTTTGAAAGGTAGTGGATTTAAACACAGTAGTTAAACCGTTTGAGTGAAAAATGTTTAGGTTAAACATTTTGGGTGGGAGGTAAGGTGTCACAGTCTTCGGCCCCTGAAATGATTCTTATTTACTATTGCGGCCCATCACCACTTTGAGTTTGACACTGATCTAGATAATTGTCTGAATAGAGCCTCACAGCATCAAGTTTCATAAAAGACAAATATCCAATCCAATAATTAACCCTTATATATTTTAATTTCTCCATTCGTAGCCTGTTTGGAAGACTGTACGTATGGACTTGTTGTAACACAGTCTATTTTTTAAAGCTGAAGACTAGTTCTGAGTAATTCTTGGTCCTGATTTCACCTGTGCCTGATGTACTGTTTATCTCAGCAGCTTCCTCTTTCTATCGCTCGCTGAGATTCGCCTCGAGATGGCGACTGCAGCTACAGACTCTCCCGAAGCCTCGTTTCTTTTCCCGGTAGTCTGCGGCTCTGCGTCCAATCAGTGGATCAGAGGAGCCAGTCTACGGAGCCAGTCATAACAGAGGCAGCTCCAACACTCGATCAACATCTCCCAGATAAGATTACAAAAGAATACTGTTTTCACTGGGGATTTGTCTAAACTACGAAGGAGGGTATCTCTCTTTCTGCTTTTGTCTGCCCTTTGTGGCTGTAAGAGTTAGTTTATTTCAGATCGAAGAGGGCTACGGAGCCTCACATAAACAGAGACAGCTGCTGAAGGGCTTGTTTTATTCAGATGTGACAAAAAAACTACACAAAACACTGGTAAAGCTGTGATTTTATGTAAAAGAATAAGATGTATTTAAGTTACGGTATATGGTTTAGATGATTACGTGTTTAGACGTGATAAAGGTGCATTGTGTCAAATCTTGTCGCAAATATTTGAATAAAATGTAAGAGAAAAAAGACATTTAAACCCAGTTAAAGCCCAGAGGAGACAAACTGAGCACTACTAAAGAAAAAGCACATCTCTGTTTTTTTTCTGTTTTAAATCTTACAAAAGCTTAAGGAATTTTTCAACTACATTTGTACATTTCTACATTGAACTCGTCACGGGTCTTTGGGTTTCTTTATGCACAACTGTATGTCCCTGAAGGGCTACCGTACCCGATCACAGGCTGAAGATACGAGCAGTGTAAGGCTCTGTTTTCACTGGATATCACCAAAAACTACACAAAAACTACACAAAGACCCTTTAAACTAAGCTTTAAACTGTATAACAAGTCAAGTTACTGCACTGTGAAATGAAGAAGGTTCAGAAAAACAAATAATTAAAGGTCAGTGAAGGTATCTAAGATCATGATCAGATGGTTTAATCTTTTTCTCTAGATATTTTTCTGTTTAGTAAAATAAATCTTTGGTGATGACCCTAATCGCTCAAAGTCTCAGCAAGTGGCAGCAAATAAAAACACATTAATTGAAGCTGTAGAAGATGGCAGAACATAATAAAGCGGGTAAATATCTGAATAAATATTTAGAATCCACAGTCACAGTGAAATCTTCCCATTTGTTTTAACACGGGTGACTTCAAAAACCAAACTCCTTTTCCTCTGTTAGAAAACATTCAAAGAGAAAACACAGGGAGAGTGAGTCCTGACTAAAGCGAAGCTGCACAGAGAACATGAGGGCGGTTCAAACAGAACAAAAGAAACCTGCCACGGGCCCATCCAGATTGCACGGTGGTTTAGGACGACGGTCAGAAAGACAAAGCTGTGTTGAGAGGTAAAGAAAACTATCTGTGGAGGCCACACTGGAGCCGAGGAGATACGACGGAGCAGGTTAAAGATCCTCAGACAGATACGACGGAAGGTCTGCCGCTTACATAAATGGGAAGCTATGGTCTCTGCTCTGGAGACAGGGGCACAAAGGCACAAGATCTGATGGGCATGAGGGTTAGAAGCTGGATCTGAAAGGCGCCAGGGCAGTATCAGCACAGAGACTCCTGCCAGTCTCCGAACACGAACAAATAAACACGTATACAAAAATACACGTGTCATAGTAACCATTGTCTTTAATATATGTTCACACACACTGGGCACCGCGAAGGGAAATGGAAGAGGAAATCTTTTGTTCTAGGTTTTGGTCAAAAAAAAAATCATAAACACTTCCTGAATGACTGGGGCCACTGTTGGGAAACCTGGTGGTGAGAAGTTTGTGAGGGTAATAAGGGGATGTCTGCGGAAAAACGATGCCAGACAGAGCCGAGGTTTGGTCGGAAACCTCTGAAGAGCGGCGCAAAATCACAGCGATAGAGTTACACTGAGGTTTTTACAGTAAAAACACAACAGAATGACCACAAAGTGAAGCTATTCCAGTCACAGAGATGTTCAAACTCACTGTCTGTGCTCTGTAATGGTTCTGAGAATGTGTCTAGCAGGAACTACGGAGACACTACGTACGCGTCAGATCTCGTGCGAGCTGCTTCAAGTCTCTGTGGAGGTCGTCGAACTTGACCTGAGCTGCGAGGAAGACGTCCTGAGGCTCGGGGAGCGGGAAGACGCTCTTGTCGGTGCCGGCGTTCTGGTGCAGCCAAACCACAAGACAATGTTAGAGAATACTGCAAGAATGCTATTGTCAAAAACAGACAAAAGGACATGGAGACTTGTTTGTTATATTGCTTCAAAATAAATAAATAAATAAAGCATGTGGTCGTAACAGTTCGTAATAGAAGTAACATGATAAAACTATACAATCCAACCCTTTATTATTGCTTCAAATAGAAACAAGTTTGTGATTTTATAGTTGGTTTATATTTCTATAAGTATTTGTACTTTGTTAATGTACTTTAGTAGATTTTTCAGGTATCTGTGCTTTACTTGAGTATTTATTTATTTATTTATCTGGGGATTTTTTACTTTTGACACAAATATCTCTACTTTCTACTCCTTACTTTGTCAAAACAGTGACTTTTACAACCTCCACAGACGATAACACGACGTAAAAGACGTAACTAACAAGAGAGAGGAAGTCAAGCCCCGCCAAAATAAGAGAAAGAGATTGTTGCAAAATATGTCATTGATGTAAACTCATAGAACATCTAATATTGTTGGTGATTGTGTCATTGTTGGAGAATGATGCAGAATGAAAATATTGCAGAACAAATCACAATTTATCACAAACACTGGTTCAGTTTGGATTCTGTCTGAAACTTGAACCTAAACTGAAACAAACTGACTCCAACTTGGTTCATGAAAGCGTTATTGCAGTTATCTCAAATGTATTGTGTATCATTGACAGCAACATTAATTTTTACTTTTTACATTTCAGAGAATGTACAGTGCTTCGTTGTTTTTATCACAGGTCTCTGTAATTCTACTTTAGAACAAAATGTGAATACTTTTGCCATTTCTGATTATGTCTGTTGCGATTATTTAATTATAAGGCTTTTAAATGCTCCAAATATACAAATATTACCTTGTCCAAATTGTGCAGGTAGTATGACACCATATAGTCCCCGAGACTGACACGATTGTCCTGCAAAGAAAAGCAAAAGTTAAAGAAAATTGAAGAAGTTTGCATATTGTTGTAGATTATCCTTTAACAATGGTCTCATACTGTTTATATACATGTAAACACTCTGATGATGCTGTAGTAAAAAAGGCCTTACTCTGCTTTTGACGTCTTTAAGTTTGGGGAGGATCTCGAGCCCGAAGCCGTCGGCCTGTCCTCTGGTCCTGTTGCCTCCGTTCATGTGGTTCCCCAGCGCCAACACCAGCCCCATGAGCTGCTTCACGCTGCCACTCTCCAGCAAAGCCTCCACGGAAAATCAATCCGAATGAAATCAATTCAAATCCCACGCACATATTTACAGCTACAGAAGCCTCCCTACCTCACAGACGGAGGAGACGGCGCGGAGCTTGCGTTGTATCGAAGCGACGCCATCGAGAAACGCCGACCGGAAGATAGCGCAGTGAGCTCTACCGGCGAAGTCTGGGATCTGTGACAGCTCGTAGAGAAACCTGGACAACCACAAATAAATACAGAAACTGAATGTCATTTGTTTGTGTAAATGAGCAGCCACAGACTTTCAGATCATTCCACTGACTGTTCAGGTTTGTCCAGGAGTTTGATTTCTTCCTCATTCGACGTCTCGTAGTGTTTCTTGATTCTTCCGAGTTCATCTGGTTGTGCTCTCTAACGAATAACAAACACATATTTATTAAATGCTCAGTATTAAACCTATAATATGACCCAGACATTTTGGCTCAAAAGGACATACATTTTCATAAAGTGCTTCGATGGTCTCCAGGTCCACCACAGAGTTATCCACTGTCAGGACAGCTGTGGATAAAAAATAAGAAAAAATAAAAATTGTTTCTTTCCAGACATGTAAACCTGTTATAAATTTCTAATTTTACTTTTACAATGACTTGAACATCCAATACAAACTCATTTTTTTATAATGCATGGAGAAAAAAGCCTCTACAAACTCATTTTATAAAGAGTGGAGCCTCTTTTGCAGCAAAGAAAATGTGCAATTTTCTGATTTAAGGATTAGCTGTAGGTTTGGCCTCTTTGTAAACATCTTGTTGATGTTGAGGTTTGCTTCTGAGCCTTTAATCCCACCTTAAATGCACCACCAGATCATATTCAGAGTGAAATTGTTGGGCTTGAACTTAAACAAGGGCCATGTCCAGGGGCCTGCGGTCCCCGGACTGTTTACTGCTCTGCAATGACTGCTCTGACTACAGTCATTTACTGTCATCCGTCTCTTACATTACACATAATGTTTGTTAACAGGATAAACTGAGTTGAGATAAAGTCATCATTTCTGTGATCATCTAAATATCGTTGTCTTGAGACAGTTTTGGAGTAACATTTACAAAAAACAAAGAAAAAAGTCCCAAAGATGTTTTTCTTAGTTGATAAGCAGCATATATCTAGACTTTTATAGCCTCTCAGGGATAAAAATGACTGCAGTAACTGATCTATAAGAGGCTAATGCAGGTCATTTTTGCAGTTTTGTGGAAATATTTAAGTGAAATAAGTGGTATTACATTTGTCTGTCCAGCCCAATGTGCAACTATCAGTACAAGTCTGCCTCAACATGGCGTCTGCTGCTCACGTCGACGAGTGAGAGTTGGACTGACCGAGCTGAATGTCCTTCATCTCCAGGTGCAGGCTCGAGATGAGGATGCCCACGGCCTGAGAGCGCTTTCCGTCCAGCAGCTTAACGATCTGACACACAAACAAACGCACAAACCACAGTTACCATGACAGCAGACAATCTCCAAACCATTAGGGAGGCATTAGCAAAGAGTCTATTGTGCAGAAATAAAGCAAAAACAAACAAAAGCACTGCATTAATGCACCGGCTCTGCTCTGTTTGGTTTGTCTTTGAGCTGAATGTTTTGCATTTGTATTCTTGGTGCGTGCAAATGCAGCAAAAGATCGATTTCTTTTTAGGAAATCACGTCAGGCTCATTATCAGGATGAAGGAAGGCCATTTACTTGAATACATTGTGCACTTTAATGAGAGATACATGTAGAATTAATCCATGTTATTAAAATTGTACTTATGTTTAGACAGTAAAAGGAGTGTGCTGTAAAGCCATATTACTAGCCCCCTCTAGTGGAGAAACTGCATATTGCTATCTCTGTTGTAAAATGTGCAGAAGTTAAGGATATAGGATCATTATGTTACCTTTCTTGCTTTTGCTTTCTTCTCATAAGCTTCTGACAGTGGCTTTTTCTTCATCTGTGTGGTAGTTTTAGCAAAAAGATCTTCAAACTCACTGGTATTTATAATGTTTGGTTCCTCCAAATGGTTCCATAATGTTTGTTTACTGTAAAGATAATATATTTTAAATGAAACTTTCAACTTAAATACCACAAACTAGAAGTCTGTGAGCCTCCAGGTGATTTTTGGTGGCCGCCATTTTATAGATATTTGTTGTTTTAAGCACCTGTTTTCCTGTATTTGAATCCTGGTCCAGTGAAGTGGCTTCATTGGTCGAGATGGTTCAACTGAGGGTTTTCTGGGAGGTTTGTCGATTGAGACGAGCCCACCCCCGGGAGGAGGTGGAGGAGGGGGCGGTGGTGCACACAACCCTGTCCCGGATGGAGGAGGAGGAGGAGGTGGAGGTGGTGGGGGTAGAGAGGTGTTGTGTGACTGTGAGGACGGAGCAGTTGAGGACAGAGACGGAGACAGTGATAAATCATCCTTTCGAGCGGACGGACCGAGGCTGTCTGAGTCGTTCTGCAGAGTGACCGTCCCGTCCTCGTTGTCAGGAGTCTTTACGCACGTGTCTCCGTCCGTCTGGATGCAAACAGCGCGGAAGGACTTGTGTAAAACGTCGTCTCCCGTAGATACAGAGACGTCATGGACTTCTCCACGACGTCGGGTCTCGGTCTGAGACAGCTTCGTCTGCAGCTCGATGACGGCGAACTCCAGACGGGCCACGTGCTCCTCGTTTTCCTCCTTTAACCTGGTCAGCTCCTGAACGTAGTCCTCCTACAAATAAAACATCTCAGCTTAACCCAGATTTATCTTTAGTAAAATCAGTCAAATCTATAGACAATATTTAATATGAATCACCTGTAACTTCTCTAGTTCCTCTTTGCATTCTCTTTTCAGCTGTAAAAGTGCTGCTTGGTGCTCTAAAAAGAAAAACAAATTACACAATAGGTCCATCTTATTATTATTATTTTTATTATTAAATTTTGATTGGACAGGAAATGCAGAACACAACTTTTTTTTTTATCTGTGAGCAAGTTGGAGCCAGAAAGACACATATTTAATAGTTCTAGAGTCAGATTTTCTAATTTTTCCTGAGAAAGATTACAAATACAAAACCTAATCTCTATTAAGTCTTAGCAAACAAATAATAAGTAACCTACAGCTGTGATTACTTGCAATTAACTTAATTCTTTTCTCTAAAAAAAAACTCTGGTTCCTTCCTCTTTTCAGGGCATAAAGCAGGGCAATAATATCCACCAGCAGATGGCAGTAGAGTCTCAAATGAAACAATCATTTTATTGTGTCATACTGAAAGGACTTTTTAAGCAAATATTGACCTCCAAATGGATGACTAGATATACTTTTAATATTTACTTTGTGTGTTTTACTGTCAGAGCAGAAAGAAATAAAATACAGCTTTATCCCTCGTCAAATATCACTTAATAAATAAGGAAAGGAAATGAATGGCACTGTTATACTTATGTTTAATTTAGCCTTTCATATTTTAGAGACACTTGAGATACAGAATATGCACGAATAAATACACATTTATTAGATTAAACGTTTCTCTTTTTATTGAAAGCAATTTGAGATCTAGTTAATTATATTTTAAATTGTGTTTTCATTTGTTTTTTCATTATTTCCAAATGGTTTATATGTTGTTTTGATTAAAAAATACATCCTTCTATCAGCATCAGATTATAAATTGACACAGCATTCCACAGAACTCTGAATTACAACTTCATGCCATTTATTTCTAGGATATTTCTTAAATATGACGTTCCATTGAGGCAGTTTTTGGTCTGTTTTTTCAATAAATGACCCTTGAAGTGAGTGATTTCCCGTCCTGCAGCTGGAGTTTACCCACTGTGGACACACACTGTGGGTGGAGCTGTGTTTATCTTAGCCTCTAGAGTTTGATATTACATCCAGCACGTGATGGCGCAGAGCAAATACTACTGCACTGTGTCAGGGCTCACACCGACATCAGTCATGAATATTTAGATCGTGGTGACAGTTGTGCAGATAACATTTCTTCTCCGGGACATGTTTAAGAACATACAGTACATAAATGACATGTACAGTACCTGCTTCTGTGTATTTGAGCCCAACTTTCTCCTCTTTGAGCGGAGGCCACACAGCTTGGAGACGACCAGGGGTTCGCTCCTCTCCGTCACCGGGACTGGACGGCTCTGACTGCGAGAGAAAGCAAACAAAACCAAATAATAAAGTGAGATTATGACTATTTTATGCTTTATTCTAACTTTAACATGTATTTTGCTGTGTCTGTACATCATAAGACATAAACAACACAGAAGAGAGAAGTATTGTGAGGATTATTTAGTGTCGAAAGTAAAAGTTCCACATGAATTGATGAATCTAAAGCCAATCTTAATCTGATTTACATAAATACATGTGGAAGATGACTGAAAGTGATTTGAAAACATCAGATTTCTTGTTACAAATATAATCTAGACTACTTTTGAGGCCAGTGTGAATGCAACCATCGAATAGAAACTTTGTTAAGTAGAATAAAGCTGAATTATTTCTTTTACCAGTTGTAAGTGATTTGCAGTAATATTATCAGTATTTCTAATAATCTAATAATAATAATAAATATTAAACTTGTTTTAATATGGTTTTCACACGTTTTTTTGTTGTTTTTTTTGTGATAATATACATAACATGATTCGTACTTTCTCATTTCGGATCTTTTTCCTCACTGCATCCAGGTCCACTTTCTCTGATGGGTCTTTCTTTAAAGGTTTTGGTGTGAAAAAGGCTTTAAAGGCATCGAACGCAGCCTCTGCACTGGACACAGGCCTGGCCTCTGCGATAACCGTTTCACATTCACCCCGCGTAGCGTCGCTTTGTTCGTTTCCATCTTTCTGTTGTCCTTCCTCCGCTTCCTCTTGTTTTTCTCGGTTTAAGAACTGTGAGATTTGGTCCAGGAACGTCCCCCCGTGCGACAGGGGTTTAATCTGGGCTACGGTGTCGTGCTCAGGACCCGTAACCCCTTTCCTCAGGACTCTCAGGCCGCTGAAGAGAGCAGGACGCTGGGTGTGTTTGTCGGTGGGGGAGCCCGAGGGGGAGAAGGTGGCTCGGGTTAAAGTGGACCCGGCTGGAGGCTCACTGGACACCGATGAAGACTGGATATGAATGTTTGAAGTGGGACTTTCAGGCAGGTGTGAGGATGACTCTGCAGAAACTCTCTGGACCTCGTCTTCAAGAAGTGTTGGTTCAAACTCCTCTGTCATTTCCACTTCATGTTTTTCATCAAACTGACTCAAATGATCCGTAGCATTGTCTGGTTCAGTGTTTAAAGTCTCATCATTTTCCTTCTCATTTGTCCCTTGCTTCATGTTACATTTATAAACATCCTCATTCTCTCTTGATGCAGTGGACTCTTCCTCAACACTGCTTTCCTCCGCTTCATCGATTTCCTTCTCCGACTGATTAAAACTCTTTTCCGTGTCGTTTCCAGTTTTCAGCATCAGCCCTTCCTCTTCTTCATAAGACAATATGAAAGGTAACAAGTCCTCTCTCTTAAAGCCATTCCAGCATGAGTTTTCCTCTATTACATCCTCATTTGAATCTTCCGGAAAGTGTCGGAAAAATGTCAGGACGGCTGTCGACTGCTCCATCGGAGATCAGTAAACGACGATCGAAAATAAAGACGGTTGGAAGAAATGCTTAAATATGCAACAACATGCTTCTATGACTCTTAATTTTAGCGTTTATCTTGCAGGCATTTCTTAGTATTCCAGTCTCATGCAAATAAAGTAAATGATCCGTTTACCCAAACCTGTTTTTGCTCCAGTTTGCTGAGAATAAACTGATAAATCCTTTTCTTCTTAGAACACTCTTTTTTTCTTCTCACCCAGCAATAAAACTAAAAGTAGAAGCAGTTGTTAGTCTTGACTGGAACCAAAGAGTAATGGAAAAGTTGAGGTTTCCAAGATCTGACTCAGCTCGACTGCACTCTCAGTCAAATCCAAGTCTTGGAGCATCGCCGCAGCCTCTGAATTTACTTGTCATTCTTCACAGACTAAATGGTTATTCCTTAAGTGGCTGCCGGGGTTTGTGACAACGCCCTGACAGATCCGTGAGCCACGCAGGACGTCACCCAGAACAGATGGAAGGACACCACACCCAGAGCTGAGGAAGCAAGAAATCTCTCTCTAAATGTTTAGCTGGTAGCTGCTCTCAGGACAATTAGGTTTCCCTGAGTTTTCTGCGTGTTCTGAGCAAAACCAGAGCTAATCTTAGCGTCTTAGAGGAGACCCCACCGTTAAGCAGCTCACTTTAAACCATTGATACAGACATGCTTTGTTAGATTACTGCCAAATCATATAGAAATTACATTCGTTTTTAAGAAAGCTGTTGCTAATTTATGTTTAAAAGAGTTGCACACTTTAAAATTTGATATAAAAAGATAAATTTAACCCACCAACAAACTCCTGCATCATTATTTTATGTCACATTAACAGTTATTCATATTAGTGTTGTAATAATAATATACATTTATACTATATAAATACAACACACTTTCCTTTTAAAGTGGATTAGGTTACATTTAATCTTCTGAAAGCTTAGAGCAACATTTACATTCTCAGAGAAGGACATTCTGGCCTTAAACATGTTCTGTTTATGTAACAATGAACCCACATAATCTAATAGCATTAGAGCATTTACAGGATTAAAGAGCAGAATAACAGTCTAGCCTACATAAAAAACACAGTAATGCATGTATTCAATATGTGAATTTCTCAAATAAAGATTCAACAATTGCAAAATAAAAATACACAGGTCTGAGTTTGGTTTTTAACTCCACAGAGAGAAGGTTTTGGTTTTGATAAAAGGACAAGGAGGAGTTTCTTAAGTTGAAAAAAGGGTTATGGCTACTTCATATTAGAAAAAAATTTGAATATTGTGATAATGATATGAGCTGTAATATTTGAATGCTTTGAAATTAAAAGTCAAAGCAGAGACTAAATGTATGAATGAAACCAGGACCTTTTATTTGGACGACCACAGTTTGATTTAAGGCTTTGTTTGGACGAAGTAAATGTCCACCAAAACTTTGCATTTACAAGTCATTCTTTCTACATTTGAAGGAAACAAAAATGTGCTAAATGTGTAAATGATAAAGTATTTACTTGTGTGCTGCTGTGGATGTCAATGTTACAGTAAAATGTTTTTAGGGATATTTCTGTTGATGTTAGAACGTTATTTACTGTTAACAGGATGAAAACTAACCCTCAGCTCAAAGTTACTGTGTGTAGAAAGTCCGACGTTCTTGTTTCCCATTTATAAAGGGACATTTTAAAGCAAAGTCAATGCTTAAAGTTAGATATCCATCAAGATTAATCACTGGTTTCATATAATTACTTATTTATTTAATACTGCTTGTGCAAGACAAAATTATATTAAAATATGATCATAAAAAGTCCATTGTGTTTGTGCACAGTTGAAAAGCAGGCAGTAAGGGCTTTAAGACTGTAATAAACCAAGGTTATACAACGCACAGAGCTGCATTAAATCTCACTGTTATGTAACAAATGGAAACACAACATCCTTTGTCACACTGCGTTCATGCACGAGGCCTTGTCTTAAACCTGGACGCCTCCGAACAACCGCCCCAACCTCGTCGCTGTGGTTTGACAAGTGGGTCAATATAATCATGACTCAGCAGAAAGAGCCATATTCTCCCTGAACTCATATTATATCAAAGCGTAGATCCATCTCTGCAGGTTATAAACGCAGACCGAGGGAAGGCAGGTAGTAAATATTTGAAGGCCGGGTCGGGACGGTGTGAGTTAGGAGCACTTTACTCACCCACGGCTCCTGGGAGGGAGGCGGGGAGGGCGCCGGGGTGTCACTGATGTCTTCTTCAAGGGCAGTGATGTGTAAAAAGTCCACGTGTTTGGGCCGAGAGGGATGTGAGAGGGAGCTGCAGTAAGACAGGGACTCCTCCAGCTCCTGCTGCCATATCTCCTCCTGCCTCTGGAGGGCCTCGTCTGAGAAGGAAACGAAGGATAAAGCACTTTTAATTTGAATAAAAACTTTTGGGACGTGGGACTCTTCGAAAAGAAAAAGCAGAGACTTCATTTGGCTCGTGTTTTAGTTCAGAACACTTAAAAATCACTCTTCTCTTTTAAAACAAGGCAGAATTTAATGCAGATTCTGTATGAAACTTACAAAGAAATCTTTTTAAAATATATTCTGATTTGGTGTTGGGGTTTAGGTGGAGCCATTCTTCCACACACTACAGCACTGGATGTTCAAACTCTCTCCACGAATATGTCAGAGTGACCTTGGGGGACATATTAAATCCCACTTTGCCTCTGGTGGCAGCTCCACTGAGAGAGAGCGAACGGGTGAACGAAAGGCACATTGAACAGGCTCCAAAAGGCTGTGGAGAAAAAGAAGTGAGCTAAATTAACACTGTACATTCTTTATAGATGTGGGTTTTTTTTGAATAAATGCATAAAATGTTAATCATGAGTATTGTTTAATTTAAGATAAATACAAGCTAAACATGATCCGAAACAGGACTTTAAAGACTGTGGGAATGAAACAGCTCTACATCATGAAGAGACTTAGCATGAAGAGGCTTTTTTACACACATTTAACAAATAATTTTGAGATAAAAACAAGCAGAATTGTGGTCAACGTTAATAAGAGTCCAAAAAGTCTGCAGCAGAAAGGAGTTAAAGGTAAGATACACTTAAGGGCAACATTTTATTTTTAATCTTTATGCCAATTGTTAAACAAAACAGTATCAAGAATAGAAATTGTCAATTTTGATTTAACATAACCAGTAACTTTCAGCACACAGACAGTATTTTAACAACTTGAGGAAATGTGAGTGTGAACAAAACACTCAAACAGCCCTTGGAGAGTTTTTCCTTATAGTTTTCCTTTTCTTACACTTTTTTTTTCTGCATAACAAGCCTAACAACTTCCAAGAATATGTTTTGGCCATTCTAGTCCTCGTTATTGTTTTACTTTTGGTTCAGATGACTTGAATCTCTGTTATTTAAAGATAAATCCACATCAGGTGCCTGTCTATTTTACTCCTGACTGAACCCACACGGAGCTGAGGTATGTCCGATCAGCGAGGGGCCATTATTCACAGACTGGCTCACATCCCGGGACGGCTCCGGCGGCTGGAACGGAGCGGTGTGTGTTTAATGACCCCTGAGAGGCCCGTGCAAAAGATGAGACCAGACAGACTGAGGTCAGAGCGTTAAAACGTGAGAATGCTTTAATCAATGTTTAAATCTGACAGTCAGGAGTCAGCTTGTTCTTCCTCTGAATCCGTCTGCTCTGTCCTCATTCGGTTCACTTCACTAATCAACCACTTAAAGTAAGAGTTATGCACTTTTGGACACTTTTTTAACACACTTATCGGTTCAAAAAAAGGAAGCCTATTCAAAAATATAAGATGTTAACATGTTGAAAGCTTCTAAATACTGATGTAAATAAATAAAACTAGTCTAAACAAGCCTATATGAACAAAAAATAGTAAAATTATCAAGTTATTAATGTCTGAAACATTTGGAATGACATTTTTTTTATGATTTTATTATTAAAATATCTTAAACGTTTGCTCAATGTTGGAAATAACATCAAGCGAATCTCACCCGAGTTTCAGAGTCTTTTGTTCCGACTCGAGCGGGCTTCATGTGCATTTTTCAACTCGGAAAAAACGTTTTACCGAGTTCCCGAGGAGCACCTGAATGCACCATAATATCTTCCAGCATTTTCTGTGCAGCCTGTGACTCAACATACATCACAAAAGCAAAATGGCTGCTGTCCTGATGGAAGTAGTAGTGTAAAAGTATTAGGACTATTAAAAGTCTGTCTATTAAACCTTTTTATTAAGACTCTAAAGCACTTTTTATGTTAATTATGCAGTTTTAACAAAGACTAACAAATAATTCTGAAGAAAGTGGAAGAAAAAACTGCATAATGTGACACGAGAAAATAATTTAAAATACTTTTTGTTGATTTATATTTAAAGGATCAACACTTTTAACTAGAAAAAAAACCCTTGCAACTTCACAAGCTTTAATAAACCTATAATTACAGTATATTGGTATTTTACCTGAAGAGAGCAGATCAACATGACTGTCCTGTGTGTGGTTTGTTTCTGTTTGGTTGTGTTCACTCGTCCAGTCCAGATTTATCTTGCTGTAATTCCCTGATGCTGCTGTAGTACTTCTCCATCTGCCCTCACTGCACTCTGTCTGGATTTGGGGCAAAGGACTGAATGAGATGGGGGTCAAAAGAAGGGGCATGATGGGTGACTTGCCCTCAGAGGTTCTGGACGTCCTCGCTGATAAATCCGGGACAAAGGTAGTGTCTCTGTCTGATAAAACGGATGGTAATGGAGATTTAGAGTAAGTAGGATTTAATGGTAGATACTGAGGCCTTTTCCTTGTCTCTGTGTGTCGGTTATTTCCCGTCTTTGTTGATTTCCATGCCGTGTGTCCTCGCTCCATCTTCAGGGCCTGCTGCAGACTCTGGCTCAGTGCTTCACTCAGTGCACGAAGCTCCTCCATAAGCAGCGGCTGTTCATCACCCAAATCTCTTTCCTGGGACTTAGAGTCGTATTCAGGTAAAGGTTTTGAGATACGGAGCTCATCTTGGTCTTCTTTCATTAAATCCGAACTGGTAAGGCTCACTCGACGTATGATACCTTCCACCTCCTCGATTTTACCCATCACTCTCAGTGTTGCAGCCCGGTTTTTTATCTCATCTAAAGAGGATTCATCGACCGTTTGGGTTGTTTCGATGGAGACTGGACTCATTTTGGTACTTTTTCCTTCGAGAGATGTTTCGTTGTCATACTCGGAAAGGTCTGTTTCTGAACCACCCCACTCCTCTTTAACAGGTTTCTTTGTCGACGATGGAGTTTTTGTTGAAAAAAGAAGAGAAGATGGTGCATCCCAAACTGAAATGAGGTTTTGTAGACTATCATTTGTTTCATTCAAAGCTGTAGCTCTCCCAAACAACCTCTCTTTCCCATTACTTCTCTTTCTTTTGTTCACAGAAGTGCATAATATCGATCTGTCGTCCTCGTTTTCAAAAGGTTCTCCAAAGATAGAGGAGTTCATTATCCGGAGTTTGCTCAGTCTTCTTGCTTTGAGGGGATTTTCTGGTGCCATTTTGAGTTTATTCTGGAGGTTACCGGTGTAAATACGTCCCTCTGCTCTCCTTCTCTTTCTATACATCTGGGAAGTCGTCGATCTGAATAATTCATCCTCTGTGAAAATGTTCTGCTTGATCTTCGTCCCCTGTTGGTTGCCCATGTTCATAAAAGCCTGGCACTCCGAACACAGCGGTAATAACTCTGAAAGCCAGCGGATCTCTGAAGACTCATCGAGCGCTTGGAGAGTTTCTTTAAAGTCTGTAAGGCCCAATTTGTGAGAGCGACCCCGCTTCGGTGAGTGCGTTAGACCCTCCTCTTCGCAGTTTGAGGTCGTTCCAGTGTCGTGCTTCAGTGGAGGCTCGGAGACGGAAGACTGTCCTCCACAGAGCGAGACAGACACGCTGCTCTTCTCCAGGATGGGCATGTACAGGCGCAAAGTACTGTGGGTGCCCTCCATCATGACCCAAAACTGTAGTTTAGGTGTTGTTCCACAAACCACTTGGAGCCTAATAAAACAGGGTTACAAGATATTGAGGTGAGGGCAAAGCAAAGATGACTAAAAACATTAATGCAGCATGAATTAAACAGTTGTTTTGGTTAAATGTGGAAGTAACTACAATACAGTTGGTTTCGAAAAAGAAAAACGCAAGAAAATGTTAACATTTTATCGTGGATCTTAGTGTAAGTGTAATTTCACTGCAAAATCTTGTCATTGAAACATGTAAAAACTGTTTAACAAATGTTAATTCTGACATGAACAGTGATATATACAGTGTGTATCTCTCAATCAGTCAAAGAACTGCAGAAGACTTAAAAAAAATAATAAGTGCACCCAATGATTTGTTTAAAAACCTGACTGAACAAAATAATTACCAGAATATTTGCATAGGCTTCCTACAACCCATATCTTATATCATTATGATCATATGTTTACGAGCAAGAAAAAATATGTAGAAAATGTCAATAAGAGGGAGCCAGAGCTGCAGGAACAGATGTCTACTGTAATTACATATTCATCGCTGCTCCTTTGTCAGAATATTACAGCATTATGTTAAAAAAAGTGTTTCTTTGCTTTAAATATAAAATAGCCGAGTAAAGCCTAAGTTAGTGTAAATTAAATAAAGTCACAAAACAAAACTGGTGCACATTTTTCTATTGTTAACTTGTAATAATTAGAGTTGTTAATAGTGTAGTATGATTTGTTAGCATTAGAAAACACAACATTACTTTTAAAAGTACAAAAATCAATGCATTTTAACTCAAACTACATTAAAACATTTACATTAGACTCTACTTAACTACTGATCAAATAAAAATACGTACATTCACTTACTTTAAATGAAAGCTGTTGCATGCAGGAGACTTTTCTGCAGGATTTGCAGAGACGCTGAAGTCACACAAGTCGTCGTCCCGCCCACTTCATTGACAGACAGCACTTCAACCAATAGCAGCTCTCAGAGACGACTTCCGCGTTTCCCATTGGTTTAGAGGAACAAACGTCTCCAGGACTAATCCCAGGTGAAGAGAGGGGGCAAATTAACGCCCAGATGGCAGCCTTATTACTGTAAATGAATGTAATCCTCTTGACTTCAATCAATCTGTGGGAAGTAAGTTTGTTATTGTGATTGGTAAAAGAGTTTTCCAGAGTCCTGCGCATAAACATCAGAGGTTGTTGCTCCAGCTTGTCATTAATACAACGGGTCATGATTATAATTCGTGTAAGTATGACCTGGATTATGTGAATGACGTCTGCCACACAGGACAGCAGACTTAATCTAACCCACTGGGCAGCTGCTGTTACCGGGTTGTACAGGTTTGGGTGAAAAGACAGCTGCTTGTGTCATTGAAACCAAGCAAACAGACGCTGCGACACACGTCAAAGGTAATCTGTGCTGAGAGCATCCAGGGAATCTTATCCTTTGTGAGAGATGAAAAATATAACATTCAAAACACTATAAATTCTTGTCTTCCATTTTGGCATCATCTCAAAAAACTCTCAATAAAAGAGAAAACGTGAAATAAAAACATCTTTTTTCTTTTATTTGTCTGGGATTACTGTGTATCACCATCTCATGAATCCCTTCCTCAGCTTCAGTGCCTGTGTCATGTTATTGTCAAGCATCACAGACCTTTCATTTGCTTCAGTGGTTGTGCTGTAGTTCATAGTCTGACCACTAGATGTCAGTAAAGTCTTTGAAAGAAAAAAAAAAAAACATGGTTTACTTCTGTGTTCTGCTGCTTCTTCTGCATGTTTTCATTCACTCAAGGCAAACTCTTTTACAAACTCACTTCTTATTATCAACTATAAACTAATAACCTCCTCATTCTTAATGGAAAAGCACCAGAAGAAAATATTACTTATGAAAGATAATTTATCTCTAACACATTTAAGGGTGTGTCCACATTATTCGGTCATTTCTAAACAATCAATAACAATACTCTGAATTCACTGAGATGGATGTAATCATTTGTATGATGAGATGCTTGCTTGGTTTGACTGAAAGCCAAAAACCGTAAAACCTGTGGACATTAGTCTAATATGTGTACACAACCCAGACGCGCGCCGCATTCATAATCTGCTCCTGTCAGTTTCCTCGCGCCGTGCTCCACTCATTCATAACTTTACTGCGCGTCTTCAGACCGCTCCGCCATGCGTCACTGGCACAAAAGGCTGCGGGGAGTAATATTTGATCAAACACCCCTCTGTTCTCTCTGTAGGACGTTCAGCCTGGCAGCATCCCCCATCCTTATCTCCGTCGGCCCCGGGAGCCCGTCCCGTGACGCTCTGTCCATCCCCCGCTCCGCACTGCTGCTGGGGTCTGGGGCTGAGCAGAGAGGCGGGGGCGCGGAGGGGGCTGAGGGGGTAAAGGAGCGGAGGAGGAGGGAAGGGGGGGCTCTCCGGGCTGCCCTATATGGCTGTGGATGAGCTCTATGCTAATATCGGCTTGAGAGGCACAGCATCGCGTTTCTGCCGCCAGTCAGTGGTGGCTTTCAGAGTCTGAGCAGGCTCCTTCACAGCCATGGCTGAGGGCGGAGAAGGGGAAGATGAGATCCAGTTCTTGAGAACAGTAAGTAAAGCTCATTTCATGGGTGAGGGGGGCGTCCTTTTGTGCTCAGTTCCCTGTCGCCAATTTACGCACAGAGGCGGCAAGTGGACGGACCATCAGTTTAGTGGCGGCTCCAAGTGGCTTTACTGCGGAACTTTGGATAAATTGCTGTGTTAGACGTTTGGTTTTGCGCTGAAGTTGCCGCAGGTCGGGGGCTCCGCTGCACCCCCGGCCGTGGCACACACACCTGTCGGCAGAATGTCAATGAGAGCTCGTGTGCAGGTGCAAGGGCAAAATGATTTAACACCCTCGCTCCGAGCCATTGGAAGACTCGCAGCTTCTGATCTACGTGTTACACAAATCACATAATGTCCTGCTTATTCAGTGGCAGATATTTAAATGTGAAAGATGTTTTGTGTTTGGCTCAAAGGAGAAGAGTTTCAATAAGTTGTGCTCGCCCTCACGCTAACCCCCTGCGATTACTATTTTAGTTGTTTGACGCAGATTGCTTACGGTGGCCCTGCTCTATGTGGATATGCACAGCAGTAATACTTGTAAATGATATGACAGCTTGTATGTTGGTGTGGTGGGAATATCTGTCGCGGTTTCTTGGCCAGGCACGGATTATTCGCAGTGGCCCAGGTGTTGCACTGAGGGCATTGAGACCCAGTTAGGATTCAGTCAACGTCCGCAGCTGGGATTTGTATTTAAAACAACACTTCTTCTTCTTCTTTTTTTTTTTTTTTTTTATATGTAGGCTTATCAAACACTATTTCTAATGCACGTTGAAGGGCACACACACTACTCTCCCCTTTTATTTGATCAGTTCTTTTCATATTAAAGCTGTTTTTATGCTGTGTAATGCTTGTTGTCTTTGTGAAGCACAGTGAGTTCCCTCCTTTTATGAAATGTGCTCTAGAAACAAGACAATTTACTTTATATTTTCCATTATGGTGAGTGTCAAACTGCAGGCCCATGGGCCAAATACGTCCCTTTGCATTTATTTATCTGCCTTCTGGTGGTTTTGTGTTGTTAACATGTGGCAGTCTGTCGTTCGTAATAGCTCTAACTTATCAGAAAGGCTACGTTAAATTCATTTGTGTGATTTAAAATGCAGTTTGGGACAATTAGAACAATATTGTCGGCTTTTAATCTTATGTTTACAAAGTGAGGAGCTTTTTATCAATTTGAACTTTATACCTAATGCTTTTATTTTGAAAGGACTGCATAGTATTGATTTAACTCCAGAAGTTAGAAGTTAATGCTCATGTTTAGTGTGAATAAAAGACATTGTTTATACATGTTACAGTCAATTGATGGTCTTTTGTTTCCTTTTAGATTAAAGGGTTATTTATTACAGTCATTTGCACAACAGCCTATGATTCTAATTGGATTTATTAAAGCCCATTGACTAATATTGATATCGTCTCCCTCGTTGTGAACTCCTTGCAGAATAAGCAGAATAGGATGGTATCATTTTGACCCTTTAAAAGCACTTTCCAAAATAAAAACATACATTTTTCCATCCATTCATTTTGCATTTGCTCGACTCTGTTTAAAGGAACAGCAATCGATTAAGGAAAAAGCTATTGTTTTGTCATTATTGCGTGCAACATGCTTCTGCTAAAGGTTCACTGTTGCTAGGAGCACATTAAACATTTCATCTTATCGCAGAGAAAGATTTACAGTAACATATGCAAATGTGATTTTTATCGGAAATGCTATAACTCTGGCTTTTCATTCGACCATGAAGATTGGTGTTTACATAAATCCACAAATCTAAAGTGCATTAACATTGCATTAAAGTTGGTCGGCGATGTTTTGTCATACATAATTTACTAGTTTGGATCACTGAGCGTCTAATTACGTTTGTCGCTTTGATCAGACGAGTGGAAAATGGCTTTGAAACATCATTGATCAGATTGTGAGTCCCTGAGGCTTTGAAACTATTTGTGATGCCAGTGATACGCCGACCCTTGCCTCTCAGATTCTACTGTCACAATGGCATCCTGGTTATCTGATGACAACAGCTATTTGAGAGTGAGGGGCTTCCCTAAGGTCTACACAGCCTTGTTATGAAACCTCAGCGCTGAGAGAAAAGGCCGCTCATTGGGAACACTAAAATAAGAGCGCTAATTGAGGTGCATTACAGTCTAAAGCCTACATACAGCTGGCATGTGTTTTGTGAAGTAAAGAGTTGTACTTGCTTAATTGATGCTGTCAACAACTGTGTATGTACTCCACTGTGTTTGTTATTTGCTCTGTTTGATTTTTTGGGTGTGGGTGCCTTTATTAGAAAGAGTAGACAGTAGCTAGACATGAGGCAAGCGTCCAAACCAGGAACTGAACCCGTGTCCTGCTGGTTATGTGTGCTTTACCGGGTCAGCCTCTGAGGCGCAACCATAAAATAAATATACTTGAGATCATTTTTGACATTCTAGAACATACCCTCAGCAAATGCTCTCGGTCACGTTGAGTGACTTGAGCAAATACTTTTCCAAACAGACATTTTTCTCTTAATTTATAAATTTTATTCAGAGTTTTCAGTCTCATTTAAGTGTAAAAAAGTGGAAGTGTCATCATAGCCCTTTGTGAGAGGCTTTAATTTTATAAACCAGCCAATTTCATTGTTGTCATTAATGAAAACTCTGAAATAAAACCGATAGCACTCTTCATTATTAGTTTCAGACACCAAGAAGCCCTCCTTAATAACAAATACTTCATTAAACTGACTCAGAGTTTTTTTATTGGTCGTGAGATTGGACATTCCACAGGCTCTGGTTTGACCTGGTCTTGTCTTGCTCAGGTTTTCTCTCTAATGACTCACTCACGGTCTCTATTACTCTGGTCTTCTTCACCGCAACGCTATGTAAAACATTGTCAAAATGATCAATGGCGCATCTTTAATTTCAAATGCCTGCGCCGTGGACACCGATGTCGAGTGATGACAGAGGTCCGGACATTGTGAATCAATTCAAGCTCACCTTGCTGTTGATGTGTAACAGTGGGAAAGCTGGCAGTGATGAGAGATTATCTGTCAAAGGAAACAGCAATGAAAAACAACTGAGAGGATGAAAATGTTTCACCTCTGCCGCAAAGTGAAGACAGATCCCCTTCTGGTAACTCTAGAGTCCCACACTTCAGCGCTCACTCTCTCTGTCACGAAATGAAACACACAAAAGTTTCAATTACTCAACAGTCAGCATCTATGTCCAAAATATCAGCACTTTGAAAAAAACTGTGCCCTCTCCATACAAGTATTTCTCCTAAAATTGTTTATACTTAGCACCACATGACATTTGTTTTTTCACAGAAACTTATTCGCACTTAAACAATCTGCTTGTAATTTGTTCTGATAATCACAATATAATCAGATAATGCTGTGCAGTAAGTTTGTGTTTTCTGTCTTCTGATTACAGCAAACAGGTATATGCCTTACATTCACTGGCTTTACTGAATGTGATGCAAACATTTAGTGTGTTTTCTGTGCATTGATTTACTCAAGAATGTTTACTCTGTTTATTATTATTAGCAGCAGAGGTCTAAGCAAACCAGGGACCAGTTTGAGGCTGCAAGATGAAGGGAGGGCCTAGAAATGCTTGAATACAGATGAGTGAGAAAGCCTACATGTTTTATTTGCAAAAATAGATGTATTTTTATTGCACATTCCTATTAAAACAGGATGTAGAGATTTATCATTAAAAGTTATTTTTTTAATAGTGTATGTGGTAATGAATATGAGTTAAGATAATCATATACTCATATAATTTAATATCTTTGTCATATTTATCTGTATGACTATATAGCCTACATTTATCTCTATTTATTAAAAAAATAAAAATTATTTATTATAATTAATTATTATTTATTTCATGCCTTAGGCCCACAAAATCTATATAAATCCCTCTAAATAGTAAGACTGCTAAACCTATTTATTTATTTATTTATTTTATTTGTTTATTTATTCCGAAAATGTCCGGAAATTGTGCTTACGTTTCCAAAATCTAGTGTTTTAATTGGTTGCTAGGAGACCGGCATCGTCCAATCAGCAGCTTTCTAATACAGGAAGTCAGTAGTCCCACGTGACTGACAGGTGAGCGCATTTCCAAACAATTAAATGAACTACAGATGGAAAAAAACACACACTAATGTGAGTAATTTTGAAATAATTAGAAGATATTGTAACATATTGGATTTTTTTTTAATTTAAATGCGCAGACTTTTATTTAATCGAAGATGACACGCTAACGTTAATTAATCTAGCATTAGCCAAGGTATTAGTGGTTAAGTCTGGTCTTTGTTTAAATTCATTATAATGTTATTGTTAAATGACTCTCATAGTCGCATTAATTATTTGTTTAGCCATTGTTTACCATAGATTTGAAGTGGTATAACAACCCATTTTCGAAATACTTGTAACAGAAAGCTAACAGTGAAGCTAAAACTCCAAACAGTTCTTAAAACCCGAGTTAGTTTTTGATAATAGTGGCATAGAATAACTTTATCCTAATTGTGGTGGTGTTTGAATAGTTGACATATAATTTATTACAAAGCTGAAAGAGTTACTTAACCTTGGTCAACCAGGTGAGCACTTGTTACTCTGTAAAACCAGGTGTTCAAAGTCCTCCAGTAGCTGCTCTGGGCTTATTTGGAGTTTATGTTGTTCTGGAAGCCCGCTGCATACCAGGGCCAGGACTCTAGGGGTTTAAATTTAGCCTTTTTAAAGATGATGCTTCCACAGCACATACAGCTCTGCTCCTCTGACACGACAGCAGGCTACAGGCAGCGCTTCAGTCAGGGCCGGACGAGACCAATGACACTTTAACACCATTTTTATAGGGATAAAGAAGTACTTAAAAATCATATGCTTGATACCGCAGAGGAATATACAGCATTTTCCAAAGCTTAACAGACTTTATGATGCAGTTTTGGATCTAGGGGCGTGTTACACAAGACAACTGCATAATTCAGTGTGTATATTTCCACAAGGTTTCATTATTAATTGTGTCTTTAAACCATTTGAAATGTTAATAAGACGGGAAAGGAATGTAAGATAATGTTGTTACAGTACATTGAACCTGGATGATGTAAGATGTTGAAGAGTTGACACGATCTGACATGAGAAGAGTCAAGTGTCAACACGGATCAAGAGGGATAATTACAAACATACTCTACGTGAGAGTCATATTAAATATCCCAGTTCCCCAAATAAAACACGGTCATTAGTTTATTATTAATTCAATGTGAGAATGTGTTTCTTATTATTGACTTAAAAGAATGAGCAGTACTGTTTTGCAATTTGTTGATGAAAAAAGGTCCTAAATATTGCACTTGGATGTCCTTCCCAGAGTCTTTATTTGGAGCCGAGGAGACGGTGTTGTGGCCCGATGTAAAGCTTCCAGAGCTTGATGTAAATTGAATCAGAAGGATTTCCTCTGTATTGATTGAGCAACAGGAGAAGGCAAAGCATGCTTGTGTTGTTTGGCAGCAGCAGCTCTCTCCGTCAGCGATAAAGGTACTGGACAGTAGGTCTGTAGCCATCCCAGAGTTTACACAGCACCACAGCACTTTAGATTTAATCACAGCTACAGCAGCTCCATGTAAGGAACAAATGCAATATGCTATGTTTAATACTGCATTGATAAAGGATATTTGAATTATAAGTGTTTATATTGAACTGAAAGAAAACATACCCACATTTGTTGCTGTTCAAGTATTAATTTATGTTTTTACTTATTAAGAAGGTTTGAATATATTTTATGTTCTAATTAATTTATAAATGGAACCTGAGGGTTTGGTTTCAGATAAACCAGAGACTAACTCCTGATCCTTTACATATGTTTGTTCAGGAGATGTTCTGTATCTGTCTCTTTAATCAATTACAGGAAGCTGTGCAATTATTCAAAGAAACTGAGTGATGTAAACAGTGTGAAAGTCTATAGCTGTGTGGTCTGATCTGCTGGGAGTCGACATGTCTCTTAAACCTTAAAATAGCTTATGAAACTCCTATAAATTAATAAAAGCAGTAAGCCAGTTCAGCAGGGTGTGCATTCTGCAACTGCTTCTCTTTACCCCAGATTCAAAACGTTCCCAAATTTTGTGCCATTTCCCCACAAACCCAGTTCAGTATGTTGTAATATATTGTAGTGTAGTGTTTAGTGTGGGTCAAGCTTGAACTGAGAGTAGAAGTAGCAGCACTATTAAAGGCTCTTAACTGAATAATTACCTTCATTAACAGATGAACAGGTCCTCTGTGCCTGTCCTGTAGGTCATTAGCACCATTAGCCTCATGTTTGAACAGTCATGTGTTAACACTGGTACCAGAGGTTGTTCTGTACAAGCTGCTGGTCACTAAAAAGCACTTGAGCAGCTGGGTTTGAAAAGCTTTAAGATAATGAGGGAGGATGGAGAGAGCTGACTCACTGCTGTCGCTGACTAATAATGGTTTATCAGAAACAATACGTACAAATCCTTTCAAACATATTTTGAGCTGTGACAGTGGATGCACATCTCAACGTGAGTAAAGTATAATATAGTTTCTGCAGTGTTTTCACATGTTTTGTAAATGTTAATTGAGTGCCATTGGCATTCAGCTGAATATGCTGCAGTGTTATGGCTTTGTGAATGTTGTAACTCTCAGCTGTTTGAGGATGTATGTGATATATATATTTATATAGTGTACCACTCACATGGCCATTTAATCTGTGAGACTTCTGTAGCAGTTTACATTGATGAGAAAGTGCTCACCTTCACATTTCTCTCTGAGATGTTTGTGTCTCAAATATTTGTTGAGCAGACACAGCACTGATGGGGAATGAGCTGTCAGGAGCTGGGGGCTTAGGCGAGTAAAAGAAGCCCTAAGTTATCCTCAGGTGAATATCTCACTTCCCTGATCTCTGCACTACTCTCTCTCTTTGCCCCGTCTCAGCGCTCACACACAATGTTCACAGGCCAGCAGCTCGCGCCGCTCCGTCTCATCTCAGGATGATAGACTTTAGAAAGGCTCCGTCCCTGACCGGAGGCCTCCTGTTTCCCTGTGGAGCTGCTGAGGTGGGCGGTACAGCCTCGTGCACACGGGAGCCTCTATTATTCCACGCTTACATCAAGCAATATGCATACAAAGTAAGCCGAGAAAATCCAATTTGTTGTAGGAACACCATATAAATCTTGGAGGCTGTGATCCATAGCACTGTACTGCAGGGCAATACTTTCTTGACTGCTGAGTTTTATTTAGTTTCTGATTACATTGGCACAGATGTGGAATGTGATGCACAGAAGAAAATGCTAAGACAGTTGTGTCTGTTTAAAAGAGGAGTCTAATTTGTCCTAAAAGACATTAAGGACATTTATCTGGGGCTCACAGTGCCACAGAGATGTACCTTTAATGAAGAAAAGATTTTCCAGTGAATATTCTTTGAATATTTTTGAGCGATGCTGCTTTTTATTGAACTACACATACAGTATTATTTGCATGTAATATCCTAGGGCCATGCAGTTACAGTTTGGGTAATGTAGAGGTAGGCAGGTCATCCATTCTCTTAAACCTGGTGTCCACAATAGTTCTTCTTTTCTGACATTTTTTCACCTTTAAAGCAATATGTTTTTTTGAACTGAAACCAAAACATTGATTTTGTTTTCATTAATTTAATTTAATATAATAAATGTACTTTGCAACACCAGACTCACTCACGTCCCAGATTTTCTTTCACTATATTTCTCAAATGCACTTTCCTGTTGCCCCCATTGCTACTGTATTGTACATGAATGGTAATAACTGTGGAAACAAGACAGGTTGGTTTGCATCTGTTTCTGTTAAAGGTGGCTGACTGAGTGTTGGTGCAGGATAATGACAAGGCTGTTGTGTACGAGAACGGATTAATAAACCAAGCAGAGACACTCTGGGACCAGACTCGACGGAGCTCACCTGTCAAAATAAAATATAGCGGGTGTGGAGTTTGGCTCATTAGCTGTTTGTCACTCCCTGCTCCTGCTCTGTTGTGCACAGGTTTTGTTATTTCATTCTGTGTCTCCAGCCACTATAGAAAATCAATCATCATCAATTAAGTATTTAAATAGTGTTTTAGAGACTACCGCGGGCTGTTTTTAACCTCATCATGTTGAAGTTCTTGTACATGTCTGCTGTTTCTACATTGCTTCCAGCTAAGCTTCTCTAAAACATAAAGCTCAACCTGTACTTAGCACCCAGACTGACATTTATGAGAAACACGACTCCTGTGGCCAGAGCAATTTAGACAGACTACACAGCGAGACAGTGTGAACAAGGAGACAAACGCTCGGGAATTTTCTTAATTTGCTTTCGTACCTATGACACTACCTTCTACCTTTTGCCGTCCTGAAGTGAGCCTGTTGACGTCCAATGAGCATGTGCAAAGCATGCTTGTCAAAATAGCAGCGCTGAGGGATTGAACAGATTCACCTTTTCTCAAGTTCACATTGGTGGCAGTAGCGGCCGGGCTGTGGGAGTGTATTTGGCTCACGGGGCCACTGGGAGTTCTCGGGTTTCGGCTGTGGATGCATCGCGCTGCTCAGTGCCGTGACACCTGTTGCTGTCTGTCAGCGCTCACAGGACGGCTGCTGAGAGAACGACACAGAGGAGAAAACACGGGAGAAAACACAGGGAAATGGGTTTAAACGACTCCTAAAGAGCAACCCGTTCAAGCTCAGGTTGTAGTGAGAGGCGTGTGTTGTTTGTTTGGTCAGAAAGGGACCTGCACCTGAACTAAAGGCTGGTAAGGATGGGCAGGGTCAAGTTCCCACCCAGCCCTGACTTACCTCCTGCAGCAGTCCAGGGCCCTATACTTAGTCCTGGTGCTAGTCTTTAGCGGTCTAGCAGATGGTCCCACTGCTGCTGTGAGATTCACTGGATTCTTTGGCCTGGGCTCAAGTTAGCGACTCACACCAATCAAAGTCTCACAAGAAGTTTTATGTGAAACATGGTAGTTCATTAAAAATCTATTGATGAATGCTGATTTTTTTATGAGATCAAACTGACGTGTGTTGAAAGTTGACCTAAAACCGACTCACATCATTACACACGAGCTTGTTTTATTTAGAAGGAAGCTGGCAGAATCAAATTGCCTTCCACTGCTCGGATGTCTCAAAGACATCCAGTCAAACCCAATTATCAAAGTGCTGCCAATTTTGTTCATGTTTATTCTGATTAGTCTTCCTTTGACCTTGCAGTTTGCAAGTTTAGTTGCAAAGTTCCTCACTTTCCAGGCATATTTAAGAACGATTAAAACCTCTTTTATTTGAGTTTATTGTATCTTCTGTGTAGAGTGACCTATTTAGACCACATCTTGGTGACTTAACCCATCTCTAAATACATGAGCATGTTGTCTTATCTCTGATTATCTAAGTTTACGACCGCCATCAACTCCGTCTTGGAAAACCAGCTATAATGCTTGTTTCAAATGTTATGTTTATGAATCAAATCATTTACACTGCTAAAGGTACATTACATTTTGTTGAAATTTATCACCTGGTATTCGAATAACATCTACTGATAATGAACTGTTACCAATTTAAACCAGCTCCAAGTCCAACACAAATATAGTATCTGTGACGGTGCCAGGTCCCGCTGGTTTCGTAAGGCCATCAGAATTCAACCTGCTGTTTTTATTTGGTTTAAGAGGTGGAAAGTCTTTGCTTGTCTTGTCCCCATATTGACTTTCTCCATTTACTCCTGCCCGAAACATCAAGTTGTGCTTCCTCCACCATCTCGGGACGAGCGGGGAACTGCGGCACAGATTTAGTGCAGCATGGAATGATTTTTTTCCTGTAATGACCTCCTCCCTGAAGCTTGTACAAGACACTGTAAAAAAAGACTTAAAGCTGATGATGATTAGTTTAGAAATGCTTCCATCCCACCAGCTATACCCACACACTTCCTTCAAACTAATACTACTCATTTGTAGATTTTGAATTTTATTACCACTTCCTGAGATGGTAATTACTGCTCTGCCTCCAAGTCATTTTTAAATCTCTGCAGGAGGAGGATGGACTAGGTTCAGATGCTGCAGTAAAAACTCTGTGTCTGTGTCTTATTCAGAACAGTAATATTATTAGCAGTATTTTCTGAACCTTTACCATTGAATTGAACGTTTGATGCATGTTTATTGTTTAGAATCCGGGGGTCTTTCCTGAATCGGTGGGTGCTGTGTCTGAATCTGTTGAATTAATGCTGCTGTGAAGGCGGCGGGAGCCAGAGCCATGGCAACCATCGGCTGAGGCCGGTGTGGGACGTGAGCTGAGCAGGAGGCACGCTCACACACACGAGCACAAAGAAAATCAATATCTATCTGTGTAGCTACATCGTGTGTTTCTCTACATGTTTATTTTTTGCCGCACCGACCGAATCAAAGCCCTCTTTTGTGGTTTCATGTTGTGACTTGTTTCATTTTTAATATTTTAGCTCTAGGGTCTAAATAGTCGGAGTTGTGTGGATGCTACTTTTAACGTCAGAAGTTGAGCTGATTTTTTTACTTTAACATTGGCCCAATGCACAATGCTCATTAGGGCTGTGCAATTAATCGAATTTTCAATTTCAATTTCGGCTCTCAACTATCACTAAACCTGATAAAAAAAAAGATTATTACTTATTTTTATTTATAACATTTTGATCTTATTTATTATTATTAGTTATTACTATTATTATTATTATTATTATTATTATTGTTATTATTATTATTTTATTATATTATTATTATTATTTATTATTTTATTTTATTGTATTATTATTATTATTATTATTATTATTATTATTATTATTATTATTATACTTAATATTATTTCTGTTTATTTTTTAAGCTATTTATTTATAGATTTGAAAATATTATTTATTTTAAGGAAGTTCACTGTTTTGTTCAATAAATCCAACATATTTCCAAAGTCATTGAGTAATCGTATAAAATAATCGTGATTTCAATAATGACCAAAATAATTAGATTAGTTAATTAATTAGTGATTGTGATTTTTTTCATAATCGAGCAGCCCTTTTGCTCATTATGGAAAACTAATAGTGAGTGTTATCTTGAAAGTTTAACAGTTTCAGAAATTACTACAACAAGCCATGTCTTTGAAATGTTGCTCTTTTGACTGAAAGTACTGACTGATATTGACACCTACTTTGTAATAAATAAAGTATAGTGTCTTTATGGCTGTTTAAAAGCTCACAAATATCCTTCCAGGTCATTAACGCTTTACAACAACAGCATCATTATTGTGTATTTACCGCTGCTCTGTCTCTGGCAGGACGATGAAGTGGTGCTCCAGAGTGTGGCCACCATCCAGAAGGAGCACCGCAAGTTCTGCCTGGCCGCTGAGGGACTCGGAAACCGGATCTGTTACTTGGAGTCCACCTCTGAGGCTAAGGTAAGAGCAACTCCATTTACAACTTCTAAAATCCAATCAGCAAAGATGTCTTCATAAACTTGAGTAAACTTGGTAAAATAATTGGAGATGTTTTCTGATGAGTGATTACTTGATCATAAATAATATGTTAAAGCACACAAGTTGTAGCCCTGTAAAATATACATGAAATATTTCCCAATTAAAAGTGTTGTAGTGTAATTAATGGCTGCATCCAGCAGTGCAGCAGTGGTGCTTCTTGGCAGCCTCTCCTCTTGATGCAGTGTAAATCAAAGAGACACTAAAACCAGTAGCCTCATTCTGTCGGTTTCATCCGCCTTTGTAAAGTGCATACACATAGCTATTCAGTTAATTAGATAAAGACCTTCTCCAAACGAAGGCCTGGGTGGTGCTCTCCACTGCAGCAGTCCTCGTTTACGTCCTGGAGCCGTAACTAAAGCAGTGTTTATGGAGATCATGGTTTTAGTAAAGCTCTTCAAAGCTGCTGTTAGTGACCAAACCTGATAAAAGATCGTATGGAATATGTTAAAGAGGCAATAAAAGTAAATATTTGTCAAGTTTTTCAGTGTACATGAGCAGAGAATGAACAGAAATACTCATGTGACAGTTGTGAGCTTCTCAGTGACATGATTATTGCCATTTAATTGTGTTGTGGTTACAATATCTCGAGCACATCATGTATTTTTACGCTGTTATTAATATAGCATATCATTTTATGCTTGTTTGACCTGGCTTTACACTTCCTTTATGTGACAGGGTGATAATCATATGATCACAGCCATAAAAGTCCCCAACACTAGGTTGCTATGTATTTGCGAGCCGTGCATTTCCAGCTGAGGCTGATTGAAGGAAAGTATTAAGTGATAAGACTTGACAGACATGTTCTGCTTATCTTAAACAAACTGCTGTATTAGTTTATATGATATGAACATTTACTTTGTGGATGTCACCCCTTCTTCTCTCACCTGGGGCAAATATATGACTTTTGTTTTCAGTGTGGAGCTTGTTGTGCGTTCACTGTTTAAAGGGTGGGCTTCAGTTTGACTTCAGTGTCACAGTTGAGCAGCTGTCATCAACAACAAACAGTTCAGTCATGATTTGTGGTTTGCTGTTGTTAAAGAGCAGACTTAAACGCTGCAGCAGTCGAGTTGACATCATGAACTTTGCACAATCTACTGATAGTGTTGCTGATAAAACTTTTTTATTTGATTATTTAATTGTTCCAAATGAGCACAGACTATAGATGAATCTGTCAGCTCTGTGTAATAACATTTGGTTTTAACTGAAGCCTGACTCTCAGTGAAACCACTGCTGATGTCTGTAATTAGTTTTCACTTTTTTCTTCAAAGAGTGTAATTTTTAAATTTCCTTCATTCATCAAAGTTGCTCACTGTATTGTCTTCTTCACTGTAACCATAGAGAGGGTGAAGTCTATTTGTAGCACAGTGAAAATGTTCAGAAAGCTAGAAACCCTGATTTGTTTAAAGAGAAGTTATGGCTGATTAATCCTGTTTAAGAGGTTAATCCCACCAACTGGACTGAAATAAACGTAAAGTAAAGTGAAATGTCTAAATTACAGGTAAAATCATATGCATGAGGTGATTTTTATGTTGATTAAAGCCCCAGACTTCATCTCCAGGTTAAATGTATTTGCTAAAGAAGCCAGGAGCCTTGTCTTGTTGTGAACCTGTGTGATGCTCCCTGTCTTTACTTCATAAACCTTCAGGATCTTCTTCGTCCGTCGCTGAGGAGGCAGAGTGAGCTTCAGCGCAGGCTATGCTCATTATCACCTGCAGCCTTTCCCTCTGCTCACATTTCTCACTTCACTGCAGAGGTCAGAGGTCAGCTGCTAGTGTTACTGAGTCAGGCAGTCGCCCAATGCATTAAATCACCCCTTTCCTTCTGCGCTCGAGTTCAGCAATGAATATTGTGTAAATTGGACTGTTGTTATTTAATAAAGATCATATTAATATTCATTATGTCGAGGTCAAAGATGTTTGGCCGATCAACACCGGTTTATACAAATGTGACGGGACACTGTCGGCAGCTTAACCTAACGTTGACTGTTGTCAGTATTTTTATTTTAATCAACAGTGCCATCTAGCACTTTTCAAATTAAATGAACTTTTATGTTGATACAGACAATTCAGCCATGGACCAGTCTGCTTTAACCAGAATCAACACTTGAAAAAAGAGAGAAAAGAAAAGAAATTTGGACAATTAAGACGTTTGTCAGTGTCTTATTGATTTATCGATGTGTCAGGTGAAATATTTTAATACATTTTGAGTGAAATCTTTGGTCTTAAATATTTGAAAGGAAGCTGTCATTCCTGCATTGTCTTAAAAGAAGTACTTCCTGACGTGTCCCAAAGATATCTCGCTCTAAAATGTTAGAGTAGATCACAAAATGACATTGAACATCGAGTAGATATTTCTGCCACATTGACTTCTCTGATATAATATAACGGGATTAAGAATTTGATGGTATGGAGTCAGTAGGATGAGCTGAATCAAAATGTCCTCCTCTCTTTTGCATATTCTCATTTCCCTTTTCCCTTCTCCTGCTGCAGTATGTTCCTCCCGACATGTGCATCTGTAACTTTGTGCTGGAGCAGTCTCTGTCAGTGCGGGCTCTGCAGGAGATGCTGGCTAACACTGGGCAGAGCAGCGAAGGGGTGAGTACTCGTCTTCTTCTCACTGATCTGTGTAGTTCTCTCTGTCAAAAGCTCACAAACGCACCACTTCTTACAAACAAATACAAGCTCAACTGCGCAAATCAATGTGGAGACTCTCTGTAGCACTGTTTGATATTCTTTGTCCCACTTCTGATAATTAAACCTGTAACAATAAGGCAGTTAACAAAGCCATAGTCACATACTGAACAGTGCATTTTAGTCAGTGATGCTCATAGTGTCTCATTGTGTCTGTTCAATCACAGCCACTCTCATTTATAGGATGATCTGCTTCATTTAAAGAGAGGAGACTCATTGTCATTGCTCTTTATGTCATTCATTTTCATGTTTGAAATCTCCAGGAGATGTTTTCCATTGTACAATATTTTCACTTGAGTAACACAGGTTAATAAGGTCAAATCTCAGCGAGTAGAACGTAGACAGACCACAGCTCCTGATGCTCTAATCCAGGAGCTGTAATTGAATTCTAAACGGTAGCTGTCTCTTCCATTTTGTGTCACGCATTACTGTTAAACAAAAACAGATCAGAAGGCTCTGATAATGAAAGAGCATCTGAGGACAAGAAAAAGAGCAGAATTATCTGTGAGTGCTTTGTTGCCCTTTATTCGTCCTGTTCATTCATGATTGATGCTGTTGTACTTGAGTAGGTAAGTAATCAGTGACTCATTGGGACTTTGTAGTAGACATGACAGGTTGTGTTTGGGTCTAAGTAAGAACCTGGTCAGATTCATTCATGTTTCTGAGTGGTTAAAGTGTCATTTATCATTATCATTACAATGTAGTGTCATTTCTTCAAGGGGGAACTGTCCTTTTTTTTTGGAGAAATTCAGAACCCTTCCTCCTTTTCTTCAGTTTAAAAACGAGCCAAAAACAAAGAGAAAACAGCGCTTCTTTCTTGAAAGACTAGTTCCTTACATTTACAAGCAATTCCCTTCAAAAGCTCACTTGTCTGTGGTGTTTTATCTCTGTTCCATGAGGAGACATGTGGTCTGTATTGACTGTCAAATTCTCTTTCATTTTAATGGAACTGAAATGAATTTGACAGACCACTTGTGTCCTAAAGGAGCAGAGATCACAAAGGTCATTGTAGCATGGGTCGTTGCAGTGCAGTCAAAGCCATAAGAGAAACCTCAGCACAACACAGCATTGAGCTTTGTTTTTGAGAAAGACTCGGTTCAAAGAACATCACCAGAGATCTGTGCTGTGCTGGGTGGCTCTGGCCCTGACTGTACTTTAATGCATCACAGTGTCCAGCTCAGACAGTTCTTAGTGGGGCCCTCTCTGCTGGAAAGTCAGGTCTGCATTGTTATTAGCTGGGGAGCAGATTTGTATTGTAGTCAACAATGCAACACTGTTGGCTGGCCTTGTTTGGCAGTACAACACTGTTTTGGCTAGAATACAACTCTGATGGCACGGCTAATAAATCATCCTCCCCAGTTCCTGCAGGAAGGGCCCATTTCTCTCTCTCGTTGCTCTCACGTTGTGTAATTGATTGCCACACTTCCAAATAACACATTCTTTTCATTTGTATTTGTGTGTTACTAGAGTGCTGACCATGAAAAATGGGTAGGTTCATTGGTTTGCTCATCCATCACGTTGTCAGTCTGCATGTCCATTTTACTGAATGCTGAACAAAGGCTTTACCTTCACTTCAAATGAAAGTGTCTGTACTTTCTCATGAAGTCCTGCCTATTTCTCGATTGTCATTTAAAGTTCCTTGATGTAAAGTTTATTATTTCCGGCCCAGACATGATGATGGTTGTTCCTGCAGATGAAGGTTTGAAACAATGTTGAGTTTAATTTCCCAGAGTCAGGAGACATCATGAACTTTGTATTTTTTATTACCATTCTTTAATTTACGGTGGCCCTAAATGTAACTTGACATTAATTTTTGTGGTGACTGTAAAGTTTTCACCACAGATCACTTAACCAGTCTGGAGACAATCAATTTTCCAGTGACAGGCCCTAAACCTTAAATTATGACAATCTTGAAATAGACATCCATTGGTGCTGTCGCTGTGTGCACATAATTCAAATGTTTGCCTCGTCTCATTCAGCACTTTTACGTCATAGCATCACCCTCTTCACTGTGAGGACAGCCTTCAGTTAAAATACAGTAATATATATATATAAAGATAATCAATAATTATTAGTTATTAATACAAAGGACCTTAAATCCTAGGTTTGAAAACTCACTTTGTGTTTTGGGTTTGCAGCTCTGTTTTCTCTGGGTTTGGTCTAACATTATTTCATCTAAATGGTATTGACCTGAGAAAATGTCCTGAAATCTGTTCTGATTTCAGAATGTTCACGTATTAAACCGTTTAACAAATGTTCTGTTTCCAGATGAATAGATTTTAGTCAAAGTGTGTAGTTATGTTTTTACTTTTTACAGCCCTATCAGATGAGATAGTACATGTTACATGTTGTTATGAAGTTGATGTAATGGAGCATGACCTCTGTGTTAATAATGACTTGAATGTGTTCTCTGAGTCCGTTCATCAGATGGCACTTGATAAACGAGTCTGGCATGCATCTCCTCACCATGGCTTTGAAATAAATGATTACTTTGCATTTCCCTAAGGCTCTTCTACATAAACGCCTGATGGTGAAGTGAGCATTAATGTAAATCACTTAGTCAGCTTGTGCTGTGCTCAGGATACATTATAATTAACTATAGTTTTATGGAAAAAAAAGTTTTCTGATCCAAATGCAATCCTGTGAGTTTCCCACAGGTTCAAGGCCTTTAAGGAAGAAAAACATATTGTTTACTTTAAGAGTACAATATGTGGTTCAGTGCTAATTACTAAAACTCCAATTTAAATGAATCAAGCTGCAGTGAACTCTTGGTTCTGTTGCACACACTGTTTCTGGATGCTAATTACTGGCTTATTTAAAAAGAATATTTTTACTTGAGTCAAACAGCAGTCATCAGTGTGTAACATTATCAAGTGTCTGAAAAAAGAATCTATAAAACATTCAAACGTTACAAAAGCCAGCAGTGAATTGTATTGATTTAAACCCAATGTTAAAGCCCTCTCACTCGTCATATCGCTCTTGTGAATGTAAATAAAAGTGAACCAAACTTCAGTCCTGTCTGCTGATGACGGGAGGGGCATAGCACCAAACCAAAGGTCACAGTTCCTTCAGTGATGTGTCAGCATGAGCGCAGTCCTGAAATACCAGGCTGCCTCTCTGTACCCCTCAGTCCCAGCTGTTGCTGGTTACTCTTCCCATTTGTCTTTTTATCAAACCCTCCATTTCCTTTTTTTGTCTCTCATGTGAGAGAGCCACAAGAAATGAATGTCTGATCAAACGTAGGGACAGTCTGGAGTTGCCTTTTGGGCTTTGTGCCCCTTCAAGCACACAATATACCTCTAAACAATAGAAGCAGTCTGTGGTGTTACTATTGGATAAACACTTAGCTCTAGCACACATCTATATCATTTATTCATGTTTAAATCAGGATAGTAAAGCTCTCATGATACTGACATGAATAGTGGTGCAGAGAGTCCAGTAGTGTACATTCAGCCTGATTTATTCTGGTGTTGATTCTTTTTTCACTGCCACTAGAGGTTGATTAAAAGGGTAAGTACCTTTGTTAACTGTTGATTGGTGGAAAACAAACACCTCATTCTTTTTTACCTCGTCTTCCACGTTTTCTCTTGACGGAGCGAGTACGTGTTGTTCTTGTTTGTTACAAGAATGAGGCGTGATGTTTGACTGTGATCAGTGAGTGTTATCATCCTTTCGTTTGCCTGCTGTTGGGACTTTACAGTTTGTTTTCTTACAGACATTTTTCACCTGTTGAAATAGTATTTATGTGGATGCTAGAAACATGATGAACTTTAATACATCTGCAGGTCAATTTAAAGATCCTCTAAAATATGTAAAAAGTTTGTCTTTTCTGGCAGGCGGGGCAAGGAGGTGGACACCGGACCCTCCTTTATGGTCATGCAATCCTCTTACGACACTCCTTTAGTGGTATGGTAAGTCAAATAAACAAGAAAAAATCTGAAAAAAAAAACCCTGGGCACTTTGTGTTTCTTTACTGACCCAACACTTTTATTACCAGTATCTGACCTGTTTGAAGACTTCAAGGTCTCTGACAGACAAGCTGTCATTTGATGTTGGACTACAAGAAGATTCAGTCGGTAAAGTACACAGTTTCATTGGCCTTTTACACTTTCATTCAATTATTCTCAGTTGAATTGCCATTTCAGGTTCACCTCCACCTTGACAGAAATAGTGCGTTTGTGCGGTGTAATTGTAGTGCCACATTTTGACATTTGAAGCCTTGAAATCCCTAAAGCCATTACTCATGTGGAAAAGTACTTCTCTAGTTTCTTTAATGACTTCAGCCTCAGAGCGGTGCTAAAATGTCAAATGTGTTTTTGTTTTGTTGTTGTTTTTTATTTTTTTATTTGGATTAATGTTTGTCCAGGTGAGTCTTGCTGGTGGACCATCCATCCTGCCTCGAAGCAGAGGTCTGAAGGAGAGAAGGTCCGCATCGGAGACGACCTGATCCTCGTCAGTGTATCAACAGAGAGATACCTGGTAGGCCTCAGTACTTCTCTCAGTATTTGTCTCCACTAGGTCAGAAATGGAACCACTTGACCATTATTATTCCAGCAAGAACGTGTCTGTGCTCTACCTTTAAATAAAGTAGTATAATTTATTAACACAGCATCTGCAGCTGTTAAGATGAGTTAAATTTGTTTATTTCTCTGTTGAATGTTTGATCTAAAACCTAGAAACTCTGGACAGTATGCAAAACACATAGAGAGACCTATTTGTTTTGGTTTACTGTCGTCTCGAAAAGCACTTTGGAAAGTTTAATAGCCTCCTGGGAGCTTGGATACCTGTCTCACTCCAGCAAACTCACAAGTGACAAGGCAATTCAGGAGAAAAAACTTCACACTTCTATCTGTAATGGAAATCTGATTAACTGTGAAGCTATCTGTCTTTTTTCCCTCTTTTTCATGGATGCATCAGTCTGGCTGATGAGCTTATAGTTAATGCTCTGTCCCTTATGCGCAGCTCTACACCTGACCTCAATTAACTTTCTCAGTAAAGAAACAGGTGAGAGGAATGTTAAGAGGGAGTGGAAGAGGAGGAAGATAACACAAGCAGAGGGACAGCAACGTGCATTGGATACTCGCTGTAATTTATTTTTTAGTGTCTGCTCACATTTTTTAGAGAAAGGTGCAATTTTAGCAAACCCAGAAAAAGATGAAAATCACAGAGGGTTCGATGCAGCACTTTGTCTCTTGGGTCAGCAGTTTTTCTTTTTTCCTTTAAGGCAACAGTCACGATGCAGACATATTCATTTATTTAATGGTTCTCATCTGTCCAAAATGAGAAACCTACATTTAGATAAATGGAAATGGGCCGTCAGCTCATACAAAGATGTTGCTAAAGGCATTTTATTCTCTTGTTTCAGTATTTTGTGGAAAAAAAGCCATTATCTTGACACTCCAGCTGTGTCAGTGTTTGTTTTTAGCCTTACAGTGAATGGTCCCTGACACCAGCTGTTTTAATCTCTTTTTGTGTGGTACTTTATCTTATACAAAATATTCAGTTTTAGAGGTGCCTTCTTCTCTTTGCAGCACCTCTCTATTTCCAATGGGAACTTCATGGTGGACGCCTCCTTCATGCAGACTCTGTGGAACGTCCAGCCGACCTGCTCCTCAGGCAACATGGCTGTAGGTACGTTCAAGGCACCCGCAGCTCCAGGACACTGTTAATATACAAGTTTAGGGGCTTTCTTATTCTACAATCCTCATATCTGTTTATTCTAAGAAAGCTGTATCTGAGTTTTTGCAAAAAAACAACAAATTAGGCAATTCTGAGAAATTTAACCTATTTCCAAGCATTTTTTTCAACTTAAAATACCATTAATCGAACGTCATCTTGTTTTTGTGTCAGGTTATTTGATTGGCGGCCATGTCATGCGGCTTTGCCATGGGCATGATGAGAGTTTGACCATCCCTGGAGCCGACAAGAGTGAAGAGGAGCAGAGGTCAGCTATACAAACATTCACTTTTATACATTATACATATACTGCATGTCACCAACACTGTGGAAATAAATACATTCATCAAATCAAAGGAAAAACATGTTTGTAACCTCTTTTTTTAACCACTCATCTGTCTTCTTTTTAACAATTTCTTTTGTCTACATTCTTGTTAAGGCATATTTCATTTTAATAACATTATCAGTGATGTTTTTGTTTTCAGAATAGTGAACTACGAGGCAGGAAAAGGAGCATCGAGGGCCCGCTCGTTGTGGAGACTGGAGCCTTTGAGGATCAGGTGAGATCAGACTCATAAAGGTAAAACTCTGCCTCAATAACCTGCACAGAGGTAGCTTTATTTAAGCAGGACGTTTTGTGAACCTGTGTTTTGTCTGCTGTAACACCTACTGTGCAGCTGGTTATATATAAATGTCACCTCTCTTACTTGGAGCTGTCACATCCAATTAGAGAGATGAGTCCCACAGAAGGAGGGTTGTTTCTTTTCCAATGCACTTGTCTTTCTTCGTATCTTCTTTCTCCTTTTGAACCGGCCGCCCACGCTCTTCTCCTTCAGTCACGTCGTCTGCTGCTCTCTCTGGGGCCTGTCACAGTTTGTAAAGTTCCTCTTTTTGGATTCAGAAACAATAGAAGTCTATATTTGTCGGAGTTATTTCATAAAAAGAGCACCTGGATGAACCGTCACAGCTCATAATAAGCATATGTGCAGTTCACGGCCCCTTCATGTGTGGGAACAAAGCTTTATTTTCACGTTTGACTTTGTTTAGCTGGAGCGGTAGTCACATCCGTTGGGGACAGCCTTTCCGACTACGCCATCTCTCAACTGGTCACTATCTGGCCCTGACCGAAGACCGAGGACTGGTTTTGCAGGACAGAGAGAAGTCTGACACCAAGTCCACCGCTTTTTGCTTTAGAGCTTCCAAGGTTAGACTCACTGTTCATTATTTTGTATTTATTCAATTATTTAATCTATGATAGTCATCTTTCTTATAAAATACTTTCCTGCCAGAAAAAGTGCCAAATAAATTTACCTGACTACTTCATCAATGGTTCCTGAGACACCTCTTAATGAGCCTCACTTCAATGATCTGACCTTTTCTGAGTTATTGAGGAGACAACGCAGTAAATGTTAAACCCTTCACTTCAAATTATTTCTTTTTCTCTTTTGAAGGACCTCCTAAGCTTTCTATTGTGTCATTTAAACATACACTTAGTGCTAATATTTAAGAAAGTAATACAAGTTAGGTTTGAACAGGTTTTAGATGGATTTGAACAGGTTTTAGATGATATTAGATTTTAGCTACAAAAAATAACCTACTACAACCTGTTGAAATCCAACTAAAACCTGTTCAAATCGGCCTAAAACCAGTTCAAATCCATCTAAAACCTGTTCAAATCAGACTAAAGCCTGTTCAAATCATCTAAAATCTGTTCCAATCCATCTAAATCCTGTTCAAATCCAACTAAAACCTGTTAAAATCCAATTAAAACTTGTTCAAATCGGACTAAAACCTGTTCAAATCCATCTCAAACCTGTTCAAATCAGACTAAAATCAGTTCAAATCATCTAAAATCTGTTCCAATCCATCTAAATCCTGTTCAAATCCAACTAAAACCTGTTAAAATCCAATTAAAACTTGTTCAAATCAGACTAAAACCAGTTCAAATCATCTAAAATCTGTTCAAATCCAACTAAAACCGGTTAAAATCCAATTAAAACTTGTTCAAATCGGACTAAAACCTGTTCAAATCCATCTCAAACCTGTTCAAATCAGACTAAAATCAGTTCAAATCATCTAAAATCTGTTCCAATCCATCTAAATCCTGTTCAAATCCAACTAAAACCTGTTAAAATCCAATTAAAACTTGTTCAAATCAGACTAAAACCAGTTCAAATCATCTAAAATCTGTTCAAATCCAACTAAAACCTGTTTAAATCCAATTAAAATCTGTTCAAATCTGAGTAAAACCTGTCACAAATGAAGATGAAATCTCACATTCAAAATTTCATCTCCTTCAGCCCCTGAAAGTATTCTTATTAACTATAAGTACCATTATTAACCCTCACCCCTTTGAGTTTGACACCACTGAGGCAGTAATGTAGCAGATCTAATGATGAGCAGTGTCCTGAAGGCTCATGAAAACACTCAACTGCATCATTTAATTAAATAAATAAGTAACCTTTCCTTTTGTTTGTGATTGTTATTTATCTTTCTGTTCATGTGTGTAACCACAACAGGAAAAGGGTGACACTGGCCCCAAACGGGACATCGATGGCATGGGTGTACCTGAGGTCAAATACGGAGACTCTATGTGCTTTGTCATGCATGTGGCGACAGGACTGTGGCTGTCCTACCAGGCTCCTGACGCCAAGTCATCCCGCCTCGGCCCCTTGAAAAGAAGGGTACGTGGGATTATTTTAGAGAATATGAAGAATGTGACACAGCTTTTGAGAAATCGATGTATTTTGGTATTTAACTAAAGCAGCCTGGCGTATCCAATCCCTTATGCATTTAAGCTGTATTTATTGTATAATTTTATCTGTAAAGCAGCAGTCTCACCAGTTCAAACCTGTATTCTTATTTCACATTAATCACAGTTTAAATGTTTACTTTGGTCTGATCTTGAAGCATTGTCTGTAAACTGGAGACAACAACACGCCTCCATCGAGTCATAATCTACGCCCATTAACCCACAGCCCATTAAAAGTGATAATGGTCAAAGTGAAAGGGTCACACTTAGTTTTGGGTGAGACATTGGGATTAGGGCATCACAGGGAAGGCTGTTTACCCCTGGGCAGAACTCCAGGAAAACAAGTGCCACCTCTGTCTGGCGCCAGGCTGGCCCTGCAGCTTTGGCAGAAAGCCATTGCACCTGACGGTGACTGGTGGTCAGCTTAGACCCCTGCCTCTTCCATCTTCTTAATTATGTTATTTAATTACACTTAGGTTTCACTCAGCATTGCTTTTGACCTTCTATAGATTTGGTTTTCACATGTCAGAGCTGCAGTTATAGACACAACACTGTATTTACAAAGTAGACATGACCAGAGCTAAACTATGTTGTATCTAGTGTGAAATACTGTATAAGACTGTGTTTCTACTGCTACAGGCCTGCTTGCATTCTGAGGGCCACATGGACGACGGGCTGATCCTGCAGCGCTGTCAACACGAGGAGTCTCGCGCTGCACGCATCATCCGCAACACCACCTTCCTCTTCAGCAACTTCATCAAGTACAACAAACATTCACATGTGACATCCACATTCACACAGATACTGTTTAACACCAACATTGTATTATATCCCTTTGTCCCTGCTTCCAGAGCCTTGGACAGCACAGCTGAGGGGGAGTCCCAGGCAGTGGCTGGGTTTGTAGAAGAGGTTCTTCAGACACTCAATGATCTGATCGAGTACTTCAAGCAGCCAGACTCGGAGCTGGAGCACGAGGAGAAACAGTGCCTCCTACGTTCGCTCATTAAACGTCAAGACCTCTTCAAAGAGGAGGTGAGGACAAAGGACAGACTTAGGCCTCATAAATAATAAATCCTTTAAAATCTTGGTTATAACTTTGACCTGAGAATGACACCGTGGTATTTTAGTCAAGGAGCCTAATTACACAGTCTGCTTATGAATGTCAAGTTGTAATTGGGCAATGATCTTTTGTTTTTTTAGGGTATGCTGTCTCTTTTGTCCAAATGCATTGACCGAATGAACCTGTACAACAGCGCTGCCCACTTTGGAGAGATGGCTGGGGAGGAGGCAGGAGCAGCTTGGAAGGATATTCTTAACCTTCTTTATGAACTTCTGGGTGAGCATCTAATGACACTGGGTCAATGTGTAGAATTAATCTTCTCATGGTCTTTTTCCTTCTCTGATTTACACTTGAAACTTTTAACCTTGACAGCTTGGCTGATTAACAGTAGCACCGGCCCAGATCCCATTACCTGTTTATACAGTATATCTCTGATGAGCGGCTGGTCACAGTTTAAACACTGTTAAAGCCCATCTGATCAGTCTCCATATCAGATATATCTGGACTCACATGAGATCTTCACTTTAATGACTTAATGAAAGATTAATAAAATGGTTCAGTCCATTGGCAGTGCTCATTAGTTTTCTCAACCACAGTCAACTACAATTAATCTCAAAAAGATTCAAAAAGAAGTCCGTTTGTCCTGTATGTTTTAGTCCAATCATATTTGAGATAATTTCATATAAAAACAAAAACCTTTCCAGTGAAAACAAAAGTCTGGTGCATGAATTAACATGTTAACATTCTGTCATCCTTTACTTTTATTTGACTCAAACAAACATTAGTTACAGTAGATGGCATATAATATGAAAGAGGCCTGTAGCATCTCTTATTGATAACAGAAAGGTTTTTTAAATTGAGTTTTGACCAACATCATGTGCAGTTTGCATTTTCAGTGTAAATTGCAAAAGTTATAAATAATCCAGCTTCAGTTGTGAAGCTCATTGTATTAAGTACATTTTTTCCATTAAACTATGAGGGCAAAGAGCAAAACAGTTCATTAATCACAGTAAAATGTTTAAATTTCATTGTGGCCCAGTGCCCTCTGTAACTTACTGTGTGTTTTCAGTACAGGTTGTTTTATTTGTGCATAATCTGTCCTGTTTCATAAAGGTCAATCATTAGATTTTAGCTTCGACACATTATCAAGCATCATCAGCAGTTTGAGAAAACAAAGATGGCGTCATTAACAGTGCAAGTCATGGCAGGCCCTGATCCTGTTCTCTTTGGGCCTGTCCCAAGACTAACTGTAGAACTCTGACTTTGAAAGGTTTCTGAGAACTTTTTTGTTTTAGTGTCATTAGTCAGCTTGCCCTTTTTAACCTTGTCTTTGCTTAAATTAATCATCTTTGCAGCATGTTTTCACACAACGTACACAGACATGGCTCTGTACACACCAGCTTCCCTGCGGAGAGGTCGTCTCCAAGGATGCTGAGGCAGACTTTTTAAAGCTGGTTATGCATGATGAATTGTCCAGGGGCCTTGGTTGTAATGATTTCTTCTTACTTCTATCAAATTGCAACTGGTCCATTAAAACTGTCCCAGCTTTTGTTGTTCTGTAAAACGTTAACCCTCTCCAGTGGTTTCCTCTGTCATTTCATCTTTTAATACAAGGTATGCTGAAGTTATAGCCTCAGGGTTTTGTGTCTGTCTCTGATTTTTAATTTCACATTTACATCATTATGCATTCGTACCCCTTACTTACTCTTGTGCTGTGGCCATTTGCATTTAATGAAAGCAGAATTAGAGGATATTAGACCCCCATCAGCTTCCTGTTGGTACAAAGTGCTGTTAAATTGTTTAATGAGCATGATCAGTCTAAAGCTGCTGAATCCTAATGGTAAAAAATGAGACAGTAAAGCTTTCTAATGTGTACTCAGGCAGACTAGAGAATAAGAAACACACTACTTCTTACAAAGCACAAAATATCCAGCATCAGTCAGAAATGTAGCTGGGTGTTTTTGTTAATACTCAGCATTACCTTTGTAAACAAAACCTTGTGTATTTGGTCTTTTGTTCAGCTGCTTTGATTCGTGGTAACAGGACCAACTGCACCCAGTTTTCTAAGAACCTGGACTGGTTGGTCAGTAAACTTGAGAGACTGGAGTCTTCATCAGGTAAACATTTATATATCACACTGAGCAATGTCAGACTGTTTAATTTAATATAATTTTATTCATACTGAAATGTAGTCAATGTAAATTTATTATTAAAATGATATTCTTTCAGGAATCCTGGAAGTCCTCCACTGTATCTTGGTAGAAAGCCCGGAGGCTCTGAATATCATCCAGAAAGGGCACATTAAGTCCATAATCTCTCTGCTCTACAAACATGGACGAAACTATAAGGTGGGCAACAACCAAACCTGCTATATTTGTGGTCTGTAGTAAATCTGACACAGTTCACTGAAGAAAAGATAGTAACAGTCTGTTGATACAGGCACAGCATATTCCCATGTAAACATAGAAACAAATGCTAGACAGAAAACAATTTACAAGTTGATTTATTAAAACCTAAATAGCGCTCAGAGACTGAAGTCATCTGACTTGATGCAGGTTAAATAAATCTTTGTGAAGGCTGTAACTGAAGCCTGCTGTCAGATATCCTTGTGTTGAGATAACATTCTCACTATGCGTTTTACATGTTGTGTTAAAACGGTGCTCCAGTATTTACTCTGTAAATTCACGGCATGAAAGGCCAACCTTGTAAACAACAGCTGTTAATCACGTGAGTCTCTGCATGAGCCTGTGGTGCTGTTGTTGTCCACTTGTGTGTGAAAGCAATGTGTATAGTACGTTCTCAATCATGTTTTGCCTTTACCTGTGATTGAATATTGTGTTTATAATGTTCTATAATGTGTCTCTGTTAGATTTTGGACGTGCTGTGTTCCCTGTGTGTTTGTAATGGGGTGGCTGTAAGAGCCAATCAGAACCTGATCTGTGACCACTTGCTTCCCAAGAGGGACCTGTTGCTTCAGACTCGACTCGTCAATGATGTTCAGAGGTAAAGGATCAAAAATATGTAAACATTCTGGTAACGTCAAGACATCAACACAACTCATCAATTCCAAAAGCAACAAAACCGACTTCACACTTATTTACTTCTATCTTTACTTTCCATCCGCAGCATGAGGCCAAACATTTTCCTGGGCGTGGCTGACGGTTCGGCTCAGTATAAGAAGTGGTATTTTGAGCTGGTGATCGACCAGGTGGACCACTTTGTTACCGGAGAGCCCACTCACCTGAGGGTGGGCTGGGCCAACACTAAAGGCTACGCTCCGTATCCGGGTGGAGGAGAGGGATGGGGAGGCAACGGTGTCGGGGACGACCTGTACTCCTACAGCTTTGATGGGCTTCATCTGTGGTCAGGTGTGTTTCAGGAATTATAATCTCAAAACTACAAAGCTACTACTACTGAGCAACAGAATATCACACATGAATTTCTCCTTTATTTATCACAAGATCTACTTTAAAATGTTGTCGTTCTCCTCGTTTACAGAGCCATTACAATACTACTTACCCTGATTGTATTCTATTTTCTGACTGTTCCTCAGAAAATTTGCTTTGTAATTGAAATTTAATGCATCCAGATGATATAATATCCATTTTTTATCCTACACTTAGTTGTTATGGTACATTTATTCCTCATTAATTCTCATTTTTACTATTATTTGTATTTTTCCAGCTTGTTTTTAGAGCAGTGGATGTAGATAATGTTTAAAATACACACTATAGAAGTAGAGAGCAGTAATTTATCCTTATGCAGCTAATAGTCTGTCTGGAGTTTTATATCCTCTAATTGCTGCCTTATCTCTGCTCTTGGACTAAAAAAAACATACCACCCATTTCACCTTTCTCCACCTGTTTTTTCTTTCTAAATCTCCCTTCTCTCCGCTCCCCTCATCTCTTCCCATCACCATCACCCTGCCCTACATTTGCAATGACTTTGTGGCAATAACAGCCATCCATCCTGCTTCCGTACAGGCCGAATCCCCAGAGCCGTGGCCTCCATTAACCAGCACCTGCTGAACTCGGACGATGTGGTCAGCTGCTGTCTGGATTTGGGCGCTCCCTCCATGTCCTTCAGGATCAACGGCCAGCCGGTCCAGGGCATGTTCGAGGACTTTAACACTGACGGCTTCTTCTTCCCTGTTGTCAGTTTCTCTGCTGGTGTCAAGTAAGGCTCACTAGTGCTTAAAAAAACCTTCACAAAGCTTAGTTTTTTTTATTTTCTCTGTCCATACTCGAGCTGATACACGACTTGTTTTGTTTGGGACATTTACTGGTGCCATTGTATGTGCAAAAATGCTTCTTAAGAATAATAATCCATACATATAGGTCCTCAAATCCAACTCAAATCTACTTGGACCATAAACATGTTTCTGAAAATGTACAGTACTGTGTAAAAGTCAGAATGCTGTCAACAATATACAACTTAAGTGTTTTTTTAATTCAATTTACTTAATGGAAAAGTGAGAGAAGAGATGAAAACCTTCAGTTTTTAGAGTGATCCCAGAAAAAAGAGTCCTGACTTGATGGAGTAACTCTGATCCCAGCATCATGGAGTCTGACCTGGTTTTGTCTGGGATTAAATGGTCTGGTTTAGTCCAGTTTGGTCTGGTTTAGTCTGGGATTACATGGTCTGGTTTAGTCCAGTTTGGTCTGGTTTTGTCTGGGATTACATGGTCTGGTTTAGTCCAGTCTGGTCTGGTTTTGTCTGGGATTACATGGTCTGGTTTAGTCCAGTTTGGTCTGGTTTTGTCTGGGATTACATGGTCTGGTTTAGTCCAGTTTGGTCTGGTTTTGTCTGGGATTACATGGTCTGGTTTAGTCCAGTCTGGTCTGGTTTTTTCTGGGATTCCATGGTCTGGTTTAGTCCAGTTTGGTCTGGGATTACATGGTCTGGTTTAGTCTGGGATTACATGGTCTGGTTTAGTCCAGTTTGGTCTGGTTTTGTCTGGGATTACATGGTCTGCTTTAGTCCAGTTTTGTCTGGGATTACATGGTCTGGTTTAGTCCAGTCTGGTCTGGTTTTGTCTGGGATTACATGGTCTGGTTTACTTTGTATTTTGTAAACTAATAAAAATAAATATACTTTATCGTTTACTTTTTAAATCCACACGCTCCTAAAACCTTTGTACTTTATGTATTTGTAAATGGGTTAAAGTGTAGTTCTGTTGCTCTTCTCTCAGGGTGCGGTTCCTGTTAGGTGGACGCCACGGAGATTTTAAGTTTCTGCCCCCCGCTGGTTACTCTCCTTGTTATGAAGCGTTGCTGCCCAAAGAGAAGATGCATGTAGAGCCTGTGAAGGAGTACAAGAGGGACCACGACGGGGTCCGAGACCTGCTGGGAACCACCAAGTTTCTGTCCCAAGCCTCCTTTATCCCCACGCCCGTTGATACCACCCCGGTGAGGACTTTACATCCACTTTAGTTTTGTTTAGGTGGAAAATTGCACACTTTAAATCTCATTATTAAAATCAAATGTGTAAAATCTACAAGGCTAAACCAGTTCTTTGCAATAGTGCATTTGTTTTTATTACGGAAACAATAAATGTGCAATCTATTGTTCAACCCCATGTCTAAATTAAATGCATTTTTTATTATTTTTTTATTTTTTTATTATTATTATTAAGTGAGAGCTATTACATATGATAAAGAAAGTACAGTGCAGTATACAAAATGTACATAAAAGCAATATACAAGACAAATATTGACAGGAGACAGTGACATATTTGTGAATACAGTACATTTTACAATTTTTGATTTGAGCAGGAAGGGTAGGATATGTATTATATGTGTGGGAGAGGCAAGGAGAAAAAATAAATAAAATAATTTAAAATAAATAGATAAATTAAATGCATTTTTATAGATATTTATACATTTACTGATCAATTATTCCATTTAATGATACACATTTGATTATCATAAAAGAAAATGTATTGCCAGGTAAACAGTAAAGCAATAAACCGGACTATTTGATGATAAACTGTGCGATTTGGGCCCAAATTGAACTAATCTTCTGGTCGTAGGACAATGACATAGGGCCCATTTCAGGTTCGTAGTGCATCCTTGTTGTGCTGTGTACGAGGGGTTTACGAGGGGCAATTAACCCTCCCGACAGGCTTCCGACGGGCAATCGGACGATCGGATTAAACTGTGCTTGCAGCAAACCATCGGGTCGTACAGAGTGAGCACATAAATCATGAGCCACAGCTTTCCTCACGTGGGATTTACTCTGGGTTCTATTTCAAACTCTAAAATCGTATCTACCCGGCTTTAGCTCATAGCTGTGCAGTTATTAGTCTACTGTGTTTCATTTAAAATCACTCATACTCACTTAATAACCAACAAATTCAAAATATCAGGCGTAATCAAGGTGTCGTTACGTTGTGGATTGGAGGTGCTGCTTAATTAATTGCCCCAGTGGCATCTCTTTATGATCCGACCGTACCATCTGTTCTCTTGTCTGTCTGCAGATTGTTCTTCCTCCTCTTCTGGACAATGTCCGAGACAAGCTGGCAGAAAACATCCATGAACTGTGGGCGATGAACAAGATCGAGCTCGGCTGGACCTATGGCAAGGTAAACGTGTCATTATTAACACTCCTGTTTATTCAGAAATAATGCCATGCTGTAGGTTAACTTCAGTTCTTATAGCTACACATCAGCAGCTAGTTCGTCTGCATCTTCAATGTGTTGTATTTATTTATTTTTACTTTTATTAATCCATTTTCTTCTGCTTTTCTTGGACTGACTGAATAAACAAAGCAAGCAATAATGAAAATGTGTTATTTAAGTAAAATGAACCACTTTTAACTATGAAATATCATGTGCGAAGTATTAATTTTGTTAGTATTCACGAGATGGGAGATGTTGGCATTTTTTTGACATTTGAATCCTTCTTGCATTCGCCGTCATTTCACTGTCAGTCACACTTTGGCCTTTCACTGTGAAGCAGATGTTGTTAAAAGTCTGGTCACACACAGCCTTCTAACTGTAGTGGTTACGGCAGAATCGTTTTCCATCGGGGCTAACTCCACAGGGCCCATTTAACAAACTTAATGAGTGTCTCACCTTCCAAAAATGTGACATTCACGTTAATTAGGACTGGGAGAAAGCTCTGTGTAAAGGGAAATACACGGCCGTATAGTTTATTAAAGACAACATTTAAGTGCAAGCAGATGCTCGGTTAATTTTGTTTTAAAAAGCCTCAGTGAGCCCTGAGAGAGGCCGCTCTGAATCATAATAAGAGCCCTTTGGACAAAATGACACCAGGAAGACAGCCTCGTAAAGTTGGATATGGCTTTATTGCTTTGTTTTGTGCACTTTTGATATTACTTTTTGTGCACAACTTTATTTTAACGTGCAAGTTTCTCTGCAATCTAATAGAGACAGCTGAGCATTCCCTGAACTGATTTAAGCTTATCTCTCTGTCATTAAAACATCTACACCTGAGGCTCCAAGCGCTTAAGGAGACAAACAACTGCTCTCATCTACGATATATGTTCAAAAGAATGTGTTTTTTTTTCTCCCAGGTTCGTGACGACAACAAGAGGCAGCATCCTTGCCTTGTGGATTTTACAAAGCTGCCTGAAACAGAAAGGAACTACAACTTGCAGATGTCTAGCGAAACACTTAAGTAAGACCCTTTGCTGCAATGTCTAATTACCTTTTTATGGAGTTTCCACTGTTAATATCTGTAAGCTACGCAGGGCAGAAGATTAAAGTAGAGTTTAAAATGACCTGTGCCTCCTGATTGAACACAACTATTGATTTATAAATGTTAGATTCAAAGCTTAATTGAGTCGTTCCACTGTAAAAACATTCACCCCCCTCCAGGTGTTAGTCTATTACATATAATTAGGTATTGAATGTGTGCTATTTAGTAATGAGCTGTGTTAATCACGGAGTAGGGTCAATGGCTTCTCTTTCTTTTAAAACCACAGTAATTACTTTATTTTTTTTACGCAGAACCCTGTTGGCGCTGGGATGCCACGTTGCCCAGACCAATGTTCACGCTGAGGACGATCTGAAGAAAATCAAGCTACCCAAAGAGTACTGATCAAAATAAACTGTTATTAACTGGAAAGACCGCTGTTTAACCCTGGTATTGTGCTATATCTTGCAGCTACATGATGTCTAACGGATATAAGCCTGCGCCGCTAGATCTTTCTGACTTGAAGCTGAACGCAGGTCAAGAGGTTCTAGTAGATAAACTGGCCGAGAACGCACACAACGTTTGGGCCAAAGACAGAATTAAGCAAGGATGGACCTATGGTATCCAGCAGGTAAGTGGCCCTCCAGTTCATTTAAAAGGTAATATTGTTGGCTCTATGTTTTAATTGGACTTGAACAGGTTTTAGTTGGATTGGTATAGGTTTTAGATGGGGTTGAACAGGTTTTAGATGGACTTGAACTGGATTTAGATAGATTGGAATAGGTTTTAGATGGATTTAAACTGGTCTTAGTTGGATTAGAACAGGTTTTAGATGGGGTTGATTAGGTTTTAGATGGCTTTGAACTGGATTTAGATAGATTTGAACTGGGTTTAGATAGATTTGAACAGGTTTTAGATGGACTTGAACAGGTTTTAGATTGGTTTGAAAGGGTTTTAGATGTACTTGAACAGGTTTTAGATGGCTTTGAACCGGGTTTAGATAGATTTGAACAGGTTTTAGGTAGAGTTGAACAGGTTTTAGATGGGTTTAAAGGGGTTTTAGATGGATTTGAACAGGACTTTTTTCTTTGTTTTTGATTTTTGATTTAGTTGTTCAAATCCAATTAAAACCTATTTAAATCTAAGAAAAGTTCAAATCCAAATAAAACCAAATCAAGTCCATCTAAAACCTGTGCAAATCAAAGTAAAACCTGTTAAAAATCCAACTAAAACCAAATTAGGCTGGAACATAAACAACATTTAATAAAAGCTTGTCACAGTCTTCGGTGCCTGCAAAGGTTTTTATTTACTTTCCCATCACTGCTGTATTCTATGGGAATAATAAAAGATTATCTTGATTTGTACATTCTCTAGGCTTATGTATCTCTCAACTAATTTAACGTGACAGATCATTTCTCTTATGTGACAGGATTTAAAGAGCAGACGTAATCCTCGTCTGGTGCCATATGCTTTACTGGACGAGCGCACGAAGAAGTCCAACAGAGACAGTTTGAGAGAAGCCATCAGGACGCTGGTTGGATACGGATACGACATTGACCCACCGGATCAAGAGGGTTAGTTATTCACACTTTCCCAATGCGTTTTTGTTTGATTTTTGTATTGATCTTCTGTGTTTTGTCCCTCATGTCCAGCCGTTCATGCAGTTGACGACCAGAGCATCGAGACCATCCGTTTCTTCCGCGTGGAGCAGACGTACGCGGTCAAGACCGGGAAGTGGTATTTTGAGTTTGAGGCGTTAAGCGGAGGTGACATGAGAGTGGGCTGGGCCAGACCGGGCAGCAGACCTGACGTCGAGCTGGGATCAGACGACCAGGCGTTTGTGTTTGATGGATACAGGGTAACAGTCGTATTTATGCATGTTATTATTGTATTTTAGTATTATGTATGTTCAGTTCATGTAATACACTTTTTATCCCTTAAGGGTCGGCGTATGCATGCAGGCAGTCGCTACTTCGGCCAACCGTGGAAGAAGGGTGATGTGGTCGGTTGCATGATCAACATGGAAGATAAATCCATGATTTTCACTTTGAATGGAGAGCTTTTGATCACCAACAAAGGCTCGGAGCTTTGCTTTGCAGACTTTGAGACTGAGGACGGTGAGAGTCTCTTTATTCACTTTAGAGCTACGTTCTGTGATTTATTCTCCACTCTTTTCCTGTTTGGTGTCTAGAGAATACGACTGGGATTCTGTGACATTTAACAAAGGTTTAAAAGCAGTAGCTAATGAGAATGGTGTAGATGTTCATTAGGTGCATTGTGGAGTTGATTTATCACAGTATAAATCATCCAAGTGTGTCTGGACATTTGTTACAAGATGAGGAATCTAAATTACCCACATTTTATTGTTACACAACGTATTTAGAGATAATTGGACAGTTACCCAAGAATATCTAATTATCACTGACTAATCACTGACTAATCTCTTGCAGGTTTCATTCCTGTGTGTAGTCTGGGCATGTCTCAGATTGGCCTAATGAACCTGGGCAAGGACGCTAGCACATTCAAGTACTACACCATGTACGGTCTCCAGGAAGGCTTTGAACCCTTTGGCGTCAACATGAACCGAGAGATCACCATGTGGTTCAGCAAGCGTCTGCCCACTTTCGTTAACGTTCCTCCAGGTCACGCACATGTGGAGGTAAAAACTTCTGAAAGGCGGATAATAATCCAAAAAATCTTTACGTGAATAGTTATTGTGTATATTTTCCAGGTAACGAGGATCGATGGAACAGTGGACAGTCCGCCCTGCCTCAAAGTCACCCATAAGACTTTTGGGACCCAGAACAGCAACTGTGACATGGTCTACTGTCGTCTGAGCATGCCCGTGGAGTTCTACTCTGCAGACATGATACTGGACGAGTCTCAGAAGCTCAGGTCTGACAAACCTGCAGAGATCTTTAGGGGTTTCCCTTAGATAAGCCTGAATGTATATACGCATGACTTGAAAGGAGGTAAAGGATGTGTTTTTATGTTAATTTTAAATCGTCTTCACTCGTCTCTGTAGCCAGCCGCCAAAAGAAGATGGAACTGTTGACTATGGAAGCATCACAACGGTAAATGAACTCACACTTTTGTACAAAAACAGGTTTCAGAAGAGACACCTAAAACGTCATTATTAAAGAATTATACATGTGTTTTATTGGGAACATTTAGTAAATATTTCGGGAAAAAAGACTTGATTATCTCGTAATGAATTGTCAGTGTGCTAAAAATGGGTAGAGTTAAGCTACTGTTAAAATAAAACAGTGCTTTGTGAATAATGACGTTGCCTAATTACAGTTTTGGCTCGTTATCAAATTATTAAATGATCATATTAAATCCTCTTTTATTCTAACCTGTCCTTTTTACCGTGTGTTTGTGTTCATATCCAGTATTACCACTCTGTCAGGGTGTTTGCTGGACAGGACCCCGCCTCAGTTTGGGTGGGCTGGGTCACACCGGATTATCATTTCTACAGCAAGAACTTCAGCCTCAACAGGACCCGCACCGTCACCGTGACCCTCGGAGACGAGCGGGGTCGGGTCCACGAGAGGCAAGATAATAAAGAAATAAGAGAAAATGTATTGTTTGGACAGAAATGAAGCACTTTAGCCGAGGCTGTGGTGCAAAATAAATACAATCTGCCGCTGTTGTCTGAAAGAGTATCTCAGAGTTGATGTAAGATTGTGTTTGATTGATTTTCTGTGTTTGAGTGACACTACCTCCTCTTCTGCTGGAGGAGACACACTGGAGAATATCATCAATTTAATCCTTCAAAAACACACAGCCAGTGAATGCATCAGAGTAAATGTTGATTAATGCGGCACATATTAAGATGACTTAAGATGAGAGTATATTTTACTTGATGTTAATGAAGTATATTGTTGTGTTACTGCAGCGTTCAGAGGAGTAATTGCTACATGGTTTGTGGATCGGACGCAGCGGGACAGTCCTCTAACTCAGACCTGGAGATCGGCTGTCTCATCGACCTGGCCAGTGGCATTGTCTCCTTCACTGCCAACGGCAAGGAGCTGCCCACGACATATCAGGTACAGGAATAAGAGAAAATAGAGAAAATAGGCCGGGATTGGGTTTGAAAGCTGCTTAAAATCATTTTGTTTGTGTGGTTTTAACTTTTCAATAATGGTATTGCTTTTAATACAATGCAACAGGTTGTTATTTTACTATTTTATATCTACTGTAAATAGTGTGTTCTGTGTAATTTATCATAGTATTGACTGTAATAGACTAATAATTGAAAAATCAAAAACATTGATAGAAGACAAACAGCTGTAGTCGTTGCTTTGCATTATTGATCTTTTGGGTCTTTTCTGCAAATCCATCTCGGCATTGACATTATCTCCTTCTCCCACTTCATGTCTTTATTACTGTCTCTGTCTCACTTCACACTTTAAAGCTCTAAAAGTCAAGAAGCTTATTTACCCAGTGAAAAGCTGCCAGCGCTGTTGTTTGTCTTTATCTGTTGCCGTTACTCCAGCTGATGGTAAATGGAGTGTATCATCCGCTGACATTTGACACTCACAATTATTTAAAATAAACCAGAAGACTAATGAATTGTGGAAGCCAAATTGAGCATAGCTTTTGCAGTTGTATAATTGAGATGATACATTATGAATGAGTGGTTATTTATATTTTTTATTCTCAGGTTGAGCCAAATACTAAGCTGTTCCCTGCTGTGTTTGTGCTGCCCACCAGTCCCAACCTCTTCCAGTTTGAATTTGTTAAAATCAAGGTTTGTCTCTTCAAAATAAAATAAAATTCCTCCAGTATTATTTAAATATTACTTATACTTTATACTAAACTAACATTTCCTCTCAGGATGCTATGCCGCTCTCCTCAGCCATTTTTAAGAGTGAGCACAGGAACCCGGTGCCTCAGTGCCCGCCCCGACTCGACGTGCAGACCATCGTGGCCGTGCTGTGGAGTCGAATGCCAAACACGTTCCTGAATGTGGAGACGGCTCGAGTCAGCGAGAGACACGGCTGGGTGGTGCAATGCCTGGAGCCGCTGCAGATGATGGCTGTACACATCCCTGAGGAGAACAGGTCTGTACCGGAACAGTGAGGGTTTGATTAATTAAAGATCTTGATGTTGTTTATGCCAGAATGTGTGAATTCTTGATATTAAAATTCCTGGCAGAGAAGAGGCAAATAAATTACTTATTGCAAAAGGTAAACACGCTTTTAACTAGATGTTATTTTTGATCTAAATGAATCAGATCCTAAGCACAAAGTAGTGTTCTCTCACCCTTACACTTTATTTTACCTTTTATTTGTTTATTTTTTTTACAGATGTCTGGATATCTTGGAGCTGTCGGAGCTTGAAGACCTGAGGAAGTTCCATTACCACACTCTGAAGCTGTACTGTGCCCTCTGTGCCCTGGGAAACACTCGAGTAGCTCACGCCCTGTGCAGCCATTTGGACCAGTCCCAGCTCCTCTACACGATCGACAACCAGTACCTCTCTGGGATGCTGCGAGAGGGCTTCTACAATGTGCTCATGAGGTGGGTTAAACTACGACAGTTACAACAAATGTCTTTACTGTCACGTTCATTGGCATTTTATAGACAAAAAAAATCATAAAAATAAGAATAAGGCTTGATAAGTACTCATTAGGCTTATTTTATTTAGATAGTTTCTATAAAAAAACACTTACAAGACTAGTTTTGTTGGTGGAAAGTGTTGATTATTATAAATACGCATCAGCCACTTTTGTTTTGAGTGCTAAGTCATATAGAAATAAACCCTGAGACCTACCTCTGATATACTTTAATCTTATCACTAAATCATACAAATAACCTCTAATCCAAAGACTGAACCATTGTTTCTTGATGGGGATAAATTGCGAATGCCGTCTACAATGATTGAACAGATTTTTCTCATTATTACCAGTATCCATCTTGAGACGGCGAAGGAGGCCCGTCTAATGATGAACAACGAGTTCATTATTCCCGTGACGGATGAAACACGATCCATCAAGCTTTTCCCCGATGAATCAAAGAAGCACTCGCTCCCCGGAGTCGGCCTGAGCACGTCGCTCAAACCGAGGGTCAACTTCTCCCCCGTAGGCGTCATTAACACCAAGCGCCAGCAGTACCTCTACAGCCCTCAGATCCCTCTGGGCGTCCTGAAAGAGAAGGCCATCAGCATGCTCACCGAGGCCGTACAAGGAGGAGGCACCCACATCCGGGACCCGGTCGGGGGCAGCGTCGAGTACCAGTTTGTCCCTATCCTCAAACTGATCGGGACGCTGTTGATCATGGGAGTGTTAACGAGCGAGGAGGTCGGACTGATCCTGCTCCTGATCGACCCCAATGTGTTCGGAGAAGGCAAAGAAGAAGAAGCCAAAGGAGAAGAAGTGGCTGTAGCCGAGAAAGAAGAAGCCAGTAAGAACGAGGACAAGGCTGTGGAGGCCGGAGAGGAGGAGACCAAAGAGACTAAAGCACCTGTCAAGGGTCTGCTGGAGAAGTCTCTGCCCGAGTCTGTCAAACGCCAGGTCATTTTCACCAAAACACACTCTCACAAATACGCAGCAGAAGAATAAGTCAGTGAGTTCATCTGTCAGAATAGAAATTCAAATTGTGTCTACCTTTTTCCTGGATTCGATTTGCTTCTTAATCCTCATTTGTCAGATGTTATGTTATGATTTATTTCTCTCAGAAAAATTGCTGCATGAGTGCACAGAATAGTGTGGTATCTGAATACTAATGCGCTTATCAATGACAAAATGTTCTCAGAGCTATAAACACACTGTAAAAAACAAAAATAGAGACTGCACACACCTATTTAGACCTCATACTACTGTTATTCTCTTCTTTTTTTCAGATGTGCGAGCTGCTGCACTACTTCTGCGACTGCGAGCTGAAGCAACGCATCGAGTCCATCGTCTCGTTCTCCGATAGATACGTCTCTAAACTGCAGTTCAACCAGAAGTTCCGCTACAACGAGCTGATGTTAGCGTTCAACATGTCCGCTGCGGTCACGGCCAAAAAGACCAAAGAGTTCCGCTCCCCGCCGCAGGAGCAGGTATGGCCACAGAGCTGCAGCCTGTTTGGGATGTCATTTATAATTAAGGTTGTTTCAGGTGTTATATTTGAACAGATCCTACTTTGGGCTTGGGGCTGGTAAAAATCAATAACTATGGCCCAAACAGAAGATTAGACCAGGGCTTTTGAGATCCCTGAGTGCCTTTGACTTTGGATTGCTCAATTATTTTTTTTTCTGCTTCTAATCCCGTAAGGTCAGCTGGTCTTACACCTGGTTTTGTTTGTAATGCTTAAGATCTAAAGGAAACTATGATTGATTTTCTTGTTAAAAATGCATTTTATTTAACATCTTGGTTGTTAAAATACGTCTTTCATCCAAGAAACTAAACATAAAAGCAAGTTACGCATGGAATGTACAACTAGTGCTTTCAGACTTTCTATTAAAACCAGAGCACATTAATCAATTGTAGTTGCAGCTATAAACTTTTTAATTATAAGTCCATCATTAATTCACTAAGTATGCTCTCTTTTATATTAGTTTTGTAGTATATTCTGGCTCAGTGTGCTAGCAGTCTGATTAATGCACAGTGACACATTTCTTTTCTCCGAGCAGAACGAGGAAGAGCTGTGCATTTTTTATATTTATTCCCTCGCTAAAAGCTTGTAGATGAAATGTTCTGTGTTCAGTTTGTGCCAAAAGGGGACTGCATGAATAGAAACCTCAAGCACCTCAAAGAGAAAGCCAGTGTTTTAGATCTGCATGGGCCTAAGGCTACGCTCTGATCCCTCACAAATAACTACAGCAGATGTCGACTGAAGGCAACTTTCTCCCGGATCAGTTTCTGTCTCTTTCTGTTCATCACAAGGTTTATTAAAAAGTGCTGCCAGAAATAGGCACCAAAATAGCTTTAACTGGACTCTGCTTTTGCTTACACGAGGACTTGGAGCACTTATATTTAGTCGGTTTAACAGCTCTAACGCGCAGCACACGCAGCATATGTGGAATTATTTTGGGAATTTAATCAAAACTATTTTAATAAGTGACACTAGACCTGCTAATTTAGTGTCACTTGGCAAAAATAATTCAGGAATCCAGTGTATATTCATTTATTTTTAATTTAATACGTACAAAAGCTCAACAGACTGTAGTTTTTTTATTGAATGTGTGAAAAATAATGTTGCTATCCCTCTATAGCATTTGTTTCTTTTTTACTTTCGTTATTTCTTGTCTGTATTTCTATCCCACTTTCTTACATTTCTACTTTTGTGACTGTAGGTATTTCTTTTATCTGTTTTCTATAGATCAACATCCTGTTGAATTTCAGTGCAGGGGAGGACTGCCCTTGTCCCGAGGAGATCCAGGATGAACTCAATGTCTTTCATGAAGAGCTGCGACTGCACTGTGGTAGTCCACTGCTTCTGCGTTTTACTTTTTTGTTTGTTTTTTTTGTAATTTTTTATTGTAATTATTTGTTCAATCAAGTAGTCGTTATTTAGGGGTCCCCAGAGTCATGTATAAGCTGTACTGAGTGACATAACAAGTGTTTAGAGAAACCTCGCTGTAATATTTTGTTGCAGGAATTCCTGTGGAGGAGGAGGAAGAAGAGCCGGACACTTCTCTAAAGGGTCGTCTCCTTGCGCTGCTCTACAAGATCAAGGGACCGCCTCAGAAACAGGAGGAAGAGCCCACTGAGAAAGAGCAGGCTGATCCCAGTGAGTAACTGAGGGGTCTGTCCCATTAACTTAAAAGCCCACTTATGGTTAGTTACTGGAGACATCCCGGCACAATTTAATCTCTTAAGTCCGTTAAGATGACGGGTTTGTTCACTGATCGACTGTGTAAAAGCATTTATAATTACATCAAGTCATTATAATGTAATATCTGCCATTAAATGAGGTCGAAATGGCAATATACATCACACTAGGGTTGGATGAATATATTAAGATTTATACGTGTGGGTAGCCAGTGTTTTTCTCTTCTGCTGCCCACTTTGGGAACAAGGTTGTTGGCTCTGGCGCCTCACAGAAAGAAGGGTCTGAGTGTGATCCTACAGTCAGCAGGCTTCAGCAGGCCTCTGTGGACAGGTTTTTGTGGCCAGAAGTTATTATGGTGGTCTGGTTTCTCACACCAACACAAAATATGTCAAGATCTAGTGAGGGTCCACTGTCCCTAACAAGTTTCCAAGCAGCACTTAATGATGGATGGGTTAAAAACACTGCAGTAGTAATATAAAAAATGGTGTTAGTGTAGTTATAGTAAGTGGCTGTTCTTGTCAGCTTGAAGACAAGGAACAGTTTATAATGGAGACTTTGATAATATGCAGAGCAGATGTGAGACAGTCACCTTCAGAGCAGCAGGTTCCATCTCACGGCTGCTGTCTAGTGTCTCATTATGATTCTGCTGGATTCTGACCCTTTGTTTGCTACAGATGTCCAAGTGTTTGACTTGACTCATGGTTCAGCTGTAGCATCAGAATAACAATGTTATTTTCAAAAGTTAAATGCAGAGATTTAGCAGGTGAGGGTACTGTCTGTGTATGTGTTATTCTACCAGATTATTCTAATCTCTCCAGCCAACCTGAAGGAGCTGATCTCCCAGACCATCACGAGCTGGGCTCAGGAGTCTCACATCCAGGACCCAGAGCTGGTCAGAGTGATGTTCAGTCTCCTCAGAAGGCAGTATGACGGCATCGGAGAGCTGCTCCGGGCCATGAAGAAGTCTTACACCATTAGTGCTGCATCTGTGCAGGATGCTATTAACCTGTTAGCATCGCTGGGTCAGATCAGGTCTCTGCTGTCAGTGCGAATGGGCAACGAGGAGGAGAAACTCATGATTGATGGGCTCGGGTAAGAGAGCTTATGCTCGAGGAATAGAGCTTTGAGTTTTAGAAATGCTTGAAAAGAATAAAAAGAAATACATGTAAATAATCAAATTCTATCCATTTTTGTGTTTAAAGTGACATTATGAACAATAAGGTTTTCTACCAGCATCCTAATCTGATGCGAGTGCTGGGCATGCATGAGACCGTCATGGAGGTCATGGTCAACGTGCTCGGAGGAGACAAGTCCCAGGTATCTTTCAGCCTGTTTGTTATGGTTTTGATAAACATCGCTCCAATCACAACCAATCCTATATCTTCTCTGAAAACCTTTTCAAAACAGTGCCTTGTTTTTGATGGATTTGATGTTAAGAGCCTGACGTAAGCCAAGAGCAACAGCTTAATACCAATAAAAGCCACAAGTGTAACAGAGATAGTAATGGAGTGGACCGTTCAGAGCAGGGCCTGAGTGAGGTGAAAGTAGGCCTCTCGGCCCTGTCCTTTTTGGGCAGTGCTGACAGAAGCTGGAAGAGAGCGTTGTGATTTAATGCCGTGGTCAGTGCCAAACATGAATTGAAACTGAGACAGACAGACCTCAGGGAGACAGCGAGGCACTAAACATCTGACTGGAGCAGTCTGATCACGTCGCCTCAGACATAAATTCCAGACCAGTTTACTGCCACTCGATATGTGTAGTTAACTTACTGTACCCATATAAACTGGCAGAAAGCATGGCTTGTGTACAGTGTATATCATAATTTAGATTGTGGTTTGTTGTGTCAGATACACAAACATAATACTGACATTTTTTAAAACGTAACAAGTTTATTTTAGTTCACCAAAATATAAAAAGCACTACATTAACATTAGTATTTCATTAACAGTATAATACTGTATGTGTATAGTTATGATATATGTCTTTGTTCACAGGAAATTGCTTTCCCAAAGATGGTTGCCAGCTGTTGTCGTTTCTTGTGCTACTTCTGTCGTATTAGTCGCCAGAATCAGAAAGCCATGTTTGACCATCTGAGCTACTTGCTGGAGAACAGCAGCGTTGGTCTGGGTAAGCTCAATAATCAGCAGCGTGTTTAAAAATGAGTAATGACCAGAGAGAGTTTAACTTGAGAACGATGGTTTCTGTGTCTGTTCAGCGTCTGAAGCCATGCGAGGCTCCACTCCACTGGACGTTGCAGCTTCGTCAGTGATGGACAACAATGGGCTGGCTTTGGCGCTTGAGGAGCCTGACCTGGAGAAGGTCAACCTAACAACATTTAGATTTATACTCAATATATATATATAATCAATAAGTGCAGGTCACCTCAGATTGTCAGCATTGTTTTTTATGTAGTTTTAGTGCAGTTTAGAAATAAGAATTAAGATGCTTTTTCAGAAACTGGACATAATTTTAGTAGCTGCACACGTTTTGACTTTTTTCCAACTAAAGACGCTAACTCAGCAGAAGCCTCGAGATTAGACTGTTCTTAAGACAGTCCAAAAGCTTGAGTGTGCAGTTTCGACTCCCAGAGAGACACTAAACGGTGCCTGTGTGTGTAGGTGGTGACATATCTGGCAGGCTGTGGTCTTCAAAGCTGTGCCATGTTGGTTGCCAAGGGTTACCCAGACCTCGGCTGGAACCCCATCGAGGGAGAGCGCTACTTGTCCTTCCTGAGGTTTGCTGTCTTTTGCAACGGTAAGAATACGTTTGGTTTAATCAGGGTTCCCACAGGTGCTTGAAATCCTGCTTGAAAGATGCTTGAATTTTAATCTAGTGTTTTCAATGTTGCCTGAAAGTGCTTGAAATTCTGATTGTGTTGCTTTAATAATTCACAGTCTCACTGAGTCATTTTCTTCTTAGAAAAGCTCAAAGATTTGGAACCCAAACAAAATCTGACTAAGCTCAAGCTCATCAGCCTAAAAAGAGACCAAACTTAAACACTTCATCCAATAAATTAACATCTTTTTGATCACACAAGTTTAATTTGTGAAGTATTCAACAATTTAAACAAAGTCTTTTTAATGCCACAATGGATTTTAATGAGAAAAACTACATGTAATTTTCCACAGTTGCTTGAAAAACATGGAAACACACCTTGAAAGTGCTTGAAAACCCTGTTTAATGTTATTTCTTTGTACATTAAAATTGATAAGTTGAACCATAAAATAAATATGATCTATGTCAGAAGTATTCATTTAAAATTAACACAGTGTTCTGCCAAAAGTGGCCTTTATACATTAACCACATTTTGTCCACGCTTCAGGTGAGAGTGTGGAAGAGAATGCGAACGTTGTAGTGAAGCTCCTGATCAGACGTCCCGAGTGTTTCGGGCCTGCCCTGAGAGGAGAGGGAGGTCAGGGTTTGCTGGCCGCTATGAATGAAGCCATCAAGATCTCTGAAGATCCGGCCTTGGACCTTCCCAAAACTCCCGCTGGGGTCACTACGGGGTAGGAGCTGTTTTATGTGTTTAAGAGAAGTCCTTGAATTAGCATACACGTAAATGAAAAGGTTGACATTGGTGGAAGCTGCGAGTCGTTTTCTGATAGTGTTGGAACACATTAGTATGCAAAAGCTGTAACACAGAAGCTGCATTTTAATAGGAAAAGATATTAAATAGTATCTTTCCCTGTTAAAATGCAGCAGAGTAGAGTGGAATTGCGAAGGTGGTAGAAATAAATATTTATAATGCCCCGTAAAACACTTTTTGTTTGTAATCAATCATTGGCTTTTTAATCATCTTTACAATGATCTTTAAAATGCCCTACAGACAGTTTGTTTGTGTTGTTTTAGATCTGGTGAAGAGGAGGGAGAAGTTATCCACATGGGCAACGCCATTATGTCTTTCTACTCTGCCCTCATCGACCTGCTGGGACGCTGCGCTCCAGAGATGCACGTGAGAACGAAAACACACCATCGACATGCTGTAAAATGATCATCGGAGGCGTATAGCAACATCAGAAGCTGTGTTTGTGTTTGTTCAGCTGATCAACGCAGGTAAAGGCGAGGCGCTGCGTATCCGAGCGATCCTGCGCTCTCTGGTTCCCACCTCAGACCTGGTTGGAGTCATCAGTATCCCTCTCAACATGCCTGTGGTTAATAAAGGTGGGCTTGTGGTGATGGCTGCCTGTGTCTTTTATTTAGGCTGCTCTAGTTTATGCTATTTACCTAAAATGCTCTTAACACACTTCAAGTCATTTTCCAATAACAAAGCAAGCTGTGACTTAAATTGCTTTCTTTATTTGTTGTGTTTTTACTTCAAATCCTTTCCTTTTTTGTCTAATTTTCCACTTTCTCATTATCACATGTATATTTTTTACTTTAATGCTAACAATCTGCTTTTCTAAAACACTTTCAGACGGCTCAGTGACCGAACCCGACATGTCGGCTTGTTTCTGCCCGGACCACAAGGCTCCCATGGTGCTCTTCCTCGACAGAGTTTACGGCATCGAGGACCAGGCCTTTTTGCTGCAGATGTTGGAGGTCGGCTTTTTGCCAGATCTCAGAGCTTCAGCTTCTCTGGACACTGTGAGTTTGGGAAATGTCATTTGAAAATCTAAGGAATGACACTGTTTATTTTTTGTTTTCCTGAAAGCTTTCACTACTACATCCTCAAACCTTCGTAGTATGTTGAGAGTGTGTGTGTATCTTTACTAATAAGTACTGGTACTTGTCCCACAGGAGGTGTTGAGTACCACGGAGACAGCGCTGGCCATGAACCGGTACATTGGCTCTGCTCTGCTGCCTTTACTGACCCGCTGCGCCGCTCTGTTCGCCAACACAGAGCACTACGCTCAACTGGTGGACTCCACGCTGCAGACCATCTACCGTCTGTCCAAAGGCCGCTCGCTCACTAAAGCTCAAAGGGACGCCATCGAAGAATGTCTGCTGGCTATCTGCAAGTAAGTCCTGACAAACTCGTGCCAGACGACAACAGATGGTGATTTATTGTGTTTTATAGAACAGCGTTTCATTTTAACCGTGGTGCTGTCAGATATTTGTGTCAAGCTTTATTAAAGTCTAGATCAGTGGTGTCAGACTCAAAGTGGTTAGAAGTGAATAAGAATCCTTTCAGGGGCTTGGGAAGCTTGCATTAAATTTTGCATTTAATGTTTCAGTCTTTATCACATCAGTTTGTTTTTAATTTCCTCCTTTTATGTCCTTTTTAATTTCATTTTTGTCCATTATTTTGTTTATTTATTCAATTTGTGCAACTTTCCCCTTATTTTAAGCCTCATTTTGGCCTCTTTAAAATGTTTACCTTTATTAAATGTCATTTTGTCTCTTTTTACAGTGGCATTGTTCCGTATTACATAATTTTATAACAGTTTAGTGCTTTTTGTCTCTGATTAAAGTCCCAAACATATCACATACCAAATGTATTGGAGGGCCAAAGTTTGACATGTGTGTTCTGGATGTATTTACCACTACTCATACTTTTTCCAGGCATCTGCGTCCATCCATGATGCAACAGCTGCTCAGAAGGCTTGTGTTTGACGTCCCTATGCTCTCAGATTACTGCAAGATCCCTCTAACGGTCAGACATTAGACACTTATATTTGAGTCTTCAGAGCGGTTAAGTTAAGCCTTAATTATTTGTTGTCTTTAATCCGTAGCTGCTGACCAACCACTACGAACAGAACTGGAAGTACTACTGCCTGCCGTCTGGGATGGGCAGCTACGGTATAGCATCTGAGGAGGAACTGCTTTTGACTAAGAAACTGTTTTGGGGTATATTTGACTCCCTTTCTCAAAAGGTACAGCCACATACATGATTACGGATTGTATCTGTTGAATATATTGTATTTGCATGCTCTGGGAGGCTCTTGTGATGTTTGTGAGATGTGCAGCGGAGGCAAAGCTAAAATAGACGAATCATTTATTAAAGCTCTTCATTCAAATATGTCTTTTTGTAGAAATATGATGCTGAACTTTTTAAAATGGCAAAGTCCTGCCTTTGTGCCATCGCTGGAGCCTTGCCCCCGGACTTTGTGGATGCCAGTCTTGGGGCAACACTGGAGAAGCAGGCCTCAATGGATGCACAGGGCAACTTTGACCCCAAACCCGTCAACACTGCCAAGTAAGCGCACTCAACTTTATTATTCACTCTTTTAAGCTGCATTTTTATTATTCCTGACTACCTTCTCTTCCTAATCCTTTTAAATATCCTTTACATTCTGCAGTATCTCCCTTCCTGAAAAACTTGAGTACATTGCCAACAAATATGCAGAGCATTCCCATGACAAGTGGTCCTCAGAGAAGGTACGTCTCAACCTCTGATACATGTGTAAATATGATGCGTGTGACTATTTTACACCCGAAGGCTTTTATCTCATGTGTTGCCAGGTATCAGCGGGCTGGACACTTGGGGACAGTGTGGATGATCAGGCCAAAACCCATCCTCTGCTGAAGCCTTACAAATCTCTGAGTGACAAGGTAAACGCACACGGACACATAATCCTTGTCTGAATGCTTTCATGTCCTAAATAAGAAAGAATTGATTTTCCAGGAGAGAGAAACCTATCGCTGGCCAGTGAAGGAGTCGCTGAAGAGCATGCTGGCGATGGGCTGGAACATTGAACGGACCAAGGAGGGAGAAGCCATGTTCCAACAACGAGAAAGTGAGAAGCAGAAAAAGACAGAACAGGTAACATGATCAATGACAGCACAGTTAGTTGTTAGCAGCCAATTTTTACATGTTTAATGTGTTTTTTTATAGGTGAATGGGTTCAGTCCTGCACCAATGGACCTGCACAATGTCACTTTGTCAAGAGAATTACAGGTTGGCGTTTCTTAAACTAAGCTCAAAATCTGCCGTAAAATGTTGTTGAAATCCTGTTCCGTAAATAAATGTATCCACAGGGCATGGTTGAAGTGGTCGCAGAAAACTATCACAACATTTGGGCAAAAAAGAAGAAAACAGAGCTGATGAGTAAAGGTGTGTGATTTGCCCAAATGTTATTAAAGCTCTGTATATTGCATAGTTTATTGTTTTCACCTGTTTTTTGTGAATGAAAAGGAGGAGGGACCCACCCATTGCTGGTTCCTTACGACACTCTGACGGCGAAAGAGAAGTATAGAGACCGAGAGAAAGCCCAAGACCTGTTTAAGTACCTCCAGATCAGCGGATATGCCGTCACAAGGTTTACTAAAACTAAATTTACGACGTTAATTGAGGTGATTGTTTTGTTCTTAGTTGATTTTAGTTAACATGTACCCGTCTTTGTGTTTTTTTCTCAGGGGTCTGAAGGACATGGAGCAGGACTCGTCGTCTATGGAGAAGCGCCACGCCTACAAGTTCCTCAAGACGCTGCTAAAATATGTCGACTCTGCGCAGGAATTCATCGCTCATCTCGGTTTGTATCGTTTTAAACACCTACACCTAATATTTTTTAATAACTGTGAACTTGATGATGACGATTGCTCTTTTGTCTTGTTTTTAGAGGCAATGGCCACCAGTGGAAAGACAGATAAATCACCCCATGACCAGGAAATCAAGTTCTTTGCCAAGGTTTGAAGTCTTTTGACACAAAGGAGTCTCTAAATATATGTAATCAAATCTTTCTCCAGCTGTTCTATCTCACATTTGCTCTTTTTCTCCTCAGGTGCTGCTTCCTATGATCGATCAAGCCTTTAAGAACCACTTCCTGTACTTCCTGTCTACACCCAGCGTAGCCCTGAGCAGCTGTGGATGTGCCTCCAACAAAGAAAAAGAGATGGTCACTAGGTACAAAAACATGTCGTTTATTTCTATTTCTGGAATCATGCCTCTTTGCTTTGCGTTTTTCACTTTGCTCTAACTCTTGACTCTACTCCAAATGCTTTCCCTTCAGTACTTTTCTGACTTTATGTGTTTTCCAGCCTTTTCTGTAAGCTGGCAGCTCTTGTTAGACACAGGATTTCTCTTTTTGGTAAGGTTGTAACGCCTTCTGTGTGGCTCTTTGCTTTGAACTTCTCGGTATATCAATAGTAAACGTTTGTGTTGCAGGGAGTGACTCTGCAATGATGGTGAGCTGTCTGCATATCCTCGCACATTCACTGGACACCAGGTAACACACTGGATTTGTCCGTATGAGCTACATTAACCACTGCAAGAAAAGAACAGAAATTATCTTGATTTTCTTTCTTTTTTTCTTTCTTTAGAACTGTGATGAAGTCGGGGTCAGAGCTCGTCAAAGCCGGATTTCGGGCTTTCTTTGAAAACGCTGCAGAGGATCTTGATAAACTCCTGGAGATGTTGAAACTGGGGAAATTCTTGCAGTCACGAGCCCAGATGAAGAGCGTCTGCCAGAGTATCAACTACGTGACCGTTGCCCTTCTGCCCATCCTCACGGCCATCTTTGAACACATCACAACTTATGAGTTCGCAGCAGATCTCTTGTGTTAGTTTTTATTTATCAAACCCACTCTTTCGAAAATGACAAACATGCCCCTTTCCTCCTGTTTTATTCAGTTATTTATTTGTTTTTTTGTTTCAGTGGATGATGTGCAGCTGTCTTGTTACCGGATCCTCACCTGTTTATACTCTCTGGGCACAGGAAAGAACATCTTTATGGAGAGGTGGGAAAACTAATTTGTTGCTGAAATGCTGAAAATGATTTTTTTTTTGCTGATGAATTTTATTGAATTCTTAATGGTGCTTTTCTACCCAGACATCTGCCTGCTCTTGGAGAAAGCCTGGCGACTCTGGTGGGAGCCATGCCTGTGGCGTTCTTGGAGCCTCACCTCAATGCACACAACCCACTCTCTGTCTTCAACACTAAGACCCCCAGAGAGAGAGCCAGTGAGTTTCTGAGCTTTATTTATAATAGTTAGCCGTCTGTTTGTGTAGGTTATTGTAAAGTCTGCTTGTTTTCTCTCGTTTAGTCCTAAGTATGCCCGATACGGTGGAGGAGATGTGTCCAGAGATGCCACGTCTCGACAAACTGCTCAAGGATGTAAATGATATCTCTGAATCTGGAGCACGCTACAGCGACATGCCGCAGGTCTGGTGCAAAGATGGGGTTTATGAAGGCTCATAAACAGGCTTTTTGCACCACGTACAGCCAAGTTAAACCTGTTAACTCTCGTAGGTCATTGAAGTGATCCTCCCAATGCTGTGCAACTATCTGTCTTACTGGTGGGAGAAAGGTCCGGAGAACTCCCCTCCGGACACGCAGTGCTGCACGATGGTGACGTCAGATCATCTCAGCATCATCCTGGGAAACATCCTCAGGATCCTTAACAACAACCTGGGCATTGACGATGCACCGTGGATGAAGAGAATTGCAGGTACTCATAATTAGAACTTTATTCCCAGCTCTCACATGTAAAAAGCCATAATCCAGACTAGATTTCACTCACTTAATATGTCTTTTCTAGTTTATTCTCAGCCAATTATCTGTAAAGCTGGTGCAGACCTGCTACGAACCCACTTCCTGCCCACTCTGGACAAACTAAGAAAGAAGACAGAGAAGGTAAACGTATTAAAGCACACGAATTATAACATTTTTTGCAATAAGTTGAGTTTATTGAAAATTTTTATTCTATTAGCTGCTAAAATGTTGTAAATAAAACTGTCGAGTCTAACAGTAAAATAAGAAATCATGCTCAAGATTCCTACTAAAAGATATTCACATCAAATAACTGTCTTGATTGTTGTCTAAACGTAGGTCGCTGCAGAAGAGGAGCTGCTGAAGGCCGACGGTAAAGGAGACAACCAGGAGGCAGAGCTGCTCATTCTGGACGAGTTTGCTGTGCTCTGCAGGGACCTTTACGCTTTCTACCCCATGCTTATTCGTTATGTGGATAATAACAGGTACGGTTACGAACAGGATGAAGTTTTACGTGAACGTGATCGGTTAGTTGTCGTTTATTTAGTTTAATATGGCTCTCGTAGATCTCGATGGCTGAAGGAACCTGGCGGAGACTCCACGGAGCTTTTCCGAATGGTGGCAGAGATCTTCATCCTCTGGTGCAAGTCGCATGTATGTTTCATTATTACGCATCCAGCAGAGCGAGTGATACGTCCTGCTGTTGAAATCTCACGATGGATGTGTTTAAATGCAGAACTTCAAGCGTGAGGAACAAAACTTTGTGGTGCAGAATGAGATCAATAACTTGGGCTTCCTCACCGGAGAAGGCAAGGCAAAGATGTCAAAGGTAAGATAAGAATGACTAAAACAAACTAAATCTAAACTTCTTGTTATATTTAATCATATTTTAATTCAATGTAGGCAATCCCATCACCTTTAAATATATCCTGGAAATGATTACTCGTGTTTTTTTCAAAGTACAAAATGTTTTCTGATCGACGTAAACAAAAACGATGAGAGATTCTGGTGAAGTAATGATAAATAGTTACCTGTAGTTGTTCTTTTAGTCAGGTGGGGACCAGGAAAGGAAGCACAAACGTCGTCGTGGTGAATATTACTCCATCCAGACGTCGCTCATCGTAGCTGCTCTGAAGAAGATGCTGCCCATCGGCCTCAACATGTGCACCCCCGGAGACCAGGAGCTCATCTCTGTGGCCAAGATCCGCTACAGTCTGGTCCGTTTATGAACCGCTTTTGAGTTTTTTTTCTGCATTTGTAACTAAGGATGACTAATGACTATAATCTATAATTTAATTCTTTAATAGAAAGACACTGATGATGAGGTAAAAGAGCACCTGCGTCAGAATCTTCATCTCCAGGACAAGGTAAGGCTTGTATTTCTTAATTCTGGTAAAGATTTACTGGTCCACCTCAGTACAACCGGGTTTTTTACTTCTGTTGGTTGTTTTGCTGCAGTCAGATGACCCCGCGGTCCAGTGGCAGCTGAACCTGTATAAAGACGTGGTGGTAAAGAGTGAAGAACCAGCGAACCCAGAGCACACAGTGGACAGAGTGCAAAGCATCTCTGCAGCTGTGTTCCACCTGGAGCAGGTACAATCACACACTTAAGCCAAAGTCTAAACCTAATACCTTGTGATAAATGATGCTCTTTGGTGTGGCATGTTTTTGGAGGATAGTTTATGTTTTACTGGGGTCCATTTCCATTTATGAAACTAGTAATTGTTCGTCCTCCTCCAGGTGGAGCAGCCTCTGAGGAATAAGAAGTGTGTCTGGCAGAAGTTGCTGTCCAAACAGCGTAAGCGTGCTGTGGTGGCCTGTTTCCGTATGGCTCCGCTCTACAATCTGCCCAGGTGAGTTTGACACCTGCTGCTCTTCATGAACTGTCAGAGCTGTCACTTTTCAGACGTTTCTTTGTCTAACTCGTAACAAGAACTAGCAGTCACCAAGTAGTCTAAAGGGTGGGGCATTTGTTTTAATGTGTGTCCGTGTAAACTCTTCATCTCTTTCCTAATAACACTCTCTCCTCTGTGTTGTTTTTTGGCGTAACACTTCCACATCCTTCCTCAGATACAAAATTAATAATTACTTCCTGAATGGCTATCGGGAGGTTTGGCTGGAAAGGGTGTTCAAAGCCTCCAGCTTTGACCGCCTGTTCTCTCTGCTAACGGTAATGTGAAACTACCAGGCGAATGCTTCATCAACACCTTCCCTCTCCTCATCCTCCAGGCTCTAGACCAGTCTCTGCCCAGTAACAAGTAGTTCTGGTGATTCTGATTGGTCAGTGAAAATCTGTTTGAAACATTACAAGTGAAGGAAATAACACAATATTTGTAAAGATGGACTGTATACATGTAAAAACACATCAGGATATGAATCTTTGGTTACTCTCTTTTATAGTCTGCATGCTACGCTTTAGAGATTAAACATGACCAGTCAGAAGAATCAGTGGAGCCCACATTGGCCTGTCACCTCCTGCCTGAAATGCACTTCCTCCTCTCACATTTCTCCTTCCTGTCTCCTCCAAAACTCACCAGGACCCACCCTAATGCCACTCTACCTCCCCCATCCTCTCCATACCTCCCCACTTCCCTCATCTCCCCCTCCCCAGGCATCGTGCTATCAACTACTTCATCCCGGCCTATCAGAGACTATGGATAGAGGCAGAGGAGTACTCCTTTGAGGAGAAGCTAGTTCAGGATCTGGCAGTAAGTACTGGGCTCGCCTCGCCCTTGTCCCGTGTGCCCTGCATTGGCACCCCTCTGCCGGTCCTGTCTGCTGAATGCTTCTTTAGCCCTGTGCCCGTTGAGCCTTGGGAACGTGTTCGGGCGGGGTTCCCGTCCAAAGCGCCCAGGGGGCCTCGCTCTAAGCGTGCAAAACCCTTCAAACAGAGAACCGTCAGGGGTCAGAGGCTGCATGACCATCTCAGGAGACACAGGGCCAGCTCCGGCGCTCACAGCTCTAGAAAAGCAGGCAGTGCCTTTCTGACGGCAGTGGTAAGGAGGGCCGTTCAATAGATGTTTGGCTGTCAGATCTGGATCCAACCCATCAGTTGTCTTTTCTGTAACTGTAAGTCTGTGTGAAGGTGACGTTACAACACGTGCTGTGGCTGTGAAGTCAGTGGCATGTTTTCAGTCATGTGGCGATCACATTTCATATTAGATCTTTGTGCAGATGTGCAGCAAATTCATCAAAACACCAAAGCTTTGGACTTGTTTATAAAAGCTCCAGGACCTTTTTGGCATAAAGACAATGACGGCTAGAATTACAGCCAAAGATAAATAAGCAGACAGAGTAGATTGACTCTTTGTGTAGGATCGATTAGGATCATTTCTCATGTACAGCCATTATCACCAGTTACCTAACTGCTTACATGTGTTTGCTTTAATATGCATGTGTTTTAATGGTTACCAAGTTCATTTTCCACTCTTAACTTCCTTGTCCTGTCCTTTTCATGGATCACAGGACATGATGGTATCGCATCTGCATGTAACCTGAATGTAATGACTTTTTCATTGTTTTTACAAGAGTAAACACCTTTTTGAGTTTGTGACATAGTATAATGTTATCACAACATACAGAGCTAATCACTTGTGGGTTCTTACAGAAAACTCCAATGAAGATTGTGGAGGAGGAGGAAGAAGAGGTGGCTGAGACCCGGCCAGATCCTCTTCAACAGCTTATCCTCCATTTCAGTCACAACGCACTGACGGAGAGAAGGTGGGAGACACTAAACAAAGATATAAACGTACAGTTAAATATATTTATTATAGTTTGACAAAAAATCAACATATGTACTCTTACTTTGCAGTCACTTGGAAGTAGATCCTTTGTATATAGCATATGCAGACATGATGGCAAAGGTATTGACTTAAATGTTTTTAATAGGTCTAACCCTTCTCTTTAGTTTTCTCATTGTTAACCTTTATTTGTCTGTAGAGCTGTGCAGAGGATGAAGAAGAAGAAGAGGAAGAAGGAAAAGAAAAGACATTTGAGGTTTCTACTTAACTTAAATGTACAAAAATCCCAAATAGTCCTAGTCACTAAATATTGCTTAATATTTCACGAATCACAGGAGAAGGAGATGGAGAAGCAGAAAATCCTGTATCAGCAGGCGAGGCTGCACGCCCGCGGGGCTGCAGAGATGGTGCTGCAGATGATCAGCGCCAGCAAAGGTAAGATTCATTATCGGAGAGTACCAGCCCTGAGGATATGAACCAGAGAAGTTACACTAGAATAAGTACTTGTGCTTTGTTTTAAATACATTTTTACTGTTTATTTTTTCACGTTTGTCCTTATTGTCTGGCTCCAGGTCGGCTCGGGCCCATGGTCACCTGCACACTTAAACTGGGCATCGCCATCTTAAACGGAGGCAATGTACAAGTTCAACAGGTGAGCTCTCAGCACTGATTACATTTGAGAACAGTGTTAATGGGGTCTGACATGTTTTCCTTTTCCATTCCAGAAAATGCTTGATTACTTGAAAGAAAAGAGAGATGCAGGCTTTTTCAAGAGTCTCTCAGGACTTATGCAGTCTTGCAGGTAGGAACTGTAAATATTTATCAGTTGTTGACAGAATGTGCTTGAATCTGACCTTTACCTTGTTTTCTCAGTGTCCTGGACTTGAATGCCTTTGAGAGGCAGAACAAAGCAGAAGGACTTGGGATGGTGACAGAGGAAGGTTCAAGTAAGTACAACAGACAAAGTAATATCTACTTTTTAAGATGAATCTGCTTAAATGCTAAAACAATCTTAGGAAAAAAAGAAATTATGAATAAAACCCCTTAACGTTGCTAATGCTGAACCATGGCAAATGTGTAAATAGTCTCAATAACTCAAGATATGTGTTGATTTGATTTTTTTCGTACATTTTCACACTGTGTCGTCTATCAGTGAATGTATTTATAATGTTATGGTGTTTTAAGTTGAGATGATGTTTAAATACAGGTTGTTGCTGCAGGATACTGTTCTCAGATCAGAGGTGGTCTGTGATGAGACACTAACAGAACATCTAATCCCAGAGCACATGGTCCAGCATTAATCCCACTTTCTCCCCAGTTTTTTGCTTAATGTTTGACATCAAAGTCCTTGTCTTCATCATACATTTCCAGTGAGTCTTGTGTTTAACAATTCACTGTAACTACTTGTGTCTGTTACTTTTACAAACATTTTATCATGATTTAATATTGACGAGGCACAACTATACTTTTTCCCTGCGTTTAAGGTATTTTAACTGCATGATTTTGATTTTCCACTCTCTTTGTATTGTAACTCAATGTCCTCTCTTTTTGCTTATGTCTTGGTGTATTCTTTGTCTCCTTCCTGTCATTTTAAAAACCCATCGATGGCAGTCCACACTCAGCGGGGTAAATAGCAAGTTTAGATCATCCTGATTTGGCTATGCTTCCACCCTGAATGTCCTCTTCATATCTGTGGTCCATATCCCTGCTTTATTTGGTTCCCAGCTCCTCCCTTAGCGATGCCAGACAGGAACACACTGTGCATGCAGACTGTACACAAGTCCTCATACATTGCCTGTCTTTTGTGTGTCATTTGTTCCCATTCCCTTCACCTTAACAGTTACTAATGCAGTCCTGTTACTGATCACATCTGTCCTAAGGCTCAGTGCCACCTTTTAGGGTTTGACTGAAGGTTTGTCCACAGCCTAAGCAAAGCTTTGTCTTGCTTTGTATTTGGGGCTTATTTCAAAAAGCTGGTTTCTATACAGATGTCTAACTTTCACATGGTTTCTACCTGCACCTACCTTTGCTCATTGTGCAGTTCAGCTCTGCTGCTGACTTAATGGGTTATTAAAGTAAATAAAGGGTCCTCTACTCCTTTGCTTTGATATGAAATCCCTCATCAGGCTCAGTCAGGGCCTGCATGTGAAAGTTATCAGGCTTCCTCCAGCTTATGGAATTGTCCTAGTGTTTTTCTATTTTAAAACACCTTATTTTTCTTTTACAAAAAGCACTTTGGATTCAGTTTTCAACCTGCAATCTAAAGACCCAAACTTCAAAAATACATGAAACCTTTCCTGCTTGCCTCATGTGAAATGCTTTAAGGGAAGTCTCATATCTATCCCTTTTCATTCAAAGAGAACTAAGCTTTTAGTTTCTCTGTGAGTTTGCAGCTGTATTAACAAAAGCTTTTCCTAAAAGGTTCCAAAGTGCTACAGAACGACGACTTTACCAAAGACTTGTTCCGGTTTTTGCAGCTTCTGTGTGAGGGTCATAACGGAGGTGAGATATTTCCTTTTTACTCTTTGTGTATTTTATATGCTGTAAGTGTTTGTTAATGACAAACATGAAATAACAGATTTCCAGAACTTCCTGAGAACACAAACCGGAAACACCACAACAGTCAACATCATCATCAGCACTGTGGACTACCTGCTGCGTCTGCAGGTTCTGCACTATACTAAACAAAAACAACAGCAGACAAATGCTTTTTAAAATATATATATTTGCAATGGTTTTCTCTTTTGCTCTACAGGAATCTATTAGTGATTTCTACTGGTACTACTCTGGGAAAGATGTCATTGACGACACTGGAAAGCTCAACTTCTCCAAAGCGTTGGACGTGGCCAAACAAATATTTAACTCCCTCACTGAGTACATTCAGGTGAAACATTATTTAATATCTCTAACCTCATGTCTTTGTTTTTTATGATTGTTTGTGTGTATCTTCAAATGGTGACTTTGTCTTTTCTAGGGTCCATGTATCGGGAACCAGCAGAGTCTGGCTCACAGCAGACTGTGGGATGCAGTTGTGGGCTTCCTGCACGTTTTTGCAAACATGCAAATGAAGCTGTCACAGGTACAGCAATAATACAGTTAATAATAATAATTATGGATGCTCTTTAAATAACTTTCCTTTTGTAGGATTCCAGTCAGATCGAGTTGCTGAAGGAGCTGATGGATTTACAGAAGGACATGGTGGTCATGTTGCTGTCTCTGCTCGAGGGTAATACACCAAACAGATTTAATGCAGAAATATTCAATATAAAGATTACAATTATATACATGCTCCTTTTATGTAGGCAACGTTGTGAATGGAACGATTGGAAAGCAGATGGTGGACACCTTGGTGGAGTCATCAAGCAACGTGGAGATGATCCTCAAGTTCTTTGACATGTTCTTGAAGCTGAAGGACTTGACAACTTCTGACAACTTCAAAGAGTACGACCCCGAGTGTAAGGGCCTCATTTCAAAGAAGGAGTTTCAGAAGTCTATGGAGAGCCAGAAGCAGTACACCCAATCAGAGATCGAGTTCCTGCTGTCCTGCGCCGAGGCCGACGAGAACGACATGTTCAACTACAAAGAGTTCGTGGAGCGGTTCCACGAGCCGGCCAAAGACATCGGCTTCAACGTGGCCGTGCTGCTCACCAACCTCTCGGAGCACATGCCTCACGACTCTCGGCTCGGCAGCTTCCTGGACACCGCCGAGAGCCTGCTCAGCTACTTCGAGCCTTACCTCGGCCGCATTGAAATCATGGGCAGCGCCAAACGCATCGAGAGGGTGTACTTTGAGATCAGCGAGTCGAGCCGAGAGCAGTGGGAGAAGCCGCAGGTCAAAGAGTCCAAGCGTCAGTTCATATTTGATGTGGTCAACGAGGGCGGGGAGAGCGAGAAGATGGAGCTCTTCGTCAATTTCTGCGAGGACACTATTTTTGAGATGCAGCTGGCTTCGCAAATCTCTGAACCCGATGCAATTGAGCAACCTGAGGAGGAAGAAGAGGAGGAAGGACACAGCTTACTGGATGAACTGTCTTCAGAGGAGGAGGGCTCAGAGTCTGCTTCAGCTTTCACCACCGCTTGCCGCTCAGTCAAGAAGAAGATTGCGAACGTGCGGCAAATGCTTTCGGTGAAAAATCTGCGCAAACAGTTTAAAAAAGTGAGGAAGTTGAGCATCAAGGAGGTGATCGTGGGCTTTTTCTCCTTCTTCTGGATGCTCTTCATCGGCTTCTTTAAGGGAATCTTCGGCCTCATCTTCGGTTTCTTCCACCTCATCTGGTCCTCCATGTTTGGCGGCGGTCTGGTCGAGGGAGCCAAGAACATCAAAGTGACGGACATACTCGGCAACATGCCCGACCCCACGCAGTTCGGTATTCACGGCGATGCCATCGAAGGGGAGAAAGTGGAGGCGCTGGAGTCGACGGGCAGTTTGGACATCGCCGCGGTGCCGCCCGGGGAGGTCGCCGAGGTGGACATGATGATGGAGTTACTGGGACAGACCAAAAAAGAAGGAGGGAAACACGTGGAGCCGGGTCTGGGCGACGTGTCTGAACTGAGTGAGGCCTCGAGTGCGGACCACAAGAAGAAAGTTGCTGCTAAACCTGCGGAAACCACTGAGAGTGAGCCGGAGAAAGCAGAGTGAGTAAAGCAATATCAGTGAAGCACACAATACATGCAAAAATTACAACTGAGAAACTTTATCTTCATCATAAAATCTAAGCTCTGAGTGTAACTGATCATGTGGGCTGTCTTAAGATTTAATTATAGATTGATTTAATGGTTGAACAGGTTTTATTTGGATTTGAACAGGTTTTATTTGGATTTGAACAGGTTTTATTTGGGTTTAACAGGTTTTATTTGGATTTAAACAGGTTTTAGTTGGATTTGAACAGGTTTTAGTTGGATTTGAACAGGTTTTATTTGGGTTTTAACAGGTTTTATTTGGATTTAAACAGGGTTTAGTTGGATTTAAACAGGTTTTAGTTGGATTTGAACAGGTTTTAGTTGGATTTGAACAGGTTTTATTTGGGTTTTAACAGGTTTTATTTGGATTTAAACAGGGTTTAGTTGGATTTGAACAGGTTTTACTTGGATTTAAACAGGTTTTATTTGGATTTAAACAGGTTTTAGTTGGATTTGAACAGGTTTTAGTTGGATTTGAACAGGTTTTATTTGGATTTTAACAGGTTTTATTTGGATTTAAACAGGTTTTAGTTGGATTTGAACAGGATTTAGTTGGATTTGAACAGGTTTTATTTGGGTTTTAACAGGTTTTATTTGGATTTAAACAGGGTTTAGTTGGATTTGAACAGGTTTTACTTGGATTCAAACAGGTTTTATTTGGATTTAAACAGGTTTTATTTGGATTTTACTTGGAGTGAGTAAAACAATATCAATAAAACACACAATACATGCAAAAATTACAACTGAGAAACTTTATCATCATTTGTATAAAATCTAAGCTCTGAGTGTAATTGATCATGAGGACTGTCTAAAGATTTAATTATAGATTGATTGAATGGATTTGTCTTGTCTCGTGAAGCACTGAGAACCAGGAGAAAGAGGATAAACCAAAGGAGGAGGAGGAGGCCAAGGAGCCAGCGGTGGAGGAGAAGCCCAGGTCCAGGTCGAGTCAGCCCAAAGAGCCGTCTCCTGCCTTTATGTCCAGTGTCTTTGCCGTTCTGGACGTTTACACGAGCAAGATGCTGGTATGAATCTCAACTGTGCTCCTTCTGGAATAAAGTAGAATACATAAAGCAGTTGGTTTTAATCTCATCATTGATTTGTTTACAGAATTACCTGGCTCGTAACTTCTACAACCTCCGTTTTCTGGCTCTGTTCGTGTGCTTTGCCATCAACTTTATTCTGCTGTTCTACAAGGTAACCTGAATTAGAATGTGATACTTTTTATTTTCTATTAAAAAAAGAGTTGGGTTTTTTTTGTTTTGTTTTTTTTGCCACAAAATATATAAAATCTGCATTATCAAAATCACAAAAATATCATACTGATATAGAATATTTTTATGGTTTTCTTACATGAAATTGGGAGAATAAACCCTCTTTCGTAGACACAGTTACTAAAATGTTATGGCTCAGAATAGAATAGAATAGAATAAAATAAAATAAAATAAAATAAAATAATAAATTAAATTAAATTAAATTAAATTAAATTAAATTAAATTAAATTAAATTAAATTAAATTAAATTAAATTAAATTAAATTAAATTAAAATTAAAATTAAAATAAAATAAAATAAAATAAAATAAAATAAAATAAAAAAATAAGCAAGCCATCCAGTCACTTACACTTTTAAACATTTTCAGGAGAGAAAAATTAAGAAATTATTGGTACTGTCAAGCAAAGAAATGTCAAGCTGCCAGCAAACTAAACATCTTCTTCTTCTTTTTTGTTGGATCAGCAACAAAAAAGAAGAAAGAATGAAGGAAGAAATCTGCATTAAGTCACAGACAATGAATAAACTTTCTCAAGATGAGGATGTTTTTATGAAGAATGTGAAGATCAAATGTAGACGATGAGAAAATTAAAGTCCTCAGTTTGCGTGGCTTAGGATTTGTGGTTTTATATTTCTTATGTCAAATATTTTTCTAAGGTCACTGCAGAAGCCGAGGAGGATATCCCCGATGAGACCCGCTGGGATGACGAGGAGGAGGAGGAGGACGAGGACACGCTTTTCGACATGGATGAGTTTGTGCTTCAGGAGAGCACAGGCTACATGTTACCGACCCTTCGATTCCTGGCCATTTTCCACACCGTCATCTCGCTCGTGTGTCTGGTCGGATACTACTGCCTCAAGGTACGCTCTGACCCGCCGCGCCGTCTCTCGCCCGTCTCTCACCTGTCTCCGAGAGGCGTTTAAACCAACTGGGTCGTTTCATGTTCAGGTGCCTCTGGTGGTGTTCAAGAGAGAGAAGGAGATCGCCAGGAAGCTCGAGTTTGATGGTCTGTACATCACTGAACAACCTTCTGACGACGACATCAAAGGCCAATGGGATCGTCTGGTCATCAACACGCCGTGAGTTACTCTGACCTGGTTCACAATGGTCTAAAACATCTGTGTGAGTTTTATATTTCTACACGATTTATAAAAACATGTCTCTGGCCCCTTCTGCAGATCCTTCCCAAACAACTACTGGGACAAGTTCATCAAACGCAAAGTAAGTCTGCTAAATCTGTTAATAAGAATCCTTTCAGAGGCCGAAGATGGTGACAGTTGGGACACTTTTATTAAATTTTGAGTGTGAGGTTTTAGAGTTTGAAGGTTTTAGTGGAAGTATTTTGAAAGATTTTGTTGATTTGGACATTTTGAACAGGTTTTAGTTAGATTTGAACAGGTTTTAGTTGGATTTGAAAAGGTTTTAGAAGAATTTTAATAGGTTTTAGTTGAATTTGAATAAGTTTTAGTTGGATTTGAACAGGTTTTATTTGGATTTGAAAAGGTTTTAGAGGAATTTGAACAGGTTTTAGTTGGATTTGAAAAGGTTTTAGAGAAATTTGAACAGGTTTTAGTTGGATTTGAAAAGGTTTTGATTGGATTTGACGGTTTTTGGATTTAACAGGTTTTGGTTGGATTTGATTGGATTTGAACAGGTTTTATTTGGATTTAAATAGGTTTTATTTGGATTTGAACAGGTTTTAGTTGGATTTGAACAGGTTTTTGATGGATTTGAACAGGTTTTAGAGGGATTTAAACAGGTTTTATTTTGATTTTTACAGGTTTTATTTGGATATTAACAGGTTTTAGTTGGATTTAAACAGGTTTTAGTTGGATTTGAACAGGTTTTAGTTGGATTTTAGCACAGTTTGTGTATTTTAACAGGTTTTATATAAGGTTGTAGTAAACACTGGTCTAAGATTTTATGAACAAATTAAATAAATCTGATTCAAACCCATCTAAAACCTGCTCTAAAGCACAATACCATCAAATATCACCAACTAAATGTCTTGAAGGGCCACTTAAAACATTACAAAGAGCTGAGTTTGACACTTGTGCTTTAATAAAAACAGGTGATCAACAAGTACGGAGACCTGTACGGAGCTGAACGCATCGCTGAGCTCTTAGGCCTGGACAAGAGCGCTCTGGACTTTGACCCCACGGTGGAGACGGTAGAGAAGGAGGCCTCGCTCGTGTCCTGGTGAGACCTGCAGAAACATCATGGCCGCCTGCCTTTTGGGTTGATTTTTGCATGTTTTCAATCACCAAACATGAAAAACATACATAAATATATCTGAGACTGAGTATTTGTATGTGTATATGGGTTTATGTATATGGATATGTAAATATTGTATATAGAGAGTAGTAAAGAATGCATACCTTACCTTTTTTTCCCCTCTTTTTAATTCATTTTAATCTATTTTTTAATTATTCTTTTTTTATTCTGAGGTAAAGGTTGTTAAAATATAAAATTAAACATAAAAATGCATTGATAAATTATGTTCAAGAAGGAGAGTAATGTATTTATGTAAAAAAAAAAGAAAAAGAAAAATTCAGAATGTCTTTTTCCTATCAACAGGCTGAGCTCCATTGACACCAAGTACCACATCTGGAAAATGGGCGTTGTTTTGACTGATAACGTAAGAATCCTCACTGCATTTATTTTGTATTTGTCTCAATATTACAATCCATCCTTTAATTAATCATTTCCTTTTGTAATTATTAGTCTAAAATCACTTTTCTCCTTTCTTTCAGTCCTTCCTGTATCTGATCTGGTACAGCGTCATGTCCATCTTCGGACACTTCAACAACTTCTTCTTCGCTGCTCACCTGCTGGACATCGCCATGGGCTTCAAGACCCTCCGCACCATTTTGTCTTCTGTCACTCACAACGGCAAACAGGTGAGTCCCCAGCAGAGGGCGCCAGAGGACAGAGAGCCAGGCGTTAAAAAAAGAGTCTGGACGCCTCTAAACACATCCAATGGTGGATTAAAAGTGTCACATGAAACAGAAACACGAGCATATGATAAAAATATAAACTCGAGAAAAGCCACAGGATTGATTTTATTACAGAAAAGAACCTGCTGTTGTGAATTTTTAATAAACAGCATGACTAAAAATGGATTTTCTTCTCACTGTATGAGCTGAATCAAGCCATTTACAGCAATATTTGAAACGCAAAATTAATTGGTGGCAAACGGAATGAAAGAAAAGGTAGTGGAGCATGCACAAGAGAAAAGAAAAACAGATTTCTGCAGTGATTTATGATAATTCATCATAAATGGCAATGAAAACAGCCCTGAATTCTCAAAGCCAGCTGCAGAGGCCTCGAGTTGTTCTGTATTTTGAGGCGACATTGACAGAATTTGGCCTTACTTTGAACAAGAAAAACTTTGGCTACAGCAAAAGATTGGGATTTTAATGTGTGATCTTTTTCTTCTTCTTTAATCTGTGAAATAACACACACATTCTCCACTGTCGACCCCCAGAAAAGCAATAGCAATAATAGTGTGTAATAATAAAACAATCCTATTTCCAGCTTTATTAAATAGTGCCATGTAATAAATAACGTACAACATGAGGTTTTATATTCTTTTCTTCTGGATAATAACAAAAGCTGTGTAATTGTGTTCCTGCAGCTGGTGCTGACGGTGGGGCTGCTGGCGGTGGTGGTCTATCTCTACACCGTGGTGGCCTTCAACTTCTTCAGGAAGTTCTATAATAAGAGCGAGGATGAAGACGAGCCCGACATGAAGTGTGACGACATGATGACGGTTTGTCTCTCCACCGAGATGTGATTTTCTCAAGTAAAAAAAAAGAAAAAAGACATTCTTTTCTTGAAGGAAAATGCTGCAGTCATTTACAAGGACAGACGAGGAGGAGGCTTTTAATGTGAAAGTCTCAAATCGTTGTGCTTTCTGCAGACAAAAGGCGACATCTGGGTCTTTATAACTTTTAAAAAGCGAAAAGTTCAGGAATTTTTGAATGTCCTTACACATAGTTCACAAGAGAATCACTTTATGAACCTCATCTGTTACCTGTCTGTCATAAACATCCTGCTGCAAATGACTTTATTAAATCCACTTTCTTTCTCTCAGCGGGACAGTAGAAAGTGACAGCTGCCGTCTGTTTTCCCACAGTGCTACCTGTTCCACATGTACGTCGGTGTGAGAGCTGGAGGTGGGATCGGAGACGAGCTGGAGGACCCGGCCGGAGACCCCTACGAGCTTTACCGCATCCTCTTTGACATCACCTTCTTCTTCTTCGTCATCGTCATCCTGCTGGCCATCATTCAGGGTCGGTTAATCCCCGTTTTGGCGTTAAATTTTATCTATAATTTTAAGGACTATAAATTCGGGACTATTATTTTAATAGTTTCCAGGCTCCATATTTTAAACTAAAGTATTGAGTGTTGCTTTAAGCTTTAATCTGTGCAGTAACCTTCCTGCCAACTCCTTTAGGTTTGATCATTGATGCGTTCGGCGAGCTGAGAGACCAGCAGGAGCAGGTGAAGGAGGACATGGAGGTACGACACATTCACTGCTTTTCATTTTAACAGAACAGGAAAAAAAAAGACTGCTGTATTAAAACGGTCATTTCATTTGTGTTTTAGACCAAATGCTTTATCTGTGGCATCGGAAACGACTACTTTGACCGAACGCCTCACGGGTTTGAAACACACACTTTACAAGAGCACAACCTCGCCAACTACCTGTGAGTGAAAAACACCAAGCTGAAACTCTTCTGACTCATTTAGAGCAGTTTGTCTTAATGTTTGCTCTGTGCAGGTTTTTCCTGATGTACCTGATCAACAAGGACGAGACTGAACACACCGGACAAGTATGTGACTAATGACTGACTCTCACCAAAATACACCACTTCTCGTATGTTTTTGAGTCTGAAGACTACAAAGATAAAACTATAATCAGATACTTTACCTCAGAAACATTTACTTATGCAACAAATGAAGTGGGTTGAATGTTGCACAAGTGCTTCTCAGCAGAAGGAAGAAGCAATGCGTGGGTTTACTTGGACTTTTATTTTTCAGCGTCTTGGTGTTGATCTTAAAAAAAACAAATTTAGTTCAGAGTTAAAAACGTCTATTTAAGGCAGTAATAAATCAGATAGTAGTGATGACCAGGCTTCAGGAAGTGTCATTAATTTGTGTAAAAAAAAAACTCAGATAAAGAAGTGTTGGAGGACGTGTCCTTCTGGGTGAAAAAGTCTGATACCATCTGGGCTGCAGTCTGTCAGTGGGCAGTTGGAGTCAGTTCAATGGATGTGAAGAAAGCCATGATTTTACACAAAGTAGCAGCATATACACAGCGTGCCAACACAAAGCCTGCGAAGGATGACAATGAAACTGTTGTATTAAGCTTTGGGCAACAGGGAACATTTGATTTTAAAGATTTTACATTTTTATTTGGCTCACAGCATATGTTGAATAGCAACCATCTAGAGCCAAATAGACCTTTTTTGTTTTGGCTGTTGACTTGTTATTTCATTCATTAGACCTTCCTACACGGTAACAGAGGATTATACGTAAAGAATGAACTGCACTGAACTGTGAATAACAAAAAATATAGCAGCCAAATGTTGCAAAAGACAACAGCTAGCTTTTATGTGAACTAAAATCACTTAAACCCCTTTAAAACATAAAGTTCCTGTGTGACCCTGAGCATTATCCATATCAAGACTTTGCAGATGGGACGTTACTGGTGTATATTGAGATTTGCTCTGCCTATTTTAGGTTTACACACATATTTACAGTATATTATTGCACCTAACGAGCCACCAGTCCGTGCATTTCCTGTATTTCTGTTGTGGTATTGATCCTGAACAGTGGAAATGACTCGAATGATTAGAAATAAAATAAGTACTTCCCGGCACATCTTTCTGTTCTGCAGGAGTCGTACGTGTGGAAGATGTACCAGGAGCGATGCTGGGACTTCTTCCCGACCGGAGACTGCTTCCGTAAACAATATGAGGACCAGCTGGGCTAAAGAGGACCTCCCTTTAGACCCACCTCAACTGCAGAGACCCTGAACCTGACTTGAGCCTTTTAACCAAACCTGGACATTTTTCTGCTGCCATGAGTTAAAATGAAACGTTAATTGGACTGATAACACCATTGATTTGGACCGTGATTGGACATTCTGGGGTTTGTTCATCCACTTCGCCACAACGCCTCTTTATGCAAAGTCTTCGTTTGATTGTGACTCACTTTGCCTTTTCACTCGCTTAACCCCAACCTGTTGCACAATTTGTTGTGTGTAGACATTTATTACACTGAAGGGTTACAGCATGACGACTGAATGTTATAAAATATGCACAATTTCAGAGATTATCACCAGAACGTTAATGTCACTGAACTCGACAGATGTGCGCTGCTAGTCTCAGTCCATTCATCGTCAAATCAAATGAGACCTGACTTGCCTTTCAAAGCTGGTTAAGTCATTTCTGGTCTTGGATAGAGTCATTTCCAGGAACAAAGATGACTTTTGTGTGCCATTGTGCCTTAAGAGAAACTATGCAATCAACATTTTTGTCCCTCCTGACACAAGCTGTGCTCTAGTTCTGGATTAGTTCAAAGCAGATTAAGCTTAAGCTAGTTTTGGTGGCTTTCAAATTATAATAGAAATCATTTGTTGTATAAAAATCTAGATAAACCTTGCGTAAATGTTGCTTAGTTTGGTTTTGTTCCCAAGCTGTCTGCAGGCAGCACTTCTTTCCGCAGCACGAGCACCACACGAGCTGAGGAGAAGTTCAAAAACTCGGTTGAAAAGGTTTATTGAACGCAGAGTGGTTACCTGCTATTGTATGTGCGTAGTAGCTTTGATAAAACCGCATTTGTTTTGATCAGAGGGAGGAAATGAATAAAGTAACTGACGCAATAAAGCCGTGTGTTGTGTCTGAGGCATGTTTTAGTCCTTCTCTCCAGTTCTCGAGGTGACAGTCCTGCCTCCTGTGCAGCTTTAACAAGGAACGTGCAATTCTTTCTGAAACATCAAATACAGAAGGAACATTTTGACGCCTTTGTACAAATGTCTGTCCCGTCAGAACATTTTGAAACTTTCTGTCTCTCTCTGGACACTACATTTTAACGAACCTCGTCCTTGTGCCGGTTCCTCTCAGGGTCAGGAGATCATACTGTCCAGCCAGTCCTCGAGGTCCTCCTCCGTCAACTCCTTTTTGACGGAAGCCTGCGTGACTTGTTTGTCTTTCACCTCGTCCGTCTTGTCTTCGCTCACCTCCGGTACATCCTCCTTCACTTCCTCGCACGCTGCAAAGACACGAAAAACACATTAACTCTAGAGAACTTGCCCTACATCACGTTTTTCTTTGTTTAAAATACTTGAACCTGTGACAGAGTAAACCTAGCCCAGTGATAAATGGCATTAATACTGACACAGGACTCTACATGAATTAATTAAAAGATAAAATTGGATATAAAAGTTCAATTTGTGCTAACATTGTAGCTTAAATAATAAAACCAATCGGCACAAACAGATTCAGACTTAATAATAGTCTGGAGCTTCTTTAGTTTTGTGGCTCTACAGCTGCTTTTGATGGTGTCAGTTTTATTTTTTAGATCCAGACAGTCCCATGAGCAGAAGTCACTAAAATGCAGGGTTGCAGCCTTGATAAATGTCCTTTTTTCAGTTTACATCCACTTTTACCTGTCAGTTTTATCAATACAAATGCACTTTCATTCGTCTAGCCTCTTCTCACTGCACTTTTAGGTTTCACTTTGTTGCTTCCAGCCGTCACACACAACTCTATACTCTATTTAAATCAGTTTTGAGAGTTTCAAATACAGGTTTAAGATGTGATTTGTGCTTCTTTATCCACTCACTCTTCTCTGATGCACATTTCTCTTCATATAAAGTGTTTCCTAAAGCAGACACTGGCTTCTCTAAAGACAGCAGCTGGTCCAGTTCTTCATCGATAACATCCCCTGGTGACTCTGAAGCTTTTGAGGAAACAGGGGCAATCAATGGTTTTGGTGGAAAGGTGACTGGCTGAAGGGCGCGGGGACTTTTAACAGCGGTCGATGGGGGAGTAAAGACGGTCATTTTGGGCGTTTCCGGTTTGGGAGTCGGCTGTGTCGGGAGCTCGACTGGAGTTGAGACCTGAAACGTCGAGAATATGATCAATACAGAGTTCAGCACAAACAGAACCATCTACTTTCAAATATCAATCCTTTTTAACACACTTCAGACATGTTTTATAGAGATATTTTTAGTTTTGGCTGTTTTCTGGGCATCTTTTACAATATAACGCAGGATTACACTTTTAGACAATAAACTGATCTTAAATGTGCAGGAAAATACCCAAATAAATAATAAAAGTCACACAAAGACACAGAAAACAGGATTTCTTTGTTGCAGAGGAATATATTAACAACTAGATTTGATCGTTTTGTCTTTGTATGTTCAGGAAAACAAAGATTCCTAGACATTAATTCATTCTGAAGTCTACTGATTTGTTTAAAGCAAGAAAAAGTAAAGTAGATGAGTTCTGACGTGATACAAGTCCCTCTCTGAGTGCTGCATGATTCTTTGTTGAAGTGTTGTACCTGGATGAGCTCAGCTTCCAGGTTGAGTCTCTGATGAAGAGGCACTTGTTGAAGGCTCTGAGCCAGCGCCGACAGATCCACAAACGCCGACATCTGGAGAAGAAAGGAGATGTCGACACGTGACGGTTATTTACAGGACGTGCAGATAAAAAGAAAGAAGACGCAATGATATGATATGGTCTGAAATAGGAGCTTCTGCGCTTATTGGCCTGTCTTGACTGTCTCTTTTAAATCATGAGAAAGTAGAGGAATTCTTTACAGACACTAACAAAGCTCACTGCAGGTTGGGTGAGTTATAGATTTACCTGACTGGCCACAAATGAGTCCATCTCCCAGTCCTTTTCGTCTGAAAATCGAAACTGAGTGAAGGAATCCCCTGAGAGAAGGAAAAGAGAGAAAAAACATGTCTAATTGTGGAAGTCAGCTTCAGCAGTGGTTCTAATAGACGCTCTAGGTTTTCTTCTAAGTTTATTAAGGGTTGGCATTTTGAGCAGGTACTATTGATTTAAGAGCTGTGTTTTACTGCTGCAGGAAAATGGACACATGAAAATACAGATGCAAATAACCCTGATGCTGCACAGCCACAGCCTGACTTCATAAAATACTCTTTTCTTTTGTTGTTAAAACACTCACTGTGAGAGAGAAAAGTGACAAATAGAAAAACCAAGAGCTGAAGGACCATTAGTTTGATCAAAGATTTAACAAATGTTCATTGCCTGAAAAAAAAGTAGGATAAAAAATTAAAGATGAAAGAGAAAAATGTCTCCAGCTCCATAAATATGCACTAAAGCTTAGGTTGTCACAAATACTATTTATTTTATTTTTTGAATAGGCCTTTCATGCTAAACCTGGAAAGAGCTATCAGATGAACAAATGAAAAATGATTTAATTTCAGTAATCTTTCCCATTAAAGCAGCACTGTGTTACTTTTAATCAGGAGAGGGTCCTGCTACAGATTGTCTTTTTACGTCAGCGGTGTCATATTTACGGAGGTGGAGACTATCCAAGCGGCAAGTTCGGAAGAAAAAAACATGAAATGGTAGAGTTAGCATATTTTGAACCAGTCCGACTCTTTATTTCTGCAGGTTTCTGTCCTGAGTCAGTGAGAAAGGCAGAGAATATATATATTTTTGAGCTAAACGTGACACGGTGCTCCTTTAAACATTATAATATAAGTGATTATTACTATAAATGCAGTTGTTCGTTAGAAAAACAACAAAACTGCAGACACTTAATGTGACATATTGCCACTTACCTGGAAAAACGTGCAATACCTTTAAATTATATTATTATATGACTATTACATCATCGTTGAAGATTGTGGAAATAATATGGCTTGTATTATTTTAGTGTTAAATCTCAGAACAAACTTCCACTGGTTTCACTAAGAGAAGGATGTGTGAATGTCTGAAATACTATTCTATAGATATTGTAATGTATATTGTGCAAATAAAAAGAAGTAAAATATCCAAATAAAGCTGATCTGAGGTGATATTGTCCGAACCCTAACATCTCAGATGAAGGTATAAAGGCAGCAGATGTGTTTGTGAAGGAGGCTCAGTGGAGTCGGTGCTGGAGCTGCCACACACAGCTGTCCGAGCGGCAGGGGTCCCGACTCTCTGTACTATACACCCCTCTGATGCTGCGTTCAGGTGCGACTCTGCGCCGGGTGCATTTGGCGTCGATTGTGTGGCCGTATGGAGAGAGGGGAGGGTCAAAAAGGAAGGACGGCGGGGGTTTTATCATCACCGAACAGGGGCTTTATGCAGAACCATAATGACTGTGGGACAGGTTGACGAGAGAGTGACACGCCAGCTTTACGTGACAGACCGTTCCCCGCTTTATCGGAGACATCGAGGGATTTTCACTCAACGCAAATAAAACCCCGTGACTCTGGCAGATGTGAAATCGACAAGGCCAGTTCAAAACGGGGCTTATCGCAGACACATCAAGCCTTTTCTAAATATATTCTGAGCCGAGAAGCAGCCGAACATGAGAGAAGCACAGAGATTTTTGGCCTCCGACACCAGAAATCCATCATGTTAGATTCTATCTCATACTGTGTAGTCCAAAAACTGCATATAATAACATTTTACACACGCTCAATGCTCAATTCCAGGTAAAAGGTTAAACTATATTTAAATCCTGCTCAAGTCCAGATAAGAACAACTGAGGCTAAACCCATTTGGACTCATTTCCTGCTGCTTTGTTCCCTTGTTTCTTAAATGAACACACAAATAAACCCAGTGATCCCACCTTAATCAGAGCTTAATTTAGCCAATATTTATTTATCAAAACACTTCACACATTCCTTTTTTAATACGTCAAACATTTCTCAAATCAATCTCAAATGTCTCTTGTGTTCTGATGGAAACAAAGACGCTTTAATTCATAAATAATGAAGTGTCATTTAGATCCTTGCCAATCCTTGCAACATTTATTAAAAACCAGGAAAAGGACAAAGTGAAGTTTCCATTTTAGCCCCTTGTTCACATACAAATGGTGTTAGTTTGACATAAACAATAACGTCCTGTGGTACTCTTTACAATAAATTACACATTTTCAACTTTTAACTGCTTTAAACTGCATTATATTAGAAAAAAAATTGATTTGCAGTAACTATTTAGAGTAAAAAATGTTTAATTAAATTAGATTTTGAAATTATCTCTGGACTAACTTCAACTAAATCAATATTAAAGACTGAAATGGGACTAAACAAGCACTGTGATGTTATAGGACTGATATATACAGTTAATATATTGTGCAGCCCTACTTTTAACTTACAGTTTTCATGAAGAAGGCATCTGGTTTTAAAACTATGACCAGAAACAGCATCATTATTCTGATTTCTTTAATGCAACCAAGAACACATGAATTTAACATGAATTTATCCCTAAAAGTCTTGATTTTCTTTGCTCTTGTGTCATAAAAGACTCTCTATATCCCTATCCAGTCTGACACAGTGACGTTCATGTATCCAGTGCTGTTTCTTCTGTGCAATAGTCTTACACTGCCTTCCCTCTGTTCAACATCTTCTTCTCGAATCGTCTTCCTTCTGCTGCCGCCCCCGTCTCCTCCGGTCCATCTCGAGGCCAGGATGTGCTGACGGGGCCCGGCTCGGTGTCACCTCGATCTGTGTCTGAGGCAGAACCGTCGCGGAGAGAGCAGCAGCTGCCAGAGACGATGAGGGAAACTTCACTCAAAGAGACAGGAGACGCCGAAAAGAGAACGGTGGGACGGGACGAGGGCGCGGCGATCAGACCTGCAGCTCGTACGCTTCAGAGTTTCAGATAAAGATTTAAGTTTGATACAGAATCTGTCAAGAAGCTGGTGCATTTACTACATTCACATTTAAATATTATTAATTTAACTGATTTTGGATGAATATTTTCTGGCTGCTTTAAAAAAAACTCCTACATCCTTCTTGGTCCAAAAAAAAGTAAACCAATAATTAAGTAAGTAATAATTATGCTTTTGAATATTTTAAAGGAACAGGCTGCTTTATTAGTGTATTAGATTAGACTTTTGGTTCAATCGAAACCAGTCTAAAATTCATTGCAAAACAGTTCTGCAGAAAAAATACAAATGCTGTTAAAATCTAAATTATTCTGCAACGTGGCATTAGCTTCACGAACATTTTCAGTTTTCTTTGACTGTCTACGCATTTAAGATTTGACCTTGAGCAGTTTATTGACCATTATCTAGAACAGTTAGAGTTAGAGGGACGTGGATTTTCAAGCCCCACCTGTCCTCCATCAGCCCCAACCCCAAAAAAGAAACAAAAGTGTAAAAATGTAAATAAATTTGGGTTTTTTATGCATTAAACAAGAGTAGCTTTCTATGGGAAGAGAGAAAACTGGCTGCGTTTTGGTAAAATACACAGGAATATCTCGTGCAAAGCATTTTGGGAAACGTAGTTTGAGCTGCAAGCACAAGCTAATTCAGTAAAACACTGATTGCGACTCTCATAAATGAACAGATGGAATGATTTATCTTTGAAATATTCTCAATAAAGAACAGCTTTAATGAAGATACTTACACAAACTTGTAACAATCCTTTTCAAAAGCACCTCTATGTAAACGCAGCCGAATGCCTCACATGTTCAACCATCTTTTTGACATAAGTGAACATTTATTTATAAATAGAATTGAAGCCTTTACTGTTTTGTGGTTAGAGTCAGCTCCAGCTCAAAGTGAAACACGACTGATGCGTTCACAGTTAAACACTGATCAGTCACTGTCAGTGCAGCTTTGTATCAGTGAAGCACGGTGAGTTTTCTACAGTGAATAAACAGTGTGTTAGTCATACACTGGGCTAAGTGGCTCAGAGGGCATTGTGTAACTTGTGTATAATGTGCTCAACCCTATATCAACACATGTATATTCTTCTTAAAGCCTCGGCAGCACTGAGTCAGAGCCAAGACTCGCTCTCATCTTTTTTGTTCGGATGCACTTTGTGGCCTGTGCAACCTTTTTTTCTTGACTTCTCTTTTTATTGTTCATCTTGACTCAGGAACAGAGGCAGGTATAAACAAAACATTATCTGGAAGACTGTAATATTAACAGGAAATTAAAGTTCTTATGGAGCTATAGTAAGTACTGGATGTAACAGCACACTCTGACTGTGTTATCAGCTGTTTATGACTTAAGGAAATGCCATGGACACAAATATTAGATGTGAAGATGATATTAAATGAAGATGAGAATAGCTACGAGGTTTATTGGATAGATTTGGCATTAAGTGTTAAGTACAATTTGGCATATTTCACTTTTGAGGTGGTTTAGTTAATGCACAATAAGAATAAGGCTGTTTACGCGGAAATACTTCACCAAAAACAAGACTATATTGCATTTTAGCAGTTGGTTTAACATGAGAGCATCATTATCTCTTCACAAAACTTTTTTAATACAGACTTGGAGGTGTTTTCATTTGAGAAAACTGCCCCCCTCTTTATTGTTGTGTGTAAATAAGGTGTCTAGTAAAAATAATGAAGTCAAACAGGTCACACAGCAAACAGAACAACAATGGCAACAATAGGAGCAGTTTTGTGTCTCAGAAACACACGATTATATAATATTAGTATAGACTAATATAAGAAATGGTTAGTTACCAAACTTTTTTGACAACTGAAAACAACCAGAAACCTTTCTCTACAGCAGCCTGGACATCACTACACGGGAGACTTTTTTTCACTTGAGTTCTTTTTTTGTACTACACTATTCGTGAACAGGTCTATAGTTCAACAAAATCTATTGTTGTCTGTAGTATCTGAAGCCCTGCTGGTAGCTGAGTTCACAAAGCTGCTCTAACCCTCACGGAAGCACATCCTTGTTGACTGTGCCACACCTTTAGTCAACTTAACGTAGTCTGAGACGGACAGAACCTGTGTGCAGCTCCTGTATTAACCTCCATTAGCCTTTTTCTGCTGCAGAAAGTGGATGAATAGAACCAGGAGAATTGTATAAAGAACCATGTTAAATCTCCTCTAACACCTGCAGTGAAATGTTGACATTTTCACCGACTGCTCGAGGAATATATACACAATCCCCGGTCGTCTTTTATCCTCCATTCACTTGTAGAGTAGCAGCGTACATCAGAGAATGATTACTTTGCTTTTAAAGCAGCTGTCAGGACGGATCCTCAGGAGAGAGGCGGGAACAAGGTGTCTCAGAGAAAACTCAAGTGTTATTGCCATCATCAAGAGTCCTATTTGAAAGCGGTTTGTGGTACTTCACAACGCAGGGACAACAAAAAGACACGGCGCTGATGAGACGACAAACTGAGAAAACGCACGTGAAACTTGAAGAAAACTGCCAGAGCTCATCATTTTGCAGATAGCTCCAGTAACAGCAGCCTGCGCCCTGTCACGCCTTTTTAACCAAAGCAATTAGCCTGACACGACACGGTGCCGGACCCGCTACGTGACAATAAATCACTGTCTGCACTAATTGCAATTAAAATCCGGAGCAAACCAGGCGAGACAATAAAGAGGCTGAAGCTATTTACTCTTAACTTTTAATGGTGCTGGTGCGCTGCTGAGTTTATGTCAAAGTCGTATCAGGAGAGCTCCAATCCACTCGAGGATGGTTCTCATTAGGGCTGCAATTTATTGGCATGCAGCTTGTTTACTGGTTAAAAATCCTCTACCTCTCCAGGATCTAATCAATATTATTTACACATATGAGGCACACATGTAGCGTAATGTGCTCATTAGGCCCTTTTCTTCATGCCATTAAGAATTTTCTTACATGTTTCATATGTAATTAAGGGTCATTTTGATCAATAGAGTCAAAGAGAACGATAAGATGCACTAACTCATCTCCAGGAGCAGCGCATGCAAAGGAATAATCAACTGTGATGAATTTATTAGATGAAAACACTTCAGCTCGTGTTGGATACAGATGCCATAAATTATTATTATTATTATTACTGTTGACAGAGTAATTTCCCATCGCCAATTCTATAAATGTCATCAGCCGTGCCAAAATGTGAGATGTGGAAATATACTTTGCTATTTAACCACTTGATGCTGTCAAAAACAACACACTCTTTTAAAGGCATAAGCTATAAATCTATATTTTTCAGACAAACGGAAAAATGTCTTTAAACACATTCAAAAATTATATTTGAGAAAAACTCTCACAGTATATACAAGATGAAACTGCTTTATATTAGACATGAAATCATTAAAATACTAATTAGAAATACACAAACATTCACTTTTTATAGTGTTGGCTTTTAAATTTCTCCATCTACAATGAATTTAGAGCAAAAGGTGAACCCAAAATCACCATTCTGGCTCCATTTTAGTTTTATTCCAATTGACATTTTGAAATAAACATAGTCTTAGGGATGATACTACAAATAAGTGTCAACATATGTCCACTAACTTCATTGTGGTGAATGATGATTGATTTTTGAAGCCAAATAATAAGAAGAAATAAGCTTATTTTTATTTTACAGAGTTCTCAGAGTCCATTTGGCTGTGTTTAAGTTTCTCTAAAAGCAGAATACATTTGTCTGATTACATAACTTTCAAACCTCTGTGGCTCCAGTGAAGTGCTTTAGTTTATTTATAGTGTTTTAAATACAGTACTTACTCAAAGCAGACAGACTTCACTGTTTAGACCTGGATGGTCCTGCTACACAGCGCCGCAGTGGGCTGCAGATAATTTATTCTAATAATCTACTTCACACTACACTCCAGCTTATCATAACAAGTGACACAAGTGTACTCCATTGTTCCAGAGCCGCCAGGACTAAAGCAAACATGCCACCGCAAAGACTAATCAAGTGCACCCTTCTCCAAATACGACACTACTGCTGTAGCACTGTAATCACCGACCATTTCCACGATATACGTTTGCATAGGTTTGACAGATTTGATAATGTCACCACTTCTTTTCTTATTCAAAGTAACTCAAGTAATTAAAAATGGAGCTTAAAAATGTATATATGTGGTCTCAAATGATTTTCCTTGAGATAAAATAAGGAAACTAACCCCTGTTTTAAAGACAAAGTGCCCCTGGCTCACATTTTACCTCACTTTGTAAAAAAAAAAAAGGCCTGTGCTACAGCAGAACCAGTCAAATCAACACAAATTTACATCAATTTACAAATAAATTATAGATATAAATTTAGAGATAAAGTGGAAAAGGTCAACCTCAAAAGCACCATTTTTTTTTTAATGCCTTATTTACAAAAAAAATGTGCAGGCTAAACAAATAATAAAAAAGATTCTCATTGTTATTACCATTACCTGGCTTGTTATATATGTAATCAGAGCTCTTTAAATGATTTAGTGCGCCTTATTAGAGAGTGTATTAGAAAGTGTAACCCAACCCAAAACAGGCTCAGAGGCAAAACTGAAAAATTTAATCGTAAACGCAACTTGTGATTTGAAAAAACAGAAGGAAAGGGTTAAAATTACACAATTATTATTTGTGTTCATAAAATGTGAATGATTTTTTTTTCTTTTCAGTTCAGCATTGACAGTTTTCTTTTTGTTAATGTTAAGCTGGAACTAGACGGACGTCATGCACAACTTTCTGGCAACAAATCTAGTCTGAAAAACAATCAATACAAATATAAATGTACACCTTTTATAATATATTAAATAAAAATGGGGTTTATTATCACTGCTCGTTGAGGAGAAAATGATCTGTAGAAAAACTAAGACGTAGCTTAATGCTTCATCCGGAGGGACTCTCTGCTTTTACCCGAAAGCCTCTGCTAAGTACAGACCAGGGTCCTGTGGGTCTGTTTTTATAAAAATACATTAGCTGTAGGGTTAAAAGACCGTTCGACTGATAACACAAGCGTACAGTCTGTTCATACACAGACATTTACTTAAACAAATAACAAATGACAAGTTACACTTTGAATAAAGCAGCGTAATTACTGAAAAATAATCTAAATGAACATGAAGAGCCTCTAATCAACATTAATTACCATAGTAGTAAACCTTTGTTCATTAATTGTAACTCTATTGTAATTATAGTAAGTAAAATGTTCAATTAAGCCTGATATCTGAGACTATATTGATCTCTACTGTCAGACAGAAACACTTATTGAATAAAAATGAATAAAAAGAAATGCTTATGTAAAGTAACAGAGAATTGAATCTATTTAGAGAGTGTTTTGTTTTTCAAAGGCCAAAGAGAGATGAGAACAGCGCTCCCACAAGCTGCTAAATAAAGACTTGTAAACGCCTGAAATAGTCCTTAAACTGTCAGACGGCAGCACGGTTACAGAGCTATTGAAGTCCGCAGCAGAAGAAACGAGAATAAGTCATCCTAACAAGACTTCCAGAGCAGTGATGCGTCTCCAGAAATCCCTAGTTCCTCTTTTCGTTGAGTGAATTCATCAGGACGCACTCTTACCTGTCCCGGGTCGGACCGGATTATGAAGCTGCAGTCACTTAGACGTAAAACACTTTGTCAAAACACACCAACGGGACACTCTGCAAATTTACCTTTGAGGAGTGCAATGAGATTAAATGAGCCACAAATCGATGCATAAAATGTCACAGTGATATGCTTTAATCACAGCTGATTCCTAAACTTATTCAGGTTCTTTTTTACTGTTTCACTCTCTTTGCTTTATTTATTCAGTTGTAGACTTTGACTTCTTTAAGCTCTAGTCAGATAGAAAACACAATGAGGTTTGTAACAGCGGATTTCAAAGGGCGGCTTGCTTTTTAATTTAAATTTATTAATTTATTTAACCCTAACCCAACAGTTGCATCAATAACATAACCAAAAGTTAATAATCTTTAATTCTATAACATTAAGTACATTAAATGCAAAGAAGAAAACAGTTTATTTGATTATTACATTATATATTGTTGTAAAAAACACATTCCAGATTGATGGAAATTATTAACTGTGGGGAGAGTTTATTCAAGTATTGAGATTATCAGACGGATGGAGGTGTCTGCAGTAATGTTCTCACTCCACTGTTCTTCTGGATTTACCTGCTCTATTTCCCTCACCTGTTCATGAGCAGCTGGTAATCATGACCCACAAAGTCAAGATCTTGGATACACCCAACCAACATTACTCAAACAACCCTACAATCTGAACAAAACCGTTTCTTCGGGCCTGTATCTTCATGATATATTCTCTTTCTGGAAGCGCATTTTCATAGATCAGAGCGACTAAAGCAGTACGACTGAAATAGAGCATCAGAAACGAGAAAACGTCAACATGAAAACACATCAAATTACAACTTCAGAGAGGTTGCATCATGAAAGAACATTCATCCACACTCTGTTGAACTGATGTCAATAGAGAATCATTACTACACACAGTAACAACCAGGTCTAAGGTCTTTTTAAAACCGAACCGTTTCACTTTGATTCTTGAAAGCGTGTCGTGTTAAAGGTGCATTCATGGGCTATTGGTGAATTAAGAGACTTGTCGTGGTGAAAAAAGGACACTCGCTGAAGGGTCAAAGGGTAACAGCGAGTGGATATGAACGAACAGACAGACAAGTACGTCATAATTATCAATGTACAGTGTTTGAGAAAGTGAAATGGCTTTAATTTAAGTAAATAATCCGATTCAAAAAGGTCGATCTAAGACTCTGATGTAAAAGTGAGAGGTTCAAACTGTAAAGACGGGCTTTTAGTGGCATCACATAAACCAAAACTAACACTGGTTTATGGTAAATAAATAAGAAAATAAATGTTTTACCAAGAGAGGGATATATTTTAATAAATGTCCTGAAAGCAGTCAAAGCAAGGTTAAGCATTTAAAGATAAAGTTTAACCTGAAAACCAATTTACAGCCACAAAAAGGAGGAAATGACTGAGAATTTGTGGTGAAGAAGAGAATTTTTTTTAGTTTTTAGAGAGCAGAATTACCAATGGGAACTAAATTTAGCTAAATAGATTATTATAGGGGCATTTTGAGTTAAAGTATGAACACTTTTACTGCCCGTAAACAACATTAAAGCAACAGGCTGCAATACATTCTCAATCAACAAATGGAGATCTCAAACTCTACATTAACAAGATAATTCTGAATACATGTGTGTGCTGTCAGTGTGTGGTTGGAGAACATTAGTGAGAGGCTCCATATTCAGTTGCTCTATGTATAAATATTAAGCGCTACACAAGCTAAAGGCTAAAGTGCGTTATTTATGTCATCTTCTGGTGAGATTAAACCTGCTTTGATGTAAAATATAGACATTATAGAAAAGAGAATAGAATAGAATAACTTTATTGTCATTGTACAACGAAATTGAAAGTGCAAACCATCAGTGCAGATAAAAACTAACATAAATAAATAAATAAATGTACTGTTAAAAATGTAAAAAGGCAGTTAAAAACACACACATCCATCACATTCAGCTATTGCACAGCTCCCTAAAATTGAAGAAGTAAAAGATATTGCACTTAAAAAGACAAAGCAGCATTATTGGGTAGAGTAACACATTAGTTTTACTTTAATGAATGGAAGTAAATAAATAAGTTGATCACTCCACTGTGGACTTAGGAACCTTTCTGCAACAGCTGAATTTATGGGATCAAGACAAACCAACTGCAGTCAATCAAAATCAGTTTGTAACAGTAGAAAGTTTCCCTCATTACGGACAACACCACTGCAGTTTGTTGTTTTTTGTCCATTTGACTCATCATAAGCTCGGGTTGATCTGGGCTAATGAGCAGCTGGAGTCGACATGAAACGCTAAACGCTCAGGCAGAAGGGAGACAATGAGCGGTAGCTTTGGGAAGACAAACGCATCTGGTGTAAAGCTTTGTGTGTCATTATCGCGCTATTGTTATTTACCACATGTAAGAAGTGACACGACGTGGGAGGGTGAAGCACGCAACGCAATTATCTTCAATCCAAGCAGAGAATGACACCATTAAATAACAGTCTTTTTCCTTGAACCCCAGAAGAGGACTGATCACAAATACAAAACCACGACACATTTAGCTGGATGCATATCAAAATCATCAAAGTCAGATCAGAGAATACAGCAATAGTCAGTTTAATTTTGACTAATATTGGGACAGAAAGTATTGTGAATTAAGTTTCCTGACATGAGCCAATACTGAAACTCCAATGAGACCACCTTAATAAACTGTTCTAAGACAATTAATCATAAAAAGCATAACAAACTAAAACAATTTCAACAAAATAAACAAATAAAAGTCAAACTATCCATTCATGCCACAATAATAAATGTCGCTTTTAACTAGAAGTCACAGTAATGTTGTCCAATTAATCACTTAACGCACATAGAAACTTGTAATTCACGCTAACAGTGGCAGAAAACAGCAGCATGATTGAGTACTGGAGTCACAGGGATCAACTGTGTAGGTGGAAGCCTGCGAGATGTCCAATTTACAGAAATCGAGCCGCAGCGGTTTATCTGTGCGGCTCATTACGTGGTCTCTCACGGGCATATACTAAACACGACTCATATCCAGTGTATCGCATTTTCGTGATAATCAATAATGGGCCTAAGGCTTAGTGGTCAGCGGGAACACGCATGATGTATTCACATGAAAGGAAGGAGGTTCAAAGACACGGGGCCAGTTTACTCAAGCTGTTCAATCACAGAGAGTGAGGATAAAACAGCTGTGCTCCTTCAAGGATCTTCAAACGAGACGCTGCCATCACAGGCGTCATATGTGAGATATGACATCCACTTAAACAAACACAGGTCACCAAACACAATGCATTTAGAATCTTACTTTCAAAACTATAGATAATGTTACGACACTGCTGTAGGTTTCAATAGGAACTGCATTAGGACAATAACAGCATTTACAGTCTCCTCTGGCAATTTCCATTATGTCTTAACCTCTGTTTCTTATATTATTCATGTTTTTATTACTGTACGCGTTTCCCAAATAAAAATACCCCAAAAATAGCAGAATTTATGGCAGTATATAGTGATATTATCGATTGCATTATCCGTATCGTATAATGAAATATCATCATGTGACCTCAAACAAGTCACAATTAAATATTTCTCACAAAAATGATTCGTAAGCTTGCATTTTTTTACCCTCCTCTAGTTCACTGTCCAGGTTTGCACTGTAAATATTTTAATTTTCAGTTCAGTTGCTGTCCTTTTGCTACCATTATATACCATTTACAACAACAAAGGCAGTATTAAAGCATTCAAGCTAAAAAAAATCAATAAATCAGTGCATATGTCTGATGTCGATAAACAGTTTTAGGTTATAATACCACTACCACTGAGCAGAACAATGACAAATCTCATAACTCTCATCTGCTCTGGCCCTGAACTCGTTAGCTGCTTCGTGTTGGATGATAGGACGCTGGTGTCATGTTTGAACTGCACTAAATGACCCCGTAGCATCAGTCGTCATCACTTGTGCTTACCTGGGCTCTGTGTAGCGTTGTGACAGCGCTCAGAGCTGACGGTATGTTGTGTTACACGTGACCGCTGATACTATTCACATCCACAGTCGTCACAAGCCGCTCTCCACTCTGGAGTGGACAACACTTTTCTAATTCAAGCACCCTTTGCTTAATCAAGCCTTAGGGATACGCAGCACACATCCATCTGAGGGAAAAACTGGGATATGAGATGCACCCATGTCGAGAAGCAAGACAAAAGAAACAAGACGTATCAAATGTAATCACTTAATCAAAAAATAAATAAAATAGTAGCACAAACAGCAAATTATACAAAATATTATTCCAGCATTAAGACATTAAACTAAGACACCTCTAGTCTACAAATAAAATCAGATTTAACCACATCACTTCAGATGGATTTCGATGAAGCTTGGTTGCTCTTCATATAAACCTTTCTGGCAGTAAAATACAGAAATTTTAGCCTGGCCAGCCAGACCCATTCACATTCACCAAACAAATCCATAAACCAATCCATAAATCAATACTACCAGACCACATATGTCTATACAGTTACAGTCAAAGGTAGTTTAATCTGCATCTGTTTGTTCAGCCCACGGGAAATACTCCTTGAATTGAGAAGGACCAGACTTATTCTCTGTGGAAACTAGAGAAAGAATTAAACTAAGTAAAGTAAAGTAAAAACAAATAGGTATAGTAAAATGCATAGGCCTAAATACTGAAATTATATGTTTAATGGTTATTTGATCTTTAAAAAAAGGATCTCAGACTCCTGCCAGTGGTACCTGTAGCACAAATTGGGAGCCACTGATATCAACAATAAGCCAAAATAAAAATCTTCTTGTTATACTTCAGCTACAATGAAGCTATACAGTTTAATTGAAGCTTAATAAGATGCGACCAAGCCTTTAAAAAACAATGAATGACAGACAGTTTTTGATAAAGCCTTGCACCTGAAGCTTTATCAGAGTGAAATCCACTGTTCTGTGGAGTGTGCTGAGGCTCACATGGACTCCTCCTTCCTCCAACTCCTCCTCCTTTGGCCTCATCCCACTCCACCCCCTCACCTCGTCCTCCTCCGACGATCCATCCATCTTTCCATCCTTCCGCTCACATGTTGCTCAGTGCCCTGCTGCTCGGGAGAGGCTTCCTGCCATGAGGGAATTTCTGCAAATAGCTGCAACAACGTCCGTCCAAGAAGAGCTTTTTTAGCTTCGGTAAGAGTCAAGGAGTCATCTCAGCTCTGGAGGTACGACAAGCTCGGTGAAGTTTACTAAAGTCGCTCTAACTTTGTACAATTTCCAGAATACGTTGTGACTAGTACGAGTAGCACTTTTCAGTAATTAGCTGTTCTGTGCAAAAAAGAAGTTAGAAAAGCTCCCCAGAGCCACCTAAACGTCTCCGCCACATGGACAGTGAACAGCTGTTGCGTTCGCCGTCTGATCTCTGAAGAGAAAGGACCCTTTAAGAGTCATACTACACAACGATTCTCTAGAAACTTGTTTGCTGCAGCCGAGCGCGTCGCACTTAGCAACTGGTGAGGATGAGAGACGCTGCGATGACCTACGTGTATTTGACAAGTGTGTTTTTCACCTCGTTGGAGAGAGGAGCGCAGCCGAGAGGAGTCAGCGGCAGGGAACAGGGGAGGGGACGAGGGAGGCAGTGAGAGAAGGTGTGAAGCCGGGAGCAGAGAAGAGCACAGTGGAGTCGGGAAAGTCAGACAACTCTGCGAGGCGTCCTAATGTCTGTTTAATGAAGGAAGACCTGGTTTTATCTCCAAGAACAAGAGGTGAGTATTCGCACACACCGTTTTTTTTTTTTAATGTGGCAGAAAATTCAACTGTTTAGCTTCTTTACATTAAACCTTTTTTGTTTTTTCTTACTTTATTAATGAACTGTGGAACGAGTGCTGGGCTTCGTCAGCTGTCAGCCCTGCTTCTACAGTTCACACTCGAGACGTGTGCTGCATTTGTTTAATAGTCCATCTTTGTGCTTACAAAAGTATGGGTGTTTATTTTTACTCAGGAAGTGCAGGGAAGAGAAGTGACTTGATTCAAGCCATCAATCAAAGTCAAAGGCATGAGAGCTTGCATGACCTACACTGAACACTGTATGTGTGGAATAATTCAAGGAGATAACTACAGCTGAGAAATATCTTACCTCGTCCTTTTAGATTTGCTCGGTCTCTGAATTCTTTAGATAAAAAAGTATTTTATGTGTCATATCTGGCGAGCTGTGAAGGACATCTGAAATGATAAAGGCTGCAGAGTCAATAGCTTCACAGAGATATTTAAAATTACTTATAAAGCTCTAAACATGAAGAGGCTCTTTGGAAACAGCGAATATCACATTTGCTACTTCTATTTAAAATTTTCAAAGGTTGGTTTTCACGCAATAGAAAATATATTCTGTTTAATGGCCACTCTCATGAAAAGAAGAAATATGTGCAGTCCTAAAGTGGGACGTCATGTGAAATGTTTCCCACTCCGAGCCGCAAGTATTTGAAGATGAAAGTGTTGAAAGTGGGATCAGAACATGATGGTACAGCTTTATTTAGCGCCGCTCCATCCTCTGCTGCTGAAGTCACAATCACAACAAGAAAGAGTGAAACTAACAAAGCACCTGTGATGTTTTCTTTCCTCATTTTTGGGCGAGCCAGACAGCCCCAGAGCGACCTCATTCCTCTGCTTTGACGCCGTGCTCCTCCAGTGGCTAATCAAGTATCCGTAATGACACCGGAACATAGAAATCCGCGGTGTGATTGGGACTATTCATCTCAGTTAGGAAAACGTCCTTGTGTTTGTCAATCTAGTTAGTTGAATCAGCGAAGCTTTAATGTAATTTCCTTTTGTCTTATTATGATTGAGGCTTGATAGGTGCCCATTAGTAGCCTTGGTAAACTAGGGCTGCGGGGCGAGGAGGATGGATATTTGTGTTAATGTGTACAGATAGATGACCGCATTTGGATGTAAATAACCACTCGGCCATATCTCGTACACACATGATCAAAGAAAAAGGAAATAGTGCTATGTGTGCATTACCCCTAGCAACAACACAATCAACCCCCAACAATTCAAGGACCAAGATGAGACCTGACAAAATGAGGACCCCCCAGAGGTTACAATGCAGTTGACAGCAGTTCATTCCTTATGGCTAAATGTCAACTGAGGTGTTCCAATGCAATCAATACAGCTCAAGTTTAACAAAATCCCCCTCCGGTCCAAGCCGGCTCAAGGTCTGCAGTGAAACGTCTGACAAACAGAGACACTGACCACGCAGCCGGTGAAAAAACAACGCTTCAGCCTTGAACATAACCTCAGAGTGGAGCAGACACAGAGTCATCACAGAATGTAATGTAGGCAAAGAGATGCTGTTTGGACAAGCAGCGGTGCTACATAATAGCCTCCGAATATGACCTTCGATTCAATTCAAACTGTCTGTTGACATCGTTTCTCCATTAAGCTGCATTTTTTTTAAAACAAAAGAAAGTGTTGCTTCAATAGAGCATTGGCAAAGAGTCAGTCTGCGCTTAAGACGTCATTAATATGAATGTACTTTATTTCAGATCTTGAATTAATGCTATTATCTAAGCCTCTGCTGTAAATGAACACTTTTGCTCAATGTAAAACTTGATGATAATTAATTAAGCACATTTATTTTCATACAATAGTGTCAGTAACATCACGAAAAAGATTCCTGATTGAAATATCTGGGTCTTTTTCGTTTTCCCTCATCTTTTTGTGTGTGATAAAAACACAAAGAGAGAAGGTGTTGCTGCCTGTTACACCTTCTCTCAAGGTAAAGCTGAGGTCAGTGCTTTTCTGTTCCTGCGCTCAGGGATTTATGAAGTTCGTGCAAAGGTTGGGAAAATATGCTCAAGGTCATTTTTATCCAAGAATCTGTAATATCTGCACTCATGAAAAGCTGCTTGTGACATTGTTAAAAAAAAAACTTCACTTGACGTCCTTGAACAGCAAAAAGAACAATTAAAAGTTCTGTGGTAACTTTAATAAAGGGACAAAAGGGGAGATTTTGACAGGCAAATTCCTGATTTCATGGCTACCGTAATTGGCCAGAAAAACGACTTTTGAAAGCATCTCCTCCCACGTACAATTAAGCGTCCTCTAGAGAGTCGAGCCTCTTGCTGTACAGCATGACTAATCTGACAATGTGGGCAAAACACAGAGACCAGAGATAGCAGTCGAACAACTCACAAGAGCACCTTTGGCATTTACGCTACGAGAGCAGCGCGCCGCGGCAGCACTCCACTAATAGCATGAGAAAACAAACACAACAACAGCGCTTCAACACCAGGCCGGGGTTAAAACGCCTGGAACTTCCTTTGAACACAAACAAATCAGTTCACATATGAATATTTCAGCATCGCCAAACCCAGTTTCAACTAAATCAAATGCTTTTTAGTCAGTACAGTATTACAATAGCACTTGCTCTAAAAATGTTCTGCAAGTTATTTTTGGTTTAGTTGCACTGAGTAGTCACAACACAAGTTTTTTTTCCTGATATTTTGCTTAAAATGTACAGAAAACTTGGGCAAATACTGTACATTACATCCAGACTGCTTCCTGCTGCTGTAGAAAAAATCACCACACTTTTAAACAAGATGCAGGGACGAGCCTCATTAAACTTTCACAGTGGTTGGTCATTACAGAAACAATTCAGGTCATGCTGAAAAAGAAATAAAAATGGCTTAAAATGACTATCTTCCTGTTTTTATACACTAACTTTTATATATAATAGGATAAACGTGTAAAAACATAACTAAAAATACCGAATAAAAGGTTTAAAATCAAACTTTACTAGTATTTTGTGTCAGTATCAGTGAATTAATCGAAGGCTGACCTGAATAATAGGATCTTGAGGTCTACATCAAATCCTGTTTAATATTTGCACAGCTCCGGGACGTGGAATTAACAGTGCTACAACATTTGAAGCAGTGTGTTATGAAAACACACCAAGTATTTACAGTGAAATGTGAAGATCTATACTTAATCAGCTTATTACTATTATTACTATTATCATAACAACACTGGAGTTCTGGTGTAAAAGTGATACAGGCTTACGATGCAGTACTTTTACATAGAGGTATTATGTTAGCATTGGTAGCTTGAGTGTGGTATATATTTTAAAAAGAGAGGTTTGACCTGAAAGAAACTACAAACACTAAATAATCCTTTCACTGAAAAGGATGTAATGCAGCTTTATGTATTATTTATGTCATGAACAGTGCACATATGTATTATTTTGGCTTACAAACTCAATTTAAGGGCATTTGAGGACCGTTTTCAAAAGAAATATAAAAACAAACTACATTTTTGATCATATAAAAGATCTCTGCAGCTTTACTTTTATCAGCAGTGACTGGCAACATTTAGTCCTAAGGCTGCAGGACAGAAACAGATAGAGGACAGCCAAATGTAAAAATGCCAAAACAGCAGGCCTCAAAAACGTTCTTAAAAATCCGATGATGAATTTGCCTCAGAAGTTTGGAAGTTTCCGGTCATTAACTGTGAATAAACTGTAACCACCGAGACACAGAGGTTTCAGGAAGCTACCAGAGTGTGGCCGACACGTGATGAGGACGGTTTCTTATTAGCAGCAATACCCATGACGCAGGGAAATTCATGCACGTCAACGTTACTAATTGAGGAAAGGCTCAAATAATTTACAGCGATCCAAGCTCATCTGTGTGGGCTGGTAAGGATGCTAAAAGGAGGCCGTACTACCATCTGTCCCCATGAAGTTAACTTTCACATTAGATAAAATCATGACCTCTGAAAAGTGCAGCTGAGTCTAAACCTTCGCTACAAACGGAAATGAAAGTAAAGCAGCAGAAGAGTTAAAGAGTGACACAGATTTGAAACGTTTGACAGTATTTGCCTTTGAGAATAATTAAAATCCCTCAACAGCAGACATTTTTAATTAGAGGCAAACTTGCAAATGGACTCAAGGGATTATCTGACACAGTGATGTTTAAAAACCTTCTGATTAACACAGACACAAGACACATGTCAATTAAATATATAGTTATACTTTCTGCATAAAGATAGACAGTTTATAGAGGGGCAAGGCTGCACTATGTACATAAATTGTGTATTAATACTGTAATATCAACAATCTCAATGATCTGTCACTAAAATGTTAATAAACCCTTATCTTTCATGGAAATAAAAAAGTGTACAATAGGAGCATCAAATGGTAAAGTTAATAGCATTGACCAATAACGTAAAATAATAAAAATAAAGTTTCAGTATATACCGTTGTGAAGATGCTGTAATAATCGCGATATCAAAACCACTAATACTGTAATATTTCATTATTGTAAACTGATAAGAGCATTAAATTCAATCAAAGTTATGAATGCTGTCAAAATATGGTTTAAAGTTCTTTCTAACATCATCGAACGATTGATGAATAGACCATTAAAACCAGTGTAATGAGAGGAAAAGTGAGTTTAAAAACCTGTCTTAAGGAAATGCATTCATTTATTTGGAATGATGCAGTTTATATTCAACTTTTATAACAACATAACATTGTCATTTACCTGAAATTAAAAGCATAAAGTAATAAAGTAACCGCAATGCAGTAATATTTTCATACCGTGGATTTTTTTCTCAAGGTTTTTATACCATCAGAATCCCATACGTCCCATTCCTAGTGGTAGCTTGAACTAAACGGTTAGTAAAAAGAGGCCAGATCATAAATGATGTCACCAAGCACCATTTTGACGATAAGTGCACACAGAAGGAGCACATCTGTCCACCGTTCATCATCCTCCTCGCCGCTGGACGCAGACCTCACCTGCTGATTGTAGGAGGACGTGGTAGTCCGTTCCCCTCTGTGTGGGCGTCTCGTCATCAGCGGCCTGTTTTTCTGATGCCTCGTAACGGTCCCAGTTGGACTCCAGCTTCCTCCTGGAGAACGACTCTGTCACATCATCATCATCATCATCATGAACGTCTGCTTCCTCCTGATCCTAGAAGACAGTAAGACAGTACGTGATGGATTAAAGGAGAGAACAAGAGCGTTTGTTGAAAGAGTGATGGCAATCAGGCAACAAAACATATTTTCTCATTTTTCAAAGTGTCAAAATTAAGCCATGGATGCTACGTTAAAAAGAAGCAAAAGCTGTGTTTAAGATGAAAAGGTACTGACAAAGCCCAAACTTGAAAAGAGAGATTTGAGTTTATTCTTTTTCATTTCATTTAATTAACTTCTAGATGTGTAAAAGCAGCTTCCTCCCACGTCTTAGTGCTTCCGGGACCCAATAATCAGCTTAATAGCTGTGGCTTGTTGCCTAGAAGTACATAAATTAAATGCTAAAAAGAGGTCATTTAGAAGAAAGACTAGTGCCAAAAAATGTCCATTTAATTGAAAAAAAATCCTTTACAAAAAAATCCATATTCTAAAAGCATTTTGGAGACCAACACTTCACATAAATGCAACACAAAAGTCTTTTGGTATTACATTTGCGCAAAGTCATGTCCAAAAACTCTAGTCCTACGCTGAAGTGGAAGTGACTAACATTTCCCATGAACAGAAATGGCTCCTCTGTTACTCTATTGAAGCACTGACAAATGTAATTCAGAAGTGGTCATTAACACATAACTCTTATTCACGATTGGTCGCCAAGCCCCTCAACTGGGTCAAGGTAAATGGCACGTCCCACTGTATGACAAAGAACTGACGTCTGTTCATTAAAACTAATTAGATTTTCCTGAGTCACACAATTCTCATTTTGCGACATAGCGGCACAAAGCTTTTGATTTAGTCGTCAAGGAGACATTTGTCAGAAAAAACCTCTCTGTTTAACACTTCGAGACATGTGTATAGACAGAAATCAAATTTAAAAATGATGCAGTGGCCTGTTTTGCCCCCAATAACATCAAAAACCACATGGATACACCAAGGGAGAATTGTTTGATTGCAATCAAAGAGCCCCTATCTTCCAAAGGAGATTTCGATGATTGCAATCACAGTGCCCCTATTGTTTCTGTTCTAATTCTGCAGTTACCATGGCACAAGCTTTAGCCGTCGGTACATCCCAACGATAAAATCAGGCCGGAGCGTTTAGTATCATACACATGCTGAGGCCAAACAAAGGGAACATTACAGAGCTGTGGGATATATTATTGACAAGTGCCGGTGCACCATGACGACACAACTGTATTCATCCATCCAACCTTTTCTGCAGGTGTAGCGGAAGCCATTTAGATGTTTCCAAGGGCATTTGTTATTCAGATTTAAGGACTACACAATGGGACTCTTATGCATAAACATTTCAGATTATGGACCTCATAACTCAATGAACCACTTGCAACGTATATTAAATGTTCAAGTTGCGATTGATTACACATTGACTTTGGAAATATGTTGGATTTATTTAACAAAACAGTGAATTCTCCTTAAAATAAAAAATTACATGCAAACGTATTAATAAATAGCTTAAAAAATAAACAGAATTAATAATTAAGATAAATAAATGAGATCAACAATGTAGTGCATTTCCACAATCTTCTGGAAAACAAGTAACGAGTAATAAATAAAAATAAGTCATAAATAATCGCTTTTTTCTTTTACATTACATAGGTTTTGTGATCGCTGTGAGCAGAAATTGAAATTGAATTGAAACTGAATTTATGATCTTTTAATGCAGTAAAATGATGACACCACAGACTGTTTTGCTAACTTCTCAAAACCATGCTCATTGAAGTTACACCCAACAACATTAATAACTCTGTCATTCATTCATTCATTTCCTTAAGTGACCGTTACCATGGTTACAGGTAGAAGCATGCGCAGAAGACAGAGGATGCTGTTGCCATAGTAGCAAAAGTCATGTAAATGGCGGATAGTTTTGTGATAGTTTTGGTCTCGTCAGTGCTGAAAAAAGTGGAAAATAGCGACCGAAAAATGAATACCAGTTTTTATTGTAGGAAGAGTGCAGTTGTGAAACCAACATGCGTGGTTTTAGAGCCCAGATATTGATTTCTAGGTCGATTTATTGACTTCAATTGATGCACGTGTTTAGTGGCGTGTGCTTTAAACTAAATAGAATTGGGGAAAGAAAGCCTGTCCATTCTTTTAAAGAGCTTAGAGAAAGATATGTGATTATCTTTTAGTGAGAAATGTTAAACTAGCTGCTGCCACAGTTTGTCTGGGCGGAATAACACGCTGCTCGCTCACCCGGCGGCGGTAGAAGTCCGCTGCGTGGCCCCCGGCTCCACGTCCACGGCCCCGGTAGTGGTCCCTCTTGCCGCGGCTGCGGTGGTGGGCTCCTCTCCTGTCTCCTCCGCGGCCCCGGGACTCACCGCTGTGACTGTCATTCCCCCCGCGGCCACCTCTTTTCCCGCTGCCCCCTCTGCCTCTGCTCGGTCTGACTTCCATTGATGTCAACTTTAGCCGGACACTTTAGCGCGGGACACCACAACAGCGGAGCGGAACGAGTGTTTCACTGAATACGGTTCCACCGTAAAAGGAATTTTAAAAGTTCCGGATCTAAGTGACTTTCAATCAATACGAGACAAAAATAATACTAAATCTAAAAAAAGAAAAAATAAATTATAATTTGATAGTAATATAAAGTTACTGCTTTGTATCTATAAATGCTTTGTATTGTATTTTGTTCTCATGGCTAAAATAGAATTTAGATAACTTAATTATCCCTGAGGGGAAATTCTTTTTGATAATAAACAACAAAATATAATAAATAAATATCAAAATACAATACAATACCCCAGTATCTGTAAACACAAGTAAAAATTTAAGAATATGATAAAGTAATGAGGAAGTGTATAAACAATGCACAGTGTGTGTGTGTCTGTTACAGAGTTAGTAGTTCTGCAGTGACAGGCAGGAATGATTTCCTGTGTCTCTCTGTGGTGCAGCGTGGGAGTAAGTGTCTATTACTGAACGAGCAATACTAGAGCAATACTGGAACGTTTCCTTCAAAATGCATAGCCTTAAATTCATTAAAATATATGGTCTCATTTTACACTTGTCTACAATAAGACAATTGAAGAAACTGTTCTGTTCATTTTTGTCTAACTCCTGTTTTTCTTTTCAGGAGTGCTTTTGTTTCCATATGGAGCCACATAGAAGCATCCTTTATGGGCTGAGCAACTACACCAGTGACACTGAGCACAACAACATGGATGCTGACTTTGCAAATAGTACTTTTGGGAACACATCACATGTCCATGTTGCCCCCCACAGTCTTTGGGAGGCAATAACTATAGCTACAGTATCAGCCATTGTCAGCTTAATAACTATTGTGGGTAATGTCCTGGTGATGCTGTCTTTTAAAGTCAACAGCCAGTTAAAGACGGTAAACAACTACTATTTGCTGAGTTTAGCCTTTGCTGATCTCATCATAGGAGTGCTGTCTATGAACCTGTACACCACTTATATCCTGATGGGATACTGGTCTTTGGGAAACCTGGCGTGTGATCTCTGGCTGGCAGTGGATTACGTTGCCAGTAACGCTTCTGTAATGAACCTACTCGTCATCAGCTTTGACAGATACTTTTCCATTACAAGGCCATTAACATACAGAGCTAAGAGGACTCCGAAAAGAGCAGCCATTATGATAGGCCTGGCTTGGCTGGTGTCTTTTGTACTGTGGGCACCACCTATTCTTTGCTGGCAGTACTTTGTTGGAGAGAGAACAGTGCAGTTGGACCAATGCCAAATCCAGTTTTTAACTGAGCCTGTGATCACATTTGGAACTGCCATTGCTGCCTTTTATATCCCAGTCTCTGTTATGACAATCCTGTACTGCAGGATCTACAAAGAGACACAGAAACGGACAAAGGATCTGGCCGAGCTGCAAGGGCTCACGACTGAAAACATACCAGAGGGGACCAAACCTCAAAAGACAATCATTCGTTCTTGTTTTCATTTTACAAGAGAGAAAGGAGAGAGGAGTCAGGCTTCCTGGTCATCTTCTAACCAGAGTAATGCTACTAAAACCACAACTAGGTCAGATGAGGCATGGGCCAAAACTGATCAAATCACTTCCTTTAACAGCTACACATCATCTGAGGAGGATGAGCACCACGTTTCCATAGAAACACCACAGGGATCCTTCAAAGATCAAAGTAGCAGACAGAGTAAGAATGGACAAGTGGCTGATTATGCAGAGGATCAGTATTTTAACTCCCCTTCCAAGAAAAACAGTAAAAAGGGCATTTCTTATAAGTTCAAACCTGGCTTCAAGGGAAAAAATGGTGAAACTCCCGAAGCACCTCCTTGCCCGACTGAAGGAGAGCAACCAGCCAAAAACCCCTCCCCTTCCTCCTCCACTACATCTAAACCACTGGACCCTAACATGAAGAACCAGATCACAAAGAGGAAACGAATGGTGTTGGTGAAGGAGAAGAAAGCAGCACAGACCCTAAGTGCCATCCTGTTGGCTTTTATACTGACGTGGACGCCGTATAACATCATGGTGCTCATCTCCACCTTCTGCGCTGAGTGTATCCCCACCTGGCTCTGGCACCTGGGCTACTGGTTGTGCTACGTCAACAGCACCGTCAACCCCATGTGCTACGCCCTCTGCAACAAGACCTTCCAGAAGACCTTCAGGATGCTGCTGCTGTGCCAGTGGAGGAGGAAGCGAGGCAAGGATAAGCTGTACTGGGGCGGACAGAACCCACACGTCAACAACAAAATGACTTGATCTGGTCCAGTAGTATTATTTATAAAGAGTTGAGTTAGTCAAATGTCTTCAGCATGAGCATGAGTTTGTTGTGCAATGTTTTGGAAAATGAGCTGAACCTGGTGGAAACTACAAACTACAAATGGATAAATATTCAAACTTTAACTCTAATGAGATGCTCTCTATTTTAAAACAGGAGTGATGCCAGTTTAGAGGCATTGATGAGACACTGAAGTCTGCAACTTAACAAAAAGTCAGATCATGTGGTCATTAATTTACCAACAAATATAAACTGACTGATTTTACTGTGATCTATACTGCTGTCCTTTCAAGCCAGAAATTTCTATTACAAAACATTGGGAACAAAATGTTGACATAACAAACTACTGAGAGAATATTTTCTCAATGATATTGTTTAACAAGTAAAAAATATTTGACGACAAGGACTTATTGGTAGATAAACGTGAGATATGAGGTGAATAGCACTTAAGTTTGGACACAGTGATCTGACTTTAGACAGCTCACTTTAAAACCATTGCTAAACTACAATGTATTTCTGCTTTATTTCAACTGTATATAAAGGAAACAATGTAGGTCTGCACATTTCACCGATGCTATTGGATTTTACACTTGCAAACATGTACTATATACTTTTTTTTTAGCTCTATTTAAGTGTTTAGTGAATGTTTTCTCTTCTTCTTCTTCTCTGAACTTGGCTGTTGCAGTTGTTATGATTTCGTGTTCAAGGGCTAATCGGTTTCTGTGCATTTAAGCTGCTTATGTTTCACATGGGATCACAACTTACAGATCACACTTATATGCCTGTTAATGTTCATAATAGAGTAAAAATTAAAATGACAATTGTAAGAAATGAGATGATTTCATTTACTCACTTTTCTCCTAAGAATGAGTTGTTAAACTGTTGTAAATTATGCGCTGTGTCTTTAGATGTAACGTCATGTTTTCTCCAAATCCTGTGCCTTCTGTTCAGAGTGACTTTGTGAATGAACCTGTGCCGTTTGTCCGTTTTGTAAAAGTGAGTCATTCGTACCATTTGTACTGACTTGAACAGTGAAATACAAGGTCAAAAGCCAAAATAATAGAATATTTTTAAAACCACAGGTGTCATGCATGGAGTGTTCTTTCAAATTGAGGTAAATGCCTTATTTAAGTGGGACCAAACATATGATTATATACAAGTTTACTCAATCCAAGATGTTTATTGTATACTCTACTTATGACAGTCCTTTTCAACAAAACTTTCTTCACCTAAATCACTTGACCTTTATCTGTCCTTAATCAGTTTAATATGAAAATAGTACTTCCAATGTTTAGTAATTGAGTTAGGGGTATTTTTCCAATAAATTTCAGTAATATCAATAACCTAATTAATCAAATAGGTTTTTATCATGGACTTGTTGACTTGCAGTATCCCTTGACAGACACTACATGGCACTATATTAAAAATAAGTCAATTTACAGCATTTAAACATAATTCTGAAATCCAAAGAAAACACACATTTTATATACCATTACAATTTATTCATCTAGGCTTTTTAAATAAGAATTTATCAGTTTTTAAAATTCATTCACAGTCGTGTTACAGTTTTTGACAGACAAAAACATCTCTGAATAAGTACTGTATATATGCTCTGTTTCAGGTAGAGGATGTAGCAGCAGAGAAAATGCACACGTTAAAGTTAGCACAGAAAATGTTGAGCAGTGTAGAAGTAGACAGTATGGAGTAAATTAGCAGAGGTTAAGAAATTCAGTGCAGACAAAAATCTTAAATTTAGTTTCCAATTGTATTTTATAAACCAAATGTGCTCAATATCTTAATAAAGAAACTGTACAATAAACCCTCAGGGGGAAAAAAAAGACACTTAAAAATCTTGCTTCCATGGCATGACTTGTGCGGCAGGTGGCAGAGGTGTGCACGGTACTACCTCCTCTTGACTGCTGGCCTCGTGCCTTTGCTGCTGCCCCCTGCTTTACTGGAGCCTTTGGAGCCAGAGAAGAGCTTAGTCATGAGCTCAGAGACATCTGGGAGCTCAGGGTTGGGGTTCAGCATGTTCATGGACTGCTCCATTTCCTGTGAGGACAAGAAGACAAGTTAAAGAAGGTAAAACCAGAAATGTGAGCCATTATTATTCTGAGATACTTATATATTTTGAATGGCATTTTTATTCAACATATAGATAATAGCTAGGAGGGAAGGATAACAAGTGGCAGCATATAAGCAGAATATGCACTGAGAAGGTAATTTTGAGATCATTTTTCTATGTTTATATACATAACAAGGGCATGTGCTTTAATTTTGATGAAAAGAGTGAGTCCAGATTTTCATACAAACAGTTTTAATAAATCAAACCCCTACCTTTCTCATTTCTGGGTCATTGGTGTTGACAACTTTGGGCAGAAGAACAATAATGAGCAAAGGCAGAACCATCATCATGACCTGCAAGAAAGACAAAAATATTTAGCCCATTATAAACAAGGAGTTATGATGTCCTTTACAGAGATACGTAGCATCAATGTGATACCTCTGTCTTTTCTGCTACAGACAAGACATGCTAGTGCCTCACCATAGGGTTCATGAGGAAGTCTGTCCATCCCCAGGTTTCCCGCTTCATGAAGTAGCTGTGAGGACCAGAGGCTCTGATTTGGAGAGGATACGGCTGACGAATGACTTCAGATGTTTTAATGAAGTTCACAAGACGTGCCCTGTGAAATACAATAATCACCACGGTAACAAATATCGCATTGGACCTCTCCATTGATAAAGTCGGTGTTAAACTGTGACTGTCCTTACCTCATTTTGCCCTTGGATGTGATGTCAACACGCACTGGTTCGAACCTAAAGCTTGGAGAGACAATTTCCACAACGTAAGATCCTGAAGGGATGTCGGTCACTGCAAAGCTTCCATCAGTTCTGTAATGAAATGAAAATTATGGATATGGTCACTTCACAGACTTTCTTGTCATGTCCCCAGTACAATTAATAATATACAGAACAAATGATGTTTAGAAGCCATACAGATTATTTATAGAGCATTAATTGAGTGTCTGGTTTTAATGTGAGACTGTAGAGCTGAAACAACAGGCCCATCTCTGGAGGACACTGTTTGTTATGGAAACACTGACAGACAACACAAAGATGAAGGGCCTGGGCTAAACATGGAGCAACCAGTCGAATTATAAAACAGCTTATTTAATGGTGACACAGTTAGTTTGCAACGTTGATTACTAATCTGTAAACCAGGTTGGACAGTGCTGATCTGCCATCTGTTTACAGCAGCTGTTTCTCAGGAGGAGCACGGGGGGTAGAGGCTAAGTAAGTGGCTATGCTAATGCTATTTGGCTAGCGTAACATTTTAACAGCTGTAACTGCGGCTGTGTCTTACCTCAAAAAACCGACATATTCTTCACCTTCCACCAAGACACGAGCCGTGGAAACCCAGTCTTGTGTTTTCAATCCAGGAACAATGGCTCTTCCCTCGATTTTGAAGCGGTCTCCATTGGACTGTGCGGATACACCTGCGCTAGGCCCCGTTTCCATTTCTGTGAAACACCAGGCTACGACGAGTGTAGCCTGCACCAAAAAACATAACAGCGGTATTCTTTCTCTGCGCAGCATGTTTTTGTCTTTATAAAAGTAAAAACTGCTCCAAATGGGCCCGAGTCGGCATGTATTTACGAACAATTATCAGATGGAGAAGAAACAGCGGAAGACTCTGCGCATCAGCTGTGTCCGCAGGAAATGACGTCACGGTGGAGAAAAAACACACACACTTTATTTAAACAAGTAAACAACAACAATGTACAAACGATAGATCAGTGTTTGTGGCTCTATCTATTCTCTTCAGAGTTTAGTTGTAAGTACACACCCAGTTTAGAGAAGAGACAAAACCATGTCATTTGTATTGGCTTCGTTTACAGCACGTAAATAAAGTCATATAATCAAATAATTGTGTTTTCACTGATGCCATTAGAAGCAATACATCACATAAAACCTATGTCATTGCTCCCACTTGCTTCTCCACACTGGGAGTGATTACTAATTACATGAAAAAGGAGTTGGTTTGGTAGGTCTGTAAAGCTTTTTTTCCCTTAATAAATAAAACCACCACTTAAAACCTGCGTTTTGTGTTGTATTTGATGATCTGAAACATTTGAGTGTGACAAATGTGCAAAAAAATAGGAAACCAGGAAGGGGCAACTCCTTTTTCATGGCACTGTTTACCATAGATCCCCTTTTACTGGATGCTAGACAATCCTTTTCAATGCATTTTATAAAAGTAAACTCCTCCATACAGTTCCATGAGTGAAGCTCCATCTCTTTTACAAGATATTGTTTGGAAAGAATAACTAAACAAAAAATAGCCTGCAATAGTAATAGTAATTGTTATTGCTAGTTTTGGAAAGTCTTTTAATATTGTGCTATACATTACCTTACATTTCCAGTGTGATAACATTACAATCAAATGATAACACAATTCAAATCCATTAAGTTTGGAAGTTTAAATTTATTTAAAAGATTAAAAGAACCACTTGTTTTTACATATTATACAGTCAAATGTCATATGAATAGGCAAAATGAAGACAAGAGGAGCTCTAATAAGTTAAGACTGTTTCAAGTTCCTGTTTGAAAACACTGGAGCACTAATTACATCCACAAGTGCATTTGCATTCCATGGCAAGAGTGGTGTGCTGAGAAAGATATTGGCACTTCATAGAGCGACATACACCCAGTCTCACGGAGGTCCACTATGTGCTCCTTCACAAGACGGTCCACTTCAATGTGAAGCAGTTATTTGCTTTGTTTTAAGCAGACAGGCTCTCACGGCCGTTTGTAAGTGTCTCCAGCTCCAGCTGAGGGAGTTGTCTGAGTTGTCAAGTTCAGTTCCAGTAAGAGGTTTGAGTTTAAGTAGCAGAAGGAACCAGTCTATTTCTCTGGTGTCTTTATCTGCTCAAAACACAGCCGTGATCTGGCAGTAGTGGTCACATCCGCAAAAAGCTCTATGATATCTGTCAGGGCAGCTGAGAGAGATAAGCCTCGATGGCCTGCAAGATTGAGAAAAAGAACATTCAAATACACTATTTTGTGATGAAAAAGGCAAAACTGGGGTGAATACTAACAAACAGCAAACATTAACATGAAATCTATACAAATTAAGACTAAAATTTAGCATCATTGTTGTGAAAAAAGACATGATTCTAGCTCAAACAGATCTATTACAACTGAGGTACAAGAGGTGGATGGTGAGGCCTAACACAAGAGCTCAGTGACTGTGCTACAAACCAAACATCTTGTTTTGTTATTGCTGTCTTTTTAAAAACAGTATTCATATGTAGCCCTCACAAAGAATTACTATTACTATTCTGCTTTGGTTTAAACTCCACTTCAGAAACTATAGCTTTTTCATCAGTGATTTTCCAAGTTTTTCAAGACACACATAAAAACTAACGATAAAATATAAAAGAAATCATCTTTTAACCTTTGCCAGTTCTCCTGTAGATCCTGGAACAACACATAATCTGGATCCTTCCTTCCACAAGTCCTTTAGCCGCTGCTTCATAACATCAATATTTCTGCAACACAAATGTTTTAGTTTTACCATACTGTTTTACTCATTTCCATAGCACGTGGACAGTATAATCACAATCTAATACATGCAAATCAAGAATTTTCAGGTAAAACATGCTTGTAACTGGGCTCACCTGTCTTCTGAACAACTGTCCTGCAGTCTTTTGTCATTCTTGGAAAGTTCAGGCCACCATTTCCTGATGACGGACTGAACCCAAAGTAAAGCCACTGTTATGTGTCTAAAAACAGAACATAAATATGTAAATGTCTCTGATGCTTGGCTCTCGTCTCTAAAAGCTGAGTCAAATGCATCTGTTTCTAAGTTGAAATCTCATCAGTTTGACATCATTTTACACATTTATTAAATTAGTCTGTTGGATGAGATGAGTACAACATAAAAAAAAATCCTATTCCCATAACAGACATGTGACACTTACTCTTCGTATTTACTGGTGAGAATCAGTTTCACTTGGGGCATGAGGTCAACACAGCAGCCAAGTGACAAACATGGTGCTTCTGTTTGAAGGCTGGTGAGACAAAAGGAAATTGTATGATACTGTATTGTCTCTTTGGGCATTTTCTTTGCTTACATTGCAGAAGAAGATGAAAAGAAAAAGTGGGAAAGGAGCCCATGTGGTACGTGTGCTTCCAGGTGAAAGACCAAAGGGCACAGACTATGAAAGGATAACGTTAAGATACTCACTTATTTGTTAAGACAGGTAAGCAGTCAAGCAGCACTGCTGTGTCTTGAATTCTGCAAAACACACCACATTATTAATTATGAAACGAGGTTTTACTTTTAAAAAGTTAGAAATGTCATCATTAGTGTTTAACCTTATCAGATATGCCACCAATTCACTGGCGTTCCTTCGCCATAAAGTTAGTGCCACTTTTAGTCGAAGATTCCTTCCAAATAATACGTGACTCATCGCTTCATGGTCCTTTGACAGCTACACGAAAAGACAACAATTTAGAAAAGTTTTAAAGACAGAACAAATGTTTTTGGTGACCAATATGAGTGACAGGTTAAAGCTGACAAACCTCATTTAAGTCACTATACTTGGCACTGGCCCCGGCCATTTTGGAGACCTCTGTAGTGTTTACAGGAAGGCCACGCTTGTCACTGTAGTGAATGCCCCACACATCGTCAGGGCAGGTCATCTCATTTTCTTTGTTGGCCATGCCGGGGTCACAGGCACAGCCTACATCGGATGCTTTGCGGTGCAGCTTTACGCCCACCACCTCCAAAGGACAACCCTTCCTCTTGCAAGATGGCAACTGTTTTGCTTTGCCTGGATTGGATACTTTGTGCACATGAAATCTGTCAGAACAAAGGTGACACAGACAAATGCATGAATACAGTTTTGCAAAACCAAGAAGCATTAGAGAACTGTTTAATGCATATGGAAAAGTGTGGAGAACAAAAACAAAGGTACAGATGCATAACATAGTTACATGAAAGCCACTGATGTGGATCAAAGACTCACCTTTTCTTATCTAATTCTTCCTTATTCCTAATATCCACCTAAAACAAAAGGGATAGGGGATGAGGCCACTACTACACACTCTACAATTACTACACCACCATATGGATACTTCACTGAAAAGGGAAAAGAAAGTACAGGATACTACAAGGTGTTTATTTTAGGCTCCATACCTGCTTCATGTTCTTTTCTGCAGAGGGATGCAGACAGGGTCGCAGAAGGCCATTGGGTTTAATGTGATCGACCTTAGACACGTCCTGTTGCCAGACATGCTTACCAGCTGAAAGGAAACAGTTGAACAAATAATTATTTTATATTAGTTTATAATTATACTACAACATTAAATCCTTGCAAACCAATAATAGTATAAAAAGTGACACCCCAGACTTTGTTGTGGTGGATAACACGAAACTAGGATGTGGCAGAGGGAACCCAAAAAAGTGCATTGCTAAATGAAGATAAACATAAAGATTACCTTTTGCTGGAAGGCGTTGTCTGCTGAAACACATTTACAATAACTACGGGCCACAACTAATGTCACAAAAGTCACAGCGTGAGGCTTTACACTGTATTATCTTGTCGTCTCTACTTTGCATTTAACAATCGAGGCAGTGAACATTTCTCTGTTCCAGAGCTAAAAGTACCTGGCTAACTGTAATTAGCCGTGACTCATAGCATGTAGTTAGCTCAACCATAAAGACAAACAGAGAAAGTAGCAGGGCCGCTAGTAGGAGCTAGCTAGCTTGTTAGCATTTCGACTCTTTGAACATAATGGTTTTACACACAAAACTCAGGCATAATACGAATAAAGTAAATTAAACAATCGACTACTAACCGATTCATTTTGCAAAGTATGTTGAGATTTCCTCCGGTGTGCGATTCCAAAACGTGTAAAACTTGTTGAACTTTACCACAACTTCTGAGCTTCGCTAGGCTTTTAGTTTTCACCATTCAAATGAATACACCGCCGGCGGATGAGGGATTGTGGGATTGAATTTGGCAAAGAAACAGAGATCCAGCGACGCCTGGAGGCCAAGAAGCCAGGCCAAAATCTCCAAAAAAGAGTTTCCTGAGTGCGCCACAGCACCACCTAGTGTTCACTTGTAAGTACTGCACTGGAGCTAATGCGCACTCCATGATTTATAGCCTCCACAACTAAACTAAACTAAAATAAAATAAATAAAATTAAATAAAATTAAATAAAATTAAATTAAAAAAAAATGTTTATGATTTTTGCAATGTTTTATCAATCCACAAAGTGCAAAGTGAGCATCAATCCAATCAATATTTGGTGTGACCTTTGACTACATAAGCAGCATCAGTTCAGGTAAACTTGCACACAGGTTTGGAAGTAACTCAGCAGATCGATTGTTTCAAACATAGTGTAATTGTAAACTAACCATAGTTCTTATGTGGATGTAGGCTCCTCAAATCCTACTGTTTCTATGTCTTATCCCAGACAGACTGTGGGGCCTCACCATCACTTCACTGCTTGTTTTTTTGTTGTGGATTTGCAGGTTAATGCTGCTACCATTCAATGCTCATTCCTTCAAAAAAGTGTCAATTTAAAGTTATTGTATTTCTAAGTGTGATTCTTATACAAAAAAGACAGATGCTGAGATTTTGTTTGGGCCGAATCTACACAGAGCTACAATAGTCACTGCACCAAATGAAAACACTCAACAGCCCTTAGACATATACTTTAGGGGGTCATATTAGGAGTGACAACATCATCATTTCCTTTAGAAACCCACCAAACCCGGTGTGTTACAGACACAGGTTGCTTTTGCACGACCTAGAGCACTAAACTCAGCTGGACTCATCTTTTTAGCTTAGCTGTGGCCAACAGTTAAGAATTAAAACACATCTTTCTGATGTTCAGGGAAGAGGAGGTTCTGAAAACCCAACTCATTGGACAGATGTGACAGACTATAGCCTTTTAAGAATGTATTTCTTATTTTTAAGTGCAGTATTTAGCCATTAAAATGATCAGAAAACCTTTGTGATGTAGCCAACAGTCTGTTTTTGTTATCACAGTGATGACAGAAGCCAGAGCTGGATGGGACAACAAGACACTGAAGGGTACATTTAGACTCTGAGAAAACATTACATCATGTGATGTTCAGGCCAAGTCGGATCGAAACAAAAACAAAAGCAGGATCTGACAATTGCGGTTGCTGTCAGCACGTCCTCTTCAGTCATCTCACCGTTTAGACATGAGATAAAATGTGCAAATGTGAAAGATCAGACTGCTTTAAAACTGCAGACAGCCTTATATATATATATGTATATATTCACAGTGACTCACTTTTTCGAAAGACTTAATTGTAATATTTATTTTCTTGGCGGATGCTTGTCACTACCTACTTTTCACTTTTGTTTTCTTGGACGACCACTGAAACATGTCTGGTAGCTGTTGTTTTATCAAGTTATCTGTTTAATACGTAATGCACAAGGCCAAACACGCCAACATTTCCTGGAGATACCAAACAAACTCAAAACACTATGTGATAGCTGTGCATTTACCCAGTAGTAAATTACACTTGTTTTATGGAAATACAGATTTGTCAACAAAGCATTCATTAGTTTCCAACATTAAGAAGCACGATGCTGAACCTTGAAACCTTGAAGATGAAGCAGCAGCGTTAATGTTGAGATCCATATGTTACACCATTGTTTGAGTTCTTATCCACAGCAGAAACTTCCCTTGGGCGTATTTTTACATGTGTTTACTGACACAGTGGGGCCTTCAGGTTTAGTGTCACTGTAAATATTAAAACCACCATAAACCAGCATGACTTTGTTTGGTGTTACAACTTAAACCTGAGGCAGGAGGACGTGCCGAGAGAGAAATCATAAACAGACAAAGACAGTTTATGACAAAGACAAGAATGCCATTTTATTAAAAGCCTCGTTGTCGTGCAGGTGTTTGTAATATTGTGTTTATGTTTCATACACTTGATGCTTGTTTACAGCGCATTAAGATGAGCACATGTTGCTCATTAGGGATGCATCACTTTACGATTACCATGCACGTGATTTAGATTAGAATGACATTATAGAGGAATAAGATATGGATTTTATTTACGATTATATAAAAGGGGAAAACAACTTGCAGAATCCTCACATTTACACATCAGTCACCCACATGAGCATCAGATTGAAGGAAAATGGGAAGCTCTGTGACTCTGGTGTGATTACAAGCAGATTTAAGATCATTGTGATGAACAAATTGTTTCCTAAACTGTATCTTTTCTTCTCCACAAAGTCCTTATCTGAGTGTAAACCTCAAACTGTTGGCTCTTGAGATAAAATCTACAATCAGAACATGACTGAAGCTAAACAACTTCAGTCCCGTGATTCCCTGAGGCCCTTTTTTACTCAGTTTACTTTCCCACAGTAATGTGTAGAGAGAGGACGCCTGTTAGACATTATTAGTTAAATGAAATTACATGAGTGTGTAGCTGTAAATATAGACTGAGGGTCAGCTGAGGAGCAGTTTGATTGGTATTATGGGATTCCTATTGTAACTATTTGTGAGTATAATGTTAAAATGGCTTTTCTCAGATTCTTTTTTGTGTTTGGGAAGAAGAAAAGGTCTCTGAATCTGTCATAGAGAGGCAATGATACACAAATTGTGATGGATTTCTCTCTTTTAGCCAAAAGATATGGAGCAGAACTGAGCTTTTTGAGTCTTATTGAAGGGTTTCCAAATGAGACGGATCAGGAAGTAGAGTTGATTGGTCTGGAAAATTCACTACAATATACAGTTCTCTCTTTAAAAAAAGGAAGAGCAGATTAGTTTGCCTCATAGATTTGTATTGGCTAGACTTCACTGTAGAAAAACACAGTACATTAATTAAATGTGCTCTTCAGGTAAGACCAGAGTGTCCTTTGAGCATGTGAACTACACAGAAACATTTGCTCTATTTAAATTATTTTAGTGTTTTATTTGGCAGAACTATTCCTTCCTAAAGTCCAGAGTGGCCTTCAAAGCACCTTCATTTAATACTCTTTTCTGACTGCTGTTCTATTCATCTTGGATTTTGTGGCTTTAAATCACATCCTGCTGAAAGAGAATTAGTCTTTTTGAAGTGAATTTCTCACTCCGGAGCAAATCCAGCTTATCATTGAAACACCCACAGACTAACAACAACATACTGTTCTTATCTGGAGGAAATCATGTCAAATAAAAGCTAATAGAAAGCTCCTAATAGTCTTACAAACATTGTGGGTGGTATCTTTACAGAAAATGTGATTTAGCAGTTTACCTGTGACTTGTTTGTTGAAGTGTTCAGAAAGAGATAAGCTGATATGTGTTTTTAGACGTTTTGATATAAGAAAGATGCATTTAGTATGAGATTAGACTGCTTTCTCAGGTTAGGAACTACATGTTTTGACTGAGACGCAAAGTTTCATGGCCAAGTTTAGAGAAATCAGAACAGAGTGCAGTTAAAGTGCTTAAATTTGGAGTTAACACTAATATAAAATGAAACTGAACCATTAAACTGTGTCAACAAATAAAACAGACCCCGTCAATCCCATTTTCAGACTTAGATTTGATACTATGCTTTTGTTGGGCTGTATACCTGATCAGACTAAACAACTACAGCCTACATCTTTATGAAGCCCCCATCCTGACACTAGAGGGCAGTGTTTGTCTGCAGCAGCTTCACATTTGCCCCAACAGTCCCATGTTGACAAAGACTGACGGATGGTTTCTTAGTGACAGAGCTGCCAAAACACTTGTAATGCTCTGGGCTTAAGTGAAGAAAGTAACGGCGCCCTGTGGCAGAGAAGACGGTCAAATGCTGCCAGGGGCATCAAGGCCAAAGGTAGTCGGGGTTTTTTACACTTATGTCATTTATAATACTTTAAAAGGTTGGGCTATAATACGCTTCCTGGCTTCAAAAATCAAACGGTTGGAGAGTTAACATTTTGGAAGCACATAAAGAGCAATCACTGCACACAAGACTAAATGGCAGCTCATTTTAATTTTTCATTTATTAAGAATATGAGCATTCTTCTTAAGACCAATATATCATCTGAATGCCTTTATAAAACGCCAAAAAGCTCAACATCGTCACAAATATCTGAAGGATCAAAGGAGTAAGTGTGGTGTGTTTGGAGGTCCCGTGTGTTATTTAATGATACGGACAGAGAAGAGCTGTGATGAAGGACAGATGTGTCGTTAAAGCGCCATCAAACAGTAGCAGTCTTCCTCATTAAGTCTTTTTGAAGTTGATTTACAGCAATGTATAAAACACATACATTTATTTGACATCACCACAATCAGATTTCGATTCTGATTAACATTTGCGATGCATCTGGAAATCCGTCCGTGTTGGTTTTTTTTACAGCAGACTGTTCTGTTGTAAAAGGCTGTAGGGTCTTCAGCGGCGGCTATATTTAAACTTCTAAGAGCTCGAACAGAGAGAAGTCATTTATCTGACAGGCGTGTAATGTGGTGCGGACGGAGGATGTCTTGCGTTATCATTTACAACCGTGACGAAGTTAAAGTCAATGAATATAGCCACAGTACACAACAACAAGTGACACTTTCACTTCAACAATAACAACTGTGGCTCGAGGCGCAGCTGTCCTTGCTTTCTTTATATTTATACGCATCAAAAAATAGTCTATTATCAACAATCCTACGACGCATTTAAGATCAGGACAAAAAATACACCTCAGAGAATGTGTCTGGACTAAATGATGATAAAGTGCTCTCATGTTAAAGCAGCAGAGGCTACATTTCTGAGCACGAAACTGTAAAGAACACATGTTTTTCAGCTAAAGATTTATAGATGGGATTAGTTGAAGGTGCTTTAGGTCTTGGCTTGGGTTCTGTGGAGATGTTAATGTATTTATGAACCGTACTCAGAGCATGACAGGATGTAGATGCGTCTTTGTCAAAGGTAGAAACAGGAAAAAGGCAAATGGAGATTGAAACAAACCCATAGACCACTCAATATTCAGACCTAACTCTTGCAGAAGTAAGATTTTAGAAGCTGGTTGTAGCTTTGCCGCCTTAGTCCTTCCAGGTAAAGCATTACTTCTGCCACAGGTATGCGTGACTCACGAACGGGTTTCACCTAAACTTTTATCAGCGCCTTAATGACTGCAACTGAACACCTGTAAAATGATTAGCTCCTCGTGTGTCACCGATAGCACGCTCCATTATCACGAACATTGTTTTATGACTCACTGGTGAAGCGTGCTCGGGATTTGCTCACACGACATGCAGCATATTTGTTGTGTGTTTCCATGGTGTTTTGTAAATTATTTCGAACCCAGTCTCTTTCCAAAGGTGTCAATTCCAACCAACCAGACGCCAACTTAAAGAGTTTTTTGTCAGAAGCTAAATAAAGGACAAAAACCAGTTGGTCTGTTGAATGAGACATAAAATTATACACTTTGCCAACAGCTCCCAAAATGATTAATGGTTTTATTCAGTCAAGTTGGAGAAAGGAGGCAGTGTGTGTTTACTCATCAGGATATCACACTACATCCACTTTGTACATTTCCAATTACACAGAACATAAGTATTTTTCTCCTTTTGGCTCCTTGCACAACTTGTATTTTTCATACATATTGCACTGTACTGTTTGTGAGCTGCTCAACATTATTATTGAGTATATTTTCTTAACTTCAAGCCTTGTGTCTGCCTAAATCTAACTTTTTATCTTTACATTGGAAATTTAGGTTTGGTTTTCAGCCACAAACTAGCAATATGCAGATCTTGGAACCTGTAAATTTACCGTAAGTAAAATTGATGGATGTAAAAACAGGACTAAACCAGAACAAAACCCTAAACTATCACTAAAATAGGACCAAACTATGACTAAACCTGGTCTAAAACACTGAACTAAACGCAGTCATAACTATTCTATTGCTTATAAACTAATCTGAATAATTTATACATTTATCTTCTAAACAGCAAAGCCAGTCTGCACTAAAACCATTTTCTGAAGAACCTCTTGACCTATAGACACTGGCTGTAGCTTGTTTAGTAGCATCGCCTCAGCTGCCTCCGGCTTTGAGATGACAGACAGTCTTGTGTAATTCCCATGATGCCCCTGTCTGCATCCTGACACCCTCCTCCCGGGCCAAAAAGAGACAAGCAGCACTCGAGGTCACCGTCCGCTCCCAACACACACACGTGTATTGTAATGTATTTCACAAAGGACTGAAAACACAGTGTACGTATGGATGAATGACCTTTACAAGTGTCTCCCTGAACAAAACCACTCCAGAGTCAAGACCGACACGCTCACGATTTAAAACTCTACAAAACCCAGTGGAGAGCCATTATTTCCCATAGTTATTATGACTTAAATTATACTTTAAATGGATTTTTTACTCTTTTGTTCATCCTTTAAATGAACTCTAGTTACCTCTCATATAGTCTACAGTGTCTTTTCCTCTGAGTTCAATCTGAAAACTCATTAAACTGAGCTCAATACGTATTTATTTAGTCTGGCTTTTATTTATTTATTCATTTAATACATTTGTTTTATTCTATTCTATTTCACAGATTATTCAGTTTTGTTTTTTTTTAACCGTTATGAATGTTGTGTTTAATGATTTTATTTTGTGAAGCACCTTGAGTTGCATTAAGCTGAATGTAAAGTGCTATATAAATCAAGTTTAATTGATGAATTGATTAAATCTCATTAAAGATTTGTGTCTGCACAGTTGCAGATGGGTTTCCGTGCAGAGCCTGGTACGGTCAGAGGTCGCGCCTACAACAACCTCCTCCTCTTTTCTTTTCCACTGCGGTGTAACTGTGTTTGTGTTTCCTAAAAGGCAAACAGATCTCATTTGGCTTCCTTCTGGATGCCTCCCATCTGTCCATTCACTGAGTTAAAGTCTGACACTGTTACGTGTATTTACGTCTGAACCGGAGGGAGCCCGGCCTGATATACAAGGCTTCGTGTCAGCAACCGATCATTCATGTCTTCGTCCTGATGGAAAGTCACTTGACAGGAAAAACACACGTGTATCATGTTCTGCTCTGAGCATCTTACCTTACCGTGTTGTGTCTGGGGAACGCCATTAGTGCCGCGTTTTATATCTCCCTCATCTGACGTTTTCATTTAATAATAAGGTTTCCGTCCTGGATTTACATTTGAGTTTGGACAGTGTCTTAGTTGAGTTATAGGAAGGTCACTGAAAAGGAGACACGGGGTTGAAGAGGGTTAGCTTTTGATGCTAATGGCAGATACGCTAAAACAAAGGCCAGATACAGTCGTAGATACGTTTGATTTAGCAGAAAAGTTCGGCTAATGTGGGACAAGCACCAAAATCAAAGTCATATGGTTTCGGTAAGCTCATATGTGTCAAGAGAGTTTTTAATTTCTTTGATGGATGGCCCTCCTCCTCAGGCCTGTGCTCTTCACCGTACCACACGTCCACAGCTGGACCGTAACAAGGTTTCCACTGCTCTTTCACTCACCCTTCATTTCTTAACAAGGAGTAATGGGACACACCTGGAGAGAGCATGAATCACGGCCCATTTAACCACCAAATATTTGAGTACAATTTGAAACGAAAGGCACAGATAAACAGCTGAGGGGAGAGAGGAATGAGCTGAGAACTAATCGAGCACGCTACATGTTCCCGTTCAGAATGAACCAGCTCTGTCAGAGTCAATGAGCCACATGGAAATACTGCATCAGGACCAGACTGCAGCCCGGGCTCCGCTGCAACATTTTCAATTTAAAACAGAACGAATGCTAAAATGCCAAAACCAAATATATTTACATGTACATTTGTGTTTTCTATATCTTTATGTAGACATGAATTTGACCTTATTGTAGGTTGCTGTTGTCTAAATGCTTGTAAACAGGTTCTTTACCCACTCACTGACAGCACACACACGTCAGTTTCTATTTGTCTGTGCAGAATATGTGATTTTTGAGGCTCATATCTGCACTTTAACTGCACTTTAACTTCACAAACAAAATGAGCTCAGATAATGTCAACAAAACATAAAAGGACCTGTAAATTTAGTTGTAATTTCAGGTAAAATCCACACGACCACAATGTTTTTGGAACGTTTTAATGAAGACCTTTATTATAACTTAATGTATTTTTATTCTACAAAGCCATTTTATATGTCAAACAATGAATAAGAGAATGTGACCAGGCAGAAAACTAATGTCTTGGTTGCAAAGCAGTGTCTACTTGGTATTAATTTATTGTCTGTTCCAGAAAGTAATGTTGATTATGTTGTATGCTGCTCATTTGTCACTTCTTCATGCCTGGTTCAATGAGCATCCACCAAAAATAACTCTGTGGTATGAAAAACTAACATCAATTATGAAATATTAAAGACTATTCAGTGAATTTTGTGAAAGACTGATCACCTTTCTGTTGATATTTTGGCTCTAAATGGAAGACAATCAGGATTAACTTCAACTTATTTTCTTTATTTGATCTGAATATAATGTTACCTTAGATTTATTTGTCTTTTTTATTTTTGTTGTTGTTTCTTTCTTCTTAAAATAATAAAAAAGTAAACTAAGGAGTCACGGTTTTCAAACAACAGCTCAAAGTTCAAAAACTATATCCGTTCACAAACTGACACAACATCAGAATTATAAAATGAATTCAGATCATCCTGGAAGTATCCTGGGTGATCTCCAGCTGACCAGCACATTGTTTCCTCGCAGCAGCCACAGCGAGAAGCAAACACTCGACAACACGCTGAGCAGATGTGAGAAAGACGAGGCTCTCTGCAATAACCATCACCCTCGCATCAACAGCGGCCCATGTGAAGAGGGAAGGGGGAAAAAAAACCGGCGGGTCACGTTCCGCGCTGCAGGAAGGTCAGCCAACACAAACCTGGATTTAAACCTCCGTCTTTCACAAACAGGACACAGACGTTCACACTTTTGTCCTTCAGATGTGGATATTTGGATTGGAACGCATTAATCGTGATGCTTCTCGATCATCAAAGCTACAGTGATTTAAAAAAAACGATAAAGGGATTTGGAAAAAGCTTTACTTTGAATGACATTTTCTCATTTTCACCACCTAGAGACATTAAACCTTTATAAAGTATATCTTTACACATTATTCCATGTCTCATAATTCATTCATTTAGTCTTTATCACAGATCAATGAGTGGACAGATACTATTAACACTAAATTAAATACTGTATTTTAAAAGTGGAGTTTGACAAAGTCTTGAAAATGTGCTGTTTTTGTCATTTTCTGTAACTCCTTTTTCCATCAGGGACAAATAAGACCTGAACTAAAGTGCTATCTGTCTTTTATTCAGTTTTGCCGAATCTATAAATGCATTTACTGAACTGAAACCCGCTGGACGCCCTCAGGTTCGTGGGAGGCCCGCTCACACCTTTCCCTCGGAGCTGTCCTACATTCCTGCTGCCCCTGATCAGTCCCTGAGCTGTGTGTTATTACTGCAGGAGTATCTCAGGTCAGGAGACTTTAACACCAGAAAACTCCTGTCCTTTAAACGCCCCGTTAGAGTTATGTCCATTCATGCGGCGTATTAGCGTGCTATCCCAGACAGGAACGCAGTAAACGTCCAGGATCCAGGCACAAATATGTCGTCTTTGGGCCAACGTCTAATGATGCTCGTTTTAATTGGTGATTGGACAACATTTTCAGATTAATCCTGATGTGAAATCCACGTGCATGTCCAGTTATTTGAGGTTTTCTGCAATTGTGATGAGAAAAATGTGTGTTATTAAGACGTGAAGTGCATTAACAGACTCACAGCAGAGGGATCCAGCCGTCTGCAGAGTGATGTTACACTTTTACAGTCATATTTCAGCCCCACAGTCACCAGTAGACAAGCTCGTAAACATGTTTACAGCCTCCAAAGCCTCTCATTTAAACTAAAGAGACCATCCCTTAATTGTAACAGTGAACATTTTTCTTTAACTGGCTTTGGATTGAGTGACGTTATGATTGTTGTCACTGACATTCACTTGTTGTGGGAGCTCTTTAGTTGCACGTGTGCAGAGAAAACACAGTAGAGAGCCTTTCTGTCAGTTCAGCCTACAAGTTATAAGGCGTATAAGGCTTATTTGACTTGATTTGCTGAAGACAGCAATTAAAATAAACTGTACATAATGGCATAGACAAGTGACTCAGTAATAAATGTTGTTAGATTGAAGCAGCACTCCAATTTCAGTCTTTGGCAGCAGCTCTGAATCTCATTCAGTCTTCAGTTCATTCAGTTCATGCTCACCTCAGTCGCACGACGCTCACAGTGTTTATTAACGTTGAAAAAAGGAAAGTAGCGAAGGTAAAACCTGACTTGTTGCTTAAATTCAACAAAGTAGACTTCAGCATCTTCCAAGGAGCATCTTTTCTTCTTTTCAAAAGGCCAAAACAGCTGAAAACAAGCATCAGCCTGACGATGGGCCGGATGTATTACAGATTATCAGGTGCTAAGTTGTGGGTGCAGTTTTAAATTGGAGCAAACAGCCCTATTTATTCATTAAGGCACTGAAGCAGGGTTAATCACTTAGCTCCATTGGTTGTGCACACACAAAGCTTTAGTAAATCACGTCCTACGAATGAATAGTTATGTTTTCGATGTGATAACTTCTGCTGCTCCTTGTGAGAAGCATATTAATAAACTGTAATAAAGATGGGCTCAGTGCTGGTCTATGTCTGTGGTCTTTCGTGTTTTAGGTAAAACTTGGTATGTCCCAGTCCCAAAGAAGCCCTCTGATAAACTCCAGTGTTCAGGTTCAGAACTATCGCGGCGTTCATCGTGGATCTCGTGTTACTTTTACCCCACGGCTCCTCGGGACGATAACACACACCCACGACTCAATCAGTGACATTTGGAGATCACATTACTCAGGTACGGCCCGAAGGAATGTGACATATACTGTACGTGTTATCAGCTTCTGACCAGGAGCCGATGAAAGGTCGAGCTTTTGGTGATTGAACACGATGTTGGGGTGACAGCGGGTCAGAGGCGTGACACCGGGACGAAAACAGTGAACCTCGAGGACTTTAAAATAGCTTCGGTTGATATAGGCTCCTAAGTATGTGCACAATGGGGTGTTTTCTTGTTTCTTTAGTGTAAATGTTGTGCTTAGACATCAACATATTTCTTCTAGGAGTCAATATTCATAATTAGACCTTTGCAGAAACACTGTGGCATCATCATTTTATGTAATTTCTTCATTCCTCTCTGTTATAAAAGTTTTGTTTTTTTCATTTTCTGCTCATATTGTTTCGATGCTAATCAGGTCTTGTACAGTATTACATTGTGAAGTAAAACCCACTGACGGAGCGTTTCAAACCGGCCCCTTTGAGCCAGATCTGGGCCTGATCCTCGTCCGATCCACGAGGCCAGACCCCTCGGCTCTACACAGAAGACATCTCTCTGTCTGCAGGTCTAATCTCCTCTGTCTGTGCCTCAATCTGCTCAAAGCTGCACTTATTCGCCGCCTTGTGCTGTTTACTCTCCATCAGTGACCCAACCTGCTTTGGCAGAGGTTACTCAAGCGGTCCATCAGGGGCTCAGTCCAAACTGCAGCTGATCACAGACATGCTGCTTTTTAAGGGCTTTTCTTGTGTAAACATTCCTATTTCGTGGTTTGCTCTTTGCTAAATACATCTATTCACAGAGTTAGAAATGATGCGGTCAAATTAAGTTATTTTGTTGTCATGTAAGTTTAGGAATGCTGGCGAAAGGACAAGCGCTATATCAATAGTCCCCAGTGTCTTTGGGTTAAAACATTATCCCAGAGAAAAGGGAATGTCCACATTCAGAAGACTGTTGTTCGACTTCATTGTCTCATCAAGAATCAAACGGTATTTTTTCTGTGTTTTGTTTCAGTCCTAGACATAAATGACTTGGAATATTTGGAAATATCAAACCTGAAACTTGATTTTTTTGACATTTTGACATTTTTCTGAAACCACTCTTTGGTCGTCACTGTATCCTGCAGTATGCAGTAATCAGGCACCATTTTAGTTTCCCACCTTGCATCACGAAAAGTAGAAAACAGCAACGGTCAGTGGACTCAAAATAGACCATAATTATTTGCGTGATTTTTCCGAGGAGAACAACAATCGTTTCAGTGAATTAATGTGGGTATATCTGATGAATTTAACACAATCTTTACATTTTAGTTTGGTACTTTTTCACTAAAGTCTTTTCAGAAGTTATCAGAGTGAGTTTCTGTGTGGAGTTTGCATGTTTTCCATTGCTTCTGTGTATAAACTGTAGTCTCCAGTTAAATGACCAATTCCTGCTAAATCTGGAGCGGTTTCCCAGGCCTCCCGCTCCAGTGGACGGGTTAAATGCGGAGAATTAATAATAAAGAGTAACTTCAACTTAATGTAACCTTAAAACAGTCCCATTTCAAAAATAAGATGCTTATCGTGAGTGTTGGATTAATACATGTCTCAGCAGTTTGTGTAATGTAAATGATGGAACATACTTCGTGCAGAGGAGAGTCTTTGGCAGAGGATCAGTGTGAACTGAGCGTACACCTCTCTTTGGAAGAGTCAGAGCTGTCCGTCAAAGCTGCGTCTGTGTAACATGAGGTTAAAGAGAGAAAATCCCTGTCAAAAATCAACGAGAACACTGCAGCGATGAATCATGGCGTACAATGACTATTATGTTTTCTGCCAAGGCTCGTCAGAAATCGATCTCCGAAATCTTTACACATCAGCATATTTCCCCTTTTGAAGCAATAAAGTTTTATTTTACACATTTCAATCAAAGGACGAACACCTGCAGCTATTTCCTTCACGTTACACAACCGGCCGTCACCGTGTCAAGAAATGAAAATGACTTCCTCCAGCCGAGTCGTAAATTCACGGCCTCATAAAAGACGTCGGCGCTTTCGAAGAGCATTTCTGAACGTACGCATGCTTGAACGACACGCTTCGATTGATATACAGTACGTAGCTTAAATATGGTTTTATGCAAATAGGAGTTTCGTTGCAGCTTGTTCCACTCCAGCAGCTCTCAGTCTTAAAGCAGAGAGAGCGAAAACTGTGGAAACGCTGCGATTTTTTCCATCTCATTCGCTTTAGATTTTACAAAAGATGCTCTAGAGCCAACACCAAAGTATAGATCCCACTTTCTATGTATAAAAGCCCCACTAATGTAGACTTATATAAGCGTAATTAGATGTAAATGTAGTCGGCTTTTAAATTCACAGCTTTTTCCTGTCGATTCTCTGTTATTTTTGGATTCTTATGGCGACTTCTCACTTGAATTAAGCTGTAATTGCTCTTTCTACTTGAATAACAAAAGTCTGGCTCAATTAATAAAAACCGCTCTCCAAGATTCATTGTATGGTTTTGATCAAGTCTTTTCTGGCATGTAATAACACACAAGTGGATATGTGTTCATAAGTGATAAGTTAAAGAGGCTTCGGGGGCTTATATGGGATCTACCTTCACCCAGAAATGAACACTGTGTGTCCATGAAGCTCACCACAGCTGGCAGCTCGGAAAATATTTGTTACTTACATCGTCATGGAGGGGAAAGTAGCGTTTAATTTCAGGCAGATGTTGGATTACATTTCAATTTTAATACCTTCAGATGATGCTGAGCCTTTAGGTAACAGCTACTTTGAGGAAAACAGACGTCTGCAGTTGTCTAGTTGTTCAGTTTCTGTCACCATTTTGGATGAATTAAAGTCACGGTGCAAGGTCACGGTCTGAAGTATCTGGAGATCATTTGCCCTCTGGCTTTTTCTTCAAATCTGACCCTCTTTGAAATAAGTTTTGGACACATCTCAGTTTAAGTGAAAGGAAACGATGAGATTTTAAGTAGCCGCTGTAAGTTTTCCTCCGAGTCACACTCTGTTGTTTAACGTCGCCAGGAAGCGTGATGTAATCCGGCGGCCATCTTGCCTCATCTGGTATTTAAGCTTCTGTTTATTAAATCCCAAGTTAAGTGCTGTAAAGCGCCCTCTAAGTCCTTAATATTGGATGAAAGTTCAACGTTCAAATGCAAAGATTGCTCCCTGATGCAAATAGCTCATATGTAACACAGGTTTTCTTCCACTTCAGCTCGTCTTTATGTGAATGGGTCGCTCAGTTGAAGTTCAGGTGGGAAAAGGAATCCTTCCAAAGACAATTAAAGTGATCGGTTACAGTTAAATCATAAAGGCCCCAACTGGGACGATGACTGGGGGAAGTTTATTTGAACGCAGGGGGAAAGGTGAGATCCAGACAGACTCGGAGCAGAGAGGGTGTGAGGAGGTGCAGCGGGAACGGCCCACTGTGGAAGAATCAAAACACAGAAGGAAGGCGGCAAAGTACTTCAAACATGGCCCCATCGCCAGGTTTATTTTATGTGAAATTAATGTTATCTTGTGTAATGAAGAGGGGCCAGACGCGGAGGTACAGTTTCAGGGGGAGCCAGGGTGTCGGGTCCACTGTAAGTCCGCTCCGAGGGCCTCGTACAATGCCCCTCTCTGTTCCCGTCCGGGGTCCGATACCGCCTCCATCTCGGCTCAGATACGCCCCAGGGCTCCACGCACCGGGGGCAGAGGGGGTCCGGGCCTCTGCATATTTCGTCTGGTGACCTTCTACTCCGGTCCACCTCGACTTCTCTCCAGCGCTGCTCGATCCTTTCAAGAATGAACTTTATCCACCTGGACTTTCACACTGCACTGTTTTCACCTTTCACCGGTCCAGCCCGCCTCCAGAAAGGGTTAGTTGTGTAGTATTCTGTAGCTGACAACACACTCACAGTTTGGAGACGCAGCCAGGAGCAACAGCACAGAGACTAAACCAAATGGGGCCTGTGAAATTACATTTTAAACACGTAATATTTCACACTGAACCGCCTGAATGTCAAAGTAAAAGAGTAGTATCACATCATTGCGGAGAAACAGCCCTAGTTCTGGGTTGTATAAATGAGGAACAGAGTCTTTGTTAATTGTTATAAAAGTGTTGGTTTCAGTAGCTTCATGACATTACCCTGAGTGTCTCATATCTGCCCCTGTTCAAAATACAGTATGGTCTCTTTAACGTAGCAGAAAAAGCAGGCTCAGAGTCAAACCAAACAACACAAATATGTTTTTATTGTGAGACAGAGCCGCCTCTTCTGCTCTTATTCCTTAACGTGGACAGAGGTTGTTTTAGTGGGCTTCTTGAGGGCAAAAAGAAGACAATCATTTATTTAGTTGTGGTATTATGATAGCAGGAGTAACGTTTGAACTGGGACTGCAAATGAAAATGTATGGCTTCATCTGGTACATTTATAGATGGACTGATGTTTTTATTTTTATGTTAATGGTTGTTAAGTTAAATATATTTTAGGGTGGAGTTAGAAAAGCCCATTGTCAGACTTCAAAATGCCCTGTGTTTTTGTAGAAACCTACTGTAGTGACTAGTATTATTAATATCTAGGAGCACAAACTCATTCAGCCTCATTCACAGCTGTCACCTCATTTTTTGTGCATGTCGGGATTATCCTGCAGCTAGTGCTTTATGAATCATTTTTAACCTGCCTTTAAAGTGCCAGGCGTCTCAGCTGCACCGTATCGTATTTATTTTACATGCCACTTCATTTTTACACATGACAAAGTTCTGTAGGATGGATTTAAACAGAAACGTGACGCTGCAGGAGCCCCGTCAGGTGTGGTTCGTCTCATGAGAGGACCGTGTGATGGGATCGTGTGATGGGACAGGTCCAGGGACATCCGTCAGTGTGTATTAGTGGAGCGGGGTCACAGTGAGCATCTGTTATAACATTATGTAACTCCTAATGAGGCTGTGGTTTGAAGGTTTTGGCTCCTGACTGAGCAGTGCTCTGTAAAGGACAGGTCCTGGATTATGTCACTCAACTGTGGACCGCTCTGACGTGGAGACCACAATGGGAAATAAATGTGGATATAAATGTATAATGCAATGCTTTTTACCTAAAATAAATGTGTCTTTGTAAGATGCCTGTAGCTTCACATCTGGAGAATGAAAAAGCAATTTATTGTTATTTTATTCTTGGCGATACTAGAAGAAGAAAGAATTAATGGAAATTCTCATGTGTGGATCACTTTTTCTTTTATGTTGTGATATCTTGAAGTGTTTGTATTATTCTGCAACAAAAATATAGATCTTACTTCTTAAATAAGCTTTCAGAAGCTTTTCATACATCTATAACCAAATTTTGATGAGGGCACTACTTGGTAATAGCACGGTAATAATAGGCTAATAACGTTATACTGTAGTAATTATGATTAATCATTAAGTAACTTTCATGGACACCAACATTTATGGCTCATTATAATCAAGTCATCTCCAGGAAGTCATACAGAGATGGGAAGTACTTCATAATTTACCAACAATAATTACTATTTTGATATTTTTATTTATTTAGATCTCATTAGCACAAGCAATTACTGATCTGGAATATAAACTTCAACCATTTTGATTAGACTATTGACACAATTACTCATTCACAATTAAATAAATCCATAAAACAAAAGAACAGTAGAGGAAATGCAACTAATAAAGTTAATTAGCAGCAGTGCTTTGACAGTATTTGGGAGAAGGGTCCACAGTCTCACTCTGAGGGCCTCCAGGATGGACAGCTCTATTTCTTTCCCCGTTTCTCCAGTTTTTAGGGTTTGTCTAAGCGTCCTGTCCAGTGTTACTCTCACTGCACCTCGAGAGAAAACCGACAGCACCCTCAACTCCAATCTGGTACAAACGTTTCTCTAGAAACTTCCATCTTTGGTTCAATTTGTCACAGGAAGGCAGCCATTTTTATCAAATTTAATTACCTTAATGTTGGTTGGTTTACAATTTTCATCAGTATAAAAACTTATGCTGTCTATTAAACTGTAACAGAGCTCAAGCACAATGACAGATCTGGCTCCAAACTGGTTTCAAGACACAGAAAACTACCAAAAGCTTGTGTTAGCATTGATCCGAGTTAATATGTCATTGTCTGGCATTCTCACATCCATCACTGTTGTGTCAAATGTCACATACTACTGTTCAGAGTTGTTGTTAAACCCCGCCGTCTGTCAGCGTTTATCTGTGAAGGAGATGTTTTACCGACGTCGTGCATGAGCTGCTGAATAATCTCAAAACCCAACACAAACCAGCTGCTCCTTCACAGAAAGCCTGTACTCTCCCGTTGACACCTGCAGAAACACAGCACACAGTGTGTTCCTCCAAACGTATGTATATATCACGTGCGCGCCACCTCCCGAGCTCCGAAAACAGGCTTAGAGGTGGTCAGGGTGGAAGCCGACTGAGAGGGTAGGAAAACAAACGGGGCCGACCCAAACACTGCACGGCACACAATGAAGGGTCAGTGCTGGGAGCTCAACTCAGCAAAATACTAAATTTAGACCTGCCTTATTCATTCTTTGGAAAAATGAGCAGAAAACTGACGCTGACTGTTGGATATAACCCTCAGTCTACATAAATGAGAGGTTCCTTTACCTTTTTAAGTTTATGTTTGTGCCAAGGAACTACATATAATTGCGTTTTGAGTGTTTATGCATCATCACTAAAAGCTTATAAAACTTAACTTTGATGGTCATATCCAAAATAAACCTCTACTTTTTACAGATTTGGACAAAAAACTTCATCCATTTGAATCTATGTGCAGTGGACAGTGTTATATAAAGTGGTTTAGTTGATTTAAAGTAACTCCTTTCTTCAACTGGAAATTTAAGAGAAAACCTTTTCCATTGGATTCATTTTTCTGTTACTGTCCAGTTGGATGTTCCTCGTCCGGGCCGGGGTTTATGGAACAGAGGCTTCACTGAGGCCTTTGGCTGAATCCGGGATCTTTGTCTCTCTCTGGAGGCCCCCCTGGCCCACTGCTCTCTTTTCGTCCTTTCCAAACGAAGTGGGTAAAGTCAACACGTGGTGGGGACGTGAACAGCGCTGACACACACAGAGATGGCTCGGGGACAGGCCTGGGGTTGTCATTGGCCGGAGCCGTGTTTGCCAAACAGGTTTTTTTGGGCGTGTGGGACTGTTTGATGAGGAGTGACTGTGGGGAGAAGAGAGTGGGTGGAAGTACTGAGTAAAAATGGTAAGACCTATCCAGAACATCAGGTAAACAGCTCTGAGTGAGTTTGGTTCAATGCAACATGATTTTATTTAAGTCTTAATCTGGTTTGGGAACTGACGGGTGAACAGAGACTGGATGTCCGTAAATTTAACAAAGAAGAGTCAACAATGGGAAACATCAATCCTTTTGTGTTGCTTCTTGAGGGCTCGGGCTTTTTTTTTATTATTCTTTAGATTACATTCCCTATGGACATGTGCTAAAAGCTTTATTTAGTTTATTAAATAAGGAGTCCTCTTAGTATGTATTGAAAAAGAGACTCAAATGAACGAGAACTGGACTAAATTGGAAGAAAAGGAAAGTTCTTAAACATCTTAAACAATAACACTGTCAGAAGTAAATCACTATTGCGCTTAATAAATGTAGTCTTTGTTTTTTTTCTGTGTTGCCTCTTGAGATAAATTTACCATAATCTTAACCTTCTGTGAACTTTCAAGTGCCTTTATTTTACTCCAATCATTAGCAACAGCAGCTACATGCAGCAAATGTTAGCTTCACGAAAAATGATTACATTCTTAGTACAGTTTCATAAAAAAAGGGTTGGACCACACACCTATAATTCTCTACAAAACCCAGCTGTCACATTTGAATGTTGTAACAAAGCAGTGGTTTGTTATTGAACTGTAAAAGACATCATCCTCCAAAACCTAATGAACCAAATAAATGAAATCTGTGAAAGCGTTGACATAATGAGACCGACAGAGACGCCAAAGTATGATGCATAATGAGGCAAAGAAACGATGTGAACCCATTCGCCTGGAAGTGTTGGGGTCCTGTTTGAGGCTGGAAGCTCCAGACTACACTGCGCCGGTGTGAGCCGCCCATGAACGAGGGACTGTGTCGTCCTGTGTGTACAGTACGAGCGCCCCGGCTGGCACGGGACCAGTCGGTAAATACCACCCAATGATTTAAGGCTCGGCGATGGTGCAGCTGACCCAGATCTGATACAGAAGGCCTCACAGGCACAGAAACCGATTCATATGCCGCTCACGCCGAGGCAGGAAGAGGATGTGAGGGACTGGGGCAGTGCCACACCGCAGCAGCCTCTGACCCGGCGCAAATCAACTCAAATGCTTCTCTTCATTGTGGTCGAGGTAAAAGACAGATTTTATTTCACTGATTGCAACAAAAATAAAGTCCCTGTGTCTATGAACCATACTTGGATAAGATTACAACGGCCATCTGCCAGACATTGATTATGAGTTAAACGACCTGCATATTTTGGCTGATCAGTCACAAATCCAGCTTTAGAGAGATTCTTCTTGGACCACAGTTAAAAATATTCCATAAAGTAAAGGTATCCTATTGTTGTAGTGTCCAGTAATCACATACGGGTCTCTGCTTTAGGGAAAAGGCCAGTAGAAAATAATCCGATACATGTGTTGGTCCAAATGCTTTTAGATTAACAAGGAACTGCAGCCTATATAAGTGGGATGTACTGGTTGTATGTGCAGTTGTGTTGACATGTGAAAAACATATGCAGGAGGCGACCAGTCGTCACCATTTATCGGCCCATAAACACCTCGGCCCTCCAGGACCTTGCCCTGTTTCCACTGAGACGGACTGAGTGTGAGTTCGGCTGCAGCTGGAGCCCGTTTGGAGTCAACTTCATTGAAAAATCTCAAAGCTTTAAAGGGACATTGTTGATTTTACCTTATACTGCCACCTCATGTTGGACGAAACAAAAACACAAGCTAAAGCAGTTCATCACGGTTTGAAAGACTGTGTGACATTTATATGACTTTTAAGAGCAGTCGAGGCTCAAACCCTGAGCTCCTGGGACAGGTTACAACCCCTAACGTGATTAAGAGGAAGAAAATGAATGAATGAACAATAAAGCACCCAGACATAATTAGTTCTTGTCTTAATCCAGCTAATTGTTGGTGCAGCTTCTGTATTTAAAAGACTACAACCATTAGTTACATGTTACGGTGTGCAGCTCCTTTGGGAAGTGTTGCTGTTAAAACAATAAACACTGGGCCCAACAGATCCATGTGTTAATCTACGTCAGTCCGGACCAGAGTTGTACCCTCCATCAGGTCCCCTCCGGCCAGCCAACCTAATTCTGTTCCTAAACTAAGAATTAGTCTGGTCTCTGTGGATTTGAGTTGGATTTCCAGGAAACAGTACAAATGGATAGAGAATAAACTGAGCAAATAAACATGCAACCAATAGAAACAAGGTATATTAGATAAATTGGTCCAACTGGATTTGAAATTGCTGTGAAGGGAAGGGATACTGTTTGAATAGAACAAAAAAATCACTGTGTGTAGAAAGGAGAATAAGTAACCTTCAGTGATAATGAGAAAAAGAAAGAAGGGAGAAAGCGAACAAGATGGAAGTGAGAAGTAGAAGAAAAAAAAGGAAAAGCCCAATCTCAGTCTAGAATCTGAAGAAGTGGTGCAGTTTGTCGGCAGCGAGGCAGTTCCAGGTGAAATCAGCCAAATCAAACTGTACAAAGCTGCCGTTGAGTTTCAGACGTCACTGGAACAGACTGAAGACAAACGCTCTGCTCTGTCTTCACTTATGCACCGTTTGATTCCTAGATTAGGTTTTACTTTACACTTGCGGGACTAAATCTATGTATTGTCCTTTTGCAGCCATCCACAGAGACATGCTGCAGTTTTACGTAAACAGCTGCCGTATCCACATCACTCCCAGCTCTCGGTATCATTTGCATTAATGTGGAAAATATTCCATCAAAGCAACTGCGTTCAGTGCACGACTGTTTCCCCTTTTTTCCATGTTGGACGCCGTAAAGAGACCTGTCTGTGAAACGTAATGTCCTAGCGTCCAGCGCATGAACGGACATCAGTGATTATGATGGAACTGAATAAGTATTTTGGCAGCTTCTGTTTCTGGCTGTGGCTTCGTCGCTGTGCTTTAGATCACGCTCCCTTCATTCTCTGAGCGCTTTCACGACAGCTTCGAACAGGATACGGTCCAATCTGTTCTTCATAATGAAACACAAAAATTGATGCTGACGCGTAATTACCTTGTTTGACTCTGCTTCATTGTACGATTTGGAAAGTTGGGTTTTTTTTCTGGTGGGAACACCCGCTCGTGCTGTAGGGGATAATTTTAAGGCAAAACAAGATTCTTTTAACAGTGGCTTCTTTGTGATGGAAGTGTTCTTGGAAAATGTCTTATTTTGTGAACTATGATAATGCTGACTGATTCATCTGCACATGAGTATTGTATTATAAAATGTTTCCCAAATCTAGGGTGAGTCAGTACATTTTTATGATGATTTTATCACAAAAACATTCCATCTTTGTTTTATGTGTTTCAAACAAAGATGCATTCCAAAAAATCACCAAAAAATCAATCTAATGCTTTAATTAAAATCAAGTGTAATGTCCTCACTTTACTGCAGTGCACCTCCAGACACTGGGTGGCGCTGTGTTTGTTTTGGTTTATCATAGCTGCCCATTTAAGGGACAAAAAGTTGCTTTCAGTTGCATATTTTGGACTTTTTATAAGCCATTAAAGGTGTACACTATGAATCAAAATGGACGACTGATCAAAAGCTGCGTCATTAAGCTAATTAGACTAATGTTTCTTGATAATTGTTGATGAAGTGGCACTATGTTCCTTTCTAGTTGAAGGTTTAAATTAGAAAAAAAGCGATGAAACTAAACCAAACCAGACTCAGTTCTATTCTTTCATAACCTCCCAGACTTTGTACTTTTTGTGGGGTCCTATTCGGTTTAGAGGCCAACACTTAAAATAATTCATCCAAACAGATTAAACGCTTGCAGCTATGGCATCAAATCCAAGGTGGAGATCATTTGTGGGGAGACACCGCCAATCTAAATTTCACATCCCATTCCACTTCAGTTTCACCAAATACAACCAGGCTGCTACAGGCTTAGTGTGGGCTTTTAGAGACATCTCAAGCATCTGCAAACTGCTTTGAGAAAAAGCACCAATACCACTTCCTTGGACTTAAAATAACGATGTAATGTGCAAAAATGCTGCTTTATGCAAGTATGAAAATCTTGGGCCTGTTGGAGGGCAACAGTAAAAATAAACCACCCCACACAGGTTTGCCAAACGTCTGATGTGGGGTGTTAAAGGATTTCGAGCAGCTGCAGACTAAAACAAGACGAACCCGGACCAGCTTCAATGTGTGTTATTGGTAGTGAACAAAGTGCAGAAAAAGTTTGTTGTTGATATTTCTGCTCTTCCAATAAAACACACCCTGATCTGTAAATAAAGTTTGCAAGCACAAAGATGCATGCTTTATGGGCTGCAAAACCTTTTATCCTTTTTGGGTCTAAATGAATGATTTTACTTAAAAAACAGTGTCCATCTTTGTGTCACACAATATGGCAAACAGTAAACCAGCTTCTAATTTTTCCATTGGCATTAATTTGGCCATCATCTAGAAAATGGTGTGATTATACCCATGATTTGAATACTCAGGGGCCGTTAGCACAAAAACGAAACGCAAAAATGGCCCGTAGCAAAATCAAAACAGTGAGAACGGTGCAGTGTGTCTGCCAGGCCAGTAGGGGCACTGTGAACACACTGAAGACACAGTTTACAGCCCGTCCTCGTGAAAATTAGTCTTTGCATTTTGGGGCACACTGTTTCAGCTTCTCAAAATCTGAAAATTATTTTGAATTGAATTTCCTGTGACAAGCTTCAGAGAGAGACTGAAATGGCAGACAAACCACATGATTGTACATAAATGATGATAATTTATTTAGAAATCCTTGCTATTGTTTTAACTGAGTCATCTGCTGCTCTGGGAAACACAATCAGACTGAACTGCACTAATATTTACCTCCACTCACCGTGTGACGCCAATTATGGATGATCTGGTTTTACATCGTGACAGTAAACATACTTTCATGTTGTTTTAGTTTACGTTTATACAGGACTGTGCCTCTTTGGACGGTCTGTTGTGTGGCGGGGGTCTTTGGTTTGTAACATAAAGCTGCTGAAGTCAATGGACATAAATTGAGAATATACAAACATACATGATGAAAAACAGACATAATACAAATAGACGACAGGACAGATGTGTTCTCTGAGTGTTCCTATATGGGCTGTGAGTGTAGGCTCATGGGAGCGGGGCAGGCCAGACAGCAGACTGGTGTGAACCTGTTTATTCAGACAGAGGAAGAGTCCCGCTGCTTTACAGACACCACTCTGCTCCGGGAACAGGAAGATCAGTGAAAAAAATCAGCCAGCGCTACATTTATCAGGCCATGTGTTGAATCTGATGACTAACACAGGGCAGTCTGGAAAGAAGTCTGAGCACCATTCACTGAAACTTGAGATCTCTCACTGAAATTCAAAGTAAGGACGTCTGTTTATTTAGCTTCAATGGCCACATTTAGCCTATAGCTCACCTGGTGCGTAGACAGTAAATGACGACAGGCCATGCATTATATATGACACCTGTCTCATGCATTAAACTGAATTAGATATGACTGTCCAGATAAACAAAACAGTAAAACAAATATTTTACAACTCCTGCATTTACTTAACTAATTGCAATGCCATTAAAAATGTTAAATATTAGTATAATTAATTTGTGCATAACTTTTGACCCTGCAGCTTCTTCACTGTTTTGCTCTTCTTCTTCTGCAAACATTCACCGTGAGTTGTGCAAATGAACCGAAGCATGTCCGATCCATGTTTCCTCTGCTGAACAGAAGACAGCGCTGACAAAACAGAACAATTTATCTGCCACAACATTATCAGACATGTTTTCGTGTCCTGAGAGAGCGGGAGGAGATGGAGGGTTAGCCTGAGCCTGTTATGGATCAGTCAAATCCCAATGATCTGGAGAGAGACTTTCCCAGCTTCTGCAGGAATCTCTGCCCGTCCCAGAAGGAGAGGCCCCTCAGGAATGTCCCCGGACCCTTATCTGATGGGCCCTGGGTCCACACTGCGGGTACACAGTAAACTGACCCAACTTGGGACATTTTGTGCCACTGCAGGTCTCTTCAGACGGAGCATCCCCTGGATCAGTCAGAGGTTATCCTGTGGCCAAGACAAGCTGAGGACTTCCCACCTGAGGAGAGCGCTTCTGTCTGTCCCGTGACATCTGAATCTAAACCAACCATACAAAAGTCACAATATATTCATGTATTTCTAACGTGATACTACTAAAAACTTGTCAAGAGTCCAGCCACTTACATTAAAACTACCTACAATGATAGTTTGGCTCCATTTTTATAACAAAATCAGACAGGATCTTGACGTTCACCTGATCTAATCAAGTGTGTCAAGCTTTTGTGAATTTTGTGAGAATTAAAAACAGATCAGAGACGAGAACGTGAACTGCAAACGGCCAAAGTGTTGTGACTAAAACCCGCTGGAAATGTTCGAGACTTGAACTTGGTAAATGTGGTGTGGAAATAATTCTGGCCATGATGAATCTATTTTCCATTTCTTTCTATACTTTCACTCCTTCATCAACCTTTGGTTATGTAACACGTGAGCAGTCTGTACAGAGAAACACCCAGCTCAGCGGGTGCCAAAGACAACCTCCGTGCCAGTTCACGTAAATACAATCGAAATGGACTTCCTGCTTCTTTTACCTTACCAAAACACAGGTAAAGGAAAGGGTGGATTAGCCTTGTTTAAACTAAAGTTTCCTAAATGTTTGGTGAAGCTGTGTACAAAAGCAACGGTCATCACGTGGATCTTTTTGGGGCCCAGGTAAAACCATTCCTCCCGTGCCTAAAAATGATGAAGCATTTGTGTGAAAGACTATCCGAGAGGCCGGGACGGAGCAGGCAGCCGTGGACTCTCTGTCACAAAGGCACCATTCTGTGGGCGCACACAGAGGAACTGCAACACCCAAGGAAAGTATGACACGGGACGTCCAGGTAAACAGTTTCAAAGCAGCTACTATTACCACAGCCTCTTCCGCAAACCCAGAAACATTAGAGGCATTAACATCGCTGAAGCACTTAAAATAAAACGCAGGACAGTCATAGGCCTTTCTCTTTCTCAGCTTTATCTAATCCTAGTGCATAATTGGAAATAAAAACTGATGTTAATCATATTTAAAAGCCCTTAATGCACCAGTTATGTTTGTCTAATGGTGCTTTCCTCCTGTGATGTTGCCCCATTCACCATCAGAGGAGGGAAGTAATAAGTAGATTTTTCAGGTATCTGTACTTTACTTATTTATCTGGCGACTTTTTACTTTTACTCCCTACTTTTGACACAGATATCTGTACTTTCTACTCCTTACTTTGTCAAAACAGTTACTTTTACAACCTCCACGGACAATAACATGATGTAAAAGACAAACTAACAAGAGAGAGGAAGTCAAGCCCCGCCAAAATAAGAGAAGGAGCTTGCTGCAAAATATGTAACTGATATAAACTCAACATCTAATAGTGTTGGTGATTGTTGGTGAATGATGCAGAATGAAAATAACTGCAAAACAAATCCCAATTGCACTGGTTCAGTTTTGATGATTCTGTTTGAAACTTGAAACTAAACTGAAACAAACTGACTCCAACAGAAGATTGTTAATGAAAAAATTACTGCAGAATTATCACAAATGTGTATAAACTATCCCTGGCCACCTGCATCGACAGGAAAACACCTCCAGAGACAGAGGAGCACCAACTAGTTGTGAAAAAGCTTTCTCTTTTTTGTGAACTAAACTGAGAGCCTTGTTTTGAAGCAATCATTTCTACATTTCTAAGAATCACTCTTCAGATGTTTAAGGTAAAAGGAGATGCGAGAGTTGTTCTGCAGCTGTGTATTTTCTGTGTTTGTAAAAGCATTCCATCTGAAGGTGAAGTCTGATGAAGGATTGGGAGTCGGGGAGAGTCGTATTAGCTGTGAGGGTCCAGTGAGTGGTATGTATGAGCCCAGAAGGAGGGGTCCACTCAGTCGGGGCAGCGGGCCAGGACAGCCAGACCGCGAACGCTCCCTTCGCAAACAGACAAACGTGTGTTCGGCGGGATCGGCGGCAGAGGCCCCCGTCGCTCATGAAAGCTGCTTCATAAACGGGTGAAGCCAGAAGAGGAGCTGCTCTCACCCGCTGCGCTTATTTTCTCGTTCGTTAATGATGAAACGGGCCGAGGGCAAACACACGCTCACAGACCTGTCTTTATGAAGCACCTGCACAGGAGACCAATGACATACGTGCCCCTCAACACGGGACACGTTAGCCACTGTATGTGCTACACCAGGTGCCACATAGCTCTATTTTACAAGATAAACTTTCAAACTTCTTCTCTTCTCACTTTCATTAAAATATCTTTTCAGTTTCACATAGTTTCACAATGTGTTTATTTAGTTGAGGTTATATTATTTTCATGCTGTACCTATTCCTCAGAGCAATCATGTTTCTTTCTTGAACAAATCTTGCACAAAAGCACAGGACTACTTGGGTTGTTCTTAAATAATAATATAATAATACTAAATCTAATCGACATCAGACAGAGACGAGTTTGTGCAAAATTATTGACATAAGGAAACAGATTTAAAAGGTAAATATTGAAAAACACAAGATGTAAAAAAAAATTAATAATTTACTTAAAAATGACACCACTATTATTAAAAAAAAATTAAAAATAAATATATGTATGACAGATACAAAATAAATACAAAATACAATACTAAAAATATGATAAAAATGCTATAAAAATGTGTTTTTAGAAGAGATTTAAACACCACCTTTTCCCTGCAGACTCTAAAAAGGAGAGACTTGTAATCTGAATATTTACCACTAGGTGCTGCCACGAATTAGACACCGCTGCTTTAACCATTCACCATCTTTTAAATCACTCCATGGAAGCACCGGATTAGGAAAATGGATCCATATTTCACTGAATTTAAAAATAGTTCTGGTTTCTAACAAGATCTAATGTATGATCTAATGCAAAATACAGTAATAAACAAATAAACCTTGAATTGATCTCAACCAAATCCTCACCCAAAGCACATTTATGTTGTAAATGAACCCGATCCACCGGCCCAGCCTGCCTCCAACTGTGAACTCTGAACAAATACTTGCAGCGCTTGTTAATGAGAATGGTGTATCACAAAAACCTGCTAAAACATCTTTTACAAAAGTTACACGCATCAAATACGGGAGTCCTAAGATTTGCACTGGTCCCTCTTTTCTGCCAAGACTCTCTGTCTCTTCCAGACGCTCGTTCATCACTTATCACAGAGAAGACTAATCCTCCTCTTGAGCCACAGAGCTTCTCCAGAGGTTAATGCATCTTCATCAGAGCTGCTTCAAAAACCAACCATGAAATATCACTGATTTATTTCACCTGGAACAGTCCCACACTCACAAGTCATATTCTGTCTGTGAATCCTCTCAGCTGTAAATCCATCTCATCTCCTTTTAGGACAATACACAGAAGAGAACATCGAATAATAAAGGTTACATAACAATCTGGGAAGCTTTGTGCCTTCGACGCCGCTCGGTTTTGCTCCGAGCTTTGGACAAACCAGAGATAGTGATGTATTAATCAACAGGAAAGTTTTATTGCCCCAGATTTTAGAGCCACGGTAAATTTTCTGTTGATCAGTATCAGTGACTCGACGAGTGCTTTACCAGCTCCAGCTCTGGCTTATTGCACATTTTCCAGATTGTTTTGGAAAATAAGCTAAACCCAGAGGACACTGAGGTAAATTTTGAACTTGTGATGCTCCACTTGTTGAAGAAAAAGACTGGAGTGAATCAAAATGAAGAGTAAAGAGATCAGTTTGATGGATTTTCCGTTAAAATGAGGAGTTAATGGAGTTTATCTGTTTTACTCCAGGTTTTAGACTTTATTTGTGCTGTGATACTAACACGGAAATAATCAATTCATCTGAGGCCTGCAGTTTTATTCAATGCATTTGGCTTTTTTTAAAATATGAGACACACACAGGATTGTTAGTGTCTAATAAACAAACAAAGACAGTAACAATTTGTATAATAAATAATACATTATAAAAGAAAATGGAAAAAAGACACTAGTTTTGAGCTTCTCCGAGCAAACCATTCTCCACAAATACAATATAAATGCACAAGATTTAACATGTGACTAAGTGTTATGTCCATGGAAGTAATTCAACAATAATTATAGAGGGGTTTTTTTTTTTTTTTTTACAAATACACTGGGAAAAACACAGAGATCTGGAGCTCAGCGGTGCGTATGGACATGTAAGACAGATTACAGAATAAAATAGACATCAAGAGGTTGATTGTATCAGAGATGGCCACCTCTATTGTGATTATAACTGTTTATAATGAGTCCTTTATGCTTGCAGCTTGTTTTATTGTGAAACTTTCTTGCCAATAGCATCATTAAAGAGCCCCAGCTGGTAACATCTGTCTCTGAAAAGTAAATCCTTCATTAGATTTCAATAGTTTCAGCTTCTTTTGAACGACAATACTCCTTAATCTTCAGTGTAGGATCTTCTGACATATACGTTGCGGTCCCCGTGTGTGAATGTTATTTATCTGTGGCTAATTACCGCCTCCCGTCCGTGAAAAAGCGTCTCTGTGGGAGGCAGGAAATGAGGAGTGAAAAACGACTTCGGTGGTAGTCAGCGCTGTATCTAAACATGTCGACCGCAAAATCAGATTCTGGCCAATAAAAATGAAAATCAACCGCAGTGAGATGGGAGCGGGCCAGTTTGCGTCAAGTATAAACGTGTAATAACGGAAGGAGACAGCAGGAGTAACGCCGCACGACTCGATGAATGTGTCTTGTTTGAACCTCACATGGAGCTCAAAATGCTGAATAAGGACTTTTAAAGACAGGAAGTACATATGGAAATTGAGTTTATCCACCGCTGATTCATCACCGAAGAAGACCTCCCACCGGATCGTCCGCAGAGAGAGGTTCGATCCGGTTTTGGTGAAAGAGAGTGTGGAGCTACCTTTAGAGCAGGTCTGACAGCTGCTGGCGGAGCTCACAGGAACCAGCGTCTGCCAAAGAAACCTGAACACATCCAGCGCACTGTTTAGTTTGGTTCATCTGTTCTAGTAGAAAAAAAGATAAACACTCTCACTGTACAAGAAGGAAAAGAGTAGCACCGTCAAAACGCAAACAGCACGATTGATTTATTGGTGATAGGAGTATTGTATGTTAAGTGGAAAATACTTCTCCAGCTGAACCTCCATGAGATTGATAACTCTTCTCTCAGTTGTATTATATTCAGCTTCTTTTTAAACTCTTCCAGGCATTATCACTGAAAAAATACAAAGAGGAGGACAATTTAATCTGTGCTGCTCTAAAATGAAGAGATAGAAGTCGTTTTAACCTGTTTCGAGGTTGTATAAAGTGTAAAGTAAAGGGTTGAACGACTGTGAAGAGTTATTCTGAAGCAGCCACCTCTCTCTTTAGTTGAAGTCAGAAGCCACTCAAACACACTCCGTAATCCTTCACGTCAGAATCACAGGCCTCTCTCTTTGCTGCTTGTGGAAAGTATTTTTCTAACCTTCAGCGACTGTTTTTGAGTAAACATCTATTTCCAGTCAAGACGGCAAAGGAGGTTTTCACGTTCGACAATCATCGGCTTGTCCTTATCGACAGGACGCTAAATAAAAAAAACATTTCAGTAAGTTTTCCTGAGGGGCTTGTGGAGGAATGTGAGGAACCTATACACTCTCTGTATACATTAAAGTGTATCTGAGGAAACGCTCAAGAATCCAGTAAATCTGAGGCATTTAGGTCACAAAATGAAGTCAACTGCAACTGATTTCAACAAACATATGGATTTACAGTAAATGACAAATGTCGTTAGAGACGTGTGTGGCCGAAGTGGGAATGAACTGATTGAATTAATTTGTACTCGATGAGCTCCAGCTGAGATTCAAACAATAAAACTGCCACTTAGAGCGTGTGTGTGATTTCTTATGACAGCTGCAGACTTGAGCTATGACGCTAAAAACCTCGAAAAACCTGCTTCTGGGAAAAAGGACAGAGAAGATGGTGAATGTTGATGGTAATTGTTGCTGTAAGAAGAATACAAACAGCCAAGATGCTCTCAAATTGTGTCTGTACCTGAAAATACGTCGATTGTCCGTAAATGTGATCTTTTTATTTATTTCTGGAGCCTGTTTTCTAGTCTGTGAGGGATGTTGTTGATGGAAGACGCAGAGAAAAAGTTTTCCAGTTGAAGAAATACTGCCCGCTGGGTCAAAAGCAAATGAATAACGATCACATTTCGAAGCAGGTTTCTAGGATTTCTAAGAATCAATATGAACGTTCTGCCAATGTACATTTAAATTTATCTGGGAAAAACACAACCGTGCCAAAACACATGTTCTGGATTTGACCAGGTACAATCCATTAATGGAATTACATAATACGATTTAAAACATCTGAAAACTGCATCGCCATACCTGAATAAATCACCTGAACACAAGCAGTTCTATGAGAAAATACAATATAATTTCTAAACTATTCCCCAGATTGAACTCAATTCTCAGAGCACAACTGAGGCCTGCTCTGGGACTTCTTTATTCCTATTGTTTTGGAAAAAAACAGAGACTTAAAAGATCATCCTCACCACTTTTAATGTAATAATCTGAGAAAAAAAGGAAAAAAACTTCTGAATATTGGTGCTGTTTTCAGGTTTTGAACTTAGTGATTATATTTCTACAGTGTCCAGCAGTACTTAATAAATATGCCTTCTGTCGTAATTAGAATAAATAAGATGTTTGTGTCACGTACTGTTGCCTCCATCTTGAAGCCAAGTCACTGACAAAATATAACTCAATTTAACCTAATTTAATTCAGTTTTTAGGACTGTTCAAATAAATAAAACACTCCTGGATCAAAATTCAAAGTTGAAAAGCCGAATGCAGGGGATGGTCCATGTTGTTCAGTGTAGCTCCAGTCCTGTTGTGTCTCCAAACTACTTTTCTATTTTATCTGTATTATTTTACCTTTTATTGTTCTTTTATTCAGTTTTTTTTCTGTCAAAGCCAGATTTGAGCAGGTTTTAGTCGGATTTTAACAGGTTTTAGTCAGATTTTAACAGGTTTTCGTCAGATTTTAACAGGTTTTTGTCGGATTTTAACAGGTTTTAGCCAGATTTGAGCAGGTTTTCGTCAGATTTTAACAGGTTTTAGCCAGATTTGAGCAGGTTTTAGTCACATTTTAACACATTTTAGTCAGATTTTAACAGGTTTTAGTCAGATTTTAACAGGTTTTAGCCAGATTTGAGCAGGTTTTAGTCACATTTTAACACGTTTTAGTCACATTTTAACACGTTTTAGTCAGATGTTAACAGGTTTTAGTCAGATTTGAGCAGGTTTTAGTCACATTTTAACACGTTTTAGCCAGATTTGAACAGGTTTTTGCCATTTTATCCTGTTGTTTCATTGTTATTTGTGGGTGTTGTAATTATTTTCTTCATCTTTTAATGGGACTGAGTAAAGTACTTTGTAAACATGTTTTTGAAGAGTCCGTGATGAGTCCAGAACGTGTTACATTAAAAGTTATATTCTCAACGATCACACTGTCTCTATGGAATATAAATGAAGCAGTATTGAACAGTTGTGAGGTCAATGCTAAACCCTCGACTTCCACATAACTCTTGATATAAAAGGCATATTGTGAGTTCAGATGGTGATAAATACTGGACCTTTAGTGAGATAAGAGAATTATTAAAGGTTGACTCTTCGACGGTAAAAGGCTCTCTGCAGAGATCCTCCCCGTCTCTGTCTGTGAGTAATAAATTCTTCTCTTTTCTCACATGTCAAGAGTTCAAACATCTTTAGGACTGAGGATTTACATGCATCTGTTGGGTCTCTGCGTCCGGCTACTTTTTGTCTGCATCCCAAAACAAAAAGATGAGAAGTGGTCAAATTAAAGAGTCATGCCCCCTTCAAATGTTTTTTTCTAAATAGGAACCTGCTGTACGTTCAAAGGCGAGGATCGAGAGCCCTGGATGACCAGATTCTTGAGGAAAGCCCGGACTTTACTTTCAAAAGACGGGAGCAGGGCGACTCTGTGTCATCGCCATTGTCTCATCAACGCCGGATCAGGACGCAGCTGCTGGAAAACAAGGAGGAGGGAGGTCTGAGGCGGCCAAAACTTCTTCTGCTGGAGTTTACGATTCACATGAGTAGGAACACGAGTCGGAGGACTGCGGGTCACGTGGCCCGTTTGGCTTTGATCGCCGACCTGGCTTTAAACACGGAAACGGAGGTCCCTCAGAATCCGAGGTTTGGAGCAAAGATTTAATATCGTTCAGACGTCCTTTAGGAGCCGTAATCCTGACGGTTCCTCGTAAAGAAATCAGCGATTACCTGAAAGTCTTCATTTTTTTCTAGCAGAGGTAGGACCAAGTCATTGTTTTGCAAGTCACAAGAAAGTCTCAAGTCCAAGTCGAAATCCAAAGTCCTAAAACTAACTTTCAAGTCCTTTTAACAACAGAATAATACACCCCTTAAAGATTTTGTGACATGTTCACAATAAAGCATGTGCCTCACAAAGTAAGTATGTTTTTCATTGGCTGTAGATAATTTGATAAAGATCTGAGATTTGTCCGGTTCTGACAAAATGAGAAAGATTGTCTCTGCAGTTGATAATCAATCAGAAATATTGAAGTGGAGTCTGCAGTTTGACAGCTCTAACTCTGAGCAGGTCACAGCTGCTGCACAGAACGGTTTAATGGAAAAGAAGATTACTACTAAAGACTACTAAAATAACAACTCATACATTTGCAAAAGTCGATCAGTTTGTGCACAGTCTGGGCTGAAAACTCACTCCACTTGAGAGAGAGAGACGGGGCGTTCAGGTTGAAATAATTGAATTGTTGTGTGTTGCTTTTCAGAGACTCAAGTCTGAGTAAAGTCACAAGTCATTGGTGTTAAAGTCCAAGTCCAGTTACAAGTGTTTTTACATTTTCTCAAGTCAGAAGTCATCAAGTTTATGAAGTCTGACTCAAGTTTGTTGCTGGTTGTACTGGTGCAAGCCTATTCTTATTTCAAATGTGGTTATTTTACTAAAAGAATGATTTATTGAGTGTTGTTCTGGATGACTGTAAGACAAAGATAAGAAGATGGCTGTTCCCGACGTTTTCGAGGGCTCATTTCTGCCATCGTGAGTCTTTATTTGTGCACATAAAGTGTCCCAGAGCAGAGTCTCACTGCCAAATACCAACTTAAGCATATTTACTAAGGTTCTGTATTTGTCTTTTGTGGGAGAAATTTGTCTTGAGACAGAGGAGCTATAATCACAACAGATAAAAACATCCAAACAAAAGTCAAAGTGTGCAGTCATGTGTGTTTCTGTTTGTCCTCCAGCTCTTTATTCATAAGTTTGACTGATGGGGAAATATACTAGTACCGTTATGAATCCTGTGTGTCTTTCTGAGAGTATTCAGAGTTTAGGACGAGGTGTGATGTGTCTGATGCTGAGATTTAGATTAAACTCTCAAATTCCCAAACCAGCTGGTGATACCACAAGACCCACTTTATTGTAGCTCAACATGATGTTTTTACACATTTACCTAAACTATTCCTATGTGCATAATCACTGCCACAGGTGTCAGTAGTGTTTTATTTCTATTATCACAAAACAAGACCATTGATTTAATATGTTATCCCCTGTTCCTATAACATGATCCAAGCTGCACTGACACATTTACAGACTTCATAGCCTCAGTAAAAATCCACAACTTCACAGGTATCCTCATCAAAATCATCCTGCATATCTCCCCTAAGGCAGCCCTTTCCATATTCTCATATTTAAATAGACTGTTAAAGGCTTTACCACTAATAAAATCCAATATGGACCTCATCTGGAGCTGGTTCCTGGAATCTACCTGCAGTAGCTGGACCTCCGGGCGGCACAGTCAAGTCTAGAGTCGGGAAGACTGTAAATCAGGCACGTTTTAGTCATAAGCGTGGTTTAAGAGAGGGCCCAGGTCACGTGGAACCTACCAGACGACATAACAACACACAGGAATGAGGTAACAGACGATACATATATGTTGTAGTACTAGATCTATTATTGATTTGTAGTTGAATTACTTTGACTCATTATAATTAATACATAATGAAAAGTAATAAAAAAGATAAATACATAGCTTTCCAGAGACTAAAATAACACCAACTCTGACAAACATGAACCATTAGAGCTGTGTAATCTCAATGTGACGTTAAATAACAGAGAAAATTGCCTCCAAAATCCATTCCAAGCGTTATATTCTCTCAAAGGCCGAGGTAGAGCCTTGTGACCGGCGTCTCTCCGGGAGTCGGCCTCCATCAGCTGCTGGGAATGTGAAACTCTGCTGGAGGTCTGACTCTGACGCTGCGTGAGGTTAGTTAGAATCCAACTGGTTAAAGTTTATCTTTGACCTGTTTAAGTGGCTTCCAGAGAAGTCAGTGTGTGATTAATGTGTACAAACCCAATTACTAATCAACGCGGAGCCCTGCAGAACAAAATATTTACATTAAGGGCTATTACACATGAATCCCGCTAAGCCCGGGACTAATGTACATATGTACTATACACAGTATGTGTGTTATTTGGCAGGTAAAGCCCAGACTGTAAATAAACTGTTCGATGGTTTGTTTTACAGACTTTCGGACGGTTTATGGATTGAGCCGTTCCAGAAGTGAAAATGTGGAGGCAGAGAAACATCAGGGCAGAAAAAAAACACCAAAAAGTCAGTCTTATAGTGTTTGAAGTGTGTCAGACGCAATTTGACAAAGCTATTGGTTTGAAGTTATGAAGCTACTGTATTATAACAATGAGGTTTCTATTCCCTGAGTGCTAATACTTTTGGACAATGCCTTATATTTATCGTGATATGAAATGAATGGGTTGTTAAATAGTCACCTGTCATTAAGCTCTTTTCATTTCATTAAACTCTTAAACCTATTACAGTGAAGGTTGAGCAGTCAGTCACGTGTTTAAAGGCACTTCTGGACAAAGGAGGAGGTGGTAATTAAACTAATAATAACTAAACTTCTTCTTCATCAACAGGACTGACTGGTGACATAATGAATGACCTGCTAATTCTGATGCTACGGCTAATTGTTGAATGGAGAAGACATTTATGACCTTTTAGCTTTACTCTCAGCCCATTTCTGACAGCGTCTAATAAGGAAGAAGCATCTCAAAACTCCCGAGCGGGGGTTGATTCTCGGTCAAACAAAATCAAGCTGTTACTGGAACATCGTGAGTTTTAATAATGACATTATGCAAACGGTTGTGTAATGTCCCAGACTTCAGAATGTCAGGAATGCCCACAGACAAGAGATGCAGAAGGTGACCACTGGAACAGAGCTAAAGCACAAAGTCACTATTGTTTCCTCTGAAAGAGAGTTGAGCTGCTGCCTTCACACTCCCCAAACTGTTTGGGAACAAACTGTTTTTGTTTTGAAGTGAGACCACAGCCGCTGCGTGTTCAGTGATCCTTCTGTCAACCCTTGGGTCCGGACTAATCACAATCACATTAGGAACATACCACATTAAAACTGGAATCTGCATATATTCATTCCTTCACTGTTGCACAATAATAACATAGAATAATTATATTCTGATGTTATTCTTTGCAGCAATTAAATTTAAGCCAAGACATAAACTTCAGAGCAAGTAATTTTAAAATATACTAATATACAATAAAAACTTTGAACGTAGATCTTCCTGGACATTATACAACAAAGGTCACTGTCCCATTTATAGACTCAGTTTTAATAGAGACATGTCTGTTTCAATGGTCCATTTTTATGAGCATCCTCTATGGACCTATTGAATCTCAACCAGAAAATAAAATCCATACTGACAATATTCCAGCGGATGATTTGACTTTGACTCTCAATCCGTGTTTTTAAATCAAAATTCCCATAATGCACCAATACGTCAATCAGTCGGACAGCTGCAATTTCAACCAAAAACAAAACTTCACTTCACTGCGAGTCAGAAAGCACGTCACGAGTGTAGTCGGTGTTTCCAAACTGGCATTTAGCAGAGCTCGCCTACGTCAGGACTCTCATCTGAAAGTCTTTAGACGGAGGGTCCTGGCAGGGGCTGCTGGGAGCTGCTCGGGCTCGGGTTCAGGAGCAGCTGGCAGCGCTGATCTCAGGTCAGTGGGGCAGAGGTCCGACCCAAACCGAAGTCAAACCTGCTCCGAGACTTTGTTTACGGTCACTCTGAATAATGTTCTTCTGGCAGGTTTTGAGAACAAGCTGGATTTGTTTATAAAAGTTGTTGGGGATAATCTTACTTATTTTGTAACAAGTCTGTGCCTTTCTCTGTTTTTTTGTGGCATTTTAAATCCTTTAAAGACATTTGTGCTTACTTATTTGTTTGCTACTGTCTCCACACAGTGAAGTTTAGCAGCACAATGTGATTTCTTCATATTCTTCAGTCGTTACATCCTCAACACTGACAATATTGAAACTCCATGAATACAAATGTAAAATAACCTGCTCTAATGTATTCAACACTGAAGCCACAGTGAACGGCTTCAATAAAACGCTCATTCGGACTGCGGTTTCTGTGGCTTCGTACTCTCAACAGGCTTGACTTTTAATGTCACTAATGAGTTTTGCACATGCCCAGATGTCGCCCTGGCTCTTTACTCCTGTACTTGACATTAACTAGGGGTCAGAAATACAGTCATTATCATATTAATCAGAGTATTCCTGTAAAAAGGGCAGGAGAAACAGTCACAGCACTCCTGGGCTTCTTTAACGGGGCAGGAAAGTAAAAAAAAAATGGCAGAAGTAAGTTTGTGGTCTGTGGATGGTCTGTTCTTTGAAAGATTGAGGTCACATGGACTGAACGGAGTGATCAATGACGTCAATCTATCCACGAGATGTAAGTCAGAACCAGCTAGACTTCAGAAAAACGCTTAAGGTAAAAGGTCTCTATTAAAAAGGCTCACCTTAGAGAGTACAAACAAACACTGCAGACTGGGTTTGTTTTAAATCCAACACTTTCGAAGTAATTCTCTCTTCGTTTCTTTGCCTTTTTATACTGTCTCCAGCTCAAATGCACAGGTCACACAGCACACGAGCCAGTTACATCAGGTATTCAACGTCATTAAACATTAACGACACCCGCGGCATCGTCTCGTTGGAGTAAAGGTTCCTTGAAACCGACGCTCTTTCCAAAAGTTGCCGTGACAGAGCTAGTTTTGAATCCGAACTTAATAAAGAATTTGTGCAAAAGCAGTCCAAAAAATGTTAATTTAGTTTATAAGTTCTGTCAATCTTCCTCGTAATAGTCACTGTGATGTGTCAGGTCACCAATGCGAGATGGAAAAACTGTATAATGGACTGAGGCAAAGCCAGAATCATTGGAACAGAGGATGACAAACAGCAGCACTGGATTAAAGAGGCAACGGAGATCTGCAAACAAACCCAGAGAACGACAACAAAACCTGTATAAACCATCTGACCTGTCACAAAATACCTGCAAAACTAGCTTTCATCCTTTTACAACAGAGAATCCAATACGAAATCAATCAAAACTGTGGCCAATAACAAATGAAATCCACTTAACAAACTGAAAAACAACAGTCTGTGAGCATTACATAACCTTCTGTTCCAAATAGCACAGTCAGAAAAAGAGAAAAGTATTTAATAATGAATGGCAATAATCATAGACATTGTTTGATTTGGCTCAGGAAAGGTATGAAAATTGAACGGTGTGATTAAATCTGTCAGTAAGTGTAGTTAATAAATGTTCTCAGTGCTCCACTACAATTACTCACAAAGCTCACGAAGAAAAGAAGCGCTCTAATTCAGATGAAACGTTACTCAATAAGAAAAATAACATCTTGTCGGCTCGTTCGGTTTGACTCACAGTAGCTCCTAACCTTTTCTGATGAGTTATTTCCACATGTTTTCACACGCAAGCTTCAAATAGAATAAATGTGAAGGTCTCAATGAACAGAGAGCGATGTCAAAGTTAAAAAAGGAAAAAACATCATCTACGAGAAGATATTACACACTAATTATGTTGTTAGCCTTGAATTAAAGTCACTACAAGAGTTTAAGCCACGTTTTCCTCCAATTCTTTGCATAAAAACATGACTTTAAGTTGTCTAAACCAGCATTATAAAGTAAAAAAGCTTCAGTATATCATCTATATGTGTGCGAGTCGCGAGAAGCATGTGTCAATCTCCTTTTTTGACCGGAAACCCACTTCCTGTTTGTGTTGTTTGACCCTGAAACACACGGCAAACACACGTTATTATCATCCGGTCTGAAGATAAACGGAGGCGATGACTGAGCGTTTTATACAGGAATCAGTTTGTGTCATGAATGTTTTGTCTGTCTTCTGTGACTGGTGCCAGAGTATTTCCTGTTGTGAAGTTGTATTTGGAGAACATTAGTTACTATCAGCTGTTGTACAGAAGTGGGCGCTTCAAAAATGAAAGTAATGTCATGTGTTGAACAGATTTAAAGACTTAAAACAAGCATAAACATGTTTACAGTGAAATTACTCAATATTTCTCTAAATAATCCCACATAACCTATAAATATCATCTAAATTTGATCAACAGGGTTCTCTCTTGATAAAAATGAGGCCCTTGTGTTTCATTTTTACAGATTAAAAAAAGGTTTAGGGCTAATATATATCAACAAATGCAGTTTATGAACATCAGTGTTTTATGTTTCAAAGATTGTTTATAAAGAGTGATGTATGACCCTTTGCTTCAGGTTGTTTTTTCATTTTTGTGACTCTGTGATAACCTCCAATCATCTTTCTGATTTTTGATCAGTTAAGGTTGGTGCTTTGTCAATTTGTGGGTTTAATCAATACACCTGTCATTCATATTTTTTGTATTTTTTTAAAATAAGTAGCGGTGTATTTCTCTTTAAACTAGTCTTGTGAGCAGACTCATAACGTTGAGCCCTGACATGATGCATATAAATCAGGTTCTTATGCTCTAATTCTCACATATGATCAGGCATAATTTCAAGAACTTAGCATGTGTGCAAAGACCTTTTATAAACGTGGGTTATGTTTACACTTTGATATGATTCAACTGAAACAGACCACAGAAAACAGGAAGACTTCACAGCTTCCCGAAAAGACAGAGTTAGAATAAATAACATGAGCAGAGGCCAAATGTGGCTCATGTAGAACTATACAACAAAGTGCATTCAGAGCCACAGCTAAAGTTTTGGTTTTCAGTCTGATTAAAACGAGCTCTCATCCACACACTCTTCACTGAAAGCTCCATCTCTTAAAATATAGCTCCATCTTTTGTCATTTGGAGCAAGACCTAATCAATGGGTCGTTTTCTGTAAACACACCCTTAAATTCCAGTCTGTCTCAAACATTTGGTGTCTGCAGATTCCCACAGGTCTCTATAGTTACACGTGTTTACTCAGATGACGACGTGGGCTCAATCTAATCAGCGTCCGACTGATAGAGCTCCCTGTGTCCACCCCGCTGCTCCTTCTGCTTTGATCCTTTTCTCCTGTGGCTGAGGAAATCCTTCTGGTAGCTGGTGTTAGACGCTGCCAGCGCCGCAGCCATCCTCCTTGAATTCATCACGTGCAGAGAAGGAATTCTCCTGACAGTAAGTGGAGCCACGTTTGAAACTTGTTGTTTCTTTTCTCTTGAACCTTTCCGTGGTCTTGTCTGCGAGAGGCGTCCAAGTCCAGTCAAACCGGACGGAACGGGAGCTGAAAACATCCACGACTTGTGCTTGTTTTCTCTGGACTAATGCTGAGAGTAAACAGTGGTCTTCGAAGACAGAGACCAGGCCTCATTTGGCAAAGCAATGGGATCAAAACAAAAAGACACTGATGTTTACAAATATCAAGGAAAAGTAAAGAGGATTTAACATGATTTTACAAGAACGAATGAATAAAAACACTTAAAATGGAAATAAGATTAGAGAGTGATTAAAAAAGAACTCAGTGTTCTGATTTGTTTGATTTCTGGTTCAGTGCGTTAAAAAATAACAGCCCTCCTCACCACTGCACCTCATTTTTCTTTCATAGTGACTCAGTTTTGTGTCTGAACAAAACAAAATAAATACTTTTCTATGTAAAACTTATTACAATTTACATGCTATACAAAAGTTAAAGTATGACAAAGTTAAATGATTCAAAATAAAGTTAATTACCTTCTGTTAAATTAAAGATTGAGTGTGTTTATTAAAAGTTGACAAGTTGTGTGATTTATCGCGATTAATTACAGCCAGATTTGCGATTAATTAATTAATTAATTAATTAATTTTGTAATTTTGTGTTTGTCATCCAGGACATCTGCAAGAAAAGGTTTTTCTGGAAGGCATCTGGACGTAAGTTTTAGGTGAAGCTATTTCATCCCTCATCCAAAGACTTTTCATTCAGAATTTCTTAATTTCTTAATGGATTCACATCCCTAATATATAACTCAAATAGTATTTTATCAGGATAACGAGGGCTGCTCTGGCTTTGCAACTTTGTCCAAGACGAACTATTACCACTTAAATGTTGCTTTAGGTGAAAACATCAGATTATAGTCTCTTTATGACAATATCAAAGCTAAACCAAAGACAAGACAAAAAAAGCTACTGCTAAAGCCACTTCTACTTTTTGATTTTCTACAAACTGGTTTCCCCAAGTGTGATCCATTACAGGTATTTAGATCCAGTGTTTGTTCAGACTCTTATCTCCAGTCTGTGTTCTTTGGCAGGGGCCCGTCCACACTCGGTCCACCGCGGAGGATCTTCCACATCGACCCGTTTAAGGCCACCCACCGCTCTTTAAAACAAAGCCCGGTCTGTGAGACGTTCAGGCAGCTTCCTGGTCCGAGCTGCGTGGAGCCGATTATCTCAGCGTGAGGAAATAGGTGTATTTGATGGGGTTTTAAAGGCTGGTTTACTGTAAGTGAAGGCTGATGATGTGGTTGAATCTTTGATCTAGATGAGTTAGCTGAAAACAGGTTGGATTTAGGACTTTGTGAGTAAGAGTCACACATCAACACAACAGCAGCGTTAAGGAAAACTGCTCCTGAACCATTAAAATCTGTTGTAATACATCAGAATACAAGCCATAGCCCCTTTAAAAACATAATCCATCTATTCACTTATCACTTATCCATTTATTTTCTGTGCCAACCAGTATTTTTCTGCTTCCCTTTATCAACGCTCCTGATTTTCCCTGTGAGCTTTAGGGAATAAAACATACAGCATCAACAGAAAAGGTTCAAATCAAACATGTGATGGTTATGGATCTGATTGATTAAATCTGATTCAAAGGATACGATGAGTTGGTGGCAGTGTGTGTGGGGTCCAGACTGTTTATCCTGTTGCAACAAAAGTTAAATTATTGACTTTATTTTAAGTTTCTCATAAAACAGACCAGTGCTTTTGAGTATCGTACCTTGACATGTTTCAACAGCTAACTTTCTGCAGTTCAGAGGTGGCCACTAAAACGACTGGTAAAACTAAAAGTATTGATTCAACTTCTTAACTCAAGTAAAAGAAAAAAGTACATTCTCTGAAATGCAAGAAAATGATATATTATATATTTGTGATAACTCTGAAATGACTCTACTGTTGGTGTAAGTTTGTTTCAGTTTAGGTTCAAGTTTCAGACACAATCATCAATCAATCCAACTTTATTTATATTTCATACAACTTAATGCAACTCAAGGTACTTCTCAATAAAAATCACAATATTCACAACAGTTTAAAAACAAAACTGAACCAGTGCGATTGTGATTTGTTCTGTAATTATTTTCATTCTGCATCATTCTCCAACAATCACCAACAATATTAGATGTTCTACGAGTTTATAACAATAACATATTTTGCAACAATCTCCTTCTCTTATTTTGGCGGGGCTTGACTTCCCCTCTCTCGTTATTTACGTCTTTTACATCAAGTCGCCGTCCGTGAAGGTTTTTTTTGACAACAGGAATAGAAAGTACAGATATTTGTGTTCAAAAGTCAGATAAAAAAATACTCAAGTAAAGTACAGACACCTTTAAACTCTTCTCTCTCATCAAAAAGTCAGAGATCATGTGACTTTTATTGAATTACACTAAATATTCTCCACCAAATTGTCACACTTATCCCTGTCTTAACGCTGCTGAGTGTTCTTCAGTCAAATGTGAGTCTATAGTCATATGTCTGTGATTGATTATTCATGCCCATAAAGCTAAAAGAATAATGTGGTATAGCATCTTGCCGTTCTTTACGATAAATTTCAATGTTCCAGCAGCAATACTTCAGTCACATTTGATCTGAGAGCAGAAACGTGTATTACAAAAGAGGATTTACGCCGTTCCTTCACATGGCCTTTGCGTTCCTCCTCCTCGGGTCCAGATGTAGACTTCCACACCAGCAGCTGTCTGTAATCCAAAGCATCCTTGTCTGGTACATTTGCCCGGAGCCTTTTTTGACCTGCGGCTGTTTTTTAGCGAAAGGAATCTAGCAGATGGATGCGATGACACATGGAATAAAGAGATTGTGAAGGATTGAAGCCTAATGCAATGTGATGCTCTGGGCACAGCTTTCATGCATTATGTCAACTCGACTGGAGGAGGTATGTAGCAGCATGACGACGGGAGATAACGTATGGAAACTGTGCATTTCTGCCTCGTTTTGGAGACAGTTTGTGACTATTTATGGATTATACTATTACCAGATTAACATTAAAGTCATTGTTTACCAGATGAAAAGCAATAGTGGCTCCAGAAGTCAACACGGTGCGATCTAAAGGTCATATTAATAGTACTTTTTGTGTAAATTTTTTAGGTTCAGTGCAAAAATAACGCATTTGTTAATTTGATGTAACGCCTCCAACACACGTTTCTTGTGGTTAGAGATAGAAAAACAACAAAGACACGCCGCTAATGGACAATTGTGCTAAAAGAGATTACTGGATGAAGTAATATGCGTGATTTGCAAAGTATTTCATCATTTTTATCCTAATCTAACTAATTGTGTATGGTTCAAAACGAGGATGTATTGGTGTGAATCAAAGAAATTGTTTTTTATCTTATTTATTTTTAGATATCTGTGTCCGTATCCTGAAAGTACATCTTAATTTTGTTGCATATTTTTGTACAATGACAATAAAGTATCTAAATAATGGAAAAGTGTTGTGAGAATAGCTTTGATAAAGTGAAATAATTCTAATCTATGGCCTACTCTTCATCATATAATACTGTATTTTATAAAGGTGTCTCATTTAAGTTATTTTTAAGTGACTGTTTTGTGTCTGAACAATCCAAAATTAATACTTTTCTGTATAAAACTTATTACAATTTACATGTTATTCAACAGTTAAAGTATGACAAAGTTAAATTGAGTTAAAATTCTTCTGTTACATTGACAAGTCTGTGATTAATTGCAATTAATTACAGCCAGATCTGTGATTAATTTGTTGTTTTTTGTTTTTTTTTATTGATTCACATTCCTAATTAACAGTAATAACGAAAGAAAACCATAAACAAAACAGAATATTCATCTGATCTTTGTTTAATGATGGACCCTGAAACAAGTGCTCGAGACTTGCATTAATACTGTAACTGAATACTTTATTTGCATTTTCAGCCTCTTGATATCCTTTAATGACAATGGCGCTGTAATACATCTGTCAAAATGCTCCAGGGGCAGATCTGGAAACGTGCTTTTCCTTCTGATTTTAAACAAGTTATTATATCGTTTATACAAAGCACTGCAGGGTTTTTGTGAACTCGAGAAAACACTCCCATCATATGTGACCATTATAAACAGAGCAGAAGTCACTGGGAACAGAAGAAATCACTGAATTAGGAGCAAATGGTGCATAACTGTGTAAAGAAGTCAAAACGGAGAAGGCAATGGAATGTGGATTTAGGGAAACATAAATGGACAATGATCTGACAGTTTGCCAACAATCATTTTCCATTTGTCAAAGCTTTTCTCCTTTTAGTGAAGTTATGTAAAACAGAGGCCTCTGGGAAGGGTCTGCAGGTACGTTCTGTTGGAGTCAAGACCAAGACCATGTCCAAGACCAGAGCCTAACAAGACCGTGACAAGACCAAGACTTTCAGCTATCGAGACTGTGTCAAGACCAAGACCGTCTGAGGGAACAGTCCAGACTCATGGAGGTCAGTGTTTGGTGAAGGAGACAGAGTTAGTCCAGTCTTAGACCAGGTCCAGACTCATGGAGGTCAGTGTTTGGTGAAGGAGACAGAGTTAGTCCAGTCTTAGACCAGGTCCAGACTCATGGAGGTTAGTGTTTGGTGAAGGAGACAGAGTTAGTCCAGTCTTAGACCAGGTCCAGACTCATGGAGGTCAGTGTTTGGTGAAGGAGACAGAGTTAGTCCAGTCTTAGACCAGGTCCAGACTCATGGAGGTCAGTGTTTGGTGAAGGAGACAGAGTTAGTCCAGTCTTAGACCAGGTCCAGACTCATGGAGGTCAGTGTTTGGTGAAGGAGACAGGTTAGTCCAGTCTTAGACCAGGTCCAGACTCATGGAGGTCAGTGTTTGGTGAAGGAGACAGAGTTAGTCCAGTCTTAGACCAGGTCCAGACTCATGGAGGTCAGTGTTTGGTGAAGGAGACAGAGTTAGTCCAGTCTTAGACCAGGTCCAGACTCATGGAGGTTAGTGTTTGGTGAAGGAGACAGAGTTAGTCCAGTCTTAGACCAGGTCCAGACTCATGGAGGTTAGTGTTTGGTGAAGGAGACAGAGTTAGTCCAGTCTTAGACCAGGTCCAGACTCATGGAGGTTAGTGTTTGGTGAAGGAGACAGAGTTAGTCCAGTCTTAGACCAGGTCCAGACTCATGGAGGTCAGTGTTTGGTGAAGGAGACAGAGTTAGTCCAGTCTTAGACCAGGTCCAGACTCATGGAGGTCAGTGTTTGGTGAAGGAGACAGAGTTAGTCCAGTCTTAGACCAGGTCCAGACTCATGGAGGTCAGTGTTTGGTGAAGGAGACAGAGTTAGTCCAGTCTTAGACCAGGTCCAGACTCATGGAGGTTAGTGTTTGGTGAAGGAGACAGAGTTAGTCCAGTCTTAGACCAGGTCCAGACTCATGGAGGTCAGTGTTTGGTGAAGGAGACAGAGTTAGTCCAGTCTTAGACCAGGTCCAGACAGAGTAAAAATAACTTAGAGACCAAGACCAGACCAAGACTTTTACAAAATGGTCTTAAAACTCTCGAGTACTACACCACTGAACAACACACATTCACATTAAAACACAGTCGAAAGAATTAAAAGGTTCAAAATAACGTCACAAAAGGTTAGAAAAATACATTTCTAACAGCACAGCTTTAGAAAAACTGTTTTAATTTAGACATTAAGTCCATAGAAAGTCCAAATAACAAAGTCAGAACATTGACACAACAAATGACAAGTCTGAACAGAAGAGAATTAAGTCAGCTTCAACCCGCCTCTGTTAGTCACATTTCCTCAAGAACACATTTAACTAGTATTTTGAAAGTATGTGTAAACCAAATTTCCACCAGATGTAAATGAGTAGGGACTGGAACGAGTGTGACTCTTTTAATAATCTGTCAACGTGAGAGAGTAGAGACGGGGCGATGTGGAGAGTTAAAAGAGTTGCCTTTCAGGTGAGTCTTTAAATAGATAAAGTCCACTTGTTTACTGCAGAAGCAATGCAGCACAGGGTCAACCAGTGCAGCCAGTTAAAAAAAAAATGGTCAATGGGTTTAAGAGTTAATCTGCATGAAACAGTTTGGTCAAATAAACATCAAACTCTCAACATCAGCTGCTTCTGATTTCATAAAACGATCACACATTTGTAAAGAATGACAAGAAGACAAACAGAAAATAAGACAATTCAATTCAAACAAAATAAGAGTCAAAGGTGCCGCTGCTGAAATGTAAAGTAGACCTGACACAAGAAACGTCTGAGGAGTAAACTGCACCAAATGGGCTTCAGTTTTGAGTTTGTTTCTATTGTATAACATGATTTATTACACAACCACCAACACAAAAGAGAACAAAGCTCTCATAAGGTCTTCATTCTCTGTACCTCAAAGCTTAAACCCCTTTACAGTGAAGTATTCTGGATGAACACATCGTCGCTGGGTCAAAACGGAGCACATTTCGAAATATAATATTGATAACAAAACAAGCGCTCTGAAATAAGTCTGTATTGTTGTATAATCGGAGCCAGATCAGTAGAGATGCTGACTGCGCTCGAGGCAGTGTTGGTGGATCAAAGGCATACTTTTGGCCGGCCCTATTGTGTTTTAGTCCAGCTTCTGTCATGTATTAGGCTCATTATGTAACAGTTCAAAACGCTTAAGGGGAACTTTACCTGCCTTTAGCCCTGGCATTATTACTTCCCTCTGAGTTGTTTTAATCTTCGTGGACAGAACAGGGCCAAGGTGAAGTCTTGGTTCAGTTGTCGAAGCAGGGACTATAATGTTAACTGTTTCAACAAATAGAAAATGTGAGAGTTTACACCAGTTCGAATGTCACAGTGCTTCCCGAGCTCAACGATGTCGACCGATTATAATATTTCATCCAAAACGGGGCATCAATCTTTAATTTTAATCTGCATTTGTCAGATTAATTCCAGACTAATTCTTTATATGAGCAAAACCAGATTTAGATGTTTTAAATGTTTTAAATATGAATGATTTAAAGGTGTGATGTTGCACAAAAACAAGTGAATTTTTTTGGTTTATGGTGTTAATCGTTCAGATGAGTAATAGAAATAGCATGAACAGTGACAGTGACAGTGATGATCAGAGGCTATAAACGGTGCTGTAGATGAAATAAACTCATCTCACGTTCTACGACAGATCAGACCGTAATGAAACACATATTTGTTCAGCTCAGAGGAAGACAGCTTTGACAGAAACACTATGATCTGTGGAGTCAAAGAAGCACCGTCATGATTGGTCAGGCTATTTTCTTGCACATTTCACGGAGATTGTGCCAACCTGCAGATGCGTTTTGCAGAATCCGTTCCGTTCATTTAAATGACTGACAGTAGGAATGACAAACCCGTCCAGAGGCTTTGGTTTGGCCACTGACGAACCCGCAGTGCTTTTACAGCGGTGTCTGAATAATGCGAGCAAACAGAAGAGGAAGATAACCCCAGACACCCAGCGGACCGGCAGCCAGATTATAAATCACTTAATTGTAACCAGAACAGAGACCGTCCTTCTACAAAAGCATCCGAGCTTTTCCATTGCAACCTCAGCCGCCGGCAGTTTCACTTCAAAACAAAGGCAAGCTGATGGAAGTCTACGTCAAAACTAGTCTTCGTGGAAAACTCTGGAGAAACTGAAGATTGCACGTGGATTTCCAGGAAGCGAGTCATGCGAGAAGATCCGCTATTGACACTTCATGTTCCAATTGGATATTAAAACTTTCAAATGTATCACTTCAAGCTATTTCGCTTCACTTTTTATTAGAATAAAGCTGGCTGCACCTGCAAAACTCTTGATCATGTTTGTTTATTGGACGAAGCAGTGGGAAAAGGGCTGTGAGTCAGTGGCTTGTTTCCAGTGTGTTTTATTCTTTGTGTTGACAAGCCACATGTTGTAAAACGAAGCAGACAGAAGCTTGGAGCGGGACAGAAGATTAGGGAAGACTTTATGACGGCGATGACAGCGAGTCAGGGACAGAGACAGAGACAGACAGTCTGAGTGTCACCACAGGGGCTTTTCATCTGCTCCGGGGCTGTCGCTCATTCCCAGGGGTATCGCTCTCACGGGACTCGAGCAGAAACTCAAAAGTCATAAGAGAATCATTCTGAGTCACAATTTAGGAAGTGGATGATGAACTCTGAGTTGGTCATTTAGCAAGAACGCAACAGATTAACTAACAATGTATATTATATTGTATGTTATGAATGTCACAGAAGAGCGTTATTATTACAAACACTAAAAAACCTATAAAACAGGAAGCTTAGGCTGAAAATAAATATAAGCCATGTTATAATAAAGGCTTTTTTTAACGTTTCACCTTTCTGAGTGCTTCCTGTGTCATGTGATAAATCCATAAACTGAAGAGCACCAAAAAAGACTTATATCTTTTAACTTTTTGGTCTCATCCAGGTCAGAGTGTGTCATTCTGGATCTTTAATGTGACATAAAATACAATTTAGGTAAAACTAAACTCCTCAAACAAGCTGATCTGGTTGATTTGCAGCTTATAAACACTGACAGTAAATTATTGATATCGAAAAGGGGCTTTAACTCAATTTTATCCCTGTTGCTTCCACTGATGTCCATTAAAAATCGCCAATTACAAAGCTAATATTTAGTTTTAGTCATAATTTAGTCTAGTCTTTATTAGTTTAGTCTAAATATCATTAGAAATTATATCTACAATAGATTTAGTCACTAAAATATAAAGGGTAAATGTTTTTTTACAACTGGTTACGGCCAGTGTTGAGGTCCAAAGCGTTAACATAGTTTGATATCTTAAGCCGTTCTCTTTTCGTCGCCTTATGTCGTTGACGATGATAGAAATTAATTGTCAACAAAAGTAACACTGCAACACAGACAGAAAATGATCCACTAATAGAGTCAGCAGTGAAAAGTCGTGATAATTTGCAGATCCGTGAACACATCCTGTTTTTTTTTATCTCCAACTGTTCTCCCAGATGGAAAATAACTACTAAATGTGTAATTCTGAGGGAATTTTAACTGGAAGTGGGCACTAGCTCCTCGTGAGTCAATAATAATATGCCTGTACCTTAACGATTTTGGTTTTCAACTATTCATTAACGTAACGTACTGAATTTGCAGCACTAGTCAGAACAAAAGCCTGGTGAGCTGAGCAGGTGTTGTTTTCAGAAACGGAGCAAACGGAGGCAGCATGATGTACGCACATGTGTTTTAGTCCCAAAACAGAACCTTTAAACGGAGCTGAATCACATGAGAACATCTGCTTTTAACTGGTTCGCTTGTTCACGAAGCATTCTCACTCCACACAGCTTTGGCTCCGAGACCCCGAAATAAAGACGTGTTTGAAAAAGTGGAACGTTAAGTTTTGTTGTTTTTTTTTTTAAGGGTCAAGGAAAAACAAGGGAGTTATGCAACAGTATTTTCCACCGTCACTTGGCTCACGTTCAAAGCTACTCATTCACAGAGCTATGCCTCGAAATGTTGGAAATGTCTCAGGACTGCCAAGGACATTTAGTGATAAAAGTGAACCGAGGACTTGTAACGACTGTCGTAGAAATGAACCATCCACAGACGACGTGAATGTGTCATCGAAAGGACTGGAAACACACACTAAATACACTTACTAAAGGCAAATTATTGGCTTTACATAATTGTATTAAAGATTAAAATGTCTGCCTAGAGTTGGCGACTTTACGCTGAGGTCTTTATATCGAAAAGAAAAAGCCAGTTCTCATTCAGAGTCTGCCGTTTGGTTCCAGCAGTAGCCTAGAAATGAAAACAAAACACAGACATACAGGTCATAGTCAGCATTATTTATGGGTCTTGAGCTGGGAAATGTACCAAAAACAAGAAAAAGTGTTCACACTAATGTTTTTTTGTTTCAATTTCCTTCTGAAAATAGACTGCAGCCATCTTTTTGAACATTTGGTCGATTTCCACAAAAAAATCCATGTTACCAAAGCCTTCATCTTACATTATACATCGTTTCTTTCTATTAACCTTGTTTTAAATTGGATTAAGACTAAGACTAATCTGTGAAAGTCTTAGTGGCTCATAAAATAATACAAATGAGATCAAAACGACACACTGTTTGCTGGATATCCATTCATTTTCAGACCACATTAACCAAAGTCAAGTCAGGACCAAAACTAGTTTACGAATCCTAAAAGATAAAGATCCGTCTCAGGTGCAACTCTACTCAAACTACGAATACTATTATAATGAATTTGAAGTTATATTCCTTTAAATACTTGCTTTAAGTACCACTATAACTACAAGTCTCTGAAACCTAAAGAGTGGTCCACAACTTAAAAAATGAGGCTGACATTTTCTCAAATTTCATTGTTATTTCATTGCCATGTGCACCAAAGCCTGACATGAAAACCATTCACTATTTATTTGCCATTGCTCTGCTAAATACTAACATTTTATTCAACACTTAGTACAGAACGAGACTTCCAGTACATTCTCATCTCCTAACTGTTAAAAACACATCTCTAACAGTGTGTTCTCTGAGTGTTGGAACTGTCCAAATAAACTTTTATTTTACCCACAGTCGTGTCTCATTTATACGAATTACCGCATCAGAATGTGTAGAAAGTTCACGGCCGCGACCCGCTGTAACCAACTCTAACATAATGTACAAAACGTCAGACGGTGTGTACCTTGCCGGCTAATTTGTACTGTATGTTCTTTGACAGCCAAGAAGTGTTGCCCTTGGCGCTGTTGAACGTGCATCGAGATGATGTTGTAGATTATCTTCCAGCTGCTGCGCCTCTCATTACGGCCTTTTATCTGGCAGATGCGAGGGCAGATATTAAAGTGAGAAATATGTTCTCCCCTCCGGCGCAGATTCTTCTCCCGTCCCGCGTTCAACAGGGTACATCGAGGTTTGACAGGCTTCAAATGAGGAGGAAACTCGAGACGGGCAAACACTGCTAATGATTTCTGAGTGAAACTAAGGATATGTTTGTTATGGCGTGTTTGGCAGAGCCGTGGATTGACGTGACAAGCCCAAACTTCACTCTTTACCCGGCCTCACGTACCCGTCGGGCCTTTTATCTGCCCCGGTAATGATTTTTTTTGCTAGAGCTTTGTTGCCATGTTTTGATTTATCCCGAGCAATTGGACGCAGTGAGGTGTTGACAGCTCAAAGAGATGTTTTATTTTGGATAGCAACAAAGCAGCAAGGAATTTCTCACTTACAGTTATCATTAGGTTTTCAGAAGTGTAAATACATTGACATTTATATCCACAGAGGAGTAAAATAATGATGTCTCTTTAGGTTGAAAGGGTTTTTAGTTTTGGAGCAGAGCCATGTCGTGTGGGTCTGGGGCAGGGCTGCTGTGTTATTTGTTCTTATGTTGTCAAAGATATTTAACATTGTAAAAGTCCCGTGTATTTCACCGCCAGGCTTTAAATGTCAATGGGTTTTTCCACTTTGATATTAACACTTGCATAACATCTATTGACATTTTAAATCAGATCAGAATCAGATCACATTGCGTGAGCTGTTTACAATTCTGGGAAATATCAGTGCACAGCGTCATTTTTTGAATAAGACAGATACATCATAAAAATGTTAGTGCTTGTTCCTGCAAAAACTAATATATTGTAATAGGTTTGTAATGTTATGTTGCAGTGTCATAAACCTGTCTCCAAGAGTGATTCAATGGAATGAGTAATATCTTTATCATGGACAGTGTTTTGGGAATTGTTTAATAAATGGGAACATAATATTTGGAAGATCTATAGGTGTATTTGAAGACTTCTCTCCACACAAGTGCCCATCCCACTTCAAAACAACCCAGAGTAAGTCTTCAAATACGTCCCAATGTTTGTGAATGCACCTGTGCCTTTTCTCAACAACCGTTCACTCAGCAATAATTAAACCCGATGGTTCAAAGCTGATAAGACGCCAGTGGCGCTTTTCCAACAAAACACAGTCACAACAGTGTTTTTATCTGGAGCGTGCGTCTCAGTCGGGGTTATTTCAGTTTTTTAAAGGCACGCCGAGGTTTTGTGAGGTCAGACCCGACGAGAAAACTGACGTAACACCGGGTCAGTTTGAACAGCTCCAATGACATAGCACATTTGTACCGTATTAATGAGGTTTCCACTCTCCAAAATGTACTGTTATGTGCAGACGGACTGTGTGTACCCATTGGAAGACCCTCGACAGTTTTACAGCCACAGGAAGGAAAAAGCTTATAGTTATGGTTAGGTCATGGCACTGTTTGGCTGCCATTTACACATTCATTGGAATAATATTCTCCGCTTTTTCGGAAGTGATCACTGGGGCTTTACTAATGAGCTACGGTGGGACAGCGGAAGGCGTGGACCACCCAGCGTCCCATTAGCACGGCCCTCGTCGTGACCCACACTCCACGGTCATAAACGTCACTAAGCAGCTCACGAATGTCAACAAATTGTGATGCACAGTTTAGTTTTGGTTTCCAGCTCAAAGGAAGTCCTCAGATTTACTTTGGAAAATATGCACAAATGTACTTTATTGTAAGTTTTTTATTTTATATCAGGCTAACAACACGTTCTCTTGGCATCTTGAAGACAGACAGTTTGAGCTAATGTTTATTTAAATATGCTTTCACTGATTTAAAATATTCTACGACTTACATTTTTCATTTGTCTGTCTTGAGAAACAATACAATCATTTACATTTACATTTAACTTGAGAAAAAGACTTTTAAATCGCCATAAAATCCAGAGGAAGTTCTTTTTTTCTTGTCCACACAGAGCACTTCTGGAATAAAAGAGCAATTATTTTTACTTCTGAACACACAATCTTTCATAAAGGCTCATGGGACATTTGTGAAGTCAATTAATTTTTATTCTAAATGTAGAAAGTGAACTCTTTCCACTGGGTTTCTTCTTGACCAAGTCTATTTTTGGGGCAACACATTAAAGCTGTCCATCAGTATCTCCTTTAGTCTTAAATAGTCTTTTTAAAATCCCATTTGATTTACTAAAAGCTGCTCGTTAAAGCTTGTATTGTTAGTGTTTTATAAGTGGTCTCATCTTTATATAAAGTATCTTGCAGGCTGGTACCAATCTCCGAAGTTGTATAACACTGTGATGTAATACCTATCGCGTCCCTTTAATATCTTGTTCCTGACTAATAAAACAGCTGCACTTTGAGTTTAGGCCGACAACTACAATACCAGATCATTACGTTGTATAACAAGTCGTAAAATAAATACATCGAGGGTGAGTCCTTCTGTGCGACCTGTCCTCGTTTGACTACGGCTCCGAGACTAAAATATGGTGCGTAAATGGCATTTCTAGACTTAGTAATGGTTTTAATACTTCTCCAAACAGCAGGCCGTGGAGTAATAGTTACAACAAGAAGGAGATTTATTTGTTTTTCAGTAAATGAATGAAATGTAGTCATCGCAAAGTGTGGAGTCGTGCGGCGGGTGGCAACGCATAAAAAGTCTCCCCGCTGTTTTAAGTGGAATATTTTGCTAAAAACTCGACGTGTCAATCACTGAAGGAAAGCGGTTGTGTAACACTCTGGCAAAAGATGCAGAAAAAACTTAAGATGAGCCGCAGATCTGAGCGTATCTCATCTCCAATCTGACACATAGATAACTGCTTCTCACAAAACACAAGGCTTGACCGAATCATGAAGAGGGCACCAGACTAAACAGAAAAACATCGTATCAGTGCGACCTACACAGCCGTGGCCTAAGCCGTGCACAATGAGGCTTGTGTTAACACCGCTGCTGGGAAACACTGAGAGAAAGTAGGAGAGGTATGCCAATAATGCATAAAGCAAATAGATCGAGTTACCAGTGACCTACAAGGATCTTCACTGCTGCTTCTCCACAACCTTCTACGTACTTACATCATCTAATAACACAACTGTGAAGCACAATTTTAAGAAAACAAGCCAAAGATGTGTTTTCATCGGTGGCTTGGCTTTGTTTTCGAGGCCGTGCAAAGTGTCGAGTGTTTTTATTTTTTGGTTTTGAGGAGTAGTGGTCCAGTGGCTGCTCAAACGGACAAGAGCTCAGAGTAAAAAAAAGTAAATTCATGTAACGGCAAACCTCTTTTTGGTAGAAACAGATGCAGGAGAGAAACCCATAAACAGCACATAAACCATTATAAATCACCCATTATAAGGGATTACTTCAACAGTGTAATAACATCTAAAAGTGTCTTGATGGTTCGCAAAATTGGTGAGATTTTGACATTGGACTCAGAAAGAGCTGTTCGAGGGAGGCTGTTATATCACGGTGTACCACTAGATGGAGTTGTGAGCTACTGCAGCTCCAGTCGCCTCTGCAGAAATAAAATGGAGGTTTCTTTGGTGTGCAGTTGTAGATATATATGCTCTTAAACAATAACATAACCTACGATTACAGTATGTTGGAATTACACGTGTTTCTTTTCTCTCTGTTTACTCCATTCATTCATTAATTCATTGAAATAATCTTTACATTTCTTGATGTAACATAAACGTAATAGATTTTTGTTCAGGATTTTTGGTTTTCGGACTGTCTATTACATCAAGAGAAAGCTTCTGGTCATAAATAAAACTCACATAGATGAAATAAACCTAAATAGCCCTCTTCACAACCCATATTTAAAAGTCAAAACATCACAAAAATGCACAATAATCATCTGTAACTTTTAATTTCACAACAAAACTTAGGTAGAATCATAGCTGGAGAACACAGAAACCTTAAAAATCTGTAATCTGTCCATGAACAGGTGGTCACATGGTTTCACAGACAGTTTGTGGGCTCTAAACCCGCTCATATCTCACCCCACAGCATCTGCTTCCCAAAGCCCCGAGCCCCGAGCCGCTCTGTGGGAGGGAGCATCACTCACGATCTCCTCCCGTCTCTTCACAGTCATCTAACTTTGAAAAAGGGCAGACAACAGAAGCGAGGGAAGCCGGAGATTTACGCTCATCATTGATGTCGGTCCTGGAGCGCTTTGAAACAGATGACATTCTGCCTCAAGGCGAACGCACCAAATCTTTCAGTTTGAAGCCGTATTTCTGCCAGATTAAGAAAAGAAAATGCAGTCGGATTCAGCAGGAAGTCCAGCGCACTGTTAACCTTACCGTTGTCTTATTGTAAATCTCCGCTGATGAACAATATGTACTTTACAGAAGCATCACAGACTGTCCTTTGGTCCACCTCCAGACGCTGAACTGGAGCCAGTGGTATTTCAGGGCGTAATAGTCTTTACAGACTCTTGATGCCATGGCTCCGAGCAAAAAAAAATAAAAAAATCAATAGTGTACCAAATCAGGGGGTTTTTTTTGGGGGGGCTTTTTTTTTACCGTTATACGAGTGTCCTGGTGGTCCACTGGAAATATCTGCACACTTTGAGAGACACTGTAGTTTTTTTTAACGATAATAGAGCCCAGATTACCTGTCACCAGTTCATGTTACAACACATTTCCTTCCTCGCACCACTGTGTACAAGAATGTCCACTTCTGAAGCAGATAAAGGGCCGTACCAAGAGATGAGCGCCTGTTTTTTACAAAGTGTACAGACTCACACTCATAAACTCTTTGTCAAAACTCCATATATAAAATTTAATAAGGCTTTACCCTTATTTTTATGACGCATGGAAAATGATGCAAAATATGTCGCAGGTGAAGCCAGCCACGTTTTTATCACTTCCACTGCACATCACGGAGCGATAACGAGCCAGAGCGCTGTCAGGGCTGGATTTAGGAAGCCCCCGGCCCCCGTAAAGACACCACACACACACACGGGATACTCACTCGGACGCTCTTTGGCGCTGAATGAATCCAGTGTACGTCCCGAGACTGAACGCAAACCCCACATCTGGTTCATCTCAGAAGCGTGTCCACCAAAACCACCACCAATTTGCTGTTATGTAATATTTACACTTAAATAGATTATGTAACAATCAGCCTGAGATAAATAGATGTGTTTATGTGACTAATCGCTCGGTTTATGGTGTGATTATAAAAATGCACACGTTTATTTGAACCAGTAGCACGCACATAACTCTAAATTCAGCCTGTTTATCCACTACTGCTGGAAAAGATTTGAAAGAAATTAAATCGTGAGTTGTTTCACGTGGCATTGGCTCATTCTTTAAAAAACAATTAGCCACAGATGAGTAAAAATGTCAGTGTTTCTGTTATAAATGAACATACAAGTCCATTTAAAAAGAGAATTTCTGAGAAAAGAAAGAGAGGAATTCTTAAGATGAACATTGTTATTGATGATAGCAGAACAATCCAAGAATGACATAAGTTATCGTCTGTGTAAGAAGCTCCGTTGGTGAGTACATTAGGTGGCTGATTTAATATGGGTACAGTTATGCAACCCATTCATTAAAAGAGAATGGCTTTTTAATATCTCTCTTTTTCTGGCTGGCTCGTCTCAGCTGGAGGAAGTTATTGTTGGGTCTAATTTCTCAGAGTTGGAAGAATGATGCCAGCGGTTAATGAGACGGAAGGCCTCTTTACTGAGCCACTAAATACCTTTTATGGAGATTCTGGGAAGTATCGCTATCAATGTTATCAAATCATACAATCAATCTGAAAAAAAACATTATCTACTTCCTTTTACGTAGCTTACGGATCGATTTTTACCAGGTGTCAGTGAAATACTCTGCATCTATCTCAAGGTTTATTCCATTTTACAGGAAAACAAAAAATAAAAAGACTATTCTAAACAATGAGCTGCTTACACGTGAGTAATAAAAGGAAACGTGTGCTGTGCTTGTTTGTTCAGAAGGTTTCCTTATTGCACTGCTGAAGTCTTAGGCACACAGTTCATGGCAGAGTGACGTCAAACGAGCCCTTTTTGAAACAGAAAACAGACAAACGTGAGTTACAAGCGTTTCAAGAGACGGTCCATTCAGAAAGATGTGACCATTCAAGCTGGGCAAGAAAATATAATAAAAAACATCATTTTTAAACAATTAAATTTGACTCATGGCTAATAATTTAGATGTTTTTGGTAAGTATTTATAAATCAGGATGCTCCTTGACTCTGAAACTAACCTATAATAGTCTAAATTGTGTTTTGAAGTGTTGCCGTGGAGACGTGACACAATATATACAGCCAGTGTCTATTTTTACCACTGCTCTCCTCGCCTCTCTCATCATTCTGTAATTATGTCAATGAAATCATCGTGGATTTACACTAAAGAGAGGAAATAGGCTCGTGCTTCTCCGTCATTGACTCCTGCACATTTCATTCATGTCATTAACCGTTCACAGAAACCAGTCACCTGCACAACACACGTGAGGCATGTTTGTGTCAAAGAACAGCAAAGTTTTTTTACTATAGAACATTTAAAACAACGAATATGTCACACAAAACAAAATGTAATGGATTCAACAATCCCTATGTTCACACTCTGGCAATAAACACGAGCAAAGATGAATAAAAAGGTGTTTTTGTTGTAATAAAGTGCTCTTTCTGTGTTGTATTAGTCCACATTATGGATTAGTTCAAGCTGAAATGTAATGATCTAATTCTAATTGAAAGGTTGTGGGTCTGTAGCAAAGACAAAATATACTTCAGCTGTCAAATGATGTGTATTAAAGGAAAAATGCTTAAAACATGGCCACACGTAACCATCTCGAGGAGCTCAATCCTAAAACACGGCCATAAATGTCAGAAATATCACACGATTGTTCTGAACCGGACGTGGTTTGGTGGAAATGAAATAACTTTGAGACAGACAAGATGGATTTCTGAGAGATAAACAATGTAAACATGCTTAATACATCGAATTATTATGAGCCAATGTAAGAAAATGCTGCTATAATGTGCTTTTTTTGTGTGACACTCACCTTTACTGAAACTATCTCCTTTAAAACTTTAAAAATCAACTTCAGGACATTCCCTACTTTCTATCGCAGCTCCACTTCTAAACCAAACACTACAACACAAAAGCAGACTATGAAAGGACTGTAACGGGCAATTTGAAGCTAAAATAGATATAGTTATAGTCTTAATAAACCTGTCCATTGTTCAACACTTAATATGTCAAGTGAGTTTATCTGGATTTACAGCGCTTAAGCTAAAAAAAAATCCTTTCTGGCACAGAAACGTGTTGGACACACCTGAAATCAGAGCTGGGCTGGTAACTGCTGTGACACGTTTTATGATGTGTCTGAATATAACGCGAGTATCTGTCATTCTGTAGGTTTCAGCCACATTCTCTATGACTGCACTAGACAGAAAACTATTAAATCTAAACCTGTAAAACTCCTGAGTGTGGATCCCCGAGGAGCGAGTCTAACCCCAGCTGTGATTCCGCACGACGACAGATTTAAAACTTTACATCAATCCTCTTAAGTGCACTTTTGATTGAGTGTATTTAAGCTGCTGCGTGTTTTCACCTCAGCTCAATGGTGTTTGTTCACATTCTTGACGCTCTTAGCATTCTTGCTTCTTTTGGAGATTCTTCTTTCTTTAACCGTGCGGAGATTGACAGCTAAAAACACAGCATTTATGATATTTGGAAAGGAGTTTTATGTTTTTTTGAAAAGGGTAGCTTTCTGTCTGTGAGAGACAATGATATACTGCATTTCTCAATAATATTTCATCTAAAGAAAGAGGCACAAAGAGTCGGACAGCAGTCAATAACAAGCTTGTATCTTTATTAAAACTGGATTATACCGATCTTCTTTATCGTATTTTGATAAAATCCTAATATAAAACTGTCAGACTAATAAAAATGTTATAATGATAAACCTGCAGTAAGATCCTGGTCGTCATGTGATAAAATGATTAACCTCTTCTTCTTTTATTTATGATCTTAGTTCCATTAAATCGTATCCAGCAGGGGGCGCTAATCCCCGTCTGTGCAACCTCAATGTCAGCAGCCGCCATGTTTGTAGAGACGTTTAAGATAGCAAGTTTGGAAGAAAAAACATATCCTCTGAAACAGGTTATTTTAGTGTATTTTGTACAAATATGACTCTGTTAGGGTCCAGTGTATTGTTCTATTTTCTTTATTTTATGTGTCGAGTCCTCAAATCAGAGACAGAAGAGTTATATTGGAGGGTTCTGTCCCGCTGAAGGTACTGTGTCAGTGAGATAGACTTGATTCTACCGATCTCATGTCGAAAAACCATCAAAATGAGAGAGAGAATATATATTTTGAGTTACGTGGTGCTACTTTAAAGGCACAATATACAGGATTTTCATTTACATTTTGCTCATGTTTCCTTTTCTCACAAACTCAAAAACATCTCTTTGATACAAACAAAGGAGGAAAGTTGGTTCTCAAATACATACAGAACATAAAGCATAAAATTTGAGGTGCGTGGTATCGGTAGAATACTGCACAACTTCAAAGGGAAAGCTTGTTTTGACAGTGCAGCATGTGTACTGCTCAGTAGTTGATCCAACACTGGGAGCTGTTTGGGTTTTGATGGGATCACACTTCGAGTGTTGAAAAGAACACATTCCTTCACATTTCCTTTTCTGCGGCTCTAATCTGCTGCTGCGGCCGCTGTGATTTGTTCCCCGTTTGCCGTTATTAGCTTTATCTACAGCCGGCCTGCCACTGAAAAATGCCTCTCCTCGGTCCCTTTTTTCTCTGATAGGATCTCCCAAAAACTTAACCCCTCATTTGAGCCCAGGACATCACAGCAAACAGGAGCGTGACTAGTTACAGACAGGGCCTTTCCCAACGCCAGACTGTTACGTAAGGCCCCTGAAGACTTTTATAAGACTCAGAGGACTTCGACTTCAGAAGCAGCGAAAGGGAAGTCCTTCAGTAAAGAGGCTGATGCTGTCAACTATGAATATGTTTATAGTGCAGTAAACTTACAGGTGGTTTATGTAAACGCTTTAACAGATGGACAGCTGTTTACAACAGTTCACACAAACAATCCCATGCTTTTGCTCCAAAACATAGAAGTATTCTGAGAAGTTCTTTTCGTCTGGACATTATGTTTATTACAGAAAATCGAATGAATAAGTTCCCGTAACGATGAATAAAGGGTGATGGTTACATTAAGCGCCGCAAAGATGAAATATTGAAGTAAATATGCAATTTAAAAATATATAAATGGGGAAAAATGACAGATAATAAGAAGATATAGTAGTGAATGTGAGATTACAGCTGTTTGATTATTGCCTGAGTTTGTATTTGTTGTTGTGTGGCAGTGTGGGTCTGGTCGGGACGTCATCATTTTCACTGAGGACACAACAAAAAACACTTCCTGTGATATTCAAAAGTTCACCAACCTTGGCATTGTCAACGTGAATAAGGGCCCACCTTCACTGGACATAAACCATCGACATTACCCGTTTTGTTTTAGTCCAAAATACGCTCTTTTTGCTCTCTGGACCATGCTTTAAGAGAAACTAAACTGTAATTTACATTAACTGAAGCAAAGATGAGACCCTGAACTCCTCGTTGACCTAGAAACACATGAGAAAGACATGAATCTAGCTGCTTATCTTTGTGGAAAACTGCAGAAAATGTATCGCTTCAGCTCCAAGTTGTGTCTCAGGCCAAAAGCCGACAAGGTCACGACCCTCCACATGCCTCAAAAACCTCTCCAACCGCTCCATCCTCACCTCTTTCCTCCGATTCGTCTGATTGAACACATCCTGGTTAGACACACGGACAACAGCTAAATTGCATTAATCAGGAAACTCAAGTAAAACTGTATTTCTATCTCTTATACGTTTCAACGAGAGCCGAAACCTGCCTCTAACTTCGGGGAATGTCATTCATTTCCTGCCGGCGTCGAGGGTCTCGCTCAGGTTTCGGTTCTGCTCTGCGTAGTTTGGCCGAAGCCGCCTCAGTGGAGGACGACAGGCGCTCACACGGCTAATAAAACAGTCGGAGAGCGCTTGAGTCCTCTCAATAGTGGCTCACCTACTGCCAATTACACATGATGACTGTGTGTTTTCACTGTGGCCAAGTGTGTGTGTAACGGCCCGAGCGGGAACAGTGGCTGGAGCTTAAACAGGAGAGTTTAGTCTATAGATTCAAATGGGACTGAATAATGTGGTTTATGTTGAACTTTGGCTGACAGGAACTGACTAAGACGCAACATTAAGGGATTTAAATGTTGATGGACTTTAATTTGTGCTTTAATACAACAGTTGAATAACAAATCTAAGCACATGTCCATATTTACACAGTGGATTGTAACAGGAATCATCTAAAAAAAAGACCTTAAGATGTCATCTAGGCTTTAGAATTAAGGGTTTTCATAGATCAAGCTTTGGCCAATCACAGCTCACTTCCAGAAAAAGCAGGGCTGTCATTGGTCGACACCGACATCAATAAGGAAGTAACGGCTGCTGATGAAACAGAGAAAGGGTATATTTAGCGCTGAATATGACTTTTTACAGCGCACGATCGCAGTAAAGTCGGAGCTAAAAGTTAACGGTGAGCTCTAAACTAGAGTTTGGTGAAATGTATTAGTATTTTGTGGAGGAAAAATTGGTTTGGTTTTATTTTTTAATAAAAAAGGAAGAAGGAGAGGTCCCTAGGCTGATGAGTGGCGTCTGAGACAGGGAAAAAAAAAAAAAAAGACAATCGGGTGGTGCTACTTTAAAAGAAAAAAGAAAAAAAAAAGAATATACTGCATGTTTTTCTCTTAACAGAATGTAATGACAATAATAAACAATACGCCGGGACAAAAGATCAACAATATGGATTTGTTATGGCAGAAAATTAAGTTTTAAGCCATATTTTATTAATTTATCTCTGTACTTTCCTAGATGTACTTTCCTCTGTGTGGACAGGCCATCAGGTAAAACACTATCTACCAACAGCTTTTTTAGTTTTACTTTGGAGAGGTATGTGTTTTTTCCTCAAATTCATTTATAGTAATGCACTTGGAAAATAATAATTCAACAATTTTCACAGTTTGGGTTGTTTTTTTGCAGCACAACTCAGCAGCCAAACAAAAGCTAGTGGAAAGTAAATGTAGTCCCCAAAGCTTCTGCAAAACTCTTCCCAAAAATCACAGCTATAGAGTATGTCCTTAATGAGGTGTTATCCCACATCCAGAGCGGACAAACATCCAGACATTTTTGTCATAGCTGCGCCTCCCGCCACAGATCTCCTTTACACCAGACACGTCCTTCGTCCCGTCACAACATGCCTTCCTCAATCAGCCCTCATTTATTTGCCCCTCTGCCTCTCAAAGGGCCTTTATGGACCTTTTCATAACACAAACCCACCTTTGTCCAGCGCTGCCTCGTTTTGGAAGAGTCGATCTGCATTTCTGTCTTTGATGTGTGGATGTTTCCACTGGGTTTGATGTCGTTTAGAGGAAGTGAAACGGCGCTTCAGTCGAGCCCCGGCCTTAGTTTCTTTGCTGTTTTGTATATTATGTAATTCAGGCTGTCATCTGGGAAAAACACATCAGAGCCAAATCTTCCAATGTAATAAATCACACACAAGAACGACAGAAAAATGTTTAATCCCAGTTTAGAAAGCTGCAGCTGACTTCCTTTTTACTGGAGTTAGAAAAATAATCACAGCCATAGTGTGCAAATAGAAACAGGCTTTTATGTTGGGTTTAATCAGCGTGTATAAATGGAGGATTAACTATGTGTCGTTAAACAAAAAGCCAGCTCTCCTCTTTTCTCTGGAAGACCCACCGCGGAGCACAAGCTGAAGATTACGAGCACCCGAGAGCTAAGAGACCGGTGAGAGGGGTTACGATGCCTTCGGGGAAACTCACAAGTGAAATTACCTCATCAAAAGTGATCAGAGAGACTTAAAGCTTCAGAATAAAACCTGCAGCCACGTATTGCCCTTTAGAGGCCAAACCGAGGGCAAACCAGCGACGAGTTCACACCAAAAAAACTGCAAAATGTTTTTACAAAGCTTTGATATAAATGGGAATAAAACAACAGAGGCATAGCATACTGTTTGTTTTTGTGTTGATTGGACAACAGAGAATCATTATTCCAAGAAAAATTGTGCAACAAAAACAAAAGTTCAAAACAGCAACGCTCTCACTTTGCACAACCCACGACGTTAAATAGTGAGTGTCAAAACTGTTTTGAATCTATTCTTCAAAAAGCTGGGAATAAACTGGAAACAACAAGCTACAACGACATAGTTTTTTTGTATTTTTTTTTTAAGTCTCTCTTTTAGAAATGCACCTTACTGCAAACAACAACAAAAAATCAACACCAATGCTCTCACTTTGCAGAACTCTCAAAAGGTGTTTGAATTTAGTCTTAAAAAGCAGAGGATAAACTGGAAACAATCTTCTTCTGTTTATTGTAGAAGCATAAAACTGCGCTGTATTATGACAATGCATGCAGTATTTTCAAAGCTTTCTTCAAATACCATTCATATCTTTTATAAAAATGCAAACTAAAGCCTATTCTTGGGTTGAACTGCACTGAAGTAGCCTCTGTACCACTCAGTGAAAATCTATTTATTAACTGTGCTGTTAAAGTGACATAAACTGTACTTTTCAGATGCCAAACAGAGAGCTTTGACCAGTGCTAGAAACAGAACAATGTGCCACTTTACTTCTACATTTCTCTGATAAAGTCTAACAAACAGAACAAACATTAGAAATGGGCACTTTTCCTTTTAGTGTGAACCAAGCCAGACTTCAGTTATTAATGCCTCGACGGGAGGAGAAGATGTTAAAGTTTATTACTATCTCACGGCGCAGCATCTGTTTATAGCATCTCAGATTTCATCCACAGGCTTTAAATACCTGTGTGTACATTTAACAGGCTTCTCCGACACCTGTATGAAGTGTGTGTGTCTGTGCCGTGGCTCAGGTGGGCACGTCGCAGCTGTCTATCGAAGAATGTGCAGTTTGGGTGGTACAGAAATCCGATAACCTCCGTCACGTCTTTCTTCTTCATGGGTGACCAACACGTGCCGTAGATTTGACGCGCTGGCAGATAAGGAAAGGCAGAGGAACTGAGATAAAGGCACACTGTAGTAGTTAATTAAAAAGCCATTCCAGGCATAACTGGATTTGGAGCACGGGTCTTATGTAAGCCAGCACCTGGGATCCTTCAAGCATGAGAGCTATGCAGCGTGTGATCAGGTGCTGCGAGGGGCAACGCCTTATCGGACATACTTTCATTTAGCAACGTTTGATAATAAATATTTAAACAAAAAAATTATAGTAAAATGACAGGAACTATTAAAATACAAACATACAACAAAAGTTCCACAGGTTTTTGGTGTATAACATAAGAATAAAAGTGTCCAACTGTGAAAATTGTGTTGCTTTATTGTCTCTTTTTTGGAATATTTGGACATAAATGGACAGTATTTATATTGGACACAGCAGGAGCAGTGTAATCCATCATCATCAGAAGACTATAAAGCCTCAAAGCCAGAAAAATGAGACTAAAACACAGATAAAATCCCCATTGCCTTCACTGTACACTGCTGGATATTAACACATTCTGTTTACTTAGTTTTTGAATGAGAATACAACAAGTCTTACTTTGAAAACCTTGTAAATCCAGTGTGATCAGAGACTGGATTAAGTCAGTTTAATGGAGTCAGACTCACACAAAAATTGTCATTGTTATTTCTGACTCTTGTGTACCATAGCCACAGTGATTGTGCCGTCGGTGATTGTTGAGAAACGATAACGAGGCTCGAAATGCGTATCTTTTGTGATGATGTCACTTTACAACAATCAACTCTCAACTGTTTCTCTTCTGTCAAACTCCTCTATTATCATGCCTTCTTTGCAGATCGAGGACACTGTGATGGACTTAAAAGAGGGAAGTGAGAGGAGCCAAACACACATCAGTTTCCAGCGTCCTTTTAGCTACGTTTCTCGTCCAACGTCAAGTTCTACAGTTACAGACCACGAGCTGCCAGAACACTGCAGATGTTAGCGTCCAGCTGCAAACCAAATAATTCTGCGTCTGGTAGCTTCTCTGGAAACAGACAAAATCTTCCATTTTGTTTTATTTGCTCATGATTTTATCTCAGAGCTGGGTTACAGCAGAACAATGTCCCTCTTCAGTAAACCTCAGTGGACAGAAGACAGAAAAGCTGCTGTAGCGGGATGTCTCTGTAGGTGTAGAGGGGGCAGGGTAAAAGTGTGTGTGGGGCAGTATCATGTGGGCATGTTAATTGATAACCTGACCCCCCACAGAGAATCTAATACTTTAAAGAGGGACTGTTACGCAACAGTGGGTCACGTTTGGTGACAAGGTTCACTCCACTGTCAAAACTGTTTTTCAACTTAAAGCAAAAGATCTGGAAAATAAAAGTGCACAAACCAAGATGATACGAAATATAGAATTTACAGAACAGCATTTATCAATCAACTTTTCATATTTGACTCAAAAACGCACCTTGTTCCCAAGTCCAGTCCTATGTATGAGCCAAAAAGAGTTTAGTGCATCCATAGGAACACTTCCGTCTCCAATAAAATGCAGCAATTTCAAAATAAAAGCACTGTCAAAACGCCTTCGAACTGAGAGTCATTAACAGGTTTAACGCATTTTTGTGGCACAATATTAGCATTATCACTTCACTGTAATGCAGTGTGACCTCCGTTGTTTTGGTTGAATTCAGTAAAGCTTGTATTAAGATCAAAGCACTTGGCTTTACCACAGTATTAGTGGATGTGTGGGTGGTCAGAGGAATTAGCAGCTGCCAGGTCTGATCCCATTTAGATAACACTGAGGTGAGGTTTGTTGTGAGGTTATCAGGACGCCTCTTTGTCAACTCTATCATTTTATGACTTTATGACTCTATTCTTAAAAGTGTCTCATTAAGAAAAGAACAGACAGAGGAAGTTGGTGTGTTTTACTTTTCAAACCACTCCTTTGTTTGTTCTTCCTTTGTGAAAGAGTCTGTTGTCATTGTGGCCCACATTTTCCCAAGGATTACTGTCACTGGCCTTTTCCTTTTGGCCAATCTGGGCTTCACTCACACTGTCCTTGATTTCAGTATCTGGCAGGTCACTTTCTAATCCCTTCTCTCAGATCGTAGTGAATCTTCTGATCACTCCTCTCCGGTCCAGCCTCTGTTCTCGGTCCCACGTCGCTCAGCTGCACAACAAGCCCATTCTCCTCAGAGTCCGTCTCCAGTTTAACGTCTGCGGAGGCCATTACCTTCTCTCTGATGAGTGAGATTTCAAAAGTGTAGCCTATAATATGCTCTACTTCTCTAAGTTCTCCTGGTGACCTATAAAAGCACAATCAAAGGCAAACCGGGTCTTTACATAAAACTCTTAGAGGGATCAAAAGTGTCCCATGCAACGTGTAATACTCAGATTCCATTCCAGGATTTCTGATTAAACTTCAAATCTCAGAGACATAATATAATTTACTTGGAAATAACACAATGAAATTAGGTCAGATTGTTCAAACAGTCTCGGTTTAAGACAATAGAGCACACAACATTCATTTTCAACATTCTCATTTTCATCTATCCTAAAAAAAAAGTAATATAAAGAATATGGATGAATTTATTTTAAAACAAAATCATATTATTATAGGCTCTAGAATGCTACAAACCTTGCTTTTGTGGAGGTTTTTATTTGTTTTTTTGCACTGGTCTAATGGAAGGTTAATGGTGCATTCATGTGCTCCTCGGGAACTTGGGAAAACGTATTTCCAAGTTGAAAAATGCACATGAAGCCTGCTCAAGTTCAGAAACTCAAGTGAGTCAGAGTTCTGTTATTTTCATCATCAACATGAAGGAGGAGAGCAAATATTTAAGATATTTTAGTTAAATATAAGTCATTTAAAAATATTTTATACCAACTATTTTCACATTTATAACTTAGAACAACTAGTTTTTGTCCAAATAGACTTATTTAGACTCTATACTAAGTTATTAGTTGGTATTTAGAGGCTTCAACACACACACTTCTTATGTTTTGAATAGTCTTCCTTTTTTTGAACCGAGTTTGTGAACTAGATGTTGTTGATCTAATCCATTATTCTCTTTAACTAAACTAAAACTAGAACTTGAATAGTCGTGTTTTGTGTGCTACTGAAACCTGAGGCCTGTCCCGTCCCGAGGATCCCTCCTGAGGCCTGTCCCGTCCCGAGGATCCCTCCTGAGGCCTGTCCCGTCCCGAGGATCCCTCCTGAGGCCTGTCCCGTCCCGAGGATCCCTCCTGAGGCCTGTCCCGTCCCGAGGATCCCTCCTGAGGCCTGTCCCGTCCGTCTCCAACAGCTCTAACCTGTTCAGAAGGAAATGCACAATAAACCAGTAAGTCAGGGTTATTTATGGACGTATATCGGAGGGGTCTGCTGTAATAGATCATAATTCTTCAGTGACAGAGTTGCCTTCGAGAAAGATTTTTTTTTTGCCAGAACTGTTGCATAAAAGATATTTAAACAAAAGCCAATACTAAGAAAACCAATCCCGTTTAATTGTAGTGACTCAGTGAAAATCATGTTTTCTTTTTCTTATCTAAAGCTGAAAGGAATATGAATATTTAGAGACATTCAGACAAGGCCAATGTCAAGTCAGTTTCCACAACCGCTAAAAGCTTTGTTGAGGAGTTAAACAGGCGAAGATGTTTTGTCTTTAGCAAATCTGGCTAAAGCTATTTTTTCCATTTTTGAGTCCTTGTCAAATCATTATGGGATGCTTCGGTTTCCATTTTCACACATTCATCACCAAGTTTCCTATTGATCTTACTCTGCCAATTACAGATGTCACGTTTAGGAACATGTGACTGTTGTGTATGTATATGTCTTATGTCAGGGCCATTCTCTTTACTACTGCAGCGATGGTAAAACTCACCAACAACATATTCATCTGACACTGATCTGGTAGGTCTTGAGACAACTGTGGAAGTTTCTGGTCTCGTGTCAGAATATGTTTGAACACCCAACTTCTGTCTGTTTTTAATCCATTTTTAATCAGTCTTTTTCTAAACATCTTCAACAACTTCAGACCTATTCCCTGTTCCGTCTTCTTTTGTCTCAAGAGCCTTGGAGACTCGGGGTTTTGGAGTCTGTTTTTGGAGACAGTGAGAACTCGACCAATGCTTCAGGCTTTAACTAAAATCCCTTTTACTCACACGTCTTGATAAACACTCCATAAATATATAAGATGGGACCAAGTCATTGTTTATCAAGTCACAAGTAAGTCGTCCTCAACTCAAAACACTAATATTATGTTAAAATTGAACAGCAAGTGTACGCTTTTAAATCTGTATTTATTTAACAAAAATGATAAAGAAAGAACAGTTGACAAGTGCTTGTATTTCTTTAGAATTTTTACTCAAAAAAGTCAATTTTTTCGGTGTTTTGGTGTCAGTGATTTATAATTTGTGGGGTTTTTTGTCCTTTGGTTGTAAAGCCCTGTAGCGCTGAGCTTTACAGAGAGCATTTGAAGGCAGCATCATGCAAATAACGTGGCTTAACTCTCTGTCTCTGTCAAACTATTTGAGAAAATGAATTTGTTTTGTGCAAACTTTTCAAATAACATTCTTTTAATCTTTGGGAGAAACATCAAGTCTTTTCAGAGACTCAAGTCCAAGTGAAGTCTGAGTCTTTGGTTCAAGTCCAAGTGAAGTCTGAGTCTTTGGTTCAAGTCCAAGTGAAGTCTGAGTCTTTGGTTCAAGTCCAAGTGAAGTCTGAGTCTTTGGTTAAAGTCCAAGTGAAGTCTGAGTCTTTGGTTCAAGTCCAAGTGAAGTCTGAGTCTTTGGTTCAAGTCCAAGTGAAGTCTGAGTCTTTGGTTCAAGTCCAAGTGAAGTCTGAGTCTTTGGTTCAAGTCCAAGTGAAGTCTGACTCTGGTTCAAGTCCAAGTGAAGTCTGAGTCTTTGGTTCAAGTCCAAGTGAAGTCTGAGTCTTTGGTTCAAGTCCAAGTCCAGTCTTTTTACATTTTCTCAAGTCAGAAGTCATTAAATTTGTGACCTCCTTCCTTTTAATAACCCTGGAGATCATTGGTTTCAGACTTAAATTGAATCCTGTGAATTATTATAAATGGAAGGTCCTTATCCCTTCGTCTGAGTTACATGTTTCTGTAAAAAGGACGACTTCCTGTTAGACACTGTGACTGTGGTCTTGGCAGCACTAATGATCCGTTTATCCTGTGTTATGTAATTCAGGGTAAGAGACTTCAGTGTGAGAAAAGGGAAACACGTAATACGAAGCAGATGCTACAAAGACAACAAACAGCGGTGATCGTAGAAGAAGCCACTCCAAATAAGCAATCTGGAATAACTATATTGAACTGCTTTAACAGTTTGGACACAGTAAAAGCTCTATTGAATCCAGGAAGAAATACAATGCTCTTTATTAACTTCAACTTGTCAAAACTGAAAAGTATATCAGAACTAAACAAACACTAAACCAGGAATAAATCTGAGACTAAACCAAGGATGAAACCAGGATTTTTTATTTTCATTTCTTCAAAACACAGTGTGATTTAAGGATCTGATGTTGTTAAAGTGTTTTTTTCAGATGAGGACCATAACTAAAGCAAATCAAGCTGTTCTATTTGATATGGGTAATGCATTTGCTGATAAATGTGTAATATATTGTGTAGACATGCTCCTAGAAACTGTTTTTAATAACATTTCACTTCAAAACAGTTTGACCTTCATCATGTTTCCTCATCTTTACCTTCTTTACGCTGATCCTCTTTTGCCCGTTTCTCGGTCGGTGAGCAGGTCCCGGCTCTGAAAACACAAAGAAAACACGGCCCCGTTTATGAAGAGGTATTAGGGTTTAATAAATCTCACTTCTGTCCTTGCCCCCGGTCCCTGATACCAGATCACCGTTCGACATTCCTGCCTTTGAAGTCGGCGCGAGTTTACCCCAGAATACGACGGAGAGGAGGAAGAGAAACAACAAGGCCGATGTAATTATGGCAGAACTCATTTCTCCTGACTTCCTGTTATTCGGAGCACGCAGCAAATAGGCCGACGGCACGGTATCGGACGCATTAACAGTGTTTCCTCTCGCTGTGTGACTGCTGCTTTGATCTACAGCAGCACTCTCACATATTAAAGAGAGAACTCAAACGCCTTGGTGCAGTTTATTATCATTAAAGAGTGAAAAAATGCTTTGATATTTTCTTTTCGGTAGCTTTGTAGCACTGTTTTTAACACATAGCCTTTGACATTTATTCATCAGATTGGATATAACACTTCCTGTCACGTTTAAAAATGAAAAACAGAATAAACAAAATTGCTTAATTGTGATAAAACTGTAAATTTACTTTCAGTGTAAATCAAGCAAACGCTCTTCCAAAATAAAAACAAGTTTGTAAACTATACAAAGCAAGGAAACCAGGAAAGACATTTGGGAAACAACATTAAAAGGACTCACTCTTTCCATCTGTACTTTAAAAAAAGTGTTATCGTGCTCTAAACTGATCAATACTCAATAAAAAAACCCAAAACAAAACAAAACGGAATAAACATATAATAAGTGATTGGTTAAAATATCTTTCAGTTTATTTACAAGAAGTAGACAGTAGATATTTGAGGGACTTCTTTTTCTTTCTTTTCTTGTTCTTTTCTTTTTATTTACAGCCCAAGAACAGTTTGTGCAAAATATAAGAAATGAAAAGGATGGATTGTTAAAAAATGGCTGCCTGAATTAAAAGGATACACACAGAACTGGTGCAATGTGTGATAAAAAACAAAAAAACCATCTATAAATCTGACTTGGACAGTGACTCAAACGTGCACACATCCTTTAAGTCATTTCTGAAGCAAGATAAAGTTTCAGAAGCTATTGAAACACTTTATTATGACACCCTCAATTTTGTGAAATAATATGAATGAGATTTCAGCCAAAACCACCGCAAAACGTGGTCGAGTGTTGAATGCATTGGAAATGTCCGACGATGCCAAAGCACTGTTATTATTGGAGGATCTCAACCGTTTGGGCCGAAGCTGATAGATATTGAAAAGTCTATACGCAGAATGACAACTCCTTATGGAAAGAAACACGGTGCGGTTGTTTAAATGCTGCAACCAAAATGAGCTCAGATCGACTCCAGCTGGAAATCTGTGAGCGACCAAAACGGAAAATGATATATTCCTCTAAAAAAAAGACATGGGAATAAAAGAGAAAGTCATATGCAAATATTTATATTTACTTCTAAATTGGTATGTTTGTGTAGTACATTTCCTCGGAGCTTGTGGCTTCCTGCTGCTCCCTCGAGCAAATCTGAAGCGATGATCCAATCCTGTCGCGGCACGCACGCTGTAATTTGAATGCAAACACAATTATAAAAGCGGGATCTCGCTCTGTCATTAGTGGTGGGAGTCCAAAGACAGCGAGCGCCGCGGCTCTGTCGACAACGCTCCACAACGACTCGTAGTTTTGTGTTTGGAGCAGATATGCCCTCAGAGAGCCAGACGTCCTGGACGACATCGAGAACGAGCAAAGGACGAATCTGAAACGAGGAACAGGCCAAAAGAAACCAGGCAGAGGTTAGCTCGACACCGCCGCGGAGCTTCCATGAGACGTGTTTGCTGTGGCTGCGCGCACCAAACCTCCATTTCTGCTGGAGGCAACTCTCAGCACAGCACACGTCGTTGGTATTTTCTGCTCTAGCAACAGAAAACCTCAAAGAAAGATAAACGAGAAGCGCAAGTAGTGACACACACCAGCGAGTCACTAGTGTATCACAGAATCGTAACCTGCCGGAATTAACTCTGTGTTTGCTCCGTAACCTGTGCATAATTCACAGTTCTTGTAAATAAAACCAGGGCCACACACTGATATGTTTTGCTGTAATGAGTTTGTGTGTTGTTCCAGCTTCAGCGGAAACAAGCAGGATCAAAAACCATAAATAAACGGTATTTGAAGTGATGTAGATGCGTCGAGATTAAGAATAATAAAGCAAGTAAATCCTCATTTAAAGTGGTGGGAGAGATTCAGATTCAGAAAACTTTATTTATCCCAGGAGGGTAATTTAATTTGAAGTCATTTGTTGCAGTAAGACAAGACAAACACAGCGACATTCCTCCAAAAAAGGGTGACCATAGACATAAAAATACATCAAATTTAACCCAGACAGTCTCGATTTTTAAGCTTCTTGTTCTATGTCCCGATGGGTTTTTCTACAAAAACACTCAAATATCCCTTCTTCTTGTCTGGAATAGCCCTATTTTTTACTCTATCATAAATCCGAAGCGACGCACTGCGCTCGCAAATATGTCGATCACAGGGTTACCACGGCAACGGCAACATAAACCAATTGAAAAAGATCAACAGTGTTTTACAGCTCAATAATGATGGATCCGTTTATGTTCTGGTCAATAAGTTCATGCTTTTTTTAATGTTTACTGGTGTTTGTTTTTTGTATTGATTGAATATCAGTTTCCATTTGTTAATTTGCTGTCGTTGGATTTGTGTCCCCATTTGAGGTTTGAAAATATGGCCACCGTAAATAAAAATTCATTAAACAGCAGTATTTCAGTGCAACAGGCCCATACTAGCTGCATTTAGGCCAATATACAAGTCATAAAGTACAGTGAGCAGCAAGTAAGTAAGAAAAGAGAATAAATAAAGACACTGCTGCTTCAAAGGTCGGAGGTCACAACTTCTGCTTGTCTTTAATGCTGCCTTGACACAAAAAAAAAGCAATGTTTTAATTTAACATAAGAGCAGAAACATAGGGCAAAGTGGAAATGTACCTTTAATTAATCTATTTCCAAGTATTTAAAGTAAAAAGGGAAGATAACAGTAACTACTTTTGATCAGTTTGTTGCAACATTATCAGATAATTACTCCGTAAATCTCTATTTTAGCCCTTTTTACGCTCTGCTTTACTCACAGTAGCCCAGCAGTATCTATTACCCCTGCTGTCTACTGTTCTTTCCTCTTTATTAACAATCAGAGCCTCGTAAACGTCACAACACGTGTTATCGCCGCAAGAAATCCTCGGCTAAATTTCACATGGGTTTAGCCTAAAGTACGACTATATTTATTTGACAAGCCTGAGAACCTACGCGAGTCATTCAATTAGAGTCGGCGCAAAGCTATGTGCGTTCCAAGTCCTGCTAAATTAAGTGTGCAGAATAAGCTCGTAAGCAGAGCAAAGTGGCTGGTCACAAGGCGGGGAACGTGAGCGCTCTGCTTGCACGGGCACAGTGCACGGAACATACCTCCAAGAAGAGAAAACAGACCTACAGTGATTACACCCAATTAAAATATAGTGTTTAAAAGACATCTGCGTTTTGAATTAGGCAGAAAAGACACTTACACTTTTATCATTTACAGCTCTGCGACAGTACAGCAACGATAAAAGAAGACTAAATCCCAAAAAGAAACGCTGTAGATGAATTAAATGACCCTAAACTATAAAAGATTACCTTATATTGACCATATTCTGTAGTTTAAACAAGGCTTGGAGGGTTATTTATGAATCTACATAATATTGATTACTTTTAAATGTGCATTTTGTAAGTTTAATATCATCACTTACTAATTTATTTGCAAAGAATGTCATAATTATCATGGATTGAAGAATATTATACACACCCAGGTCATAAAACTGCATTTATTCTTACTGTATGAGCCTGTTGTTTTATTAAATATACAGAGATTTTGTGATTTTGTGGTAAACTGTTGTTCTAGTGACATTTTTTCTTTGTACTTTTGTCCAAAGTAATCCCTATTTTCGACTGAATGTAATCTGATTAATGTGTGTTTTTGTAGTGTAAGGTAATACAGTTTCTATAAAATAATCAGAACTAATCACTTAATATGTTAAGTATTAAGGTTGCAATGGGATTCTAATGTAAATTCTTATCTTATACGTCATCAAAGATAATTTAAAGGTGAAATTATAGACATTAATTCAGTTTTAATCACAGACGTTCTTCTGTAATATACACTGTACAGTTCTCTATAAAAGTAAAATCCATTTACTTTCTTGATTCTGTTGCACATAATGGTTATTTTATTTCATCGTGCCTGTAAAAGTACACTCTCTCGGGGATTCACGGCATCACGATCTGGACCGGAGACGTTTTCAGCCGTTGCCAGGGACACGTTTTATGAGCACCTTTCATTCAGAGAGACTCAGACGGTTCAGAGAGACTCAGACGGCAGACATTCTTCACATTCCTCTTTCCTTTGCAGTAAACACCAGATCGTAGTGTCCTCTGTTTGTAGCGGCGTTCGATTTCTCTCTTGAAAGGCAGCTGCCAATAATTCAGTCAGCTTTAATTTGTAAGAACCAATCCTGACAACAACGGGCTACAAGACACATTCGAGCCACATGATCTCACAGTATTACTGACCACAGAAACACAATCTTTGCCTTTTCATTTCATTTAATCTTTTGTACAATGAAAAACCTTTGGAGTTTCCCTCATATTTGTTTAGTGCTGTGTACAGACGTGTCAAATTTAGTCATACAAACATCATCTCAAGTCTTAAGGTGCTCACAAAAGCTCTGCATACCTGTGGCGCTTAAACACCAGTCAATTACAAGAGAGCATAAATCAAATAAACAGAATAACACGGCCCGAGGCTTTGTAGCGAATGATTGGTGGCTCCGTGAGAAGCGTTTGGTCGAACGACACAGAAACCCAGCTGGAACCGGGCCGCGCAGCTGAGCTCACTTCTGGTAATTCAATGGTGATTATCAAACGCTCGCTGGATTCAATTTTTACACTTTACGAGCGACGTTAAGTTGATTTGCAGCGGCTTTTGAATAATGGGAAAACAACATCGGAAAAAAAACAGATGTTGACACAAACGTAGGATTGTTGGTGATGTAGTATATGTTTAGATCTAGATGTATTTGTGGACAGGACTTTTTTTATTATGACTGGACTAAACTAACAGGTTTTTATGATTTATGTTTCCAGGAGACTTCAGAGTTGTGTTTCCAGTTAAAATATGCTCATGTTCTGGTGATTTATAGTTTTTTCGTCGACAGAAAGGTGGTAACTGGGGCAGTGGACACAAAAACAGACCAAAAAAAAGGAAAAAACAGGATTTTTTCCACTAAGCAACACAAGGCACTGATAATTGCTCCTCTGAAATGCTATTATTATACTTATCCATGTGTCTGAAGCATCATTTGCTCATGAAGCTACAGGCCTGATGCAAAACCTACAAATTCCTTTGCAAAATGAATATTGTTATTTATGTTATTGTTATATTATTGTGTTGTTAAATAGAAGTCACAAGTCATGTCAAACCAAATGCAGATATCAGCAAAAGGGCAAGATTTGGAGATCAACACAGTTTTTCCTGCGAGGATGTTGTAGCCGAAAGAAAGAAAAAGAGCTCAGGTTCAGTCTCAATGCTATAAACGTAAAAAATTAAAGAGAAGCACCATTGTCTGAAGCCTGAACGTTATTCTAAGATACTACTTATAGATATTTCTAATGATCTGCTAATTTAAGCTACATTTAGGCCATGAGAACGAAGTAAAAACTCAAGTCAAAGCACTTTACCATTTATTATTGCTATGTTTTGTTTAATTTTTTATTTGCCTCTGTGTGATTTATGATCAAAACTGTCTGCCACATCATTTATAAGAAGAGAAATAGATGCCTTTATTATGTTATTCAGCGTTTTCTTCAGGGGTCGAATTGTAGCACAACAGCTGTCAACATTCATATTGTTTTATAGAGTTTCAATAGTAAATAGAAAATAGTAAAGCTTTGGAAAACAAATCACTCTGAGCAGGTTGCATCTTGATTTCATCATTGTGTGAACTGTTAGTTACAAACATTGCAGTGTCAGTCTCGTCTAATGCCACCCAGACCTAGCACAGATCTTCTAAACCTAAGGATCTGAAGGAAGCTCTCGTGCTGGATTTTTGTGGGAATTACTCATTTCTTTTAGTCAGATTCTTCCTTTGATGCGACTCCACGCTGAACGGCTTCAGAGGCTTTCGGAGCGGTGCCCGTGGCCTCCTCGGTCCGTTCACTGGATGCGAGTTTATTGCACAAAGCAGGACTAGACTTTAAGAATCACATCCATATGAAAGGAAACTGTTTTTATGTAAGAGCCGTCAAGGTTAACAAAAAAACCTCCCAACATGTTTAATATTCTCTCTAAAAGCTCCACTCACCAGTAACCTGTTTGTAATCATGCTGTCACCACCAAAGACAGCGTGTACAGAATATAAATAATAACGGCTTACATAAACTCAGAATTATGCGGCCTTCTGTGAATCCCCAGGTGCGTCAATAAAAATATCAGATACCAACGGAAAAGTCCATATCTCTATTAAACAACAAGCCCAACAGATGGGGCACATGTGGCAGAGTTACGCAATAAGGTGTCTATCAGAGAAGGTTGTAGTTGAATGCCAACAGCAGAGACGCTGATTCAACATGTTGAGCTCCGACCGACGACTGAGGACATGACCTGGCAGTTCGCACGCAGCACGTTTACCTTTAAACGCTTCAAGAAACAAAGCAGCTCAAAGAAGTGGACCTCGGAGATCGATCACACACAGATGCCTCCGAAAAGAACAACGAGAGAGTCAAGATAAAGAGCTCTGTGAGGAACAAACTTCATCAACAACAACTGCTTTTCCATCCACTGTTCCATGGTTTCTTTTTATAAACCTTGTGATAGATAAACTCATCTTCGGACAAGATTACGTTAAGATTCTCTCGTAAAACTAAACATAAATCAAAACACAAACCGGCAGAACATCAGAGCATCTACACAACTGGCAAACAACTACGAGATAAAAATAAGTTGTTACATGGAACCTGGAAAACAGTAATAAATATATCAGACACTGATCTTCACTGGATGGACTTTTGGATGTCGTATAATAAACCAGAACACCAAAATAAATATGAAAAAAATATGCTTTATGAAGTAAATGTTGAACTCTTACTCTTACAAATGTCTGAAATATATATCATCACATTACGATTCAAGAAGATAACACCTAATCCCAGCCTGGCCAGCTATACCCATTCACTCAGAGAAACAGGTCTGGAATCACTGACTTCAGACCAATTTTGGAGCTCATTTTGGATGTTCTTTGTTGATACTCTGGTTGTAGGTTTGTCCAAAGACAGATTATTCACCATCTGCAGAATCTTTAATCCACAGAGACCTGATTAATCCTTATAATATGGATAAATAAATAAAAAATCACTCCAATCTACCACCCAGTCTGACAAATGTTTAGATTAAGATTATTTTTATACACATCTTGTACGTGAGACTCTGACAACAACAATAACAACACCTTTCAACATGTTTTTTACATCACATCCACAAAATGAATTCCTAAAGTCACCAAGAGCTGTCCCAAAGTGTGGAGTCACAACCATCTTCTCGGAGATAAAGCGATGTTGACAAATCTGTTAATCTTCCTGCTGCGGAGGATGCTGATACTACACACAACTACACTGAGAGGTGGACGGCATGTTTTCTATCATCTGTCAAATAAGTCATTTTAATCTCAGGTCAGATTTGTATCTGAGGTAGAAACAACAACAAGAAGGAGGTGAAAAACAAGCCACTATTAACCTTCAACTATTTCAGTTTGCTGTCTTTCCCAGTGGGGCCCAAGTAACTCGATATAATACCCAGGACTGTGTTAATAATCATATCTCAGCAGGTTTTCCTCTCCGCGGAGCATTCCACAGCCGTGACCGTGACGGACTTTCACAGACTCCAGGATGGCTCCCAGGGGCCGGCGCTGATCCATCCCCAAACAAATAATGGCTTAAACCGATACAGGAAGCAGATAGGAGTCTGGAGCGGCGATGTGGGCCTTATCTGAGCCGTATCCAAACACACGCAACACCAGCAGCGTTCAGGATCTGATCAGGACTTACACAGGGACAGGGATCAGGTGATTTAGTCCAGGTATAAGCAAAGGTCATGGCCCGTGAACAAATAGCGGTGTTTGCTGTCTTTACGATATACCGCGGCTGACAGAGAAAATAAACCATCACTGCAGAGTTTTGACACAAGCGTCACAGCAGCTGCTTCTCAAATAAACTGTGCATGAAGCGTCTCTTGTGTCTTTTCTGTAATCTAACGCTGGACAAGCTTCTCATTTCTGAACCAAAACAATTACATTACATTGTTCTTACCCATAATTCAACACAAGGCTTACAAAAATCTGGCGATAATAGCCATTCCTGCTTCTATAAATAACTCCCTGAACTCTTAAAAAGGTTTGACCAAAAGCAGCGTGAATCCTGGCCCCGCTCTGGCTCCGTGTCACACACACTGGATCAAAGCAGGGGGGACATGACGGCTATTGTGCAGTAAATCCTGTTGATATCCACACAAACGTGACCCCTCTCACCGAACACAGGCCACACGGGCCATAAAACAACACACACACTTCCATTCAGGGCCGGGCCGCTGCAGGGGCCGGGGCGACGTGGAGAGGATTATTCTGAAAAGACCCCGTCAAGAAGGTGAAAAAGGGTAGATGTTTTAATGTAAGAAATGGAAAAACTTATTATGTTTCAATATAAGACAGCTTTAGTTAGCTTATTTCGACTTGAGAAAATGTAAAAAGACTTGTAACTGGACTTGGACTTGAACCAAAGACTCAGACTTCACTTGGACTTGAACCAGACTCAGACTTCACTTGGACTTGAACCAGACTCAGACTTCACTTGGACTTGAACCAGACTCAGACTTCACTTGGACTTGAACCAAAGACTCAGACTTCACTTGGACTTGAACCAAAGACTCAGACTTCACTTGGACTTGAACCAGACTCAGACTTCACTTGGACTTGAACCAAAGACTCAGACTTCACTTGGACTTGAACCAAAGACTCAGACTTCACTTGGACTTGAACCAGACTCAGACTTCACTTGGACTTGAACCAGACTCAGACTTCACTTGGACTTGAACCAAAGACTCAGACTTCACTTGGACTTGAACCAGACTCACTTGTCTTTTTTTGGACTTGAGTCTCTGAAAAGACTTGATGTTTCTCCAAAGATTAAAAGAATATTATTAGAAACAGTTCATTTTCTTCAATAGTTTGACAGATTACACAGAGTTAAGTGTTACTCTCATGACGCTGCCTTCAAATGCTCTCTGTAAAACTCAGCGCTACAGGGCTTTACAACCAAAGAACAAAAAACAGCTACACATTGAACATCACTGACACCAAAGAATAGAAAACATCATTAGGACAAGACTTTTATGACTAAATATTCAATAGAAACACAAGCACTTGTCAATTTACTTTATATTTTTTTTGATAAATAGATTTAAAAGCTTACAACTTAAGACTCGAAGCAGTAGTAGTAGTAGCAAAAGCTTTAAAGATGGAACTTCCACCGATGCCTCTGCAGTTTGTCATCATCTCCAGGTTTAATAACCTTTGATAAAGCTTTGGAGAAGACATATGTGCAGTAGTGTTTTCAGGTTACGTATCACTGTTATTGAACATTACTTAGACTTAAAAATGAGTCATGTGTTAGAAAAGTAGTAATAAAATAAGTGATGTAGTCTTTCCACAGGTTCTGGTCGTCTCTAACATTTACAGAGACTCCTGGATAAAATGAAAGATGACTCTGTTTGCCCACTGCTCCACGTTCTGTCCTAGTTCCTCGCGTCGAGCTATATACGCAGCCCAAACACGGTGACCTTTGACCCACAGAAATGTTGCGAGATGCTCGAGAGACGGGGGAATGCGGCCAGAGGCAGGCGGTGCTGTTTGCGCTTCTCGCACGAGCTCGGACCAGAAGAGGACGGTCAAAAAGGCCGTAAGTTCTTAGAAAAACGGTGAAACGTTTCTGACTTACAGCGTTGGCCCTGACCGCTGACCTACATCCAGAAACAGCCCCATAAATCAGAGCGTCACGGTCAGGTGCACGCTCGTAAAAACCTTTCATTCACGGTGTCACAATACGCTATCCTCAGGGAACGAACGTGCACAAGATGAAAGTAAAAAGTGGCTGCTCTTGACATGTTCTCAGTGACCCACAGACGCTAAGGAGCTTAAAGCTGTCGACTGACAACATCATCACAGCCACTACAGCTCGCTCATGCGCTTCAGGCCAAAGAATAAAGTCAGCTCTAGTCTCGAGCCTGACTGTTGTGTTTTTGTTTGTCGCACACGAATTTACAGTAAAAGTGGCAGCTGTTGTTGCCTGTTTTTCATCAAACAAAACACAGGGGCAATTATACAAGACATTACGGTAAATTGAAATTGCGTTTTATGGCACAATTCAACATTTTTACAGTGTCTACATGCAAAAACAATCTTAATTTACAATTTACAGCAATAACTAGTATGACTTTACAGTAACTTCATTCATTTTATTTAATTATTGTGTATTATCTGTTGTGTTTGAACAAATTGAATCTGTAAAAATAGAGTTTGAAACTGTTCTTTTTTTTTTCTAATCATTTTTATAATTCAGTGTATTTCCTTCAATGATACACTATTGGATTTTATGTGTGTTACTGTTGATATCTGACAGTATTTCATTGTAATATTAAAGACTTGTGTGGAACATGGAAGAAAACTACAGAAAACTATAATTAAAACTATAAAGTATCTTCAAATATATCACGTAAACCGTAAAAGTCTGTAAAAGGAGGCATTTTGGAGTCAGAAATGTAAAAGTATGCGTTGGAGTGACGTTGTCGGTGCTGAGAGTTCATGCTCCAGTTTTCTAAAGACACGTGTGGACATGTCAACATCTCAGACTATCTCTGTTGCTTTTAACGGGGTCAGCACCCTGAAGTCTCCTTGTGTCCCGCCGTTGCCTGGAGACCCCATCAACAGAGCGTCCCGGGACAAGCCTGGTTTGTATCAGCGCTGATTCAGAGGAAGCATCAGAGATATATTTAAGGATTGGTTCATCAAATGTCCAGTAAATATTTTGGTAAGTTGCAGGAAATATGTGACCTTTGGCCAAAGTAAGCAAGTGTTTATCAGCATGAAAGGATTTCAGATGTTACAGTGGCAGCTTCTCTTCACTAAACTGAGAGGAGGAGGAAAGTAGTTAGCTCCATCCTGACACATTTCACTTTCTTAACCTTTGTGTAAAACTAAATAAACTATGAAGATGTCAACTCAGTCCAGTCATGGATCAGTTTGAAAATCACTCAAAAACAGGACGTATGGAGCATGTATGGAGTCAAACTTCTTTAAATCTGCAAAACTGGTTGCCTTCAGAGGGTGAAATTTGACTATGATTGGTAAAAAATAATAAAATAGATAAATCTAAACTATAGAAAGACAAAGTATTGTGACAAATCTCAGCTTGGACACAAAAAAGTCAGATGAAATCTAACTGAAATGATTTTCAGTTTGTCTCAGTCCATTTCAGAACACACAGACTTCACACAGAACGGCTCTGTTTCAGATCAAACCCACAACCTTCTTGCTGTGACTCCTAATTGATAAAGTAATAGAAGACTGGTCAAAGAAAACTCCCAGAAACAGAGCTAAAACACCATTAATTCATGCATACATCATGAATTTCTGTGTAATGGACGTGCACGTATCCATAGTAACGGCATAAACAATAAAGCTATCAGATTTCAGAAGAAATGACCAGGTCACGATGTATTTATATTACAGACTGAACATGTGTTCCATCAATAAATAAAAGAGCAGTAGTGGTTTAAGTGCAGCTGTCAGAGAGGCCCCAGTATCAGCAGAGATCAACGAAGACTAGAATAAAAGCTCAAAATCATTCCATCAAATGAGACCACAACATCACAGCATCTAGAACATCATGCTCTTGGTCAACGGTTTGAATTGAGAGAGTTACAAACTTCGAGAAGAGACATTTGTTAATGACGTCAAGCTGTTTCCATGTCGGATAATTATATTTGGTGTATTTACACTCTCCATAAACTCGTATAATGAGTTCAAAAACCACTAGAAAGTGATTTTCCTTCCTTCCTTGACTTCCCTACATTTGGCTCGGCTTCATCTCTGGGCTTCAGAGGTTAGCCCGGATTATAGCTTTTGTTTTGATATACAATGTAGTGTGGAAGCCCCAGATGTGAAAAAGAAAAGCTATCGAGGCTCATGTTTTATCTATTTGTTGCTGAATGAGTCTAGTCTACACAAACAGCAGCACAGTAGCCTGCTTTAAGCCCCTTTTGGATCTAAATCCAGGAGACACAATGCCAAACACGAAACCACAAATAAGGAAGCGCTGTGTAAACACTCGACATGTCTGACATTTTATAACATCTGTTGTGCCAGACAGATTTAGTAAACAATGGATTTCTCCCTCTGAGAGCAAACACACAGAGGGGTTCTCAGAGTTAGAGAGTCTCCTTTTGTAAAGATACATCACATGAACACTCCTCTGTCCAACTGCATCTCCACAAACATGACATGAAGCAACACGACAAGAAGGAAGTGGCCTCCAGCACAAACAGACTCAATAGATGCTGACAGTTCCTACAGTTTTCCACAAAATGCTCAAAAACGACACTACAGTATATTTTTCTAAACTTACAATGGTTCTTTGGCTTTTGATTCTTTGTCGGTCTTTGTCAAACACTTAATGGACTATTTCAACAGCGTCAGTGAAGAGGTTTCGAAGCTCAGACTGTCACGAAAATAATAACTTACAGTAAACATCTTCTGAGACATTCACGAGAGGATTCATCAAACTATCAGTGAATCAAGAGTTTAAAAAGACAGTAACTTCTCAGTCTTAGTCAGACTCTCCTTGAGCCTGAGTCTAGAGTAAATTTAACTCTCTCTATCTTTTAGCTAAATAATAAAATGTAGTTATTAAACATTCATTTAAGGGTGAGGTGATTTATCCGTGTATTATTATTGTATTGATTTTTTACTGTTACACGCATTAATATTATTATTTTATACAAATACAGTATTATTTATTATTATACTAAATGATTTTAAACACACAATGGCCAATACAGAGAGGATCCACTAAACCATTAGAGAATCCAAAATGATGAATCAGATCAAGTCAGTTCCAGTCAGAACAGACTCATTGATCCAGTGTTTACAGAGGGTTTAAGGGAATTTTCACCTTTCCCTAAATATAAACTTCTTGTTTAAGGAGGGGTTTGTTGTCTTTTCTAGTTCAGTGACTAGTGATTACCAGATCTGGAGCCATTTCTGAGAATTAAACAGATAAATAATCACTTTTATTACACAACCACCGAATAGAAACCAACAGATTGAAGATAAAATGTTGTCATAGGGACTCTTTCATTTGTGCCACAACAAGTAGGTTTCTAAAGAACAATCTAGTCTTATTAATGCTAGCTTTGTTACATCATGAAGGCAATAGGCAAATCATCAGTGTCGAGCTGATGTAAACACTGTGAAGATGCCAGCTCTGGGAGTGTCTGTACCTGCAAACAACACCTCACTAAAAAAATATTTATTATAAATATCTCTGTCATGGCCTGGAGTTTTATATCTGCGTTACCTGATTTTATTTCTCATACACGTCAGAACAGAGCCCTCCTCTTTACTTTGGCCCGCTCTCCGGTTTCGAGGGTTTCTCTGGAAGTGGGTAAACGGTAAACAGTTAAAAGATTTCCCTAAACAGAAGTAAGCATGACGCTGCAGTGTAAAAACATCCTCGAGACGCTGAGTTTTGCTTTCGCTAATGACAAGGAGCGGTATTGTAGCATCGCTTGTTGTGTCGAGTGATTTCTGTCCGGCGTTCAGACGGATAAACACTGGGGGCACATGGAACAAGGCTCCCAGGTTATTTATGTACGCTACAGAGCTATGCCAAGAATGTGAACATGGCAGGTGACCTCTATATCTCCAAATAAGGCTCCCTGACAGTTGTTTAATAGCACTTTTGCCCAGGTCACTACAGTTTGTGTTTGTTTCCTGGAGGAATGTGTGCAGAGGCGTAAAAGGAGGGCAAGGAGGGTTTGAAATTCCCTAGAAATGATGTCTCTGGAAACAAAAATGTGTTTGACGTGGTTAAAGGTGAGTGGAAAGACAGACAAGGCCCGACGATGCCCCATACTCTCAATTATTGAGCCTGAGGATGTGTAATTTTCCACCAGTGATGAGCATTTTCCACTCACTGATCTGCTATAATTTGCCCTCGTTGCCCCCGCGGAGAGCAGAGAAAGTGATGTCATACAGTGGCTAATGACATTTGTCAATAATAGTCTTTAGGATATACAAATGGTGTTCTGTTGAGGCTCTTGGTTTGGAGACACAGCCTGCTTTGATCCCAAGACTAAATATACAAACAGACTTGTGCCGTGAAACAGGACGGGCCTTCTTCTCTAGAGTTAAACTAAGAAGTACAATATTCATTTCTTAAAGCCTTCTTTTCCACACAGCTTTCTACACTCTGAAATGGAGTTAATGGTGAATTTTAGATGTCCTCATTAACACTCATCTCAGACTCAGACTCATCTCTGCTTGGTCTGGAGTATTTTAACCGAGAGTACCAAGTCCACTCTTGGTGTGTGTTGTTATTGAATGAAAAACTGGGAAAAAAACTTGCTTGCCCACCTTTTAAGCCTCCTTCATCAAGCCCCAGTCAACCACCATTAGTTTGTTATTGTGAGATTGGACTTGGACCTGTTCATTTCATAGTTTTTCATTTAATCGTTGTTTCCTGGGTTCCTCGAATCAAACACTGACGTTGACTCTTGATCCATAAATTCTTGCTCGTTGACCACTTCCTCTCTCTCAGTGTTGTCGTGACTAAAATGCAAGTAATTGTGGATTTTCTTCCTATTTCTAATTGTGATTCCTTGTCTTTTTTAATCAAGAAAGCAGCACTTTGAATTCCCACGGTACAAATGCATAACAGCCCTGTTTGCTTCCAGTTCTGGACATTCTGCCCGTTACGTGTCGGGGCTGAGAACTGGTTTTCCGCTCGGGGTGAATTACACATGAAGCAAATGTGGACTTTAGTAATAATTAAGGAAATATCAACAGATTAGGGAAGGCAGGCTGATTAAAAGTTTTCATTTCCAGCCTGCGTCCTGTGGAACTGAGCGAACAGCTGCTGCACAGCTGTGACATCACTGATGCTCAGGCGCCGTATTCAAACTCCAAATTTGGGGAAAACATTTCAGCAGAGGCCCATTACAATTAAACAGAATGGGCAGTTACGCTCTCAACAGCGATTATATCAGATGAACTGAACACCCAAACATCTTTTTTCCCATTCTGCCGCGCTGTGGAATGCAAATTACATTGTCCAAGCCCAGCCATGAAAAGAAGCTGGCATACCGTGACCTCCTAATTGGCCGAAGATGGAACCGGATCAAGAGTGCATTCCTGAAGACTATTAGATGTTTAGAAATCACAGAGTGGACAAGTCCGTGGCAGCAAACGTCTTCTACTGTGTCCAAGTAGGACCCAGCGAACGGTTCTTCAAAAATGAGAGACGTCAGCTTTGGTTTTATGAGAAAGAGACTCTCAGGTGTGGTCCTGCAGCTTTAGAAAGTGGATGTTGAGCAGAAAATGAAAGATTTAATATTAGTCTGATATTAGTCTGAGGTGGGATAGTTGAAATTAATCTGTACATTTGAATAAGACTCGATTTTATATCAGTAGTCGGTCTGTCGGTATGTCCATCCACACTAAAGCACAAACTAAAATGGAGTCAGAGGAATATATTATGAGCATATTATGGGAATATGAGCGTCCGTCTGCTGCTGCATCATGCCTCGAGCCACAGGACTAATACTGATCACTTTTGGGACTCCAGAAACACAGATGATGTAAAGAACACTTGAAATATCTAAAAGTGATGCCCTTCAATACATTTGGAAAGTTATATTTTTGGCACTAAGTTTTAAAGGATTGGATTTTTGCTACAAAGATAAATAAAACCTGTCAAAATACCCCCAAAACCTGTTCAAATTCAACTAAAATCTTTTGAAATCCATCTAAAACTTGTTCAAATCTGACTAAAACATGTTCAAATCCATCTAAAACTTGTTCAAATCTGACTAAAACATGATCAAATCCATCTAAAACTTGTTCAAATATTACTAAAACATGTTCAAATCCATTCAAAACTTGTTCAAATCCATCTAAAACTTATTCAAATCTGACTAAAACATGTTCAAATCCATCTAAAACTTGTTCAAATCCATCTAAAACTTGTTCAAATCCATCTAAAACTTGTTCAAATCCATCTAAAACTTGTTCAAATCTGACTAAAACACATTCAAAATTCAATAAAAGCTTCCAAATGTCTCCATCTTCGGCCTCTGAAAGGATTCTTATTAACTATCGTGGCCCCTCATTACTTTGAGTTTGACTCCACTGATGTAAACCAAACCAAATTAAAGCTGCTGGGCTGATAGTGAAGCATTATCAAAGGGTCAAATGGAGTGTTCTTTTGGGTTTACTGTAAATATGAGCCGCTGAAATATTCTCCATGTCATCTCCTCAAGTGGTAATGGCTCAGAAGTCGTGGGAATAACCTTTAGATTCCAAAGAAATCTTTACAGTTGTTCAGTGTCACCTTACAGAAAGTTGATCTAATAAATTAAATTGGAGCCGATGGGGTTATTAAGTTCTCGTATGTATGTGTAGTGTGTTGATTTTGAAGCCTTTCTCCTCTTCTTCTCTTTGTCCAGGTGTTCACAAAGAGCCAGATCTGTCCAAACCAAAGTTTCAAATTCACTGTTTGTCTGAATTATTCGTCGACATATCCAGTGGGACTTGTGACCAGCCCTCAACAAAAACAATTTCACCAGTTTGTTTCTGTTGGCGAATAACAAAAGGAACAAGATGTCACCAACAGTCTCTTGGCTTATGACAGATGATACCATTATGAGTTAGAAAATGACTTCGGTTCCAAAAGTCTACGGGCCTCGTGGACACATGTCTGTAATGACCTTAATTTGTTCAATATTTTGGACAAAATAAAGGAAGACTCTGCGGTGTCCAGTGTGTGTTTAGACACATTTCTCCTTGATCCATGTATTTACATTGTGTTCTGCCAAAACCAGCAGCACATTCTTTCTCCTCATGTGTTTTCTTCTTCTCTGGCTGAGATGTCAGAAAAATAACCAAAAGCTTACACCAGTTTTACAGAAGTCGTAGCGATTCCAAAAATACAGTCAAATAAACCTGAGCCAACCTGTTTTCACATCAACCTGTTTTTACATCAACCTCAGGACCCCTCAGGACCTTTTAGGACCCCTCAGAACGCATCAGAACATCTCAGGACCCCTCAGAATCCCTCAGGACCCCCCAGGACCCCTCAGGACACCTCAGGACCCCGCAGGACCCCTCAGGAGCCCTCAGGACCCCTCAGGACCCCTCAGGACCCCTCAGGACCTTTCAGGACCCTTCAGGACCCTTCAGGACCCCTCAGGAGCCCTCAGGACCCCTCAGGACCTTTCAGGACCCCTCAGGACCCCTCAGGACCTTTTAGGACCCCTCAGAACGCGTCAGAACATCTCAGGACGCCTCAGAATCCCTCAGGACCCCCCAGGACCCCTCAGGACACCTCAGGACCCCTCAGGACCCCCCAGGACCCCTCAGGACCTTTCAGGACCCCTCAGGACCTTTCAGGACCCCTCAGGACCCCTCAGGACCCCTCAGGACCCCTCAGGACGCCTCAGGACCTTTCAGGACACCTCAGGACCTTTCAGGACCCTTCAGGACCCTTCAGGATGCCTCAGGACCCTGCAGGACCCCTCAGAACACCTCAGGACCTTTTAGGACCCCTCAGGATCCCTCAGGACGCCTCAGAACACCTCAGGACACCCCAGGACCCCTCAGGACCTTTTAGGACCCCTCAGAACACCTCAGGACACCTCACAACCCCTCAGGACACCTCAGGACGCCTCAGGACCGTTCATGATGCCTCAGGACCACTCAGGACCACTCAGGACCCCTCACAACACCTCAGGACCTTTCAGGAACCCTCAGGACCAGGACCCCTCAGGACCCCTCATGTAATCGTAGTTTACACCATTTACCTAAAAAACTTTCAAAAGTGACCAGGACAAGTTGGAAAAGCAATAAACTACCATTAAAACCATGTACACGAGGAATAACCAATCCTCTAAAGTTATTAAAAAGATATAAAACAAAACATATTAAATCATTTAACTTTCAATTTTAAAAAAGAAAAAAAAAGCTATTTTACTAGGCCCAGCTTTGATAAGTGCCAAGTTCTTCTAATAAAACTTGAGTAATTATGGCGTGGGTGGAGTGAACTGGGAACAGGAAAATATGTAGAAATCATGGATAACCAGCCATTTCAGCTCAAAGCATCAACAGGTCATGTGACATAAACCAGCAGGATTTAGATAAATATTAAATTCAGGATGAACCAAATACACTGAGAGCTCCTCATGATAAAGAAAAATAGAGAGAAGATCAATTGTATTTGTGATTAAATGTACATAAATGAAAGAACTGTAAGTCTTTTAGAGTCACATTCATGAAGTAACAGATGTGTGTCTTAAAACCTGCTCAAACTAGGTTTTATGTGTTTCTGTTCCTGCTTCATCTGTGTTTTATTTGAACCGTTTCTAACACATAGTAATGAACCCTTTGCACTTGCACCAGGCTTTTCCCTTTTCTATTTTTGGTTTAAAAAAAAAAAAAGTCATCACAACCAACAAATTGCACTATTTTGTTGTTGCACTATTCAATTTTGGGCTTGGGTAATTGACTTAATTGATAGTGGTGAAAATCTTTTATGAAGCTCAAAACCACACGGAGAGAAGAAAGTTTCCCTTGCCATTGTAGGGATTATAGGGATAAACACCCGAAGCTCTTTTACGCAACACTTACACCCACTGAATGTAAAACTGATCAAAGGAATTACTTTTCTTCCATCAACGATCGCACAGTAATCCTTCAAAGTGGAGTCACGTTACTGAAAATCATTTGTATCTTGAGAAATACGCAGATTTAGACACTTTTTATCTACTTTACCTGTGCTCAAACTCACCTGAGACAGTTCAAAATGTGACTTTGGTGAGAGTGCGTGCCTCCAGCTGCCCCGGGACGTGCTGCTGTAGATCACGTTGGCCCCTAGTGGCCACAGCGGGGACTGCAACGAGTGCCAGCTCCGCTTCAACATCTGAAAAGGACACGAAAATGATCAATACGTAGGAATAATTCATGCAAAACTATCAGAAGATTATGTATAAATATAATATAAAGTGAGGACTGAAAATGTAAATTAATGATAGAGAAGAATAAAGACAGAGGCTTTAGGGCAAAGTTTGAAATCACTGTTTGCTTTTACACGTTTTAGAGTTATTTACATGTTCAATATAAAGCTGGTGTTTTAATATTCCTCCACATTTTATCAGGATGCTATTTCCAGAAGTGGAATGAACACCTGTGCCATTGGGTGGGTTTCCCAACAAACAGTGCGGTGCCTGTGCTCCAACACTTCTGAATGTGTCTTGTGGGAGTCGTTGTGAGGTGGAAATGCTCTGAGGCTGATGGATGGACACAGCGAGAGGAAACACTGCTCCATTAAAAAGCAACACGCAGTAGAAGCCTGTGTCCCGCAGCGGAGCCCCCTCCTCTGCCCCGTCTCCCTCCTCCAACTCAAACGGAGGGGATGGCCCGTCCCTTTTACCCCTCGCGCTGATTGGACGAGGCCACTTCTTAGGAATGGCATCAAACTATTTAAATAGCACTTTGTCCCCGGACGACTTAAAAGAGAGGGTTTTTAGCGACTCAAAGCAGGACGGACACCTTTTCAACCGAGACCGTATCAGTTTGGGACTTTTTATCACTTCACGAGTCAATATAAAGGATTATTATTGGATTTCTGTCGCGTTTTTTGGATTTAATTAACTTACCTTTGGTCTGCTGTTTCATATCGCAGGTGAGTTTCTAGACAACGTGCGCAATGACGCATTTACGTCGCGTATTATTCTGTTAAATTAGCTAAAGTAAATTAACTATAGAATATTATATATTTAACTTCATTGGTTGTGTAAGGCTATGTTTATTTCATATTTAAGCGTGTGCATTTACCACCTGAATGTTTTGTGTCACAGACAGCAGATCAGAGCTCAATATGAAGTTTTTGGGAATATTTTTGCTGTTGATGCTATGGACCTGTGACTGTGCCAGGGTCGCAGGTGAGTCTATCTTGACGTGAACCATATTTATTTATATTATATTTAGTTTGCACGTTATTATGCTGCATTGTTTTGGAAAGTCTTCAGTGCAACAGAGTTTAACATCAGGAAGAGATGCAGCCAAAAGAAGATATGCAGTTTGTCAGACAGTACAGAGTGAGCAGGGACCAGAGAATAAAGAAAGAGAAAAGGAGATTTAGACTGAAAATATAAACCAAAACACAAACCTTAGTGAGTCTTTGTTTTTAGTTCATGCTTAAGTTTGCAGTGAGGCTTATGTTAATCCCACTGTTACTTCATTTATTCGTTTGCAGAAAGCCGGGACGACAACAGCGTTTATGACTTGTTTGAGCTCGTCCAAGTTCCCAAGAAGAACCATGGGGTCACTTTGGTGAAAGGAGACGACCCGTACAGCCCCGCCTACAAGATCCTCAACCCGGACCTGATCCCTCCGGTCCCAGAGAGCGCCCTGAGGGACCTGATAGACACCATCCACGCCGACAGAGGCTTCCTCCTGCTGCTCAACTTCAAGCAGTTCAAACGCACCAGAGGCAGCCTGCTGACGGTGGAGAAGAAGGACGGCTCGGGACCCGTGTTTGAGATCATCTCCAACGGCAAAGCCAACACTCTGGACATAGTTTTATCCACCGAGAACAAGCAGCAGGTGGTGTCCATAGAAGATGTGGATCTGGCAACGGGACACTGGAAGAATATCACGCTGTTCGTTCAGGAGGACCGCGCGCAGTTGTACGTGGGATGTGAGGACGTGAACACGGCAGAACTGGACGCACCCATTCAGAGCATCCTGACGCAGGACACTCCGGCAAACGCACAGCTGAGGATCGGCAAAGGAGCTGTGAAGGACCGCTTTATGGTGAGAGAAGGGGGTCCTGGGGTTGGAACTCTGTCAGGGGTTTGTGATTTATTTTTTGGTTTAAGAATACAAAAACTAGCAACCAAAATCGATATAGATGTAGATATATTTCCTTTTTTGATAAAGAAGATGGCCTTAATAACATGTCTCACAGGCTTTTAAAAGAAAAACAAGTATTCGATATCCTCAAATTCAAAATAATGTTCTTGCAGGTGATAGATTTTGTGCAAAAAAATAAGACAATGTATAAAATAACACAAATTCAAGCTTGAAAATACAGTCTGTAACACCATTTGTGGACAAGGTTTATTTCATGTTGCTCTAATGAGGTTGTCTGCGATTCCTGTAGGGGGTCCTTCAAAATGTGCGGTTTGTCTTTGGAACAACACTGGATGCCATTCTCCGCAACAAAGGATGCCAGAACAGTGAGTTTTTTTTTCGTCTTTTCATCTACGAACCCGCTCCAAGTGTTTATCAAAGACATGCAGCTGATTTCTCCATAAAACTTTCCCCGCGAGCGTGTTTATCACTTGTGACAAAGGAATGCTCGATGATATCTCTGATGAGCGCTGTGGTCTTCGGGAATGTGCTGCATTAACTAAATACTTTTTCTAGTGGGATGTGTGGTAACCTATTGAACAATTATCTTCATTAATAAACTATAGACAAGTAGATATGTGTTCTAATTTATGCTCTTGCTGGGGTTTTTTTCCAGCTATGACAACAGACACCATGCTTCTGGAAAACATCAATGGTTCCTCTGCCATCAGGACCGAGTTCACTGGACACAAGACGAAAGGTAACACTAATACGCCTCAGACTATCACTAAACTGTGCACACAAGTCATTATTTATGAGATTCACTGTGTGTTTTTGATCTGAAGACCTGCAGATGGTGTGTGGCTTCTCCTGCGAGGACTTGATCAGCATGTTTAAGGAGCTGAAGGGTCTCGGCGTGGTGGTTAAGGAGCTGTCCAATGAACTGCGCAGACTGGTAAGGAGGAGACGTATCAGAGAGACTGGTGCCTGTCTGTTATTTATTTTAGCTGTGTGTGGTCTCCAGGAGCCTATCACTGTCTAAATACACCCAGCCAAATGATGTCTCCAACTGATCCTGATAAATTAGGGCTTGACGAATGATGAATACACTGCCTTATCCTCTACTTAATAACTACAGGAATGACTTAAACTCATTGAAAACTTGACTTAACTTGTGTCTTTAACGCTTATCACTTTTTAGACGGACGAGAACAAGCTGATAAACAACCGCATCGGCATTCACAGCGGCGTGTGCATCCACAACGGCATCGTGCGCAAGAACAAAGACGAGTGGACGGTGGACGACTGTACTGAGTGCACTTGTCAGGTGAGTCTCCAAAACACATGTTAAAGGACTGAGCAGACAGTTTACATTAAGATACACACACTTCAACACCACTTATCTGGTCAGTATTTAACCGTGGGAGGTGCAACCGTAATTTAAGTTGTAATGAGAGGAGTTTTGTCGGGCGTTTAGCTTAAATGTTGCGTACACAGCCTTGACAAGACAAGACGGCTGTAATTAGCAACTCAACCTTTGCTGTAAAAAGCTGAAAGGGGATGGTCCAGGTGTAAAATACTTGGCAAAGAGGATCTCTGCTTTTTACGTGGGGCTTCAGATACACGAGCTGCCCCTGTGTTTCTTTTATTATCAGATCCAGGAGGTAAACATTAGCATGCACACTCAGAGACAGTTTTTAGCTCTGGTCCTGCTGGAAACATGAGTCTAACATCTGAGGCACAGAGCCCAGTGCAGCTCCACAGTAAAATCCATTATTCGGGACTCATTCCTCGCTCCCCCGACTCAAAGCAGGTGGTTGTTTGCAGGGGTCTCCGTTGGCAGCAGGGCTCTTCTTCTGGCATGTTCAAACAGCACACGCTCACATGTTAGGCTAGGACTTTAATGAGCTGGTTGCACGAGTTGAATTACTTTTCCTTAAACATACTTTACTTGGAGAGTTAGTTGTGTTGTGCGTTGTCGCTGTTAAAGTCTGTTTTTGTGTCTCGTGCAGAACTCTGCTACTGTGTGTCGGAAGATCTCGTGCCCCCTGATCCCCTGCGCTAACGCCACTGTTCCTGACGGAGAGTGTTGCCCTCGCTGTGGGACACGTAAGTGCTTCTCTCAAATTAAACTCACACTGTACAACCCTCATAAAGCTCGACCAACCTGCAGCTCTGTAGGCTTCTGTAGGCTTCTGTAGACAAGGCCGGACTGAGGGGAAAACACAGCTCCATTCACTTTGCCACATTCACTACATTTCCCTGTAAATGTACAATAAGAAAGGCTGCCTGTGCATTCGGAACATTTAAGTTTTGTTCTCCAGAAGTTTTCGAGTTGAATTGTGTGTAATTGACCAAATTGGTTAAAGTGAAATGGAACATTTCTTGGCGGTTAAGTGCAGCCAGCTTCCACAAGAAGAACAGTGGCATATTCCTCATACTTTTGCAGACTTTACCACAGTTTTCCCCTAAAACCTAAATAAATAGAGAGCAGCATTCAAACCGACCTCAACCACTTGTTGAAGTAATTACAAACCCCAGGTCATGTTTTCAAAACCTGTTTCCTCTTTAAGAAAACATCATTTATTGTGGCATCCGTTTGGGTCCCGGGGACAGTGGCCTTCTATTTCTTCTTCGAACAGAGGACTGTGTCTGTCTGCCTCGCAGCTAAATCCACACTATTAGCCTCGAGCGTTAAGAGCTTTCCCTCCTCATTCATACTTGCGGGTGTTTGAGGGGGTGCCGCCTCCCTGGAACAGAGCTCTTTCATTGTCTCACGCTCGTATCCTTTCCCTCCTGCCCAGCGAGCGACTATGCAGAGGATGGCTGGTCGCCGTGGTCTGAATGGACCCATTGTTCTGTGTCGTGTGGGCGGGGCATCCAGCAGCGCGGCCGCTCCTGCGATCGTATCAACAACAACTGTGAGGGCACCTCCGTCCAGACTCGAGACTGCTACCTCCAGGAGTGTGACAAGCGCTGTAGGTTAACACAACATCCTCGGCCATTAACTCTATAACTTTTCCTTCGCTTGTTTGTGATCCTGACATTTCTTCCAACTTCCAGTCAAGCAGGACGGCAGCTGGAGCCACTGGTCCCCCTGGTCGTCCTGCTCAGTCACCTGCGGCTCGGGTGTCATCACTCGAATCCGCCTCTGTAACTCCCCCACCCCTCAACTCGGAGGCAAGGATTGTGTCGGAGAGGGCCGTCAGACTGAGAAGTGTCAGAAGTCTCCTTGCCCCAGTGAGTCCCAAAGCCGATATTGTGTGGAATCAACCTGCTGTAGCTGTCTGTGCTAAAAACTTACTGCTACTTTCTTGTGTTCCTCAGTCAATGGAAACTGGGGCCCGTGGTCGCCGTGGGACACCTGCACACTCACCTGCGGAGGCGGGGTCCAGACTCGTAAACGCCTTTGCAATGACCCTCCTCCTAAATATGGAGGCAAAGACTGTGTTGGTGAAGCCAAAGATACTCAGATGTGCAACAAGAAAGCCTGTCCCATTGGTGAGCACTTTTTCAGTTTTGACCTATTACCATATTTGATTGTGTAGTGACTGAAGCTTGTTGATTTCAGATGGGTGTCTGTCTAATCCTTGTTTTGCTGGAGCCAAATGCACCAGTTTCCCCGACGGCTCTTGGAAGTGTGGAAAGTGCCCCACTGGCTACACTGGAAACGGCATCAAGTGTAAAGATATCGACGAGGTAACCCAGTCTCACTTTTCTACTAAAATACTGAAAAAATCTCCAAATATCCCACTTTTTAGTTACATAACATTGCTTCCTCTTTCCCATAAACAGTGTAAGGAGGTCCCAGATGCGTGCTTTGAGTTTAATGGTGCGCACCGCTGTGAGAACACCGATCCCGGATACAACTGTCTGCCGTGCCCTCCCCGATACTCTGGACCGCAGCCATTTGGCAAAGGTGTGGAGCAGGCTGCCGCTAATAAACAGGTTAGTACAGCCCCGTTTGCACATAAAGCTGCCACTTAGATAACAACAAAGACTACAGGCTTCATCTCAGGAGGATAAACAGTCATTGGTGAGAGAATAAATGTGAGCTAATGATATAAACAACTTTAAAAACAACTACAGCTGCATCTATTTGTAAGTACAGTCCTTGTTTGTTCTCGTACGGATAAATACACCCCTTCTCTTTACTCCACAGGTCTGCGCTCCCCGTAACCCCTGTCTCGATGGGAGCCACGACTGTAATAAAAACGCCCGCTGTAACTACCTGGGACACTTCGCCGATCCCATGTACCGCTGCGAGTGCAAGCCCGGCTACGCTGGCAACGGTCACATCTGCGGAGAGGACACGGATCTCGACGGATGGCCCAACGCAGACTTGGTTTGTGTGGAGAACGCCACCTACCACTGCAAGAAGGTAGGTCAATGATGTGTGTCAAACTGGAGGGAATACACTCAGTCACATTCAAGATGATATAGTTTAGAGCTTATATCAACAATTCCTCTATTCTCCAAAATCGGACATGTTTAAAATCAACATACTGTCTTATGGTGCATTCATGGGCTCCCCGGAAACTTAGAGTTTCGACTTCGGGCGTTCACATGATTTCAGTCAGAACATTCTAAACCGTAACAACAAGAAAGTAAAAAAAGTAAAAAATGTGTTAATGTTATGTTCAAATTAATAAATCCAGTCACAGCAGCAGTTATTAGCATCAGTTCTAGAAAAGGAAGACTATTCAAAACAAAAGAAGTGAACATAACGTGTGTTGAAACCTCTAAATACAGATGTAAATAAATAAATAAGTTAGAATATAGTCTAAATAAGTCTATACGGACAAAAAACTAATCAAATGATCTAGTTATTAATCTGCAAAACAGTTGGTACTTCATATTTTTTAATCACTTTATTATTAAATTATCTGAAACAACATGGAATCTCGGGCGACTCTGACTCACTTTTTCGAGGAGCACCTGAATGCACCGTTACTGTCTATAGTCTGAACAGCTGGTGTTATTTACAGTTTGTCTGGTTTGTAACTATTTGTGCGGTCGTCGTGTCTAATCAGTCAAGAGTAGTCAGCCAGAGCGGGATATAAATAAAACGATGATATAAAACTATGCCCAGGAGTCTCATAATCACATGTTTTCAAGGACAACTGCCCCAATCTTCCCAACTCTGGACAAGAAGATTACGATAAAGATGGCATTGGAGATGCTTGTGACGATGATGATGACAACGATGGCATTCCTGATGATAGGGTGAGTGGGCTATTTCCAGGAATAGATTCTGAAATATCTGTAATTGCTCCTAAACTTTGGACTGTATTTCCACTGTTTTTGCATGAAGTCAAGAATCAACCATGTATTTTTCCTGTTTTTAATCTATCGTTTGTGTTGTATTGATCTGAAGTTTTTGTGGCCCTCCAATGCATTTAGTTGGTGACATTTTGGCACAACAGGTTTGAATAGGTTTTAGTCAGATTTGAACAGGTTTTGGATGGATTTGAATCAGATTTATTTGATTTGTTCAGGAAATCTTAAGCCAGTTTTTCTACAAAGATATATAAAATCTGTTCAAACCCAACTAAAACCTGTTCAAATCCATCTAAAACCTGTTCAAATCCAACTAGAACCTGTTCAAATTCAACTAAAACCTGTTCAAACCCAACTAAAACCTGTTCAAACTCAACTAAAACCTGTTCAAAGCCATCTAAAACCTGTTCAAATCTGACTAAAACATGTTCAAATTCAATGAAAACCTGTTCAAACCCAACTAAAACCTGTTAAAATCCTACTAAAACCTGTTCAAAGCCACCTAAAACCTATTCAAAGCCATCTAAAACCTGTTCAAATCCATCTAAAACCTGTTCAAATCCATTTGAAACCTGTTCAAATCCAATTAGAACATGTTCAAATCCAACTAAAACATGTTAAAATCCAACTAAAACCTGTTAAAATCCAACTAAAACTTGTTTAACATTAAAGGAAGATATTAATGTTAAAGATAACTTTTGTAAAACTCAATTGAAGATGAAACCTTCCCAAGCTTCCCAAGTGTCACCATCTTTTTTATGAACTATCGTGGCCCCTCACCACTTCTCAACAGCTCAAATTCAATATGTTTTTCCTCTTCTTTCTGAAACAGGACAACTGCCCGTTCGTCTACAACCCAAGACAGTACGACTACGACCGCGATGATGTGGGCGACCGCTGTGACAACTGTCCTTACAACAGTAACCCAGACCAGACGGACACAGACAACAACGGAGAGGGAGACGCCTGTGCTGTGGACATTGACGGAGACGGTAAGAGAAAATCTTAAAAAATCTTATCTTTAACATTACTATTGCCTTATTTTATGGAAACTACTTTTAGTTGGATCTGAACATGTTTTAGATGGATTTGAACAGGTTTTAGATGGATTTGAACAGGTTTTAGATGGATTTGAAAGGTTTTACTTGAATTTAAACAGGTTTTAGATGGATTTGAACAGGTTTTACTTGAATTTAAACAGGTTTTAGATGGATTTGAACAGGTTTTAGATGGATTTGAACAGGTTTTAGATGGATTTGAAAGGTTTAAGATTGATTTGTACAGGTTTTAGTTGAATTTAAACAGATTTGAGATCGATTTGTAGAGGTTTTAGTTGAATTTAAACAGGTTTTAGATGGATTTAAACAGTTTTTACTCAGACTTGAAGAGGTTTTAGATGGATTTGAACAGGTTTTAGTTGAATTTAAACAGGTTTTAGATGGATTTGAACAGGTTGTAGTTGCAGTTGAACAGGTTTAATTGAATTTAAATCAAATCCATCTGAAACCTATTCAAATCCAACTAAAACCCGTTAAAACCCAATTAAAACCTAGTGCCAAAAATACCATTTCTAAATGTATTGAAGGGCCACATAAAACATTACAAAGGGCCCACATTTGGCCCCTGGGCCTTGAGTTTGACATGTGTAATGTAGACAATAAACAAATGTAAGACTTTAATGTAGTTTACGACCAGATTTTGACCACTGTACCACGTCTGTAACTAAATATGACATCTTTTCATCTTTAATCTCCAACAGGAATAGTCAATGAGAAGGACAACTGCCCCTATGTGTACAACGTGGATCAGAGAGACACCGATTTGGACGGAGTGGGAGACATGTGCGACAACTGCCCTCTGGAGCATAATCCTGATCAGGTGTGTGGACACAAACCCTCTTTCTCCACTTTCTTCCACCTCAGCCACCATCAATAATCCTCATTCATCTCTCTGTATAGCTCAGCATATATCTCTTTTGCAGCTGAGCCGGTGCGATTAGCTCTGTAGCTTCCTCACGCCATGTAAAAAAATGGAGAAAATCCTGCGTGCAGCTCAAGGGCACATCAGTTCAATAAGGCGTGGTGGGGGGCGAGGGTCTTTTCAATGGCCCTTTGACGTTAGCCGGCCCGAGGCTGGATATTAGTGAGGAATTGGCTCGCCCTGGGCTGTGTGCACGCTCTGTCTGCACACAACGGCTCACTCAGTCCACCTGTGCCATGCTACACTGAGAAATAGGAATGTGATGAACAACGGGGAAAAGCTCTGGGGGAGGGAAAAGCCTGGCCAAATCTACACTCATGCCCTTTAAAAGAACGGATTGAATTAAACACCCGAGACAAGCCGGGACATGGGGCAGCTATGCATTTCTCTAAATCTTTAAAAGTATAAAAATGTGCCGCTGTAATTAAAAAGTGAGCCTAGTATCACTGAAGAACATAGATGGTTCAGATTTGGACATGTTCTCTTCTCAGTGGTTGACGACTGCTAATAAAAGGTTGATGAATAGATTAAAAAGCAGAGGATATCGTTATAAAATTCAACTAAAGTTTAGAGCAAATATAAACTCCATGTAGTAATATAATACTCATTTAAACTCTTGTGTTAGGCTGCATTTCCTTTTTCTCTTCATCACTGAAATCTTACAGTAAAAGAAGAACACAAATGTCTAAAAGTGAAACTGTAACATCCGTAACTAATATCTTTTTCTCGCAGGTGGATTCAGACGACGACCGCGTTGGAGACAAGTGCGACAGTAACCAAGACATCGACGAGGACGGACACCAGAACAATCTGGACAACTGCCCCTACATCCCCAACGCCAACCAGGCCGACCACGACAAGGACGGCAAAGGAGACGCCTGCGACCATGACGACGACAACGACGGCATCCCAGACGACAAAGACAACTGCAGACTGGCCTTTAACCCGGACCAGCTGGACTCGGACGGTGAGTGCAATATTACGGTAAACCACTGTGTGTTAATCATAGCGATGTGAATCGATTAAAGAAATTAACTAATTAATCGCACAATATGTTAACTTTTAATAAACACTGAATCTTCAATTTAACAGAAGGTAATTAACTTTATCTTGAATCATTTAACTCTGCCGTACTTTTGTATAGAATGTAAATTGTAAAGTATTAATTTTGGATTGTTCAGACACAAAACTGAGTCACTATGAAGCCCAGTCTATGAATGAAAAAAGGATTTGATAAAGAACTTAAATGAGAAACCGTTATAAAATAAAGTAACTTAAAGTACATTAATACATTCACTTTGTGCTTCAGAACTAAAGTAAATTTGTGTGAACTTGTGTCATTTAAAACCTTACAGTATATTTAAATCTACTTTGCAAATCACACATTATTTTATTTTTTCCAGGGAACCCTTTGTAATCTCTTAAGTTGTCCATATAGCAGTGTGTCTTTTTTATTTTTCCATCGTTAGCTCGAGTGTTAGCGGGCGTTACGTCAAATTAACCTTTTTTTTTTTTTACGAACTGACCCAAAATGTTAATAATTCCACCAGCCCTAATTAATACGTTATAATCTGTGCTTCCAGGGGACGGTCGAGGAGACGCTTGCAAAGACGACTTCGACCAAGACAACGTGCCGGACATTTACGACGTGTGTCCGGAGAACTTTGACATCAGTGAGACCGACTTCCGCAAGTTCCAGATGGTTCCGCTGGATCCTAAAGGCACTTCTCAGATCGATCCCAACTGGGTCGTCCGCCATCAAGGCAAAGAGCTGGTCCAGACGGTCAACTGTGATCCTGGCATCGCCGTCGGTGAGTTAACACACCGGAAAGGGCAGTTTTACTTTTTAACGCCGTGGAATTGACTAATAATTTCTCCTTCAGGTTATCACGAGTTCAATTCAGTGGACTTCAGCGGAACCTTCTTCATCAACACAGAAAGGGACGACGACTACGCTGGTTTCGTGTTCGGATATCAGTCCAGTTCCAGGTTTTATGTGGTCATGTGGAAACAGATCACTCAGACCTACTGGTCCAACAAACCCACCAAGGCTCAGGGCTACTCCGGACTGTCCATCAAAGTAGTCAACTCCACCACCGGCCCAGGAGAGCACCTCCGGAACGCCCTCTGGCACACGGGCAACACCCCGGGACAGGTGAGCCGTCTGGGGCGCCGCGTCGGGGCTTCGAGCGCTTCACAATCACATCGACATAAAACACTGACGCCATTTTCTTCTGTAACAGGTTCGCACTTTGTGGCACGACCCGAAGAACGTTGGCTGGAAGGATTTCACCGCCTACAGATGGCACCTGATCCACAGACCGAGAACAGGACTCATCAGGTGGGCGGGATTTACTAACGCCATCTCAAGTTTCATTTATTTTGAGTTTGTAAATGTAACTTTTCTTTCGCTTTGGCAGAGTTGTAATGTACGAAGGAAAGAAGATAATGGCCGATTCTGGCAGCATTTACGACAAGACGTACGCTGGCGGCCGACTAGGTCTCTTTGTGTTTTCACAAGAGATGGTTTACTTCTCAGACCTCAAGTATGAATGCAGAGGTAAGACCTTGTAAATACTGTAATCAGAAAATAATTCAATGAAGTTTGTTCTTGAGTTGATTTAACCGTCTTACTCTTCACTCTGTCTTCACCAGATGCATAAACGCCTGGCGCAGGAAGCTCTGAGGAAAGCACCTTTTTGTAAAAAGTCTGAACTTTTTTTATTGTGATACAAAGTCCAGGGACCGATTTCATCTCCGCGACTCTTTCTTCTGTGGCACGCACACTCGGACGGAGCGAAGGGCATGTGGTCGGCCTCAGGGTAACTTGAAGCTGGTTTGGGCAGGGCACCAACCGGCCGACTGCCAGCTGAGGATCAGAGAGCCCGTTTCCTTCCTCCTCCAACCTTTAGCCTCCTTCACAGCAGTGGGAGCTGAGCAGCAAAAGAAAACACGGCCTCTGGCTTCACCAACAGGACAGCAACACCTTTCTAGCCCAGCTCTCCCTGCTGCCCGCTCTCTGAAAGACCTCATTCATCTCTGAGCAGGAGCGGTTCCCCACAGACAACTATGCACTTCCAAACCATCGCTCTCTGTTTTCTGTGACTTCTTTAGCCTTGCTGCTGGGCTTTCCCAAAGAAAAGAAATAACCCCTGTGCTTTATTACTAGATATAAAGACTCAAAGAATGAAGACAGCATTAACACTTAGTTTTATCTTATTATGGACTATCACAGTTGGAGTTGAGTGAGACAAGACGATGGATCGAACAAGAAAGTGTTTTAAACCATCTACATAAAAACCCATGTAGAAAAGAACTATTGAGTATTTTAATGTAGTTTTAATATACATATTTGTGTTTTGCTTGGTTAGCTTGTCCACTCTCAGGTGAGATATTAGACGAGAAGAACATTAATGAAAGTGCTATCTGAAAACTCCAGGTTCAGCTGACTTAAAGCCAGTGCTCCTTCTAAAACCTCGGTCGCTAAAGAGACATCCTCAGCTTGAGAGGATTTAAATTTGAACTTATGTAAATACATGTAATTTATTGACTCTTGCCTACAGTGTAGGCAGTTAAGGAATATAAATATTCACAAATACAGTCAAATTAACCCAGAATCAGGTACAGTCAGCAGGGCCCCGCTCCAGAGGCTGGACGACTGCTGTGTTTGAAATAATGTTGACAGGGCTAAGGTATGAAGTGTATATTGTGCCTTTTTCAGAGAGAGAGGAAACATAGAGAGTCTCTGATGTACAAATATTACCTCATTGCTGTTGTATAATTTGATCAAACAAAAACAACCTAAGTACTTTTTTCATTTGATGGACATCTTAGTGCTACTGTAGCATGAGCTGTAAATAGTCAAACATTTCATTTTCAGAAACGAGAGAAGAAGCCCGGTACCTGTGTCCACCCCCAGTGAAAACGTCAGATACTTCAATATAAAAGTGCTTTATCATGTATGTCCATTGCAGTTTTAGCTGATAAATTATTGGTCTTTGTCTTAGCTGTGAGTGAGCGCCTGGTTTGTGAATGAGTGTGAGTGTAGATAAATGCTATTTAAATAATTTATCAGGATGTGGTGGCCTGTAAGAGGCACGTGTCCATCTGTATAAACGGTTTGCACACTGACATGAGGATGTTCTGTTCTTTACTGTTTTTATCTTTTTGTTATTGTCTATCAATGGGTTCATTATTTTTGTATAATTAGTTTTGCTTATCTCGTCTTTTTCATAGTTGTACAAAGCAAAATGCTGTTTTTATTCATAGTGATTATTTTGTTACTTACTTCAACAAAACAATAAATAGTTGTTGATTTTATCAAGATTTCTCATTTATTCACAGTCACTGAATGTGAAGCTTGTGATGTAACTCAAAAGCACATCCAGACTCTTACCTTAAAGGCCTTTGTGCAGATGTTTTCTGTGATGAGGGCCACATGAGGAATGTGGCAGAGACCCCAGCTCCGCAGCTCGACCCCTGAGTGATCCACAACCACCTCTGCACTGAAGGTTAAACAATGCAAAGAGCAAATATTAGTTTGACACAAGCCTTGACATTGGCCTGAATCTCCTTGGGCTAAAACAGTAACACAGGTTGATCAGATCCCTAAACACAGCAGTAGAATAAAAACATCCACAGCAGGGTTTTTAAAACAAAAGATGAAGCCACTGTTTAGACATCAACTGATTCACAAAGATGTTATTGCTTCACAGAAAACAACCAAGCAGCAAACACTTTAAAATTCTCTTAAATAATGGTTTAAGTGGCATTTACTTCAAGTGCGCTTCCTAAAACTGGCACACAACTGGAAATGAAGCAAAGAGGATGAACTTATGGAGGTTTTAATAATTTTTTTACTGTAAATTACTAAGACATTGAAAAGTGTGTGCTTCATTGTTTGCATTAGTAAACAGCGCTCATCCGTAGGACATTGTGAGATTAAAAGATGAAAAACAATCTCTTGAGATCAACATGACGGAGTGTGAGGGTGAAATTTGTATTCAAGATGCCCACATCACTTTTAAATCATCTGTGTGGCAACATTTTGGTTTTCTGGCGGAAATAAGAAACTGCAATAGACACGAACAACACGTAAACATTGTAAAAATACAAAGCGAAACACTGAGGTTAACACCAGACACAGAACAAGAGTGTTGGTCAAGTCAGTGTCTATGAATCTGGAAGTTGAGACAAACACAGCAACAATATAAATGCTTTGAAACAAACCCCGACAGCATCTCATTATTATAATACTTTATTATCTTACCCTCTTGATCCATGCAAATCTAAAACAATTAACTGTTAATTCTTAAAAGAACAAACCCGAGTGTGCATCAGAGCAGCAAACTGTTCAGAAGAGCTTTTTATGAACAGAGCATTAAACTTCTGAGCCGCTCTGTGACATTTTAGCCTTTTTAAATCCCGGAAATCTATTACGAGTTTACTCTTATTAACAATGACAGCCCAGCGTGAGTTATTATGGATTATTACAATGTGGAAACACTGAAGGCCAGACGTTTTAATACCAGCTGCCGTTCTCTCACACGTCTTTGCCACATGTTTGCTCTTAGACCCTTTTTAGACTTTGTCAGCGAATGTGGACGGCTGCCACGATCTGGATTCTCACCATTTTAGAGAAAAAACGCCTTGCTTCTAAAAATCCGAGCTATCCCCAGTGTCCCAGTCGGACCACAGACCCAAACTATCAGTCTTCCGGTCACAAACTGCTTCCACGATTATTTTCCAAACACACTCCTCAAATAATGACAGACCAAACGGTTAAAAGAGCTGCCCAATTACCTCCTAACACCTTTAATGGCTCTGCAAACAGTGGCGTGCAGTAAAAGGATATGGACATCAGCCTTGAAGTGCAGTGACTAATGCAGAGTCCTGTGAATGGAACAAAGGCCTTCCACCCTGGAGTTACAACGGCTTTATTTAGCTCTGTAATCCGCCCAGGGAAGTGGCTAGACTGAGCACCATTTGCAAAAAAAAAAAAAAAAAAAAAAAAAAAAGGCCGCCACCACAATTGCCCCTAAAACCTCAAACTTCAAACCTGAAACGCTGCATTTGATCTGGCCCCGGCCTCCCTTCAGTGAGTCATTCAACACCTCCGCGCTCCACGCTGCGGTAAGAGCTGGAGGACCCCCACCGAAGACCGACCCCACCTGTTCATACAGCGGCTTAAAGAAGAATAAAATAACATTTGAAGACTTAGTGGATGAACCTCAGAGTCAGGGCCTACGTTACAGCATCAGGTAGAAGTGGAAAACCTCAGCGACACCTGTGCTTTACAATTTCAGAATGAACAGCTGCAGGCGGAACGTCAGTGAGAAATATTAACTTTAATCTGACCACATCTAACGTCAGTGATAAAATGGGTTACTGATAAACGACTGAGAAACGTTCAAGGTGTAAAGTTATCCTAAACCGATTTAGAAACACAGTGGTGGAAAAACGTTTACGGACACGCTTAAAATTTAACACAAATGATTTTTTTGTTTTTTTGTTTGCAAGAAAAACTAACAAAACTAAAGTCTTGACAGTTTCAATGTCAGTTCTCAACATTGTCAAAGTCAAGAAATAACAGAGAATGTGAACTGAACAAAAAATAAATGAAAGAAAAATGCACTTGAAGATCTAAGAGTGATTCTTAATGAAATCTTTCACAAATGCTTGGAGTGTCCGATTTTTTTTTCCATCACTGTAATTTAAAATAGCCGTGATTGTTATGTGGAAGCCATTCATTCATTCATTTTCTATCACTTAAGACCTAAATACTGACAGATATCCATTCACACTGGCATTTATTCCAACCTTCCTGCTTTGAGACAAGAGTGGCGCATTTTTCACAAAGGTTCTCCCAAAAAATATGTGCAGGTTTTTTGGCTTTTAATGAAAAAGAAAACATGATAAGTTGAATTCATTTTATAAATAAGTCAGAAGGAGTTCTTGTTCTGTCCTGCAGCTCACTGATCTCAGACCTCCACCGTCTTCTCTCTGATTTCCAAAAGCCAAATGCAGGGGATGGTCCACGTTGTTCAGTATAGCATCCGTCTGTTGCTCCAAACAAATGCCTAATTTGCTGAAGAGGACGTGTCAAAAGCAGTGTCTGGTACGGTTCTTCGTTAAACTGTAACCACAACGACATTTTAGATCTCTCCTGGAATATAGTCTCAGTCCCACTGCCAACAGCTCCACATCCTGACACAGCTCTTCAAGCGTAACAAGTGCATTTATTTTGGCTTTTTTGACCATATTTTCAACCCATTTCAATTATCTAGCTTAATCTTTTCGAAGAGTTTGTACAAGTGAAGTTTATGTATTAATTAACAACAATAAATGAGCCCAAAACCAAACATTTATCGCTAGAAACAACACACATAGAGCTCTTTACGGTGCATTCTGGTCCTGTATTTTTTCCTGACCACAAATGATCTTGGTGAGCGCAGATCATGTAATGGATGCATTATGAGTCACCGCTGCAGCTCTTTAAAGCCACCGTATGAAACTTGTTTGTCCGACGTCTGTACATTGTTTCTTGACGTGAGTGTTCAGTAAAATGGCACTCTGTGGGACACTTGCTTTAACAACTGTTGCTCTGAACATAGCCATTTTGGAACATTTCTTTGAGAACTACAACAATGACAAACAAAGACACGGTTGTTTTGAACAGGCCTCGGAAACGTAACAGAATGGAATCACTTTGGCCATTTTTACGTCTAAATGTTCATCTCCTCAGAGACTGATATGCATCCTGTGATTGTTGGCCGTGGAGATGGGATTCCTGGCTGGGATGTGCTTTGACCTCTAACCTTTGACTTGGCTGCACCTGGTGAACTCAGACATACAGTGAATATTTGGATGGAAAACGGTGACCTCAGATCACCATCTCATCTGAAAACATCATGATCAACGTCATCCTTTGTTGTTTCATCGTGACACGCTTCTTCAGGTGTGAGTCTCTTCATTTTTTAGCGTCTGGTATGAGAGCTATGCATTGAAAGCTAACGACCAGGACGAGTCTCACTCCGTCTGGGAACTGCTTGAGATGTTCTCTGTGCGTTACTGCTGTTTGTTTTTCCATTCACAGAAGTCAAGCAAAGAAAGCACGTGAATAGTGAAGAGATGAATGTTCCAAAACAAGTCTTTAAGGACGGACCTTGGTCTTGTTCCCTGTTTTATTGCTTCAAGAGAAACGCCAAAAGCCTGCTTTGTCTCTGCACACGCTCCTCTTCATTTTTAGATGCAATCTTCTATTATTTAGGTTGACCGCAGAGTGAGTCAATATCTTTTTCATGTGTGGGCTTTTATTGAAAATGCTCAGGGGCACAGAGGCAGTAGCTGAAAACGTTCCATTTTGATTGTTTGATCTATTTTTTTCCCATGTTTAGTATATTATTGATATCACAAATGTAATTCACATCATTTCCTCTGATCAAGCAGCAGGCTTCTGCAACTTTATCAACATTTAAGGAGCTCAAATAGCACTCGGCCTGAATAAACTACTGCCAGAATTTGGAAATTTTGAATTTATTTCCAAAGAATGTCTTGAGAAAATGGCTTATCCTTCTGCCTTTCCAAACAGAGCACTACTGAAAAGACATGTGTTGTGCCCCAAAAATTTAAAAGGGCAACGAATACACCCAATATGTAAGAACTGGAAGAATTTGTTTCCTGTTGTTTCTCAAATTTCAAAACTTATTACAGAAAAGTTGAGAAAACTTTGTGCAGAAAACAGCAAACTTCCACAGAGCATTGTGCGTTTGGCAACAGTCCAAAAGAACAGCGCTCCATGTGGTTTTATTCATCCCACTAAGACAGTAGTAATTACCAGATCTAGTTTAGTGCTCATGTAACAGTACAGTACGAGGCCTCGCTCTGCAGACAACAGCAGAGATACTATTAGAGTGCTAGTCATTAGATGGACTGGCAGCAGATGAGAGAGGGCCGGACTGAAGGGAGAAGCTTTTAATTTCCTGCAGGAGCACGCCCTGCTGCAGCTTCTGTTTATCCGACGGCCTGTAATTCCTCCTGGTCTTGTGTTTGGTTACAGTCAATGCCACAGCAAAGACCCTGAGTGAATGTACCTCCACTATCTGCCCCGCTCCACTCAGCTGCACCGGGACGTCACTGTACGCATGACTCCTAATGATTATAACAGCAGCGCAGCATCTGGCCCGGAGCAACGTTAACACTCGCTTTTTCAAAATAAAAGTTACAAGAGATATCCTTCAGTCTCTACAAAAGTCAAGAGATATATTTTAGTCTCTGCAAAAGTTAAGAGATATGTTTGAGTCTCTACAAAAGTCAAGAGATATGTTTGAGTCTCTACAAAAGTCAAGAGATATGTTTGAGTCTCTACAAAAGTCAAGAGACATATTTGAGTCTCTACAAAAGTCTAGAGATATGTTTGAGTCTCTACAAAAGTCAAGAGATATCGTTAACGTGAATCTTTTTTTAATTGTATTTATTTCATTGTTTGAGTACAGCATTTGGCGGATTGCACAGTTTTTAAGGCGCTTTATAAATAAAGTTAGTATGTCATGGTATGGTTGCTTTTGTGTGGTCCTATGTTAGATAATTTGATGTTTAGCACATGTTTTTGGGAAGCAGACAGGAGTTAAAAAGCAAAGATGTTTAAGAACTAAATATGAACAAACATATAGAGAAAAAATGAATGAAAAAAGTAACTTATGTCTGTTTATGTACCATCAGGAAACAGGTATGTTACAGGAGACTAAAATTTATTCCTGCTGGTATATTTCCTAATGTAATAAATGTAGTATTATATGTACTTCCACTTCAGATCACAAAACATTTTCTATTCTTGCATGTTTTTTTCACAAACTACAATAAAACGTATGAAAGGCCTGCCTCCAGATCTTCTTCGGAGTCTCTCTCTGAGGTGTTTGAACAGTCAGACCAGAGACAGACCACTTAAAGCCGCGAGCGTCCCGTGTGTTGCCGTCCACCAGTGGGCCTCCCCCACTCTCCTCGGACGGCTGCGAAATATTAGAGATAACTGTGGCACAGACAGACTTTCACACAGACACTAAACCTCTCTGAGAGACTCAAGTGTAAACAGCTCAGATAGAGACACCTGTGTTTTGGTTTTGTGCCACTGTTGGATCAAGTCTTGACTCAAGTCTGTGCACGACAACATACAACATATTAGTTTGTAGTTACCAACCTTTTTCTCAATTTGACTCTATCTTTATAACTTTACAAGAGATGGACGAATGAGAAGTAAATTATGAAGCAAAAGGGACATGAACTTGGAACTTAAATTGTAAAAATATAAAATTTTAAGGCTAGGTTCACAGTTTATCACACACATGTCAAACTCGTTGCAATGTTTTATGTGGCCCTCCAATGCATTTAGTTGGTGACATTTTGGCACAGGTTTGAACAGGTTTTAATAAGATTTTAACAGGTTTTAGATGGATTTGAACAGGTTTTAGATGCATTTGAACTGGTTTTAGAAGGATTTGAATCAGATTTATTTGATTTGTTCAGGAAATCTTAAGACGGTTTTTCTACAAAGATATATAAAATCTGTTCAAACCCAACTAAAACCTGTTCAAACCCAACTAAAACCTGTTCAAATCCAATTAAAACCTGTTCAAATCGAACTAAAACATGTTCAAACGCAACTAAAACCTGTTAAAATCCAACTAAAACCTGTTCAAACTCAACTAAAACCTGTTCAAATCCATTTAAAACCTGTTCAAACCCATCTAAAACCTGTTAAAATCCAACTAAAACCTGTTAAAATCCAACTAAAACCTGTTCAAACTCAGCTAAAACCTGTTCAAATCCAATAAAACCTTTAGTACTAAAACCTTTCAAATAATAAAACTTTCATAACAACTTTCAAATCAATAAAACCTGTCAAAATCCAACTAAAACCTGTTAAAATCCAACTAAAATCTGTTCAAACTCAACTAAAACCTGTTAAAATCCAACTAAAACCTGTTCAAACTCAACTAAAACCTGTTAAAATAAAAGGAAATTATTCATGTTAAAGATAACTTGGGTAAAACTCAAATGAAGATGAAACCTCACATTCAAAATTTAATAAAAGCTTCCCAAGTGTCACCACCTTTGGCCCCTGAAAGGATTCTTATTAACTACAGTGGCCCCTCACCACTTTAAGTTTGACACCACTGATTTATCACATATCATTATCTTTAAACAGCCGACTGTCAATCATTTAACATTATTTATGAGCGAGATCTTGGCTTTTTTGTCCCGTGTGAATCATTTTCACTTCTCTTTTGCTTTGAGCCAGGAAAAACCAGAGAAGAAGCCATCTGTCCCATGCTTCTGTCAGTGCCACGGTTTACAGAAATGACTAATGTGGTCTATAGGGGCCGGAGCAGACCCCTGGTTTCCACTCTGTGTGACAGTTGAAGCGGGACAGAAAAAGCGATGAGAAAAAGGCTCCCGGTAAATGAGGCCGACTGACGAGCTGCTGCCGAAGTGTCAGTGGGCACGACAAGAGGAAAAACACGTGTCTTTATGGAGCGATCAAGTCCAAGAAAAATCTCTGGAGCCTCATAAACAGTCTTCTGCAGAGAGTTGACTATGAAACAGAGAGAAACAACTCAGCGATGAGGCAAAATGTACAATATTATCATTTACATTACAATCTCCAGGCCTTGACACAACACCTGCTTTATCTGTTTGCATTAAAGATGGAATAGCCTTATATATAATTGCTTCTATAGGGATAGATTTTCACTTTGTTTGCAATATCACTTTGCTGCTCTTTTGTAGTTTTGTATCTACAGAAAAAAGCCATAGTCTGAATTTCCTTTCATTTTAAAGAAGTATCCAGCTTTAGAATACTGCCAAAAAAGCTTTTAAAGGGTTTTCTTTATAGATTAATATTTAAAATGATAGTTACTGCAGACAAAAATATATACAACTCAGCTTTGTCATGAATGTCCCCAGTGGGAATTTGGGGAACTGCATCTCAGGGAGTTTTACAGGTGTGTGAAGAAAAAATGAGCTTTTATCTTCTGAAAGGACAAAAAAAGATTTGAATTGTGACATCAGCAGAGAGTAGTCAGTAGCAACTGTCAATGAAATACTTTTAATTGAATATTACAAACAAATGTGAGGATTTGGAAGCATAATACACACAAGGTACTCTATAATCTGCATTTAGTTTCCATTACATTCATTGCATGCCTCGAGCTGAAATTGAACTAGTGCCATAAAAGTGGGAAATGTGGGCGCTCACAAACCTTTGACCAGTGCTGTATCTAATGGCAAATTGGTGTTTACCAGCAACATTCCTCTGGTACAAAAAGGCATCCTGCTCACATTACTGGGTCAGTGGCATTTCTTTGGGGAGCTGCCCACTTGGGATGGTTTCAACAGCGAGCGGGAAATCCCTGTGTAAAGGTTAAGGCCCGATACTTGTCCTGTATCTAATGTCGGATGATGGAGATAGACAGAAACAACAAAATAAGCTGCAACAGATGCCGTCGAGAGCGTCGTGCTGCAATTTCGTTTTTGCGTTTTGATAAAAATCACATTCTTTTTTCATCGGGACTCGGACGGAGGAGATGAGAAACGTGAGGGCTCGGTGTTGAGTTCCCTCCGAACCCATTTCGTGTCCTCTATCGGTGGCGCGGGACAAAAGCGGTACAGAAATCAGAGCTGGAGGTAGCGCTGCTCTTTTGCGACGAGGCCGGGACGGTAGAAGAATGGGCTCCTTTCAGCGGGCCCTGGCTCGGCGCGCCGTACGTCCAGGAGAAGCACTCAGCGCCGAGGGGGAGATGGCCGCCTCGATACGGGACACACACACACAGACCTGTCTGAGCCGTAAAGAGGGAAGCGACACTTTGGGGCATTTGCGTTGGTGCGAATTCACTCGCTGACGGACAATCACGTTTTTCTGGACGGAGCACAAACGGGACGAGTAAACCGCGGCTCTTGTCTCGTCTCACACTGTCGTCTTTTGTGTGAAAACCATTGCACCTGCACGAGTGGGCGTCCTGAGGCAGACCTACAGCGCCCCGGCTGGAAAAGCTATTGAGCAAATACTTCTATGAGAGCACACTATTCAAGCACCGAGAGGCTTTGGGTTTGACAGTGTCTCTGCAGAATATTTGAAAATGACCACTATCGGGCTGCACTTTGAATCATTATCAACATTCACTGGACATTTTACCTTCATGATTATGATTTATGCACAATCATTTTGTCTTTGTTAATTAAGGAACAGGTTTTTACTGTAAATATTAGGCTTATAATTTAGATTTATATTGGTGTGAAAGTGATTTACAAGATAAATTCATGTATACATGTTTTGTGCAATAGTAGTTCCTCTATTCACACTTGTCTCTTGTTTTATGCACCTTATTACTTCACTTTATTCACTTTTCATCTGTAAATCACATATTCGCTCTGTCTTATTTTTACTTCTTTATTTTATTGTGTATGTTCATGAGTGTTTGTTTGTAACTGAGCCACTGTGACAAAGCAATTTCCCTGAGGATTAAGAAAGTCATCAATAAATACTATCAATAATCACAGTAAGGGTATAATTTGAGGTGCTTTATATAAACTTTGTACTGTAGAGTTGAACCAAATGAAAAACATCAGTCAAAACTGGTTTTAGTAGTGTATAATTGTGCCAAAACAACACTCTTTTGCATTTGTCCATCATTAAATCTCCATAAAAGACCCAATAGTCCATTTCTTCCTGTTTCAACAAGAGCTCAGAGTGGACAAACTGTTGATAAAAAATGTTGAAATTACGTCAATTAAACGTTCTTAATATTGAATCTTATCCCAATTGCTGCTCATTTCTGAAAATCGATTTAAAAATAAGTCAGAACATGGAGACGTCTTCGAATACAAAGGTCAAGGAGAGGGCACAAAGATGTTTCTCTTTTTGGATCAAATGTCAGCGTCTGTTTTCAGTCTATGTCCCGACGTCTTCTTCTTGACCTTTTGAAATTTCTTCACCTCAGTGTTAAAGCTGAGCCGTAGACTTCAGCCTGTGGTAAGCGATCATCTTACTGGGTTCGACGGGTGGCAGCATCAGTCTCGGTTGACCGAGCACCAAAACACTGAAGGAGAGTAATAAAATTAATCCATGCTTCTCCAAGCCATTACATTTTGGACTCAAAAACTGCATTTAAAGAGATAATACCATCCATTAAAAGCCTCAACTGGTGCTTGGGGTTTCCATTTGACAGTGCGTAAATATATATATATAACCCCTCTTTTCAACTTTAATTTGGGCAAACCCCAATTAAAGACAATGTCTAATGGTTTTTGCAGGCAGTAAGTTACCAAAAAGAGCATTTAATGGGAGTTTGTGTCTTTTTCTACTCAATGGTCTCTTCAGAAGCTGGAAACTACATTTTATGGAGGCCGCGTTCGGATTTTTCACAATAAAATGACTCTGTGCTGTTTGAGCTGGATCTAGACAGACTTTCACACAGCGATAAAGTCCACCTTTCCTGCAGATTTCCTAAAGCTTGTGATTACTGAGCTAATTACTGACATTCCTCGGAGAACTTACGGGCTACTGCTCAGAAAGTGGCAGCTTACAAGAACAGTGGGGTCCTTATGCGGCGCGGCGGCCAGACGTACGCAAACAGACAATATGCCGCTCTGTCCTGCGAGACGCGGAGTAATGAAACATGTATGGTTCATAACGAAGGAATGAAGCGCATATTAAAAGCTGCTCATGTTACTGATGAATGTTAAAAGCGCCATAAAGCAGCGTTTTGATGGAAAACGCACCTGTGTTTGACCACTTCTCCGCTGCTTGTCCATTTAGACGCACAAAACAGGACACATGAGAACGTACGATGAATAAAACAGTTTGTCCTGAGAATGTACTTGTTACTTTTGCAACTGAGTCTCCAAAAACATATCTCTAGGAAGGAAAAATACTTAAATGTGGAATATCAATCATTTAGAATTGCAGGTATGTACTGTGGTGTAGGGATTTTAATATAATCTTTAAATAATATCCTCGACATTGTCTTTCAGTGCTTTGTATTAAAGACCTACAAGACTCAGAAACGACAGTGCTGGGTACCTGTTATACCACTTTTGTGCCACTAGATGGAGTCAAGTGCTACTTCAGTCTGTCTCTGCCACAAACCAAAGTGAGACAGATTCCAAATAAAGAAGAATTTAGGCTTTTTTCTGATCTAAATGGATTTAAATGAGCCAAAAAAAATAGCATACACCTGATTTAAAAGATGTTATTATTATTATTTTTAAAGGTATATTTTGGGGTGTTTCGCATTTACCTGTTAGATCAGCGATACTCTTTACTCACCAAGTACCATCTCATATTTGTTTCTCCAAGTACCACCTTCAAATACAGTAATAATTCTGGACATAAACAGGTCTAAAGTGAGTTGAGTTCAGTTTAAATACAGTTTAAGTGCTTCTTGTTGGACTTGAACAGGTCTAGGGCAGTTTTAGTTTGATTTTAACAAGATTTATGGTGTTTAAGTTGGTCTTTGAATGGTTTTCATTGGTTTTAGTTGGACTTTAACAGGTTCTAAATGGTTTCACTTCGACATTTATAGATTTAAACCGATTTTAGCTGAACTTTGATTGCCTCAAGTCGTTGTAGTTGGTTTTTATTTGGACAAAATAAAATGAATTATGATCAAAATGGTCTCTTTCTGGTGAAGGATAATGGAGCTGCGTTAAAAGCTCGGGTTATCATTTTAAATTTCAGTCTGAAAAATAAAACTTTTTTTTTACCACTTAAAAAAACAAATTTACAGCACAACTTAAATATATAAAAGCTTGTTAATGCACAGGAGTTTTTTTGTCATGTACACACAGCTCTCCTTTTACACTGCACTTTTACTGATTAAATATCACCACGCTGAGTTGGAAAACAAAATACAGGTTATTTTACAAATTTAAGGGTTAAAGGAAAAGCCAGTGACACTGAGACTGGGATCTTAAGATGAAAATGATCCATAGTTTTAGCAATTTAAAACTAAATGTATGTTTGGTGGTTTGGGACTCCACTGGGATCCTTGTTTCAGTTTTAAGTGCATGTTAGGAAAATATAATTTAAAGGGGACACAACTATTTGACAATGTAATTCAAGATATTATAAACCACTAAACCAAGGTTAAATGTGTAATAGTCTCAGAGAGGTATATTATTGCTTTCATGATCTCCAAAACCAACTGTTCCCAAAATCATACATTAACATCCCTTTGATGAATAACGCTCTGGGATTTCTGGCCTTCCTTTGACTTCCTCAGTTTTTTCTGCACATCATTGATGAAAAATGAAAGCAACAAGCAAAGGTTCTGGAAAGTCAACGTGATCCAAAAATGCAAACCGCTGAGAAAACTTCGCTCACTGGACACGTCCAAACATGAGATCATTCAACGTTCTCTGTTTTCCGTTGTGCTTCTGAATCCAAAACACGTCTTTACATCTACAGGCGACAGACACTGACCTAATTTACCATAAAATACATGGATAAAGTGATTTTTTAGAGTTTTGACTTACAACTAAACAGTATTATGGCTGTATGATGTAGTTTCATGAATTCTAAAGTATGTGTGATACAATGGACAGAAGTGGGCAGTAAAAAGCTTACAGAGTTGGTTATATGTACAATAATGACCTGAGCCTGAATCAATTGCCTCTTGGATACTCTCAGAATAGTTGTTTTTATCTAGAAATGTAAAAAAAAAAAACAGTTTATGAATTCTTTGGGTCATGGATCTTTATCGTAAACATTAATAAAGTTTGGTTCTAGCTTTAGTCCTGGTTTATTCACAGGTTTAGCCCTACTTTTGTACAATTTTAATGCAGTACAGTTCCTGATACATTCACTTGTGTGAGACCAGTGATAAGTGGTAGTAATAATATGAGAAAAGTACTGGGAAAGTCAAATATTTTAGAGATGGTACTCATTGTGAGGCTCACTGCTGTAATAAGTTAAATAATGTGAAGGTAAAGGATGTTTTGTCCTACATCCGAGGGACATTCATGCATCACTTTTACTATTTTAAGAGAGATTTTAATATTTAAGAGTGGTATAAATGGTTTTGTCATTGACACTGAAGGCCATTTTAAAAAGTGTATCTTGTGTGTACATTATTTTTACAGTGTCACTTCTTGGTCCCTCAGATCTGGAGTTCCACCAGGGAACATGGAAGAGTTAAAGCCCCAAATACGCCTTTTTACATGCATTGACTTCAAATGCTATTTTAAAACGTGGCAGAAATAACAAAAAAAAAAGCGGGAGACCATAAACATGTGACCCTGGTCCTTTGAGGTTGCTTTTCTTTGTGTGTTTGCTGCAGGCACCAGCCACATCACAACACTCCCATTTCCATTTTTTGTGTGTTTGAAGGCGTTACCCTGATCTACTGTACACTGGCCATATATTTACAACCTTACACAGAATATTATTTATGAATACAGCAGGATGTATACAGAGAAACCACAATAAATGGTGTTCTCTTTTTCTCTTTGTTATTTTTCTATCTATAGGCAGCTTACTCTACTTATTTTTGTTTTCTCAATGCACAGTTATGTATTTACGGTGCGTCCTACACAGTCATTTAGAATTAAATAAAGTTTTTAAGACGCCAACCACAAAAAAGGACCAACTTGCTCTAATTTAGCGTGCATTTTATGTCCTTGCAGAGACCAAACGTTACATATCCTCTTATAAAGAAGCCATTTAAAGCACACTATTTCATTATATTTGTAAATTTGTCCAAGTAAAACACACTCAAACGTGTGTGCAGTTTTAACAAGACCAACACATTAGACGTGATCTACCGCAGGGATAGACTCGGTGATAATCAAAGAGGAAGTCATCTGTTAAAGCCTGGGCCGTGCTGCGACACAAAAACCTGTGGGAAGTGGTTTCAGGAAACCACAGAGAGGCTGGATCGAGTTTGTAGACGCTAAAAACAGCTGGGTCTAAACTCACAACCAAACATTTACATCTAAACATGACAGACTTTAATTAAACTGAAGGAAGTAGTGTCGATTATTGCTATTTTGAGGAGGAGGAAGTACATTTTTACACACTAGGACAGAAACATGAATATATCAGCTGTTTCATTCTCCTACAGACTCTGGATTAAAGTTAAGGGGATATTGTCTTGTTTGACATGCTTCTGTCTGCGCTCGACTCGCCTCGGAGCAGGGTCACCACGCTACATCAGTCCCACTTATCTCTGCTGTCGTCCTGCTTCAGCGAACACAGCCGCACTCATTCACCGCAGGAAGGATTTCATTATTTTGGCCATCGGATTACACATGAATTTGATCCAATTTAGAGTCTGGTCTTATAGTTTTTACACCATTACTTTTCTGGAAGCATAAATGTGTCTTTAAATAATTTAATAGAGTGATTGACAGCGCTGAACTTTTATTGGTCTGTGATTGGTAAAGGCTGACCATATTTTCAAACCAAAAACTTTCATTTTACCACAAATCTGGAGACCACACATTAACAAATAACAAATAATGTCACCAGAAATCAATACAACACCAGTAAATAATTAAAAAACATGAACTGATTGCATTAATTAGCGTTAAAATATTTTTTACTTCAAAGAATTACAACTCTTACGACTGTGTTTGGTGGAAAATTCACATTTAAAGTTTGCAAAATGCAGCATTTTCATTATGCAGTTCTTTTCCAAGACACTTGTGTTGTTCCGGGAGCTCAATTTTAAATCACAACTTTCAGAAAAGCAGAAAAAAACGCTAAAAGACGAACATCAATTAAAACCTGAAGTATGTGTGTTTTTTAGGGACAATGAAGAATGAAGCTGAAATGGGCAGCTCCAAACACTTCAGCTCCTTCTCTATTTTATTCTGAAGTGATGAAGAGAGCCATATCTGTTGTTTACTGCAGGCCATTAAGTCTGAGAGCCCTCGAGTGTGTTTATATGTTAGCTTTAGCATGAGCGCACTTCACTGTTTACATTTGTTGTCTGTTCCTGAGTCTCTGAACTGGACGGACTGGATGTAATAGTGTTTCAGGGTGTTCCATTTGGTAAAAAGGAGAGCTAAAAGAAACACCACATCGCCCTCAAGGTGAAGGTTAACCAGGTTTGTTTTCATGCACAACACCGGGAGCTTGTATAAATGTACTCGGAGAACAAATACAGCTCAAATGAGCTCATGTTTTGATATAAATCTCAAACAGTTTATTTAGGTCTAAATTAGAAAGAGATGCTTAACTGGAATTTCACTTCCACATCTGTAAAAACAGTCCTTTTTCTTCTTCTTTTGGATAATCTCGGGAAATGAGTGTTGACAGTATCAAGTTGTTGTGTTAAATGGTCCAAGTTCAAAGATCAAAGATGGGTTTTTTTATTTTCTATAGAAGGTGTAGTTCTTTTTTATCATGTTCTGAGCTCCTTAGAAGGCAGAGATCATGGTTTATTTGTGTCTTATTACTTTAAATCAACATATGCTTTATAAAAAGGTCCAATTTACATGTTATTTATGGGGCGTGTTTAATAATTGGAGGAAACCAAATAGTGTAATGTTAATAGTTTCTTGTCCCTTTGCTCCAGCCCACTCGGTTTGTCAAAGCAAATACTTAATTTCCCGTTGCGCGTGTTATCAAAGGACTAGATTCAGAAGATAACCGGCTAAAAGTGCATTACATGGTTTCATTAGAGTCTGAGGTAGGGCTGAGGTGATTATTATGGTCTGCTTCACGTTACAGGAAGTCCAAAAAGGAGTTCAAGTTCACCATTAGTGTAGGATTAGCGATAGGATCAGCACACTTAGCTACTGTGGTAACACTTAAAGCAGATTGAGTCTGTGGAGCAAACAGATTCATTATTTTAAAACAAAGGGTCATTTCAAAGATCACATATTCCCCTGTAAACAAGAACCCTATGTCTCACACTGAAGGAGACTTTGGGACATTTTTCATAACTTTGTTGGCATTTCAGACTTGTTACGTAAAGAGAAAGCTTAAAAAAGACTTGAGATAAACAGTTTGTACGGTACATTACAGCTACAATGCAATATGAGGCTCTAAAGCTGTAAAACACCTCATGAAAAGTCACATGGTGGAGAATATGAAGGTAAAAGGGCACAGATTCCCAGTGGCTCGTCTGCGTTCGTCCGATTGAGACAAAAATCCATTGAGACTCATGTGAAAGAGGACCTTCGGGACCCCTTTTGTCGACTCCAAACAAACCAAAAGAATTCCCCGTACGACACATGAAATCCCACAAATGTCAGTAGTATATGGAGAAATCAGGCGCTAATCGTCCTTTGTCAGACGGCGACATTCCCGATGGTCGCCCGTGGCAACCAGGACTTAGGGAAGCGCAGAGATTTAGTTTGACAGGCGTGTCTCCCAGCTTAGTGCTCTTTTTGGGGCGGGACCGGGCCGCTCTAATGGGGGACCCCCGTGGACTGTGTTTGGGGCGAAGAGGGGGAGCCCGCATCCTAACACAATGTGGTCCTGCCCCGGACTTTACATGAGCGCTCTGCAGAAAATCAAAACAAGGTTACATCTGAGCTAATGAGACGAGCCCCGAGGAGATGTTTGGGACGAGTACCGACAGTTTCTCAGGGTTGGGTTTCAGCGATGTGTTTACACCACAGTCTGAAGATTAGAGTTCACAAGTGTGGATTACTCTGAGAGAAAGTAGAAAGAAGCAATGTTGATTTGATATTTTGAGTTTTTTTTATGTAATGTATGCATAAAAGTATAGAAGTGTCAATATTCAGCAAATGCATGCCACATGTTTGTAAAATTAAGCATAATGCAAAAATTTGTTAGTAACAGAAGTGATTGTAGTATCGCTTTTCATTACAACACAACAGTAATAAGTTTAAATATGAAAGAGTCCTTGGTCAATAAAGCTATTTCATAAACAACACAATGTTCATTCTGCAGCACACACTCTGTAAGATTAGTGTCAGTGATTCAGGAGCAGGCCAAAGGTCAGATATGTTGGGTTTTTATCCAGAACATTATGTTCAGCAGATCATTACACTGACAAGTTGGCCTTTGTCACATTAATCTTGTAGATATTTGTGTCTAACTGGACTGACGTATGTTGTAAATGTAGTGTTGTGTTGTGTACGCGGAACAGACCTGGGGAAAGATAAGGAATGGTCACTGCTGAACTTATGCTTTATGCCTTTGCTTTCCATTATTATCTGTCTTATTCAAATTAAAAGTTTATTTGCAGTGTCTGCTTCATTATTATCTCGTCTGCTCTGTGCTGCTTGAGCAAATGATGGATTTCTGATTTCTCTAGTATCAGAAATCCATCATTAGCTTCTGGGATGCTGCTCTGATGCATGGTATAAATTATCACATTGACTGAAGTGCCTTTCCTTCAACTGTATGTGAGGTACAACTCTGAAAATGAAAGGAAATCCTGACCATAGAGAAATTCAGGTCAGGGATGTGAGGCCAGTTTTGCTCTAAATGTGGATCTGAATTATACTCAGTACAACCCAAAATCACAAGACAATCCTATCCACCTTCGTATTAAAAAATACCTCCCGCTTGTTTTAATGGAAGCGTTAAACACATCTTGCCGGCGTGTTTTCTGAAGCGCCGAGCAGCTGGTCTAAAACCCTGCCTCATCACCAGCTCAGCAGAAACTCCTGCGGTCTGCGATGCCACTTCTGTTCAGTGGGTGCCGTAACTGCCCATTTTAAGAACAGGGTCGTTTTGATCCTTTGATTAGAGGCAGGGCCGGTTGACCCAAAATAGGCAGCGAGGTCTAAGCCGGGCCCGTCCTGCAGAGGCCTGTTTCATGTTGGACTGCCGTGGGGTTATTCCTGTCACTTCTGCCCGGGCTCAGATAAACACTTCCACTCCACAGTCCCAAAGACATAGTTCAGAGACCGCGATTATAGCCCTGGGAGTGTCGTATAAATATCTCCGACGAGAGGGAGGGGCGTCCTGACAACCACAGCTGTTCTGCGCCGTTTTCGTTTAGCGTGTCTTCGAGAACTCTCCTCTAGGGCCCGGCTCGTTGACCCAAAAGGTGAAGCGCCGCTGCACGTGCCGCGTATTTCCCTCTGAGTAGAAGTAGGTCTACGCAGACAGCGCGGCTCCCTGTACACGACAACCACATCATTCAAGAGGAAAGCTGCTATATTTAATCATCCAACTCAATGTGAGCTTTATGTACGGCCTCTTCTTGCATGACTTCCCATACAGTATGCTTTTATGAGCCTGTACAGCGGATTTATAGCTTGTGTGCAGTCTGCAAACACTGAGAATCAGAGTAAACATTATGCTTTACTTTGGCAAACGTCCACGGTGTAGCTATGTCCTTCAATGCTAAGCTAACTGGAATATGTTTCACACTACATGGCGCAACAGGGGGAAAAACTGTGAGAAGAAATATGAGAAAAGCCTTGTTGCGGTTGCCAGGTCCATAGTTTTGCAGCTGCGGTTGCCAGGTCCCGAAAGGAAAAACAATGGGAAGCGGCAGAGCAGTGAATGTGGTCGGTCCTTTAATGTGGCTTGGAGCTGTCTCATTGGCCGCCAGCTCCGTGCTGATTTACACCACAGCAGTAATTCACAACCCAAACAAGCCCCAGACAACCGACTGTGTCAGGTCGGTTCTGTCGGCTTATCGAGGAAGCAAACCAGACGAGAACATGCGGACCACAAAGACAGAGTGAGTCCTGGTGAGTCCTGTGCACTGAACACACACTCCTCAGGTCCATTTACTGTATAACTGTATATAACACATACTTTTCTACAGATTATTGTATTTTAAGGTTAGCTCTACAAGAAAATATTAACAAAAACACAGATTTCAAGTTTATAATTGAAAGGATGTCTGCATTGATCTTCTTATTTATGACTAAATGGATGAATAACTTAAAAAAGGACTCACTTTAGCATCTCATTATGTCCCAATGTAAAAAAAAATACTTACATTACAGTGAATAATGTTGATTATTAGTGAATGTTGTTGATCCTGAAGCCCTCCAGCATCAGTCCTGTCTCTAATAAAAGCTCTTTACTGCATAGTTTCCTACACAGTCCTGGCCCTGAGCTTTACAGGTTTCTCCTCTTTTGTGGCTCCACTGAAGCATTTTGAAGACAAGAGACATTTAAAAAACATTTGAGAATAACTTGTGTCTGTAACTTGTAGCTGTTTATGTTTTTAACCAAATAAGAAGAGTGATTGCAGCTCAGTGACACACCAGGCTTTTAATCTGATGCAGACCTGAGAGGAATGGAAACAGACAGACTATTCCAAACTTACCTGAAGCTGGTAAATTAGTGCAACAAAGAAGCTGTGAAGTCATTTAGTTTAAACACAGAAGCAGCTCCATAAACACGTCTGATCAGAACATGAGAAGAGCTTGTGTCGAGAACCAAACAACTCACAAAAACACTGTGTTTCACGGAGCTTTGTTTAGACTGGAGGCTTCAACTTTAACAAGAGAAACTACATCTGATCCTAAACCTACAGTGTTTGTTTCAGTTTTTTACTGGGCGTGTGCTGATGAGCAGTTACAACAAAAAGAAAAACTATTTTTCGTTAACAGACTTCTTTCAGAAACTCTTCTAAATATGAAATGGTTCTGACCCAAAAATAAGTCTTTGATGAATTGAAAAAGATGGTCTCAAGGATCAAACTGAACGTCAACAAACAACTTTCAGGAGCGGAAGTCCCTGAACACAGCAGTCTTATCAAGTTTGATTTACGGCCTTTAAAATCCAGTGGCAGACATAAATTCTCGATTCAAGGAACAGTCTAATGTCAAGTGTGTGCTCTCTCTGTAAACACCGGCCCGTCCTGTTAACTCTTGAGGGGGCTGCTGCTGTAATCGTTACAGTAAAGATGTGGACAAGGTGTAAATCTCCAGCTTTTTTTGCCCGTGGCCACTGTTGAAAGGCCTCAGTGTTTGGGTCGCACCTGCCTCCGTCCTGGGACTTGCACGAGACAAACGGGGGCTCGGGGCGCTCAGAAGAGGGCAGTGACCCCACATACCCCGACGAGTCATGGTTATGCCTCGGGCGCTCGGCTTCGGTTGTGGTTTTTGGTCGTGTCCATGTGAGTTGTCACGTGCTCAGGGGAGATTCACGAGCCAAAGCCACGCGGACGACGCTTAAATAAACACACGACGCACACAAAAGTAAAACGACACGAACGGAAAACACAGCAGCGGCAAGATGTGGATAAAAATACAATTAAGACATTGATACTTACGTGAAAAAAAACACTCATAATGTCATTACTGTTGCATGTTTCCACTGCTCTTTGTGGGAAACTCCTGGAGGAATGCTGAGACCTGGTTTAACTAAGACTAAGAGGCAGTGTGAGTGAAGGCCCAGTGCAGGTTTTCATTAGCACCAACCCTCTACCTGGACCTGTGCAGTGAACTTAGACTTCCCAGAGGCTCATGTCCTCGTGTGATCTCACCTCTGGACACACAGGACGGGTCTGTCTGCAGGACGACAAACACACGTAACGGTAAAGACAAATCAGGCTTTTAATTGATTTAAGTTATTGAGCTTTTTTTTGTGCAGGATGTGTTTTTTGTAATTATACTAAAGGTCTGGGCTCTGTTTAGTTTCTCATCCACATCCCTCTGCTTCTAATGGATGGACATGATGCAGATTAAATACACATATGCTTTAATGTCGGTGTTATTCTCTTTGGTAAGGACTAGACCTTTGAGAATAGAAAATATCAAATCAAATGAACGTCTGTCAACGGATTTAGACAAATCTTAGTCCTTTGTGATGACTGTTCTGTATTATTAAACAATGTTATTTCTGCATAAACCGTGAAAGTAAATGTTGAGGGTTTTCAGTCTGTCGTCGCTGTGGTTTAACACCTCACCAAACCCAAATCTCCAAATAGGAACACAGAGAACCAACAAGACATACATGTATCTGTTTTTACAAAAGCCCATTTTCAGACCGCTCCAGCTGCAAATGAAATATGTCATCAGATATAACAATGTGATGTGATACAGATGGAAGTCTAAACACAACAGGCTGTTTGAAAAGAAACCAAAATATGCTGTAATGCTTAGACGCACGTTTAAAGTTATTACACCAGCCCCTTATTAATATTTACGATAAATCACTGAAGCACAAATGGTGCTGTTTGAACTAGAGAGCAAGGGAAGACTAATTGTCCTCTCTTGAATCCAAATAAAAAAAAACAACATAGATCTGCCAGAGACTGACAAACACTGGCTCAACAACACAACTTTTCAAAATGTTCCAAAGCATCTCCCTCACACTTATATTAACGCCATAAAAAACAAACACACAGTCAAATGTCAAACCTGTCGCATACTTCAGACGCTGGCATCGAGATAGTCAGGCTTTGTCTAAAATGATGCAGCAGGACAGAACTGAAACTATAACCAGGACGAGAGAGCAGCAGCAGGACAATGTAAGACAAAAATGTGACTGCAGGACTTCCAAAGAACTGTCTAAATGTTATGTTTATGGTAAAACAGCAGTTTCATTTCAGTTTCATTATTAGCAAAGCAGACAATAACAAAAAAGTGTGTGGTAAGGGTTGAAACCACAGAGAATAATGCAATCATGAGATATTTTATTTTAAAGTGGAAAATTCCTAATTCAGAGATTCATTTTTCACAAATTCAACATGAAAAAAACCTGCAAAATGGCATAAAGTGGATTGTTGTATAAATATATTCTCTCTGTTGTTGTGTTGGTTTATAATAAGATTAGAAATGTACAGCAAACTGCAGAGACTTGAGCTGAATTTACTCCAAAACAATGAGCAATTAAGAAAACTAAGTCCAATGTACACACAACAGAGAGAAATAAACGTTTAGGGGGAAATGAAGAGGCCAAAACATCAACATGAAGTTCAGCAGACCTCACCTTTATTCAAATGAGGAGCAACGTTAATGAAGTGACAACCAATCAGATTTGATGACTACGTCTAAACAAAACTTGGCTTTAAACCTTCAGTCCTCGGCCTGTGACTGTGATGCTGCTTCTGATGTGACTCCAGCGTTAGTTTAGTCTCTTTTTCCCATTATTCTTACAAGTACATGTTGTTCTGTTGCAACAGAACCAATCTCATTCTGCCAAATGAAGGAACTGCCAGAAGACAGAGGTTCAGAAGAAAAAATATAAGTAAAGTTTCTATCTTTCTTCTTTATTAAAGGTTTGTTGACGAAGGTCCATGATTGAGGAATCGTGGGGACAGTGTTTTTTTCTGTCGTTTCTTTTAGACATTAGACCATTTACTCCTTTTTTCAAATCACTTTTAAAAACGCACTTTTTCTCTTTGGCTTTTAACTCAAAGTGAGTCGTCATTTATTATCATCCTGTTGTTTTAACTCACGTTTCTAGTCTTTTTGTGCTTTTAACTCTAGTTTGTTTTATTGCATTGTGTTTGAATTGTCTTGTGTTTGGTTTATCTCTCTTATTTATTTTATTGCTTGTCTACAGCATTTAAAATACAGTTTTAAAGGTGCTTTATAAAGAAAGTTGGTATTGTACGGTAATCATGATGGTTATAATGGCTCACAATTGCCTATTGCCTCTGTATAAAGAAGAAAGGCCATAATATTTAACACCTGTTTCCTGAAAAATAAGCGTTGAACCATAATAGACGTCTGCAGTGTTCCAGGGCAGCACATTATAGCACATTAAGAGAATTTATCTATCTCTTTAGATGCATTAGGAGAGCATATTTGTCAATTTAAAATTTACTCAAGTGGAAAATCCTCCTGGTTTGACCTGATTTGAGCCTTGCTGGATGTTCTCATAATAGCGCCGCTGCACCGACGTTGGGATGTAGTTCTATTTGGGGCTCCACAACCCGGCCATTATCACTCAATGTCTCCATGAAATCATACGCTGCCTCAGAGGGACCATTATACAATTTATCAAACTGCTCAGAACCCTTTAGGTCACAATTTGAAACCCAAACGTCTGTGTGTGCGACGGGAGACAGACAGCGTTCACATCAGACCACACAAACGCAAACAGTCAGGGATCCATCTGAATCTGCAGCGAGACGCCAAAGCCACACTGAAAACAGATGAGAACACCATCACAACAAAGACACACCATATGCTCTGATTTAGAAAAGAAATACTTGTGATATTCAGTCATTTTCACAATTAGTCAAACACGGTAAGGCTTTTTTAGCAGTTTATCTTTTGCAGTTTCACTTCTGAGCCGCTTTGTTGGTAGAAAGTCTAGTTCATTTAAAGTTCAATATGACCATAGAGCTGTATTTAAGAATAATAGGTTTATTATTTTTATACAATTCGACAAAACAGAGCACATTCAGCAAAAATATACAATAAAAGCCTCATAAAATAAAGGATAGTGCATTGATGAATACATTGAAAGTTCTGGATTTCCAAACACACACAGCCAGAACCACACACTTTTTAGATTAGCCGGGTTTAATCTAAAAACTGCTTCAGTGTGTGTTCAAGGCGTCTTTAATCAGTGCTTTGACGGCTTTAATGATCCTAATCTTAATTTGCGACACAGGCTCAACGGGCTCATGAGGAAGGCCAGTAGCAGGAGAGTGAGGCAGAAAAAAGGATCACATTTAGAGGATTGTGGATAACTCTGCCCTTCTTCTTAACGAGGAACTCAAGACTGACCATTTCCAGGTGGAAGACTAAGAGTTTTAGCTGCTATTTTGTGGCAACAGCAATAAAACTGTCTAATAAGACTTTAATTTTAGGAGTTTAGAGCAACTTTTTACATCTTGTACTGATTTGCACTTTTAAATGATGTCAAATCTATTCATTGAGAAGCTGGATTTTCTGTTTTTATTCCATTTTTAATCTTGCAACAGAATAAATTGCCTCTTTGGGGATGAATGAAGTGATATTTTTCTAATTTTTTACTTCATCAATGTTGCCATTTAATAAAATATGCCAATTTTCTAAACAACTCCAATATTCTGTTCAAACTGAGACACATCGTAATTCCAAAATGTGATTCAGTGTATTTCCCACAGGACGCAGTGATAGATATTTGGGATTATTGTGGCGACATTATTGAATTAGTCGTAGCTAATCGTTGCTAAAGATTAAACGGATAACGTCGCCCACCAACAGAGGCTGCCACAAAAATTCCTCAAATGCGTCTTCATAAAGTTGATCAAAATCCCCCTCAAACACAACCCATACTTTAGTGGCGTATAACAGGGGCCTGCGTCTAAACGAGTCGCTCCGAGGGCTGAGTGTCGGTCCGTGGGCCAAACCACAGCTGGCCAGATTACAAGAGTCTGGATTAGAGGCCAAGAGATGGGCCGTGGAAGTGGATCCCATTGATGTCGGGACTCAAACACACGCCGCAGCCACGCGTTATTAAAGCATCAATGTCACCATCCAGACGTGCGCGAGCCTGCCAAAGAAACCCCAAGCATTTATTTCAATTTGTCAGGACATGAAAGGCCAGTGAATGATGGGATTTCAAGCAGGTGTTTCCATCAGAACAGAAAATAACATAATGTGCGCTTGACCGATTAAATCAACATTGTAAACGTGTTTTCAAAACCGCATTTGGCGGAATAAAACTGAAAGAAGGCATGCGCTTAGGCTTTTAAATATCTAACAATCTGCAGAAGACACAAGCCTCTAGCAGCTCAGCCGACCACAAAACTAATGTTGCTTCAACCATTTCTCTTTTGGTTTCAGAGCCCAGTATGTGCCGTGTAAAAACTACAGCTTCATAATCATTCCACTGTGTTTGTTTCTTCAGATGCAATCCATTATTTAAGATGCTAACAATGCAACAGCTTAGCACTAATGATATAGAGGAGTTATATATATGTTTAGACTCAAAATTATGTTATTGAATATTCATTTTGCTAGTGACACGAAACAGAAAGAATTTTTAATTTTTTTAATACATTGCTTTTCCCTTTAAGCTGTATTTCCCATTGTCCAGGCAGATTACATTCTCACAAAGCTTGCTAGCACCCATCACTCTCCACATAACCATTGTATTTTTATATTGTTACACATTCACAACAAAACACACCCTTCTATATTTTGCTCTCATGCTTGAATAACCCGATAAAGTTATATTCCTCCTACATCTTGCCTCAAATTCAATCACTTCCTACATTTACAGATTTACTGAACACGCAAAACTATATCAATATTGAATTAAACCAAATTTTATAGATTGGATTTTTTATTTATTTATTTATTTATTTAATCTATTATATTAATTATTTTATTTATTTATTTAATCTATCATATTAATTATTTTATTTATTTATTTATTTATTTAATCTATCATATTATTATTTTATTTATTTAATCTATCATATTATTATTTTATTTATTTAATCTATCATATTATTATTTTTTATTTATTTATTATTTATTATAATGAGGTCTTCTTTTAAAACATACCCCCAAGTCAATTATTTAATTTTTTATATCTTGTGCTCCTCACAATTTACCTTTTAAATCTGTTCTAAATTATTTCACAGATTTTTTTTAATTTTGGACAAACTCTCCTCTGTCTGATTCTTGCTTCATTTTGTCGCTGCTCTTTTATTGTTTTACTTTACGCATTGTTTTTATTGTTAAACACTTTGTAAATCATGTTTTTAAAAGTGTCATATGAATAAAGACTATTATTATTAATATAAACTGTATTTTTTTTTGTTTTTCAGCCATTTTCAGTGACTTTATACGAGAGCATTGTTGTTTGTTGTGTTTCCATGCACATTTGAACGCAGGGCCCATCATTATGGTCGACTGCTCTTGGAGTTGTTAATTAGGTGTTGCCAAACCGTGGTCTGTCCACACAAACCGTCCACTCGAGTAACCGTGACTTCATAACCACACGTACCAATACAGTTGGCAAAAAGAAAACATCAACATGGCTTTCACATAGTGCCTAATTGTTTATAGGGGATTCCCAGTGGTAGCAATTGGTCATGATGCAGTTTATAAATGCAGGCTTGAGCTGCAGAGATGTGACTCACGTTCACCGCTGGGGAATGTTTACGACTGGGACTTTTTAAACTACAACTTAACACAGCTCTTTGGGTTTTCACAAACAGCTTCAACCTGCTCTGAAGACACACAGAGGAATGCTTCAGAAATGAAATTAGAAAATTAAGCAAGATGCTGAAAGTAAAACAGAAAGTAAAAGACACTAAGAGTAAAAAATGCTAATAGTGTAGTAGTGAGTGTAACTAAACAGTTGTGTCTTTAGTGTGAACTCTCTTTTAGACTGAATTCTTTCACATGAATTACGGTCAAGGTTTTTTTCCTGGTTGGTGCCAGTGGAAAATGGGACTAGTCTTTGGAGTGACAGCTCTCATAACCATGACGCTTTGGTCATGGGAGCTGTCATAATGCAAGTAATGGAGCCAAAGTCTGCAAAAAGGACATGGGAACCAGACTAAAGCAGGAACCAGATTACAATATGCATTCCTTGCCAGAGAAGTTTACTGTCAGCAACCAAACAGAGCTCACACAACACACGGGACAGACCCAGCACAGTTCATTTACTTGGACTGTTTGACCCTTGAACTCCGCTGGAGCGCCGGCGCCCCACGCGCAGCATCAGTGTTTTACTGAATAGCCCTAAAACTACACAACAGAACCTAATGGGAAAAAATGTGTTTAGAAACTTACCCTTTCGGCAATCCACAGTGGGCTCGGGGCAATTATATCCTTTCGAGAAAGTTTTCAGTTCCAGCCAGTTCCAGTTAAGCGCGGCGTTTTTTCCGGAAACTTCGTTCAGTAAATCCACCACGTTAACGCCGTCATAATGTGATTATTTATGACATTTTGTGATCAAAACGTGTAAATCATGATAGCGGACCTCCATTTTGAGGCTTGACGTAAACAATGATGACGTCTGGCCGGACTTTCGACCAATCAGATTCGCCCAATTCTTCTTCTCTTGTTTTTATGAGATTAGCGTCCAATCAGGAGTAACCAAAGATCATCTTTAGAGAAGAAAGTTCACTACCAGTGTCAAATATAAAGTTTATGGCAAATGTTAAAGCTTGTACATTGTTGTTCTCTGTGTTTTTTAGATTAAATTCTGTAAAATGACATTTTCGTTTATTTTGTTTGTTTGTTTGTTTGTTTGTTTGTTTATATAGTCATATAACTTTTAATCCCATCATGTGACATAATTTTAGCATACATATTCTGATTGCACAGATTGTCCTGAAAAAGACGTGTATTACTTGACTGTGCTTGACAGGGTTAAGATTATTCTTGCATTAATACAAAGACAGACCAGGCGGGCAAAAAATATGAATAATGGCTTTGTTCTTTAAGGGTTGAATACAAAGAAATAACTCAAATCACTACAAGTTTCCACAATGGACTATATAATGACATGTATTTTGAATTACAATCCATCTTTTTTTGTTGAGTTATGTTATATTTAATAAAATCCATCAGTTTTAGGTGAACACATTTGCTTTAGTCTCTGTCTTGACATGTGCACAGTGGTTTCAGGGTCAGACAATGAGTTTCACATCACATTTTGGGTTTATTTATGAGAGCCCTTGTGAATTCAAAGTCATATTTAGCTGAAAATCTGGACACAGCAAAGATTTCCAAAATAGATGTAGTACCACACCGCCCAAAACCAAAGTCAGCCGTTGGTCTCCGTTTCTTTTCCCTTATAGGAAATCTTTACCCCCCGGCTCGACGCTTGATGTGGGCCTTAATGAAAGAGTCAAACAGTGTTGAATTCCTGAGAAATAGCTATTCTGAAGTTACAAATTTGGTGTCTAAACGCAATCATATTTGATTTACTGCAGATAAATCTTCAGTGTCTACGTTTCTTTTTCCTTTAAGAGAAATGTTACGTTTCATTTGGATCAATGTTTTTATATAAAATAATGACTTCTAAAATATTTTTCACCACAGCTTTGGGTGCACAATGTGGCAGTACTCATCATATCTGCAAACACAAAATACCGCAAAGACCTTGACTGGAATTGTCTCAGATAAATGGTGGCTCCGAAGCTGTACATGTGGTTTTTGCTAAGGTCCCGAGTGCTGTAACTTCACATTATGTCCCTTTTCTCTGTCTGGCTGCACACAACTATGTCTCCCGCTCATTAACCTCGCTCCGAGTCCCTCAAAGAGAAGAGCTTATTGACACAGACATCTGAAAAGTTGATTAAGTCCGAGGTCTGTTTCTCTGGACGGCTTCAGAGAATCCACAGAACGTCGTGGCTCGTTCTGACTGGAATCCAAACAATGTGTGTGTAAATCTAATGCATTTGTACTTTTAAAGAGCCCCACATACATTTCTAATTATAACTTTGTGCTGTTCTCTAATCTCTTCAGTCTGTTGAGATGGAAATGAATTGTTAGCCTGTACCTGTTTTACATTATTCAAATCGTGTCCTTGCCCTCATGTGTTCTACTGAAATTAATTTAATTCAGATATTTCTTTGTTAGTCTCAGACTTTTATTGCTTGTACCAATGCTTTTCTTGGCTGCATTACTTTCCCAAGGCGGATAATTAAGTGCTTTGAGAATTCTTGGTATTATTAAAGACCAATAAAACTGCTGCTTCTTTAAACAAAACAAAAATAAACACATGACATTTTGGATTCTTATTAAGGCACATCATAAAATGCCACATACATGTTTGAAACAGTGTGCTGTGGTGTTGAATACAGATACGTCAGAGGAATAAAAAGCACTAATTAACTAAATCATCTGTGTCTGTCCCTTCTCGAAGCCCTTGACTCGGTGTTTTCTCGTCTTCTGTGCGAGAGAAGGTCAAAGGTTGCTGACGAGGCGCGCTTCACTTTAAATCATCTTGAAAGCTTACGAGGCGCACGTGGATAATCAACAGCTGACGAAGACGAGGGTCGGATTGTGAAGCACCTCCTGACGTCAGCTGTGAACAGAAACGAGCAGGAATAACGCACCTGCAACAGTCTCTATTTATATCCACGTCACATGCAGCATCTGGTCTGTTGTGCTATCTTTAGAAATAAGACGTCCTGAAGTCCTTCGTGATGAGATAAGCTGAGCTGTTCAGTAAAACCCAAGGCCACAGCAGCTAACAACCACAAAACAAACAGATAATCTTCAGCCAAAGAAGGAAGGCTGATAAATCACACTATCTATGTCTATGTCCTGCATTTTGATAACTTTAGATAACTTGAGCTGTTGTTCAGTGGCAACAAAAGTCATCGAAGGGCTGCCAATCAATCAGAAATAAACAAGTCGACGGTGCAGTTTGATTGAGAACTCCAACGCTGAGATGTCTTATTTTGAATTAAATATGATAAATGTGGCTAAAAAGCTAAAAAGACTATTCATGTGTGAGGCCAGTCCAAGGAGACTGTGTGATTTTTTATTTTGTGTTTATTTTGTCTGTTTCCCGTTAATGGAGTGTATCAGATTATTTTCTTTTTTTTAAATCTGAGGAGGACAAGACAAGTGTTGAGAGCAAAAGGAACAATGGCTGACTTCTGTTTCTTTTGCACAATCAGAAAAGTGAAGAAAAATGTGATTGTAGGCTCCAGACCTCCATGACCTCTAATGGCAAATGGCATTTATTGTAAATTTTCACAATCTGCAACTGGTTTTTAAATGTTTGAACGATCGTATCTCACTGTCAGACGTCAGAGCTCCGTCAGATCTTCCACCTGAGCCTCTGTCACTGAGCACTGTGTAATCCCAAAGTTTAGAACATGTTTTGGACTGTCTTGCTTCTCCCTTAATCTACAAATCACTATAAAGTAGACAAAACAACACAAAGGGCAAAACAATTAAATAAAATAATAAAAAGTTAGGTACAGTTTATACAATACAATTTTTGGGTCATTTCATAACGTTTACATTATTGCTGCCTATCATTGCCATTATCCTATTTATTATTTATAAGTGTATATTGTAATTTAATATATTATGACAATTAAGACAAAAAAAGGCCCAAAAGTAGCATGTAATTACAATTAAAAAGTCTCTTATGTGTGCTATAACACTCATCATCTGGTTTGGTCCAATGTTTTTAGTGTTTAACCAATAAAATCAATAAATAAATGCAAAAATATGAATAATATGATACTTTAGGTTAACTTAATGCATCAGCATCCATCCCGACAGATGAGATGTGTTGGTTTATGTTCATGGACCGATGAAAAAAGAGTTGTTTACCAAATATTGTTCACAATTCTCTGCAAATACAAAGATAATAAACTCCAGGCTTTACTAAAAAACCTTGGTCCTGATTCGTGAAAGTGAAACCTAAAGCCCACAGAGCAGCACACAGTACATAAACCTACAGAATAAAAAGAAAACATCCCAGCATGCACCTGTGGAGAAGGTCTGACCCCGAGCGGGCTCCTGCGGCGGGACGGGGCCACGAGCTCCAACCAGACGCTTCCTGGACGTCCCGCACGCGCCACGGAAAAAATCACAGCCCTGTCCGAGTCCAACGAGAAATCCGCTGCCCTTTAGCCGTCTGTCGAAGAGTGTGAGCGAGTTATTAAAGCCACAAAAACAACACGCACCTGAAATGAACGGAAAAGCAATAAAACAGCGACATTTTTCTGTGAAATGTGGAAGATGTTTTCACTGTTGGTCTCATGGAGGCTACTGTGGAAAGGATCACATTTAACTAATATTTACTTAAGGAACCTGGAAAGGGATTTGCTTTAAAATTTGCTCATTCAGTTAACTTTATTTACCCTCAAAGGCATCTCTGTTTTTACCTTTGTGAGATGTTAAGAGAAGTGTGCAGCTAGGAGGAAAAAAGAAGCAGTTTGGAAAGATTTAGTCGCATTTCTTAAGACTGTACCAAACAATTAATGCTATAGATTTGAGCTTAATATAGAAATATACACACAGAAAATTACACAACAATGGTGGATTCTTATAGTAACATTAAATTGCAGATTCAACACCTCAAATCAATCCTTTCTGCAGAATGTGAGCGCGTACGGAGGCCCTGCAGGGACATGACGCTGCTTTTTTTCCTTAAATACTGGATCTAATGCGTCTTTCGAACAATAATATAAAGCTTTACATGCTGATTTTTTTCATAAATGAGATAGTTTGACCAATTAGGAAACACAAAGCCCTGCAGTTTTGTTTTAAACTTTTTACTGCGTGTCTCGTAAAAAACGAAATAAAAAGAAAAACCATTTGTTCCTTTGAATGGATCAGCTCATGAAAACATTTATAAAGCCCTTTTTGGCAAAGTAATGTTTGACACTAGACTAAATGGAAAACCCAGTGTTATATAAACTCTTTGGGAAATCTTATCCACTGAAGATTAGTGTGAGATTAAACTCAACAATGGAACAACCTTAATTCAAGCAGATTATTTTGCTTTTTGACACAAGCTTAATTTGACTTTTCTCTTTGTCCAAGTCCGGAGCAGGAGACTGAATATATGTTTGTAACAATTAAAAAGTGATTAGACACAAATGGCTGATTCGGTCTAGACAGAGAATGGATTCATGTCAGGAATCACAAATCAAAATCCAGAATATGTGATTATTGACTGATTATTGACCAGACTTTAGCTGAGTATCATTATCTACATCAGTGTCAAACTCAAAATGATGAGGGGCCGCAGTAGAACATAAGAATCATTTTAACAAAAGCTGAATCCATATAAAACCTGTTCAAATCCAACTAAAACCTGTCTGAATCCATATAAAACCTGTTCAAATCCAACTAAAACCGGTCTGAATCCATATAAAACCTGTTCAAATCCAGCTAAAACCTGTATGAATCCTTCTAAAACCTATCTCAATCCATATAAAACCTGTTCAAATCCAACTAAAACCTGTATGAATCCTTCTAAAACCTATCTCAATCCATATAAAACCTGTTCAAATCCAACTAAAACCTGTTCAAATCCAACTAAAACCTCTGAATCTATATAAAACCTGTTCAAATCCAACTAAAACCTGTCTGAATCCATATAAAACCTGTTCAAATCCAACTAAAACCATTGTTCCCTGTTACATATCTTTAAAATAGTTAAGTGTCCCCATAATGTCCCCTACCAAATGTATTGAAGTAAAACATTGCCCCCGGGGCCTTGAGTTTGACATGAGTGATCTAGATGTTTCTTTGGACATTTACCATAAAAACCCAGTAAAGACAGCAGTATGTAAAGAATGTACATGATAAATGTTAAAGCGAGGACTGATGTAGATGAAGACAGACACATAGTCCCTCTGTGTCCAGTATTGACCACATGTTATGTTTTTGTTCACATGAATTCCAAAGGAGTCCCACAGTAAAATAATAACATGTAAAGCTTTCTGCCATTGATTGTATCTGCGCCAACAAAAAGTTTGGTGGAGATTTTGGTGGAAGTTCACGGTCGGCTGCAGCAGCTGAGTGTAAACAGGCCCAGGAGACGAGTGGAAACGCCCCGTCCCTCTGTGATTCAGTCCCAGTCTAATGCTCTCCAATCTCTGCTTTTGAAGGTTGCCCATAAGAACTCTTTGACCTTGGGGGGGAAACATATTTTGAGGTATTTTTGTGAAACCTAATCGCACTGGAAGCTCGGTGCAGATGGGGCCGGCGTGAGGAACCGCGGTGGCACAGTGGCACAAATGACTCTTTGTGTTACTCTGAGGGTCTTACATCATCGTCAGACGCTGCAGGACTCGAGATCGACGAACCACCGGAGCGTTCGACGGGACATCCCTGTGGAACACTTGACCCTGAACTGAACCCAGCAGCTTCTTAACTTTCTCAAAGAGGTTTCCTAAATCACAATCCAGGTTAGGTTTCCTCCAAGCTGCTTCAGCCTTTGCTACTGCAGAGAAAAACAGTCCCAAAGCGTAATAAATAGTACTTTTTATACTTTTACGTCGCATGTGTTGTGTGAAATTCTGTCGTGTTATTGGTTGCAGGCACAAAAATGTCTATAAATGTCTTACAAAACTGATTATTATCAAGTCAAAAACCATCAAATTATCTTTACTACACAAAATGAAAGGCTGCCTAAGGACCACATGGACTCAATACAGTCTATCTTTTAAAATGCTTTTGAATGAGATACAAAAACTGAAGAGTTGTCCATTACTTGATCATTCACGTTTGATTTTCATTAACAATCTGCTTTTGGAGTCAGTTTGTTTCAGTTTAGGTTCAAGTTTCGGACAGAATCATCAAAACTGAAACAGTATTTTCATTCTGCATCATTCTCCAACAATCACCAAACAATATTAGACGTTCTATGAGTTTCCTTCTCTTATTTTGGCGGGGCTTGCCTTCCTCTCTCTTGTTTGTTACATCTTTTACGTCATGTCGTCGTCCACAGAGGAAGTAAAAGTCACTGTTTTGACAAAATAAGGAGTAGAAAGTACAGATATGTGTCAAAAGTAGGGAGTAAAAGTAAAAAGTTGCCAGATAAATAAATAAATACTACAGATATCTGATTAATCTGTAAAGTACAGTAACGAAGTACAAATACTCTGGTGCCATGACTTTATTTTTACACCTTTTGGTCATAATCCCTCTCAACAACAGTCCATTTCTCGGGATGAGCCGTCGTTTGCGGAGTCTCACTGTTCTGTCTCGTGTTGGCTCTGCCCCAGTGGCTTCTGGGAGCTGACAGGTCAATGGACTCACTGTTGAAACGGTTGCATCACTGCATCAGCTTTTCCAGAGTAAATCCGACCGTTAATTAGGACAAGCACTTTCCTCTGTCCTGTCTATGAGGGAACCACTTTGATTTTTGGGAAGCTGTGTTTTTTTTCCATCCGCCGAGCTGGAGTTTACGTCGGTCCGAGGCCGAGGAACACGCCGCTCGTCCCTGAGGTCACCTTCACGTGAGCTCTCCTCAGCCAAACGCATAAACACAGACAGTTGATGGAAACTGAGAAGCTGCTCATCCTTCTGCCAATACATGATCTATGATTTAACCTGACGTGAAAATAAACTATTTTCCAAAACCGCAAAAGCCTTAAAAAACAAGGTCCTATTGATCACAACCAAACAAGCTGTGACCCAGCATCCCGACTGTGACAAGAGTGACTCATTCATTCCTAAAAAACGCTCAGACGGCCTTTATTAAGGAGATTATAAGAGCTGTAAATAGTTGGTTATGATTCAGGTGACCTTTAGTAAAACTGTTTAATTTACAGCTGTAATAATACAAACTGTTGTGTTTGCTCCAGGACTGACCCATGAAAAAGTCCACATGGAAGACTTTGAACCAATTTACACTTATTGCTTTTTTATGACAAGGATTATAACATTAAAAACGTTAAAATGTGACCTTTATAGCGTTGAATTCTCCAAGTCCCTGGTCAAATGCTCAAATACTTCACATTAATGACTTTTCCTGAAACTTTGGAGCCTATTTTCTGCTTCAGAGTGTTGTTGTGAACTTTGAACAAAACAGAGAGACAGGAGTGAGGACCATTAGGACCGTCTAAATGTTCAATAAAGTCAAGGTCAGGAGGGACGGGTTGTTTGTGTTTTTAGATTCGAGTGCATCAGGAGAACCGCATTCAACACATATTTTTAATTGCGTTGATTGAGCCTCTGCTTTTGCAATCCAATAGAACATATAGAACACCATCTTTAATCTTTTGAAGCACTTTTTTACTAAATTGCAGAAGCGTTTAAATGAAGTTCAACAGATTCAATGAAAAATGTCCAAGAAATACAGTGGAGCATGTCATAAAAACTGACATTTTGAAGAAGCTGTCTTTTGGACGTCTGTGATTGTTGTTGGAAAACGTTCACGTAAAAACACATTGTAAAACTTTAGTGTTGCTTTTTTGACTTTGACATGATGCAGCTGAAACAAACGTACCGAAGGCCAGGGTTTCCAGACACAATCCAAGTGTAAGAGACGAGAAATGTAAATGAATTAAAGGGGTTAAAAAGGTTCACAGAGTTGCTTTAAAGCAGTGGTGTTGGGTTAGGGGCCGCTGTAGTTAAGAATCCTTTCAGAGGCAGAAGATGGAGACATTTGGAAGCTTTTATTAAATTTCTTTCATTTGAGTCTAACAAAACTTATCTTTTAGCATTCATTTTCTTTGTGGAAACAGGTTTTAGTTAGATCTGAACAGGTTTTGGGTGGATTTGAACAGGTTTGAGATGGATTTGAACAGGGTTTAGGTGGATTTCAACAGGTTGTAGTTGGATTTCAACAGGTTTTTGTCAGATTTGAACAGGTTTTAGGTGGATTTCAACAGGTTGTAGTTGGATTTGAACAGGTTTTTGTCAGATTCGAACAGGTTTTAGGTTGATTTCAACAGGCTTTAATTGGATTTAAACAGGTTTTGGATTGATTTGAACAGATTTGATTTACGTATCTTTGTAGAAAAATCAAATCCATCCAAAACTTGTTCAAATCCAATTAAAACCTGGTGCTACTAAATGTATTGAAGGTCCACATAAAACATTGCAAAGGGCCGCATTTGGCCCCTGGGCCTTGAGTTTGACATGTGTGCTTTAAAGTGTACTAGGCTGAGTTGTGCTGTTCTACACTTGACTTAAAAATATGGCTCTCCTGCTCCTCTTTGATCATTTTATGCCAAAATTATAAAGAACAAGAGGGTAATAATGAACAAACATCATTAGTTTATTCTTTGATGTGAAACACAGCTTCATCAAAAGCCCTTTGTAACAACAACAACAACAACAAGAAGACTGTACCCTTTTGACTGGTTTACAATGCCTCATAATGTGCAAGGTTTCCAGCTGATAAAATGGTACCTTAGGAGCAGCAGTATTCATTCTGGAGGAAGAGGCCCAGGAAAGCATTCAGCAGTTTTTAATGGGACACCGTAAAGCAGCTTGATGACAAAGCGTGGATGAAAACAACAAGAAGATACTGCTACTGTGTGGATAAAAAATGCTGGTAAAATATCCCTTTAAATGACCAGACCCAAGATTCAAGGCTTAAAAACAGAGAAAAATACAAGCGTTGTGAGAAAAAGAGAAGAAAAAGTCCCTGTAAAGAAATGCTTTTAACTTGAGTGCACTTTTGTAAATCATTTGTAAAAGGTTGGAAAGACGTGTTTTTGAGAGCTCTGTGTGTACATTATTGTTGCTGTGAGAGATTTTATGACAGGGCTCAGGAATTGGTCAGTGTTATTGAAGGCTACTACACTGATACTACCTATAGCTGTATCCTAAACATTATCAGTTCAATTTTATTTATTTAGCACAGTTTCACGACAACAATTGCCTCAAAGGACTGAAAACAGAAAAAGTAAATGTATAAACAAGTTGAATAAGACTCAGGATCAGAGGAAAAACTAAAAAAACCTAAAGGAGTTGTGATAAATGATCCATTAAAAGTAAAAATGAATAGATCTCAGCAGGAACGGTTCATCTGAGTGAGAGGAGCTGGGGATTAATTAATTATATTGTATGGACTATTCTTGCCAGGCCCTCAATTACCTTCACAATGGCTTTATGAAGGTAATCGGCAGTTATTAGCATCATTATCTTCTCCATATTACACCTCTTTCTTGGCTTGTCAGGTCCATTTCGTGTTTATATTAACATAATAATAAGAATAATCCAAATCTTTTAGATATAGTTGTTGTCTGCTGCATGTTACAAACAAAAAAAGGATTTGCTTCCCTAAGTTTTGTCCAGCAGATGGGGCTACAACACAAAGCTGCTCATATTAATCTCTTTTTTTATGACTAAATTCCTAAACCGTCCAGTGTTCAGAGACTCCTCTCTCCTGGGTCCAAATAAATGGAGAACTACACACATCATTATCTCAAATCAATGCCAAACAAAGCTCACAAATCCTAATTACATCCCGATGATGAATTCCTTTCAGCAGGACTTTTGCTGCAACATATTTGAACTTGAGCCCATCCCTGAAGCAGAAAAAAGTCACTGAGGCCACTCCAAAGCTCAGCAGGTCCCACTGGAGTGATTCATCTCTGTAAATAATGCATTCATTAAAGCTGCGTCAACTGCAGTCACATTAACCCTTCGTTTGTTGTGATATTCTCAGCAAATAAAGTCAGATTTGGTCATGGACATACTCACAGTTTAATAGGAAACACTGATGAAAAATGGCTGACTTCTTAATTTTATTCTGGTGAGTCAAGCCTGAAACACAGCCACATGAATAAATTAGTAGCAAATGATCCATATTACACCATATTCTGTGCTGTTTAGCCCCTTGTGAATGTGATTATAATGAGAGTTTATCAGCAGGTGGCTCCTCCTGAGAAATGCAGCTCAGCTTTTTAGTTTTGCTTATTCTGATTCCATATAATCTTGTATTTCAGACAGGCTTTTATTCATGGTTGTGTCCAAATTTAGCAGAGATTTGTTTATTCAATCCAATGTAAAGCAGCTAAGTAATAATCAGAACAGAGGAAAAATCTAATTAATAAAGAAAATAATCACATGACAGGTCTTTGTTTCTCCAAGTCTCACCTTCTTATACAGTAATTATAATGGATATAAACAGGTCTAAAGTGAGTTGAGTTCAGTTTAAATACAGTTTTAGTGTTTCTTGTTGGACTTGGAACAGGTCTAAGGCAGTTTTAGTTTGATTTTAACAAGATTTATGGTGTTTAAGTTGGTCTTTGAAAGATTTTGATTGATTTTAGTTGGACTTTAATTGCCTGAAGTAGCGGTTTTCTTTGTACAAAACCAAAGGATTATGATAATTGAGCTGCATTTGTTTTTTAAAGTGCAGCTCAGGTTATCATTTTCAATTTCAAAAGCCAAAGTACCACCAGTGGGACTAGCAATAGTAGTAATAGTAATAATATATTCACCGACCCAGATCCCACCTCCACCTCAGCTCCTCTTTTACTGAACGTGATACTTGTTTTGTCCAGAACATGAAGCTGCTCTCTTTGTGTTTCGAGGGAAAGTGCTTCGAGGAGTGTCATCACTTTTAATGATTGTATTTGACAACACAATACGGTTTTATGTGACCTATTTTACTGGGTCCTAAAAGATTAGATTTGCTCCATAATAGTCAACATACCCCAGCTCGGAGACAATACACACATGTCCTACCTTTAAAGAGATGTAAATGAGGATTGTGTTGTAAAAAAAGGGGATTTAAACACTTAAGACACAAAACACTGGTGACAAAGGTTCTCCTTGGTGTAATATACCACATAGATACCCGGGTAAAGCATGAATCATACAAAATGCTGTATATGACTCTTTTTTACACATAAATCTATAATGCACCCTCCTAATGCTTTGTTCCACTTTTGCTAATGCTGTGTTTGAAATGAAAATGCATCCACACATCTCCCCTCACAAAGGGCAATAGGGTTTTTATGAGGCAACATCACCCCCTATTGACAAAAACCCTCAAGTGTAAGCATCTCCATAAACTCATGAATGCACGTTTATATTCAGTGCACAGTGTATTAACCTGTATTATGTCAAACCATTGCTTATTGTAAAGTTTGCACTTAAAAACAGGAACATTTGAACTGGATAAAGATGTCTCTGGACAAAACTCACAGTGAAATTAAATATCACTGCTCATCGTTGTTCCTAAAGATAAAGAACAGACAAATTATGAAATGCTGTCACTGTGGAAGTAAATGTCATGCAGCTTTCAAAAGGGAAACCCATTGAAATTATTCTTTTCAAAATAGAAAGCATTGTGTGCAGAAAGTGAAAGTGTGACAGTCGGCGAGATAAAAGAGCTGCTCGTTTCTGAAGAGAAACAGATACACACAGCATGAAATTTACATTTAGCTTTCAGTCTTAGAAGCAGAGACTCTATCAGCAACAGTCAAGCACATAATACACTTTCACACAGCTTTAGGCTGAGTTACCAATATAGAAACATGTGAAATCAGACTGTAATCTTGATATATGTATAATTTAAATCACTGGCCCCAGTTACTAATATTTTATTTTATTTTATTTTATTTTATTTTAAATTAATTTAATTTAATTTAATTTAATTTTAAATTTAATTTTATTTTATTTTATTTTATTTTATTTTATTTTATTAATTTAATTTAATTTAATTTAATTTAATTTAATTTAATTTAATTTAATTTAATTTAATTTAATTTAATTTTATTTTATTTTATTTTATTTTATTTATTTTATTCTTGCACAATGCACCTACTTACTACAATATTTCATTTTTATCCAGGACAAGTGATGTTGCCTTTCTCCAAATTTCCTTTTCTATCATTTGGACCTGAATTAACAGCTTAATTGAAATGACCAACATAAAACAGACTACACTGTGCACCATTCCATAAACAGTTGTGTATTTATAATGTTTTCTTAGTCACAATGTCGTGGCAGTATTTCTGACCTGAAAGCACTTGACTCTGTGTGATCCCATAAAAAGGACATTATCAGGTGTTGTTTTCTCCAGCAGCCATCATCATTCTTTGACACAGATTACCCCAGAGACCAGGAGACCCCCGGGGGGCGAACAGCAGCCCCCCAGAGAGATGATGCCCTGTCACCTGAACGTCTCTGACAACCTCTGCTCGGGTCCTGCCCCGAGCCTTTGACACTTTCACACAACAATGAGCAATAATAAAATAATAAAATAAAACACACAACGGCGGAACATGATTTATGACACGCTACGTTTTAGTTTAGGACAGGTATGTGTGGGAAACGAGGAAAGATGCCACTGTGAGTCCCGCTTTTATCGTCTTCTTTGTTATTGTTAGAGATGGCGGCGAGGTTGCCATGGCGATCGGTGGGTTGCCATTCACCGGGTAACAGGGGTAATTGTTGCTCCTGATGCTCAACAATTTAATGACATTTAAAGCTACACTGGATAAAAGAAAGTACAGTGCAACTAGTGGCGAGACAAAAAAAAAAGAGTATAAACACTTAACTCAATACACTTTAACGAAAGTGCACCCGTAAATGGAGACAAGACTAAAAGGGTTCCAATGGATTGAATTGAAAAACTGGCCTCTTTTGTTAAGGATAATAAGGGTGAAAAAATGAAGACCACACACAATATTTATACTGCACTCTTGGGAAACCACAAAGAAAAAGAAGAAGAAGAGAGAGGCCATTACAGATAAAATTAGAAATGATTAGTAACAAAAGCAAAAATAACAAATATAGCCGCAAGCGGCGATGATCGGCCCTCGCCGTGGCGACCCGGTGCTGGTGCCGAGGTCGTGGGGTCGCGACCCGGTGCTGGTGCCGAGGTGGTTTCATAAAAATTCTGACGGGGCCCTTTAAGAAAACGATCAAACATTTTAAGTTTGAGCCAAATCGGTAAAAGTATGTGTAAGTTATGTCAGAGTTTGTGGCCAAAACTCCAAAAATAGACAAATTTGAAGGGTCGCCATGGCAACACCGTTTAATATTCTACAAAACCTTCAACAACTTTTGATCAGACACTTCTCGGGATTATTTTCACCAATTTTTAAGTCGTTCGGTCAAACCCCCTCAGACGAGTTCGTTAAAGTACCAAGGGTGCAAATCGGTTGGTCACATGATCAATCCAAGATGGCGGACTTCCTGTTGGTCAGGGGGCGTGGCCACAATATAATTTTTTGTTCAACTCGGGATGTTGCAAGTATGTGCCAAATTTCATAAATCTACGACAAAGTAAGTTTTGGGACGTCCCATTGGAAAAAGGGAAGATTTTGTGGCGTTACCATGGCAACACGATTGGAGCTGGGGTATGCCCATCATTGGCTTTTTTGATCAGGGTCATGAGAGGGACACATGTGCCAAATTTCATTTGTCTACGATAAAATAAATTTTTTTTGCCCCATACAAATATGTTTTTTAAGTTTTTTTTGCTCTGCAGGGGGCGCTATCGAACCCATCCTGAATTTTCCCATTTAAATCTGTTCAGGGCCCAGGACTGAGTAAATGATTCAAATTTGAGCCAAATCTGACAAAATTTGTGCGATTTATCACACTTTCTTTTTTGGTGGCGAGCAGCGAAAACGTAACGAAAAGTCGCAGCGTTGCCGCGGCAACACCGTTTAATATTCTACAAAACCTTCAACAACTTTTAATGGGCCACTTGTCTTGATGATGTGGAGCGAGTTTGGTGTCGTTGGGTTAAACGCCCTGGGACGAGTTCGTTCAAGTTCGAGGGGTGGGATTTTAACCAAAATCTTATTTTGAAAGTTTAATCCAAGATGGCCGACTTCCTGTTGGTTGCGTCGCTCCATCACAATATGATTTTTTGCCCGTACTGACATAACGAATAATCGCTCCGAATTTCATTCGTCTACAACGAACTTGACTCTCAGGACATCCCATAGGGGTCTCACTCCAGGGGGCGCTGTCGCGCCACTTTTTATTTGTTTTTTCTGTTTTGCACAAAATATTCGATTTTTCGCCGGGATGGCGGTCCATACCAATTTTCGTGAGTTTTCGTTCACGGGAAGCATCCTAAAAATGGGCAAATAGAGGATGAAAAAAAAGAATAAAAATAATAATGAAGAACTCTAACAGATCCAAGTATGCTTGCCGATAGCAACCTATCTATATATAGAGGCACGAGTCGACGAACGCTGTGAGGTCCATAGTGATTGCGCTCGTCAATCACATGTCTAAGTGTGCTTCACGATTTAGTCAGGCCGCGAGACGATCTCAAATATGCGTTGCCGACGGCAACCGAGAGTTCGGAATGTTGCGAACACAGTGCTGGTGTGGGCCATGAACTTTAGTTCATTAGTGCGCTTCGCGCATTTAGTCCATTAGTGCGCTTCGCGCACTTTTCAGTTCCAATAGGCTCCTCGCCACCGGTGTGGGGCTCGGGCCTAATAAGAGCCAAAAATAACTACATAAATAATCCAAGACTTCTTGTTTGTGAGGGAAGTGTCTCGTATGAAGAATCTCTACATGTCTGTGCTTTATTCTGAGAAAGGTTTCCAACACTGTTTCACGCTAAGCTCAGCTAATTAGATCTCGATGCTGGCTCAGTAGTTTTCTCGCAGAAAATAAGGAGATTTCCCCAGAGAATTCATTGTAATAAGACTCTATGCAGAATGGAAATAGCACTGTGTCAAATGTGCACGTAATTACCAAAGTAATGAATGTGTTTAAAGTTTGATGACGCGTCTTAAATTGGGTTCAGAGGGTTTCAAAATCAATCGCTGGGTTCACATATAAGACTTTAAATTGTATTTGCACCTTTCTGTAAAATACATTCTTGGAGAGGCAAAAGAAATGTGCCCTCTGTTGAATTTAAAACATATGATTATAGGTAACGCCTGAAAACATAGGTTACCATGACACCCGTCAGAGGAGGGGTATTTGACGATACGAGGGCATTGATTTTCTAGATATTTATGTTAAAGAGGAGCGATTATTAGGTTTAAGTGTCTTTTACAAAAGCCACATTATAACGGTTCAGCTCCTGTCTGTTCTCACATATACCTGTACTATAAAAGAACTAAAAATGCTTATTAAAATTATTATTATGTTCATGAAAATGGTCCAAAGTGCTTTAGATAATCCAAATAATGTAAAACGATTGGGATAGGAAACAGGGAAAGGAGTAGAAAGTGAATGAGTAAAAGTATAACTCAGGTAGAAATAAAAATAGCCATGAATATTTTAACTTAATCAAAAGCAATAGTAACAAAGTATTGGGTAAAAAGAATATTTCTACAATCAATAGTGCCTTGGTCATACCACACCACAAAAGGCCCATACACAATATATATATAAACATAACTCTTTATGATTTTAATATTTCGAAATGTTACTTCAAGTCTTTTTTTTTTTTACCTCCAGAAAAGACATAAAAGTAACTGAAAAAAATACACACATTACTATGTAGAGTACTACTCGCCAGCTGTTATTGGTTATGGTTCCTCTGGACTTTTCTTTTAAGCTTAAAACGTTCTGTTATCTGTAAAATACGGAGGCCTGGAGAGGACATGTGGGGAAAAAATAATAATACGAGGCCTCAAGTTTGTTAATGTGTGGGAATAATTAAAAAAAAGACAAAATAACTGATGCGATGTCACCGTGTGATGCTCCAAAAGTAAAAAGGGAAGTGACACAAGAGATATTTTGACTGCACCTGCTTTAGGATTGTCTTTCTCACGTTATTTTTTCATTCTCACAAGTAAAATTAACTTTGCCTCGCATTTTTTGTTGTATCCCATGTATTATAAAACTTCAAGACCTCAGTTTATGATTATTTAGTTGTTTTATCTTCTCCGGAGCTCCATACAAGGCTCATTTCACTCTAAACATAGCTGATCCATTGAATAAAAGTGATTTATTTGTCTCCAGTCTGAATATTCCTATCATCACAGCAAACCAACAACTGGATTTCAACAAAAACATCCTCATCTTTCCCAAAGGTGTGAGGAACCTGTCAGATCGTACACGTGTTGCCGCTGTTGTCGCGTTAATAAATGCAGACTCGGTGGTGTTGGTGCTGACAGCTGGAGGCAGGTGTTGGAGCGCCCCGGGGCAGATAGACCCGCCTCTCCTTCTCCGGTGTTGTTGAAACGTCTCGAGCCGAGGTAAACAAGACGCAGTCGGTCCCAGCTGTGAGAGATTCTGAGTGAGGGCTGCGATTATCTCATCTAGAAAAGCCTCATCTGCGCCGCTAAAGCTTCATCAGTGAGCTCAAGAGGAAGGTTTTTTTAGTTAATGGTGCACTGAGTAAAAGTTTGGAGCCAAAATGGAGTCAAATTGCATCGTTTTGTTTTGTATTTTATTGTATTATATCGTACCATGTTGAATTGTATTCCATCTAATTGTATTATATTACATCATATTGTATTGTATTCAGTCAAATTGTATCATATTCCTTCATATTGTACTGTTTTGCATCATATTTTATCATTTTATACCGTATTATTTTAAGGAAAAGCACTTTCATCTCTCTTTTTTTATTCTTATTTCATTACTCTTCAACACAAAAGTTAAGTATCATTGCAAAAGCAGAACAGAGAACATAGCGCACATTGATGATTTCTTTTAAAAATGATAAAAGTAAAGAAGTAAGGTTCGAACGAGGATGCGAGGAGGGATGAGTCTGCTGTATATTTTTGGTTCAGATGTGTTTATGAGTGAGTTACAGGCTGGAGGTGTGAGTTATCACGGCTTGCGTCAGGTCAGTTTGACTCAAGAACTTCACAGAAAGCAAAAAGATAAAGAAAACACGGCTTTTGATGTGCTTTAATTTCATCAGCACCGTTTTAGAACCAGTGTTTGTTCTCCGGGCTTGTTTGCTAATCTAATATTGCAGTCTGTGGTATTTTAAACTCACGCTAACTTAAATGTTGTGAGGTTTTATGTAACTAACCCTTTACTTAACTATTATTAGCATTGATTTTTGCTTCCATGATTCCTTTATTCCTTTTGGTTTTTAGAGTCAAAAGTCTCACTGACAGTAACAATTTTCTTTTTTTTAGCATTGATTGCTTATAGATTTTCTTGTACAGAGCTGATATGTTTTCTTCCCGTTACGTTAGAGCTTCACGGTCTCCTTTAGACCCGACCAACAACAGGCTCCACAGTTTTGTTGTGTCTAATAAGCTCTTGTTGACACATTGTCATGAGGCTTGGTGTTGGCTTGGCCTCGCAGCTCGGCTCACATTCACACCGCTCCTGTCTCGGCTTTTTAATCCCAGATGTATTCCACTCAGAAACCTGTCTGGAGGCTCTGGTCTGGAGCTGCTCTTCCAACATCAGGACTCTTGTAAAACTTTTGTGGTCATCTCAGGACAAATATGTTCATTTTAAACTGAATCTTGTTTTTTTTGGGAAATGATTGTAGTTTATTTAAGCAGCTCTGTTAATGACCAAGACACAGGACTCATTGGTAAAAATCTTAGAGTAGGGTAGACTTTTACATTTAAGAGTAAATTAAGCCTTAAACAAAACATGGAATTAATTATATGCACACTATAGGCTAATATTATCCATGACTCATTTCTTTATTACCTTGTCGACAAGTTTCGGCTGCTATCTGTGAGCCATCTTCAGAACTCCAGAACTGGCTCGCAGATAGCAGCCGAAACATGTCGACAAGGTGATATATCACAAACAAATTGTCTTTAATAAAGAAATGAGTCATGGATAGTATTAACGAGTATTAAGACAAAATGAACGTTGTTGGATATAGGCTAATATATTATAGTGCATAAGTAACCTTGCTCCAAACTAGTTCTTACTGTATTGTTAGTTGTTTTAATGAAATGCTAAATATAACCACACTGTTTCCACGTTGACAGAGCTCACAAAAGACTCAGGATCCAAATATTATCTCTCTTAAATGAGACAGAAATATCTTTGCTTCCATCTGCTCACGTTGCATCATTTGTCTGTTTGTCCTCACGCTCACCTCGGCCTCATCCAGCTCGAGGTAAACGCCGCAGCTACAAGTATCTGGGTTACCTGTTGCCTGGCAACCGCTCTAATTAAATCAGTGTCTGCAGTCTTTGTTTACAGTTGTTACGACTAATGACAACCAAGAAAAAGGAAGTTGTTAAAATATTTCAGTGGTGATGAACATATCCATGACTGCAGTGTTTCTGACTCAAACATTTGGTCGTGATTTTACTCTCACTCTGAAGAAACACTGTGTTAAACCAGTACTGGTGCAGTATGACGGGGTATTAGGAGCAACATCTTACACTGCTGCTGGATTCTGTTGCAGAATATCGTTTATAATTAAGGCAGTCTTTTTACATTTTTCCACTCAAGACAATTAATCACATCTTAAAGCAATTCTGTTGATGACAATAAGAGTTTTGATCCAAAAAACAGGGGTCACCTCACTTAGGATGTTCAGCTTTTATATAAAATAAAGTGTGTTGTTTGACATTATTGCTGTATTAAAGGAAAGGAGTGTGTTGTCATATTTCAAACCGCAAACAGACAGCATAAAATATATTAAAATGGGAAATGATAAAAGATTTGGACGAAAGGCTCATCAAGTCTCTTTGTTTGTCTTGTAATTCACATAAATACACAATCTACGGTTGAACAAAATAAAACTGTAGTAGCTACAATTTTGTTTGACTTTGTTTAATAATTTTGAAAGTGAACTCATCTGATTTTCTTTGCTCAAAGACAACACCATGTCTCTTTAAACATTTGGTGGATGGAGGTCTTTTTCTTTCTTCTTCCTTAATGTTATTTATAAACTACAGCAGTGTGGTCATAGTCTGGAAAACATGAAATAAAACATTTTCTTATGTATTAAACAGTGATATAGTGGAGAACCAGTCAGACATGTACATCATCTTCCCATCTACATAGTTTTATTAAATGCACTTTAATAATTAATGACACAAAATGTCAGCTCAACAAAAACATGTAGAAAGCTTTTAACTTTCCTTGTGTTTTTGTTCAGTTTCATCTGTGGCAATTCTCTTAAATATCAAAGGTTAGCATTTATCAACCTTATCTGAGTAATATGTAAAGGAAAGAGCTTCATTAAAAAGGATTTTAGTCGGGACCAGGCAGTTCGAAATGAGCAGCAGACATTTAGAGTTCATTTTAAATCCCGCTGGATGGATTTGCATTTATTTAGCATCAAACCTCATTAATGATGCATTTCCTTGAGCCATATCGGAATACATTATAACTTTTAAATGTAAGCGATGTGAGCGAAAGATGAATAATGAACTCCGCTAGTGACGGCAAAACTAATGCTGCTGACGACAGTTTCTGCTCAGATTAAAATAAACCAAAGCTGAAAACAACTGTCGACATTGTTCTCCTGCTTCTGCAAACGCTCTCCATGTGATCTTTCCACAAAGGAGATTACGGCCTACTTTTCCAGTCTTTTTGTTGTGATTAATTATTTTTCGTGAAGACATTACACAACAATAGGTTTACATGTGTGTAGTTTTACCGATAACGTTCATTTTGGGACGTCTGAGTTCAATTTGGACTGTGCCGCTGGAGAAATAGGCTTTGCGTAGGCAGTAAGCTCTCTCATTAATGCGTCTAGACTTTCAATAGCCTCGTCAGTCACAACAACAAAACCCTCACGACTGAAACGCTGGCTTCAAAAGTTAGCAGGGATTTGAGGAACTGTAGGCGCTTTATGTATAATGTATGTGAGGTCAAACGGTCAATGGAGACTCTCACAATTATAACTTGGATTTCTAAATCTTTCTAGAAAGTGTTTAACAGTGTTTTTTTCTTGCACAGTCTTCTGGATTCTCTGCATTGCCTTTTATTCCATTTGGTGAAAATAGCATGGGACACAATGGAAGAAACCATAGTCTGAACTAAAATAAAATACATAAATCTATTTTGGAGGACCTAAAACAGTGATTTGTCATCAGTAAATGAGAAAAGCTGCTTTGTAAAATACAGTAGAAATATGGTTCTGTAACATGGTAGATTCCAAATTAAGGGAGTTGTTCCTGAAGAAAAATACGGTTAAATTAAAGGAGCACTGCTTAACTTTTAGCCCAAAAATATATGTTTTAAAAGTCATTTTGTTGGTTCTTGACGTGAGATCAGTAGAATGAGGTCTGTCTCAGTGACACAGTACTTTCAGATGGACACAAACCTCCTGAAACGTTCCTGGATTAGGATTTATCACAAGAGATTAGTGACACGTTTTCTGGCTCAAATGGAGGGAACAGAAACAGGCCAATACGCAGAATCTTATTTGCACAAAAACTCAAATTATCATTCCGTTTCAGAGGACATCTTTGTTTCTTCCAGTCTTGCCGCTTGGATAGTCTCCACTTGTTTGATGATGTCCCTGAATATGGCGCTGCTGTCGTAACAACTCAGAAGGTCTGTAGAGGGATCAGCGCCCTCTACTGGAGAAAAGTTACACAGAGCCTCTTTAATTGTCTTAAATAAACATTAATCTTTAACGCTGGTCATGTCCAAAGTCTAACTGGAGCCCTGTTACTCCACAAGGTGAGGTTTTATGCTTCATAAACTGACACTTGAAGAAAGGAAGGAAGGACTCACTGAAAAAACGCTTTAAAGTTGCAGTTTCAGGACAAAAAAGAACTTTTCAAATCTGTTTTTGTGGCTCACATTACATTAAGGTGAAAAAAATACTCACTTAAATTTAAGATGGTTTCCCTGAGCTACACATTTGCCCGAGGAAGACCTGGTCGAGACGATGCATTGTTTTGTCTGTGAGTAAATCTCTCTGTTTGTAAATTAGACAGTTTCTAACGTTATGTAGAAAAAGCCTCTCAGATGATGTTTGGAGTATTTCAAATCACTAAGGTTGACAGAAAATGATGGTTTTTAGATGTTAGATATTGGGAGCTCTGTAGTTCTGACCTCCTACGTCAATACTTTCAGTGCAGGTGCTTTAATGGCTGCAGACTGTGTTTAAAAGGCACTGAATAAAACCAAGAGTCAAGTTCAGAGAGAGTCAAAGCCAGACTCACCTCAAATGATAACATCGGGCAAATCAATCATGATTTTTAGTGAGATTTGGGGGTTTCCTGTCACATTTTGGGCTCAGATTCCAGTTGCTGCTGCTGTATGCTATAGGCTATGCTAAGCTAACTGTTCTAATGTAGTTATCAAAACTTATTAAAAAAACATTATTGTTCCAGTCTTCAGTAAACACTCTGATCTGATAAATGGCCAAGATGCTGCAGGTTTCTTTGCGGAAACAGGCTTCTTTGTGGACACAGCAGAGGATTGTGGGTAAACCTTGGATGAAGGTTACGACTTGACAAATATTTGAAGTGGAGCTGAGCTTTGTTTACACCAGTCAGAGCGTCGGGCCGAGGCTGCTACTATTGTATTATGCATCAAAAAGAAGAGTGATCCATCCCCATCAGCTGCATCTGAGAGAAGGAAAGTCTTTTAGGGCGAAGATCTCAACAATTACTGCATGAATCATTTTAATGATCCACTGGTTTTCAGGAAACAAGGAGAAATCAGTAACATTGATTAGAAAGGACTGTGGATAGATACATCCCACGATTTAAACTCTCCTTTTCCCAACAGCTGAAGTAAAAATGAAACCTTCTGAGGGTCCTAAATTCAGCTTTGTTCCTAAGACAGTGTTTGTGTCGACTGTCCTTGGCTCAGTCCACTGCTTCAGCCTTATCCGTGCATTTATTTAAAACTGAATGATGTTTGTTTAGGTGCATTAGGAAGAGGAGTTAAATCATACTGTAGCGAAGTCTTTTGCAGGGTTTATAGGGAAAATATGTTGCTGACTCACTGATCCAACAATATCTTTCAATTATGTTTGACCTGAGCACATCCTGTTTCCAAAGAGAGCTTGACCCAATGGCTGCTCTGGCAGGTCACCACTGGGACCATAATGACATGTTGGTTTATTATGAGAATGGGCTTCCAACTCTATTGTATACTGCATATTATTTGACAGAATTAATTCATTACATAAAAAAGCCCTGACACAATATTCTGTTGGTATTAATTTACTGTTTATTATTAACATGTGCTTGCATACAATACATATTTTTATCAAATGGACTCACATTTAAAATAAAAACAACCACAGTAGAAGAAATCTCCCCAAAACAGAACTTTGGGAGAAAGGTTTCATTCAGCATGTTTCAATACATCGTGTGAAAAGTCTTACAAAGGATTAAGTGAAAGAAGTGACACAGAAACGTGTTCATTTACAGAGTGCAATCACTGTAAGATTTTACAAAATGCAACAGAACGAGGTGTAATGTCCTCATTTGATTATTTGCTTTGGAAAAATACTTTCCAACTTCAGTGCATCTGTCAGGGTATTTAGATCTGTACAGTGTGTTTCAGCCAAACACTGACGCCAGCTTGAATTAGAAAAGACACCTTTATTAAGATCTCTATCCTCTCTGTCTGTTGCCATTATAATCACTTTTCACCAAATTGCATCTTTCCCACTGGAGACATATTTATCATGGCATAGTAAGTGTTTGAATATAACAAATATAACAATAACTGCAGTAGTTGTTGTTAAAGGTGCAGTGTATAAGAGCGATGACCTCTAGTGGTGAGTTTGCAGAATACCACATCATCAATCGACATAACTTTTTTTTTTTTTAGAAACATCACAAGTTTCATGGCTCGGCTAAATAAGATTTTTGTTCATTCTTTTGTGACAGATGTTTTAAGGGAGTTTCTCATTTGTCATTCGAGCACTGACTCTCCTTATCCACGTTTTCACAAACAAAAGAGTTTATCTCAAAAAACTCTCATCTGTATCGCCCTCAGACTCATCAGAATCCTGTCTTTAAATCATCTCTAAACCTCACTGAGCGACCAATTATCCTCCACAGGTGTCTAAGTCTCACTGATTGAAATTGTTTCCACCTTTCACTGATTTATTATGTTCAGTTGTTGGTTGGATTTAGGCACTTGGAATTAACTATGAAACCAAATCCTTCACAGAGTCCGTCGTGCAGGACCTGGCTCTAGTTTAAAACCAGTCTGAGGATTAGTTCACGGGTCCACAGCCGGGATGGTGCTGACCTTGTTGTTCCTGCTGATCCGTCGTTCGGGCCGCGGTCGGGGCAGTTTGGTCTGGATGAGCTCCTCGGGGGTGTTGCCCAGCGGAGGCAGCAGTCTCTTTTTACTGTTCCTGGTTTCGGGTAACCACTGAGGGGGCAGCTCAAACGGTCCAAACCCAAACTGTGTGGCGTCCTCGGTGTCTGTGGGTGTAGCTGGGGCCACCTGAGACGAAGAGGAGTAGGCGCAGGAGTGTCCCGGAGAGGCTCGGGGCACAGTGATCGACCCGGGGCCTTCCTTTGTGATGACCAGTCCTCCTGATCCCTGCACCGGCTCCTTTTTGGGAATCACCTCTGCTTCCTTGAGGCTCCCTACTCTGACTTTTTCATTGTCTTTTGGCACAGAGCACCCTTCTAAACCATTCTCAATGTCCTCCTCCTCCTCTTCCTCACTCGGTCTGAAAATCTGCTGCTGTCCAATGTTGAACATCTCTAAAAGCTGGCTGCCGGATCGCCCAGCTGCCTCTAGTCCCACCGGCTCACCGATCCCACCCTCAGTTCCCAGCGACGCCAGCCCCCCGGTGGTGACCACGTTCCTGCGACTGTATCGTCTGTGAATCCTGGTCAAAAGGTCTATCCAGCTGTGCCGCGCGGACCGGTTCACGGTCAGAAACAGGACGGGGTTGGTGAGCAGGGACACTTTGGGAAGCCAGAGAGCCGTGAGATAAAGCAACACGGGCAGCTCGTCGGCGTCCACCAGTAACGTCCTGTAAATCACCAAGGCTCCATAGGGGGCGCTGCAGGCAGAGAACGCTAACACTACAGCTAGCAGAGTGGCGTGTAGCTCCGCCTCTCTCTGCGACACGTACGGGATGGAGATGCTGTTCTGTGGCGTCCTCAACGCTGCGATGATCACCTTCTTCTTCTGACTGGCACTGAGCGCTCGGCGGATCAGCAGCATGAAGAGGAAGACCAGGGCCAGCGGCAGGACCAGAGTCGTCACGTTGTAGATCAAGATGTAGACCATGTGACCTAAGGAGTGGGCGTGGTCATCGGAGCAAGAGGATGAAGCGTAAACATCTGTAACGTTGGTCACGGCGAACACAGGGAGACTGGCCACCGCGGCGTGGACCCAGATGTAGATGATCAGGTCTCGAGATCTGGCGTCTGAGATCTTCCTCTCTAAAGGGTACAGCACCGAGTAATACCTGCAGAAAACATGGGAATAAGAGATTTAAGATCGTGAAAATGAAGACAAACGTTTCAATATATCATTAGTCTGGTCAGCCATCCTCATTCTTTTCAATTCTGTACAAAAACTAGTTTGGTTTGTGTGGATTTGAGTAGGTTTTGAGCAGAATGAAAATACACAGAATAAACTGCCACTTGACACAGATGCATAAATATACAGCCGAGGAGACAAACAAAGCACTGCACAAAACCCATCCACTTTAGATAAATAATTAGAAGAATTTCAGAAGAACAACTGTGGCTCGTCTGGGTTTTTGGAGCAGGTTGAAGCAGAATGAACCGTAAACAGAGCAACTGGTGAATTTATTGTGAACAAGAGTCATTTGTGCAAGTTTTCTCATGGAAGGCCTAAACTAATTAAATTCCCTAAAGATATAGCTTCTTTTTGCAAACATTGTGTGTGTCCTATAAGTTTATTTTCATTTTAAACACAATGTTAATTCTTTGAAGTCCATGGCTCCCCAACAAGAACCACGTTTCACATTTAAACTCCCAATCCACGGCCCTGTTAGAAGATCTGCATCATATCAAACACAGTTGTGGGCTTCATCCATCTGTGTTACCTTGTTCCATGGTTTAAATGTGGGTGTTGTGTTGTAAGTGCACACCCACATGACAAAAGCTCCATCTCATCCCACAGGTAATCATCTACTGCTAAAGCGCCACACAATCAGCTCCCAGTTCTTTCCCTGCACCGTCTCCTCATCGAGATACTCTCAAGTGCATATAAGCCTTGGTTTTCCACAGCATTGATTCCTCATTGAGAATGAATAATTGATAGTATTCTGACTGTATTTGTTGCTATGGAAGCGACGTAATATTTGAAGCAGAGACTGCAGCAATCGTTATAAAATATGAATGAAATAACCACACATTTGACTGGGTTTATAGTGTATTAAAAACATGCACCTGTTGAAGAGCAGATGGTGAAACTGTGCAGAAAAACACACAAAAAGTGATAAACAAACAACCACCATTCTTGATCTATTGTGGTCTTCGTTTGGCTGGTTTAGTTTGAATCATTTGTTTTTTTCCAGTGTGTTTGAGGCTCTCTGTGGGCAGCTGCAGCCATTTCAGACATCTTTAAACACTGCAGGGGGCACTGGGACGGGGCATAAACATGCTTCATCAATCTCGTTCACACTGCAGGGCTTCGATGGCAGAAAAAGACTCTGTTTTCAACTCAATCTTCCAAAGTGGAGCCACCTATTTGAAGTTTTTTGTGGATGGAGCTCCAGCTGATTTGGAAAAGAAACCCAGAAAGAAACAAAATCGATTCTTTTAGGCAGGTCCGAAACTGAAATGGACTGAAGAGGTATTGCTTAGTAGCTTTATATATATCTGACACAGAACACATAGTATGGACACATCTACACCAAAGAGTTACTGTCAATATAAATAGATCTATAAATATCAATGCACAAATGAATTGAGTTGAATCATGGGACGGTGTAATGATATTTTCTGGCAATATGTTGGATCTGATGCATTTTAGGACTCTCAGTAATTAATTGAGCTGCACAAAACATGGATTAATGAGATTTTTAGTAGAATTGCCTTTTGTAAATGCATTCTGATCTTTTAATGCCCAATGTTAAACGCTATCTTATCAGTAAAATTTAAAAAAAAGCAGAAGTAATCAATATTTCAAAGGTTTGTCTGTGAACATTTCTGTGAAACTGAAACCCAGATTTTCCTTTTTTTTCTGTGAGCTGTGATTGACTGAGAGCTACACAAAGTCCCTCCCGTAAGAAAAAAAGAGGAAAACAGTCAAATACAGAAGATTTCTTGAGGGACACACTGACCTGTCGAGCGCGATGGCACTGAAGCTGAGCACGGTGGCGGAGCAGAACAGTTTATGGAGGAACTTGATGGCTTTGCAGAGCAGCAGAGTGTGGAGCCACCAGCAGCAGCGAGGGCTGGCTCCCAGGGCCACGTCGAACGGGACGCACACCAGACTGGCACAGATCCCCGAACACGCCAGGTTCTTAATGAAACGGTTGGTCACGGACTTAAAGACGCTGGTGCAGCAGGTGCACCACAACACGGTGGCATTTCCTTCAGGGAGAAATGAGAAGAGAGGAAAAACACACGAGTATTAACTGGTTTAATTAACAAAATGAAGGATGACGTCTCTTACAGATGTCTTGAAAACCTTTGACTGTAAAGACAATAAAACGCCTTGTTATAGTTTCTTAACTCCAAACTAAAGTCCTGATGTAAATGAACATGTATTAAATCGTCATATTACTTTTATTTATGCAGAATATAAACAGACGACCTTGCAAAAAAAATGTGGAACTCGAGGCTTATTTGTCTTTTCTTTCTTGATGCATCATTTACATTACATTTTTATACTTTTAACTTATGATTTTAAACATTAATATGAACTTAGAATCAAAATAAAAACCTCAACATGTCTCTAAAACCTTTACAAGTCGTGATACTCAATTCAATACATTATCACATTTTGAGTATTCTGTGCAATTGGTTGTATTCTCTGTTCATTTCTTGTCTTTTTCACAATATTAATGCAAGCACTGATGGGACTGCTACAATATCAACAGCAGAAACATGCAGATAACAGTGTTTAAAAGGCAAATATCACATTTTTATCCTTGTTTGTGTCACCTTTTGTTTTTTTACACAATCATCATTTTAAATTAACAGTTTGGTATGTGTTAGTGCTAAAGGTGTAAAATAAAAAATAAAATAAAATAAAATAAAATAAAATTAAATTAAATTAAATTAAATATAAATATAAATATAAATATAAATATAAATATAAATATAAATATAAATAAATAAATAAATAAATTAAATTAAATTAAAAAAAGTCACTGATATGGTATTTACTCAGTCAGATCCAATAAACAAATCATTTCTACACAAATGGAGAAACTATTTGAAGATATTGCACCTGAGTCTCTGGTAATGCCTCATTTCAATCACAATGGATTTATTCACAGGTGATATTACTGTTTAAGGTGAAATCTATTCTTGTTCAAAGCATAAATCAAGTCCTTTAATAATGTCCTTCGAGTTCCCTGTGAACGCTCTCTCCTGGGCTCTCACTAAATGTTTCTATATGTTCCTCTTTGTAATGTATTCTGACATCTCTGCATAATATCTCCCTTGATGAGTATTTATGGCTGTTTTCCCTTTTTTCCTTCCTGGCCTCAGGCATTGTGATCATTTGTGTTCCCTTCTACATTCGATAACAGTCCCATAACGGAAAACAAACTGGATTCAATTGCAAAACACATTCATAAAGCAAATACTTTTTGGAAATATGGGACATTTCTGCAGCATTTTAAATGACATCAATAAGTGCAACTCTTATTAAACCATTAAAATCAATTGTGCAACTTTAAATGAAGAAGTTAAACGTTTAAACATAGTACTGTTAGCAATACAGATATTGAATATGTTGCTTTTTTTTTACATTTTTCAATAGTTATGAGGCTGAAGGTTGTTATCTATGTGAGAAAATAACTGCAAATTGCAAACAATGAAGAAAAGGTGTTGATTACAGGAACATGTTTAGCCTTAACAGATTCTTAAGTGTTTTCACAGATCATCCAGCTACTAACAATCAACAGACTAGCACCTAGTTATTGGTGTTTTCTCTGCAATGATATAAAATGGGCTTTTGGTAGAACATTTAGTGAGAGTGTAACACAAATACTCGGGAAAATGTGATGAATCTCAACCTGTCTTCTGCCTGTTTACATTGGAATAAGATTTTCGGATCAGAAGAAGCAGGGCAAACGACTTTGGATACCAACGACGTTCAAATCTGGGTATTTTATACAGTATTTGTGCCGGAACTGTCATATTTTTGGTTTGGCTAAGTCCAATTTGCCGCCAAATACACTCTTTCAGGGTCAGTAAACCTCTGCTGAATGCATTGAAATATTTATCCACTTTGCTTCCCTTTTGTGTTTAGCATAGACACTTTTTCCAGTACATTTTTTGTAGCGTGTTTTCTATTACAATCCTTGATAACAAAGCCTAACGAATCCACTACAATATGCTTTGAGGTGATAAAACTGTTTTCCCCGAATGCAATAAACGAGAAAAAGGGGAAATGTGTGGTTAATTTTATACAGCAGCCAGGTATTATGAAGAGAATACAACAAAACACCCAGAACACAAAACTGAGTCATGGTTTCAATGAGTTGCAATTCTTCCAGCAATTTCAATACTATTCTATAATTTGTTATCAAAGGCTTCAAATATGTGCCATGGCGTAAAACAAAGCTTATTTCTGAGTCTAAGAGAGCTACGATGTTCAACTGAGAATAAAAATTTTAAAAAGTCAACAAAATCAGTCACAGTGAGGGTTACCCCTGCTTCAAATACAAGTTTTTCTGGGAAAGTCACTTAATAACAACTAAAACAACAATAACAACACTTCTTCTGGTTCATGTTGAGGTGATTTTAGAGTTAAACACACCCAGGTGAAGAGCCGTGAACCTCGAACGAGCCCAGGCTTCTTTTGCTGTAATTCGAGGTGAAGATGCAGTAATGGGGTTAAAAAGGTAAACTTTATTTGTCATGTGTCCACTTTCAGGAAACGAGGACAGAGTTCATGACATTCTCCTTCCTGTGGAGCCCTGACTGATGCCAGGTCACACAGCGAGAAGTGTGATAACAGCCTCTTCAAATGCAATTACCCCCGCAGCTCGAGCCGCACCATTATCGCCAGAAAAAGGAGCAAGATGTTCTCGGTTGGAAAACGTTGGTGCTGTTTTGTTTTTAATCTCAAAGTCTCCAGTGTGTGAGAATGTGCCTGCCTCGTAAAATCAGCAAACGTTACAATAACACGTTAGATCGAACGGGAAGAGGCAGGACGTGCTGTGCTTCACTTCATTTACAGGAAAAAACTACTTAACCAGGAATTATTGTCAGCATTTGCATGAAAAAGAATGTTCATGTTGTCTTTTTGCAAATATAGCGTAAAAATAAAGTTTATGTGACAACAGAGACTGGACCTGTTGTCTTCCATTCATTATTTATTATGTAGTATCTCTTTAGTCCAGCAACATCTGCCCAATTATATAACAATACATTCTACTTTTTGCTGTTTTGCAATACATTTGTGAAAACTCTGCAACAACTCTTTCATGAACAATCTTCTGTTGGAGTTTGTTTGTTTCAGTTTAGTTTCAAGTTTCAAACAGAATCATCAAAACTGAACCAGTGCAACTGGGATTTGTTCTGCAATATTTTCATTCTGCAACATTCAATACAATCACCAACAATATTAGATGTTCTATGAGTTTATATCAGTAACGTATTTTGCTTCTTTTATTTTGGCGGGGCTTGACTTCCCCTCTCTTGTTAGTTTGTCTTTAACATCATGTTGTTGTCCGCGGAGGGAGTAAAAGTAATTGTTTTGACAAAGTACAGATATTTGTGTTCAAAAGTAGTAAAAGTAAAGCCAGATAAATAAATAATCAAGGAAAGTATAGATACCTGAAAGATCTACTTAAGTACAGTAACAAAGTACAAATACTTTACTTCCCACCTCTGGGTTTAAGTCAGACTAAAGCAGTAATTTTACAGCACATTTACCGTGAGTTATTTGACTTCATAAAGATTAATCCTATCACCTAAACCTGGAAGAACCTACAGCATGCTACAAACATATCCTTCCTCCAACATTGGACCGTCAGCAGATGAATTAAAGTAAAGACTGATGATTCTACACAAGAAACAGAATTCAAAAAGAGAAACTAAAGTAGGTTATATTTGTCTTTAGCGTCAAACAGAGAGCAGATGGAGGGTAGGTCACATCCTCTGGACACGTATCGATCTGTGTGAACGGTTTATAACCTTGCTTTTAGAGGGACTCCTTTGTTTACACTTCCAGGTCAGCTGATCAGAGGAGGGCTACGGTGTGCATACATATGAGTTAATACAATACATACAGTAAACACGCACTGGAGAAAAAAAAAATGGATTGCTTAGCTACTAGGGTTTAGGTGTTGTTTAATTGGGAACTGCACTGACATCTAGAGCTAATATATAATCCTAATTAAAGACTTGTTTCGCTGTAGGAGACATCACCTCCAGGAGCAGATTTAGTTTATAAATTATAATAGTTTAGCTGTAGATGTGAGATGCCACCTTTTTCATTGTTATAGAAGCAATGTGAAATGTTAAAACTGCTCTAAAGTGACATTTTACAAAAGTGGAACACATATTTCCTTAAATATATACATTTTTTATTGTTAATTACACAGAAAAACATAAAACATTTTGAAAAGGAACAAAGTGCTTGGGTTGGCCGTGTCTCTTTATATTCAGAAATGCATTATTATTAGTATTATTTGAATTCACCTGTGTCTTCTGTTCCCCGGCCACACCTCGAGCCTCATTCTCAGGAGCCAAACGAACGCAAACACCGAACACGATTGCCATTTCCACTTCTCACTTTTGCTGCAACTACTAGTCACAGCACAAACCCCCAGATGTTTCTAAAGAGCTACTTTTGTCGAGCGCTCGGATTGTGAAAGCAAACAGTGTCATCAGTGAATTACTAATGCGCTGTTTCGAAAGAGAGCCTTTAAAAACAACACTTAGTATTGTCTAAACATAGCTGCCGTGGTCTAAACATAGCTCTGGGCTTTTATGGCGTGAAACATTAACAGCGCCATCTTATCGCCTTTTTTAGCAGCTCCCCTCTGCAGTGCTAATTACTTTTGCTTAAATGAGGGTCTTCACTTACAAATGATTACTAATGAAGGAGCTCCTGACACGTGTTGACACTGCGTAGCAATCAGCGTAGGTGAAGACACAGCACGTGGAGCAGAATCAGGCTCTGTATTTACGCTTTTAATTGTCCAGTAATGATCAGTAAAAAGTAGGCAGTGCCGTTAGCGTGACCCACTTAAAGAACTAAAATAAGCCTATAATGTCTCTAAATATATACAAAAATCTTTATATTATTTTTCCATATGATGTTGCCTCTTTTAAAATAATAGACAAACAATAAAACATCTTTATTTGATATAAATAGTGCACTTCCTGGTTGTGGGGCGCCGGTCTAATGGATGTCAATGGGGCTAACAATAATTTTGACAAACAGCTGGTCTCTGATTGGCCTAAGCACAAAGAGCTGTGTCCAATCAGACAGTTTGATCATGTCTTAATATCATTTGTGATTGGTTCTTTTAACCGGTCAAATTATAGCCCTTTTAGCCCCGTTAGTGCATTCACAAACTCATACATCCAGTGGTAAAATCAAGGCGAATAGCGGAGATAGGGGGAAATTTTGCAGTTTGTTTCTTCAAAAGTACTGTTTTACTAGGTGTTTACTTGAAGAGAACTGCAAAAATCTAAACAGAATTCAGCAGAATCAGCAAAAGTCTGAGAAGACCTGAAGATTTTAGCTCCTGGGTTAGAGCCCTGGACCTGGAGGCGTTCTAGTCTGGCTTTGGCTGAAGAAAATCCTTTACCTTCAAACAAAAATGATCTGTCTGTAATGTTAACAGATGTCCAATCTAGGCCTCACCTTTCAAAAATGACAACATCACCCTTTAATCTGGTCTCTGTGGGTAAATAATAAATTAGATAAACCGTTCTGACTCTTGTGAATGGGTACATCTGGCCAATCGATCATTAATGATAATAAAACACACCAGTATATCTAATGGAAATCATGTTTGTACGGTGAATAAAAGCATCATGAATGTGATGAAGTGTTTTCAACATAGTAAACATGGCAGCTGCTGATATAGTGTCCATAGTTGATATTGAAAGTGCAAACACAGAGATGAGGAAACTCTGCACAGCGCAGTCACACTATTTAAAATTATTCACAGTCAAGGACGACTTTCATGGCCACACTTCAACATGACGTAAATCAAGTGTAAAAGTAAATGCTGTTCAATTGGCCTTTTATTTGTTTTCACTGATGCTTTCACGTAACAAAAACTCAAGGACGAAATGTCTCTTGTTCGTTTTCGCTGCAGGGAAACATAAAAGCGCTCTGGTTTCCCATTTACCTGTAAACCCATTTATTCATTCACTCACTCAGAGAGGCATCACAATACTTTAAAAAGCAGTAATGGGTATAAACAATACGCTCGGTGAAGTATTTGAAACCCTTTTATTATCACCTCAAAAGTAGAATAAAACCTTCCCACATTCAGCTCTTGAATACGTTCATGTGAATGTTTGATGGTGCCTTGCAATCTGTGGCACATTAATCTGATTACACTAAATTAAAGCTGTTTTCCTGGAGTTCTTTTTTTTTTTTTTTATGTGGTGCATTCAGGTGCCACTTAAGTGTTACATTTGCCTGGATTTTTATATGTGTGAAGCTCTATTCAATGAAGAAAACATTTAGAGTATAACAGGCTTGTTTAAGCGTGTAGGTATGTATGCGCATGTATGTACACGTGTATAGATACATGTGTGTGTGTGTGTGTGTGTGTGCATTCATGTGTGTGAATGTGGGTTTATGCATATGGATATCCAAATATTGTATTTAGATATAAAAGTGAGTTCAAAGTAGTAAAGAATGATAATGAAACACATATAAACCTTACCTTACATTTCTGTTTATCTACTTTTTTTTTTCTCTTTTTTTATTTTATTCTCTCTTTTTTTTTGTTTATTTTATTATTAGTTGGGACAAAATGTTGTTAAAATATAAAATAAAATTAAAAATAAAAATGAAATGATTAGATATGGTTTGTATTTATGTCAAAACATTGCAATAAAATATTAAAAAAACTCTCTTTCTTTGTCTGTCACTATCTTTGAAGTTACAATTTAATTCAGAGACTGTTTTTAATTGTGGCTTTAGTTAACTGGACATTTGTTATTTACATATAGGCTGTAAGTAACTTTGTGACTGTTATCCTGGATAGTGGGGTTGAATATAGTCTGTGTGGAGCATCCAAGGACATATATGGAGGCTCAAAAGGATTAGGAAATGTAGATTTATTGATTTATTAACTCCATACGACCCACACACACACCTTAAATCCTCAGGTAGGGCCCAGGCTGACGACTAAAGGTGCAGCACCTTCAAGATTTATGCTGAATCTCTTTAAATCCATGTCTTTTGTCCAGTTTCAGTTTAATAATGAACTTGTTTTGTGTCCAACTGCTCCGTCTCGTCTCTTTCTGATGAAGAACCTCTGTCTCTGTGAACTTTGTGCTGCTGTTTTATCGTTTTGTTTTTATTTACCATTGTGAATTCACATTATTAGATATTGCTCTGTCCCTTTACCTGAAGTGACCACTGCTTCAACTGAGCACACCTGTGGCACCTACATGGCCATTCAAACAACTGTGCAACCTGCAATACACTAAATGAGCTGATTTTGTGCGTATATTTTCTAACTGGAGGAATTTGTTTGCAACATATTCTAATGTAGTACGCCTTTAACAAAATAACACTGTATTAATATATGTTTAAGGACATTGGCTGAAGCATTCTCCTAAAAAACCTGCATTACATTTACATTTAGAGCCCACGGTTTAAGAACACACACTGTAACCACTGAATAGAGCTTGTAGATGAGGAACACATCTTATTTTTTATATTTATAACAATATGAAGAGCTTAAATTGAAAAAACAAATCATAATTTATAGAGTACTGGCCTCTTGCTTTTAATTCTGATGCATGAACATTTATTGCAGTTCCAGGAAAGCGTTCATTTTCAATATGTCCTTCATGCTTTTATTTGTGCAAGACTAAAAGCTACTTAATTATGCCTGAGGATATTTTGGAGCTGGAAAATGAGTCTTTTCTCACAACATTCAGGAGTGCTGTAACGGTGTAGGCATACCAGGCAATTACCCAGGGCCCCGGGAGGGAGGGTCCCCCCAGAACAGCTGGTTACATCTGTTTATAGATGTTTGATTTTTATATGAGCAGTTATTTATGTCTAAACAGTGACTTATGTTGTGTAATAACTGATGTGCATGGATTTATTACAACTATTATGTCTAGTTCAGTGTGTGTGAGGGTTTCTGGGACCTTCTAGTATCAGTAAACTTGCATCTAATTAAATCAGTCCACACATCCAGATATAACATCTTTCAATAATTCCTGATTGTTTCTAAATAACAGGGACTGAATCTTTTATTTAGGCCAGAAACCCCTTACTCAATGGTGACTCTATTCTTTTGGGAGCTTTGGGGATTGAAACACATCTGATAATGGAGATGACCTAATTACAACATCATCTATTTCCACGGTTCTCCCTCGTCAGGCTTCGTCTAATACAGTTGTCACCTCTCGGGATCACATTAACAGACACGTCTCCAGTCAGAGTTCAAACACACTGTTACTTACCGAGCAGTGAGCCTATGAGGATGAGGAGCTGCGCGGCGGTGGTGAAGTCCCTGTAGGCTTGTTCTCTGGCGAGCTGCTGCTCCAGCCCCGGTCCTAGCGCCTCTCCTGCGGCTGCCGGAGCCGGACTCAAGCTCAAACTGCCCCGCTGGGTCGGAGAGCTCGATGCGTTGAGCAGATCCAGCCAGAGGTGCTGCGCCGAGGTCCAGTTGGCTGCTCCCGCATCTTCCATCGTCGCATCCCGGCTGCCACTGTCCATGTTGTATCCTGCAGGCGAGAGATTCACACGGAGCGAGCACCGAAAGGCATGTGTCTACAGTTTACGCACAACGAGAAATGAGTGGAGATGACAGACGGGCACGCGCGATGCTCCTTTATCAAAGAAGGTGCAGTGGAGTATGACAAGATGGATTTCCATTGCTCAAAATCCCATCCATCCAAGAGTCCATTTGGAGGAAAACGCCACGGATTGGCCTCTATCTTGACGAGGCTGCTCCTCCTGAGCCTCCTGCCAGCCGCACTTCCACAGTGTTAGTGGTGAGACAGGCTGCTGTGGAGTGGGAAGCCTTCAAATGAATATTTCACAGCGTGAGGTGCAAGACTGAAGCATAGAAAGAGGAGGTGGGAAGGAAAAGCCCCTCCTACATTTGTTATAGCGCTGAGAAAGTCCACTCAATCTTATGAATGATGTGGAAATGAGAGAGAAGTAATGGGTGAAGGCTGAAAGAGCTCTGACTCTAATGCACTATTTAATGTTGTCAAAATATGATGGACATTTATAACCAGGTACATCTGTGCCCCTTGTTGTCCTGCTCACTCTGTTCTCTCACACAAACCTGCCACATTCCCCTTTAGACAGAGGAAATACCCCAGCACATGCCCCACTCAAACAAAACAACATTTTTTATACCCCCCTGTTGTCACATTGTTAAAAGCATGACAGAAAATCAGTTGTGATTAAATTCAGTCCAGGAGCTACTCATGTGAAGCCACTATTTGAGAACAATACGAGTGAAAGGCGCAGTGAGTGAAAGGAGGAATAATGGCAGTGAGTCACTGAGAGATGAGAGGTTCAAAGAGAGAAGAACACAATAACTCGCAGAGCAACACATTTTTAAAATATGTTACACTGTAAGCCTTTTCTGGTTCTTTCTGTTTGCCTTGTATTTATTATACACTATTATCCCTAATTTACGTTTGAATCTAGCTGCTCTCAATAAATCTATGAAACACCTACATCATGTCAGTTCACTTTCCTTTTTATGAACAGATGTATATGTTAATATACTGTGTGCCACATGATATTTTATCAGTGGATATGATTCAACAATCAACATGTGCAAGAAATATCTAATGTAAGTGCAGTAACAATCAAAGGCCACTTGATGTCAACATTGCACAGTCACTAATGAACTCCATTAGACTTTATTTATAATAATACTGTGAACCATTAAGAATTTACAAGCATTTTTACTTTCATTAGAATAACACATCAGCATTTCAGAAGGTAATAGTGGATCAAGAACTCATTGTGAAAAACAGCCATTTAACAATAAAGTTTTACACTGCATCTGTTAGTCACAGACTTGTGACGTTATGAAGCAGAAATGTACAGTACATGGATAAAAACTACAAGAACACATCAGTATAAAGTAGCTGTACATAATACAGTCACACATACCAATATCATTTTAACAGTTGTTTGCTGAAAAGTGGTGAAATAATGATTTGATGTCAGCATGTTGTTGGGGTCTATGGTCAATAACAGAGCAGTGCCCATTCAAATAACTTACAGTCAACCAAACAATCCAAAATAATTCATACAATTCTCTGTAAAGGTAGCTTTCACACTAAATATATGCCATCAGTTTGCCAGGCACACACTGTGTGATTTACTCCTCTTTAGTAATCTCATTTATTAGCTTATAAAAGTCATGGCAATCACGTCTGAGGAGCATCATACAAGGAAGCTCCTTGTTGCACTGATTTCTAACAAGTGCTCTTGTTTTCCAAGTGCCTCTTGAAGAACTGCTGGACTCGGTCCCATAGATCCAGCTGAGCTTCAGAGTGAGCCTTTGGCTCCCCACCAAACACCACAGCGCTCCCCACTGCAGCGTGGAAACTCGATGGGCAAAATGGCAGGTGAGGGAGTTCCAAGAAGTGTCCAGCTTTAGGATATGAGACCACTGAGAACGAATCTCTGCCATGACTTTCTAATGTTGCAGCAGCCTGTTTGGCAAAGCGAGAGCTTGTCCAGTTGTGATCATCTTCGGCGACGGCAAACAGGAACTGGCAGGTGGCCCGCTCTATCGGGATCAAAGATGGTCTGTTCTTTTCCAGGGTTGGGTCTGGTAAGGCATCGCGGACATCTACGAGGCCAGAGTTAATGATTCTGACATTCTTCATCACAGGAGAAAGTGGAGGAAAAACAATGTCTTTGTAATGTAGTGGAATCACAGTATTTGCATTACAGGTGTTAATGCAGACAGTTGCAGCGATACCAGAGAGAAAGGAAGACATCGACAAAGCCAAAGCACCGCTGTGAGAAATAGAGATGATGCCAATGCCTGGGCCTTTCACCTGCATGAGAAACATACAATGAAACATGCAGAGAATAGTGCTTTTATTTATATCATAGCATGACTAAATGTGCCATAATCTAAACAGCACAAGAGTGTAGTTTTCATAAAAGACATTGCTTAGAAGACTGACTAAAATATATTAGTTGCTGCCATTATAAAAAGACATAAAGGTTACACATGCTTTATTGATATTTCTATAAGACAATTATCACCACTATTTGTTACTGAGTGCATCATAAGATGAAATTCTTTTACAAGATCTTAACAAAAACCATAAATACTTATCTTTTCATTCTAATAAATGATAAGTTTAATACACGCATTAGTACTAACCTCAGGTACACTCCTCAAATACTCAGCAGCCTCTTCAAAATACTCCAGGTCCAGATGTTTAGGGTTTTTGGGTAAGTCTTGGTAGCCATAATAGGCCAGTGCCAGTACAACAAACCCTTTATTTGCCAAGAGGCTGGCTCTGGGCTCAGTCAGACCTCCTCCAAAAGTGTAAAGATCAATGATTCCAGGGAATGGGCCTTTCCCTACAAAAGGAAGATGATTATAGTTGTGTTCTGTTTTTATGTTTTGACAGACAGTAATAACCATACCTGGTGGAACAAAGAGAACTCCTCTAACCCTGCCCTCTTTTACAGGGATCCTTTTCATTCCCTCCGTCATAAACTCTCTCTGGTTGATTTCAGAGGCCAACACTTCACCGCTGTCTTCGGTCACGGCCGCAATCTCCACCAGCATCGGGCTCAGTACGTTCTTTTTCAGGAGCTTACTGTGAGGAGTCTCCGGTAACATGGACCAAAACAGGCCCATAGGCTCCACTCCAGTGTAGCTCCCTCCCAAAGAGGCCGCGCGGGACACATCCACTTCACCGGACACATCTGCTCGGTAACGGGCCGAGGCTTTAAAGACGATCCCTCGGTCGTCCACCAGTTTGGACCTCAGCTCGACTCGTTTGTGAGGAGACAGGCCCTCCACTTTGACTTGAACCAGTTTGTCGAAAAGACAGCGGACACTGGGGAGAATCCTGATGCGAATCTGTGATGAAGCCATTGGGATTCTTTATGTGAGGATAGCTGACTCAAAATAATAGCCTCTTCAGTCTACAATAAAATAAAGACAAAAGTTACAATAAATAAACAGCTCTTTAATTAAACCATTTGCTCATAGACCATCACATTAATCAGTTTTCCAAACACATTATTTCAAGAGTTCAAGCTAATGTTTTGTATCTTTACAGAATAAATTGTCTATACAAAAACAAATAATCCATTGTTATATATTTTGCAGATTATTTAATTTTCTGCATCATGGTATAAGACAAACAAACAAGTATCTGTCTTGATAAAGGTAAGCTCACTGTCTATCCTCTCTGCGTGCTCTTTTGATATTATTTCTGCTCATGTAATTGATTTTTTTTTCCTCTTTTGATGACCAGCTTCATGTCAAGAGACTCTCATCTGATGCAGAGCTGTGCATTCAGGGACACGGAAACTGGGTGAAAGGTCAAATAATGCTGACTTCCGCTAAAATAAAAACAAAAAGTAAAAAAAAACACACTGGCTGTTTCTTGTTGTGCATTTAATGTCTTTTATAAGTTGTAGCTGGACCAATTTTTTTAGCTTTGGAAATATATAAGCCGAGGCAACTTACCTTATTTTGTCTTTGAAGTCACGTAAAATACGTCACTGTTTACAACCTAACACAGCCGTGCACTAATTAAAAAGCGAAACTGCACAAATATAGCATAATATCTCAATATCTCAGTGAATTTAAACGTAATATAAAAGTAAAGAAGTGCTCACTGAGTCTTCTTCCTATGTGTTCTCGGGAACCACAGCTACACTTTAAAACTTGTTAGCGCCACCTACTGTAAAGGAGGGGAAGGGTTTCTGAAACAAAAATAAAAAAATAAATGAAAAATTAAAGTAAATTGTACAATTATGGCGTTGAAGTATTTATTTAAGTAACTTGTGATTATTAATTTGTGGATTAATACACTGACATAGTCATCAAATGTAGTGTATGAGCTAATGAACCACTAGGTGTCAGCATTGAAAAGCTATCGCACAAAAAAAGCCCTGGCACTAGCTTTCTTTGATTGCAGGAATATCTATCTTTTTTTCCAGTTCCCTTTCAAACTATGTTGGTGTTGATTTTTGTGAGTAGAGAAAATAAAAGACATTGAATTAGCTAGCATACTAGATAAGAAGAAAAGCTTTAAGAGACAAAATGAAAGTATATTTTTCTTTAAAGAGTGGGTAATCAGATGCACAATGGGGAAGTGTAAGAATTATCAAAGGTAATAGTTTGACACAATGGCTTTCAATTATTAAGATTCAAGAGTTTTGCTAGTACTCAATTAGGAAAATAATTAAAGGGATTAAGTGTCCTCAATAACAATCAAAGCAACAGATAACAGCACTGTGGGTTTATTGAATTAAATGTAGACCTTTTTGGGACAACGAGATATTAAACTCTTTTCAGCGCTGTTTTGGTACAGACTTATTCATGATTGACTAAACTCACTGTGTGACCTTTGGCTCTAGAGCAGCTTTTTCAACAATTAAAATAACTGTGGTAAATTTAGAAGTCACAAAAGTAAAGTCAGCTACAATACTGTACTGTTGTACAATTTGAATCTGTCCTATTGTCTTTGTAAAGTAAAAGCATCTAAGAGGATAACGTCCAGCTTACTGCAGTGCATAATGTATAAAAATGATCCATACATTAAAGCTAAATCCGGATTATATCTCAGTAAACAAACCTTTGTAATAAACCTTATAGCCTTAATGAATACTCCAGAGAAAAGCGCTTATATTGTCCCTACTTTGATATGCTTATTTGGTGCATTATATTTTTGCAAAGTTGGAGTGCAAAGTGCTGTGGTTAGATACTAGATGTCTCTCTTTCCCCTGTGAGAAAATGAAAGTCAAATTTCCACCCACTGTTTCTCAGTGTGACGTGTTTATGGTTACAGAACATGATTATCTCACATAAAACCTCAACTATCTAGATCGACGTCTGTATTATTTAAAATTTTCTCAGGTTGACAGTAGCCCATCTGAAAAAAACAAATGCGTCACATAAGAAAGTTCATCTAAAGTATGCAAAATGATGGGCATTTTGAACATACCCTACCATAAAAATGAACCAGTTGATCATACCAACTGGACAATTATACTTTATAAAGCGTATTATTATGCCTATAGGGTATAACCATTATGTTGTCACAGTTGGTGAGTGATGAAACATTTCAATCTTCACATTAGAATCTTGACTTGCGCAGTAGTTCATGCAGAAATTTGCCAAACTGGCTTCTTAATGGTTGTCATCTTTTCTAATCAAAACATTTAGTCACCAAAATAAACAGGGGTGTAATATTAAAATTAGTTAGTTGTAAGAGTTTTGCAGAATATACATATTTTAGAGTGTGCATGCTTGTTGGTACTGTGGCATGTCTTATGATACTGCCAGGGACAATTCTGACATATTTACATGTACATATTTACTGACATGTTCATCAATATGCACTGTCCCTTTTACATAAATAAATCTGGAAAAGATCTGGCGTCACAGCTAGGAAAGAAAACAAATAACGTGGATATTATTCTCAGATGTTAACAAAAATATTTACAGTAAAAAGGGTATATGTCATCAGATCATTAGTGGATATCCTATTTAAAGGCTTGTTCAGTTCCATTTACAACACGGATATAAGGCGAACTACAATCAAGATTCAAAGAAAATTCTGTGAAATTTTAAGTATAAAATAGATAAATATGTCTAAATACAAAAATATAAATTGAAATAGAATAAAGAAGGGCAATTAAAAATCAGCATGTGAGGGGGAAAATACTATACACACAACTGTAGGTAAATTTTCTGTTGTTTAGAGTGTTCTTTTGTCCTTTCTCCAAACCCTTTGCTTTTACTTTAAGGCCTGTGAGTCTTGGCCCCGCCCCTTTTACGGAGTCTCCATGGAGACGGCGCAGGAGCTCGCGGCAGCTGCTAGCGTTTCCGCTCACCTCAAATAAAGAGCTGTCGATCCGAGGACGAGGAACAACGGAGCCCTGTCGGATAAAACACGACGAAACTCATCATTATTTCACTACATTTCGCTCTGGAGGACTCTTTTACAACACTATTAATGTCTCGAAAGTGAACCGGGAAGAGGAGGGCTCGTTGCTGTTAACCTTTCCGTTGGTGAGTCCTTTTTTTTCGCAAGCTAAGCACCAACAGCAAAAGGCCACTACCACAAATGTCTTTCTCCTTCGACCGATTGCATTTGTTGATTTCCCGTATTTACACTAATACAACGGTGACTTTACTTCGGTGTTTGCTAACAACTAGATCAGTAACTTGTAAATGATTGTAAATGTCTGTAAACTGAAGAGCTTTTAGCAGTGTTTAGTATCGCTATTTAATAACCGCTGTTTTATTTTTCTTGCTCTTTTGGTTATATTTTTGCCTGTCAAAACACATCTGGTTGATAACATGTTTAAATATATTAATCTTGGTGAAGTATATAGTCACGGACAGTAGTTAACAGCTGTGTAATGTTGGTGTTGTTACATTTTGGTCCAATATAACCCTTAAAGTACACTGAATTCTTTGGCACGCCTTAAGCTAAACCTTCTAGCATTGTGGAAAATGTGTTGATTTAAGTTTAAACAAATGCCTTTAAGGTGGAGTTGTTGTCTAGCTTGTGTTGGTTCGGTTTGGTCTTTGTTTGTATGTGTGTATGGTCGAGACAGCCCACCACACTCTTTGTTTAAATAGCTCTCTGTACAGTTGCACGTGTCGAAGCGTGTGACTCTGCTTTAGAGGCAGCTCTGGAGGCATTTCACCACGTTTTAAACACCAAACACTGCCCAATATTCCGCTTTCATGGAGTCTGCCAGTCTATACACACAATTTCCACTTCCTTATTATTGTGTTCCAGTAAAGTTTGGAGCTGAATCATATCACTTGGGCAGGGTGGCATTTGGCAGTGTGTGTGTGTGTTTGTGAGAGAGCTACTAAAAGGACAAGGAAGTACAATTGAGAGCTTATCGTGATGGAAAACAAAGGTCAGGCATGAATTTAAGAAAATCAATGGATTCAGACAGGTCCCAGTGGATCAAGTGTCTTTTTGAGGCAGATGTGATCAAATCATCATTGATGTTATGCCTCGGTTGTTTATGTTCTGCTGTGTACCATATGGCAGTGTCAAAGGCCACTGTAAACTGAATTAGCAGCTAGTTTTTCAACATTTTATCAGGTGAATATTTGTAAAAGCAGGCTTATCTAGATGGTTTTGGCGGACGAATGTACATGCAGATAACATTGATTTGCTACTAACAACAAACAAATGTTTTTAGGTTTTTCAAATGTAATAATCTTGTTATTATAGCTGTCTAAGCTGAAGAGAACATTTAATTTGTACCTTTAATTACAGACCAGCCTGTTGAATATCAGTATAAGGGCTATTTTATCCAGTGTGATGTCAAACAAGTGGTATTTTGTTGCGTTTTGCTGGAGATGCCTATTGTTAAGTAGTACCATTGTATTGAAGGATTTTTTGTGTGCTTACAATTGTATGGGTGCCGGCGCCAACTGTAGAAACTGCTTGTGTTAACATTGTAGAATGACATTTTTATAATTCATAAAGCAGCTTTTGGATGCTTTTAGTTTGAGGATAAACTTGGGCAAACATCTTGTGACTGCAGTTCGGTCCCCTCTTTTCGACTTTGTACTCCACCGATGACAGCGTTTTTCTTGTTTCTGTGTCACTTTCATTATTCAGTGGTTTCATCTAATCCTCTCTTCTTCATGTGATCCTTGCCTCTTCCTTTTTACCCTGCCTTTTGCCTCCTGTTGGTGCCCTGCTCCTCGCGGCGGTACACAGGGATGCTCGGGCGTCTGGGGCTAACGCGACATAATGCTGGATAACAAAGGCTCCTTTCTGTGCCTCCGCTCAGTCCTCCCTCCTCAGACTCAGGCAGATCCAGCAGCACTGAGGCCCATCCAGTGGAAATGTGCTGTCGGCTGTTTCTTTGGCACACTGTGAGCTCTCTGTTCCCGGACACATGCCTCCCTCCGCTGCTGCCGCTGCTGCTACTCTCCTTTGGCTCCCTGTGCTTTCCAGGAGCTGGGCAGCTGAGACTCTGCAGTAGCAGCCTGCTGGCAGCCTGTTTGTCTGACTGTTGTCTCATGTGAAGTGCTGCAGAGACTTTCCCCTAGAACCAAGCTAAACAAATCATTCATGAACATGAAGTATATCTTATCTAGACACATTGGTTTAGCCTAAACAATTGACAAATGAGCAACCTTGTCAGATAACCTTCTGTTTAGTTTAAGTAAATCCCAAAATAAAACCATGTGACTATTGTTTTGAACCAGAAAAGGAAACTAATAAGCTTTTGAGACTTAAGGAATGAAAAAAGAAATATAACCGATTATATGTGGTGATTTTGATTCAGGCAGAGAGGAACATACCACACTACCTGTATCAAATATCAGCAATTTTGTCGTGATGATACCTATGTCTCATGTTCAGCAGAGGAATTCTTTTGTCTTCTCTTCGTCCTACCTTCTTTCCAAATAGCTGAAAGCTGATTCTGATCTTTAAACACAATCCCAATCAGAGTGCACTTGCAGTAACCAGTCACTTTCCTCACAACTTCAGTAAATGACAGTTACAAAAATGCAAATGTATCACGAGGTGTGTTTTCTTTTTTTGACAGTGTATGCATGTGTATAACAAGACTTCCCAGAACAGTAGAGTCTCTTTGTGTTGCAGCTCCTCTAAACCTCAGAGCAGCTTTGTTCTGGCAGTGGCAGTATTTTTTTTTATACTTACTTCAATCCAGAAGCTGCAGACTTGAGAGTTTACACAGAGCAATGCCAGAATCGACACATCCAGGCTTGTTGGAGGCTGGGAAGACTGCTCCTGCCTCTTCATGTTACTTTATTGACTAAGATTGGAGAAGCTGAAGATAGACTGATTGTGAAACACAATTTTTAGTTCAGATACAAATGAAAAACTTGAGTGGCCTGTCTGTATTGGAGTTACCAGCAGGAAGTTTTTTATGTTTCACCAGGAAGTTGTATTTTAACTGTAACTCTTGGTGTTTATATAGCATCACATTTATTAATAGTGCTAAAGTTAATGTGTTTGATAGAAAAAAATAGTTACGTGCAAGTCACAAGACCTTGAACTGTCAAACTCATACTAGACATAGACCATTTAAAGCTTAATTCAGGAATCCAACCAGTGTTGCTCTCTCAAATGGGTTGTTTTTTGTATTTTAAGTTTTCACCATCTTTGTCTATCACTATCTTTTTAACAGCTGTCCTTTTGAGTCATCTTGGGCCGACCTTGCTTTGTCTTTTCTCTTGGACGGGCAGTTAATGACATTTGCTTTCCTAGGACACTTTTGTGCAAAAGCAATTAAGCTAATTTTGCTTAAGTTTTCACTTTGCCAGTCAATACTGTGCCCTCAGCTTTCTGAAGAGGTCAGAGCTGCATAAACACTGTCCCATGTGGGTATTTACCTCTAACCAATAAAACATGTTTGTTTTTGTCCTATGTTTGACTTTTCTTCATTCACCATCATGTTAGCTTCAGTGTTAGCAAAAAACGGACAGTCACATATTAGATCAAACAACAGGTAATAGTCGCCAGTGACTTTTTATGTTTTTTTTAGACCGCCTGTTCTTTGGCTTGGTGCAGTACCCAAACTGTGCTGCCAAATTTGGCTCTGCGTCACTCTCTGCTGACTTCCACCTCATGCAGGTATCCTGCTTTTTCTTGATTCACCAAAAAGGAGCTCGCAGTAAGAGTCCGGGTTTGATTAAATAAGTCAAAACTTGAATTATGAATTATGTGAATGTGTAGTATAACGCTGAATCATTGGAAGGGAGAGTATCGTGCGACAGACACAACATCGTTTTCGCAGAAGCTCTTCCTACAGCTCTCACCAACCAAGATCCACTTTACTTGAAGACTACTGCTTGAATTTTGCTCTTGTTGGCTACAGTTCATTCTTCGCAGCACCTCTGGGTCGTCTGTTGCAGAACCCGGTGGCAACACGGCAGATCTGAAATCAAATTCACGTCTCTCTAAGTGCCGCCATGCCATTACTGTAGCCATTAGCTCAGCAGCCCTGTCTGTCCGTAATGGGCCCTGTGCTCTCTCCTGAGAATGTGATGCCCGTCGGCGCACTGCTTTCCCACAAATATTCTCTGTAAAAAGCATAGTCGCCGCAATGTGCACCTGCATCTCCTCATTTAAGTAACAATCATGCACCTCACCACATGCCCCCGAACAACCATCAGACCCTGTTTGGAAGCGAGCTGGATTTGTTTAATGATTGCTGCTGTTGTCTCTCTGTCACCGAGGCATCTTCTGGGAACTCATTGCATTCATTCTTTTCATTAAACCCTTGTATAACTTGCTGAGCTCCAATTTTACTGGGCATGTGGCAACACACTACTTCTTGTTGACATAATAAAACTGTACTGGCTACATCTACATGGTACTGCCCCTGCCCCTGCCCCTGATGTGCTTCTAGAGTTAAATAATGGATCAAGGGATCAGGGGAATAACATGAGGGCTGATGCTACAAAGCATAACAAACAAACCCCATTACTTTACTTGGGGTGTGATTGATTATCTGATTGACAGCTCATTCAGTTGTCAATATAGCGTCCAAAATATAGTTTCCAGGTTTTCTTTTAAAAATATTAAAATTGATTGTGTGGAAGATATTCATTAGCACTACACTAAGCATTGCTAGCTACATAGATGTTAACTAAAGCTAAGCTAGTAACCTTCAGCTTTGCAGTTTCCAAGCTCAGTTCCTTTTCTAAATGTATAATAACTTTTGCCTTCAGAAACGTCATTGCATGCAGTATATGGGCGTAATGTAAGGGATGAAAACTGTGTAATCTCACTATGATAATACTCTTATCAGAATAAAACACTGCTTTCTTTGTTTGTGAGTGAAAGGCACCTCTCAGCAGCTTCAGTCCCGGATCATTAAGACATTTGCTGAATTTGCCGTCGGAATCAGAAGTGTTTTGTTTTTGCGCTGACTGTGGACTGGGGTTTTTCACCTCTCTGTACTTAATGCTGCTACCTCATCACCTCTCGCCGGGAGCTGTGCCTCTGTTACATCATCTGCAGCGGGGAGCGTGCACTGCTCGGGTTATTTAGTTGTAGCCGTGCCAAGAGCTGGGATTGAGGCAGGATCAGAGGAGTCCTTCTGCCACTGCTCTCAATGTTAAGACCTGGAGGTTGACAATATAGGCTTGTTTCTATACTACAACTGAACAGAGAGATATATATTTCTTTGTTCTTTTATTTATTAGCAGGTGACCTTTATTCTTGTTGATGCTACATTAAATTAAAGGATTAGCCTATGTGGCTTGATCCCACTAATGGTCCATACAGTGCTGCTTTATTAAATAATCCATCTGTAAAGCATTTTGTAGAAGTTACAACCAAAACTGCATAGAAATCCTACTTTCTGGACTCTAAAAGAAGTGTTGAAAGACAGTCTGCAAAGCTAGAAACCTGTCAGTCTGAAAAGGTCAATGATAGCAAGGATTTTTGTGGTTTCCCTCACTTCTACATGAGCTTCATGTCCCACAGTGGATCCTACAAATTCTGCAATGTCTGTGGACACCCACGCATGACATATACATTCTCTGACTTAGGCATTTTGTCCATTTTTACAGCATTAAAAAGGGTTTGCATTAAGTTCACTGCACATAAATATAGTCTTTTACCTAGAGGCCTTATCTGTTAAGCAGCTGTTTCCTCCTAACGTGCTGTGAGCCTTTTCACTGTCACACTCTCACAGTCCCTATAGCTGCCTCTATATATCCCCTCCCGTCTCTGTGTTGCTTTTGGTTACGTAATCCTGGCAGACTATTGGTAGTAATCCCCACTCCCCCCTCTCTGTGCCTTCCTCTCGAACAGGTTAAGCCGTACAGGACTCTCGCTGGTCGCCAGAGGGAAAGATGTGCGATGGGATGGTAGCGTTTCATACGAGAGCCCTGTCCTCCTCCTGCAGTTCCTCCTCGATCGCCCACAGGCTGGCTGCCTCGGCTCTGCTTCTGCTCTTCGCCCTGCTTCCTCATGGCCACGCTTCAGGTAAGACACAACATTGCTTCCACCAGATTTCGAGCAAAATGATCTTGATTTGTTTTACAATCTACCAAAGTTGTTATGGCAAGGGTTGGAACTGCAACTTCTGATGTGGCTTGTGTTTCTATAGGATGTGTATTCAGGTGAAGAGGGCACTGTTAGCTACGTAAATACTGACGTCATACTAGCACTGCACATAGTCTCACAAAGAAAATGTAAAGCAAATCTTAAACATGTGGCACAGCTTGTGCTGCAAACAACATATAGCTGCAACTGTATCTTACATGTGTGTTGATCCAGATGTACTTGGTTTAGGAAAGAGTGCTTTTTCTCTCTGTTTCACGTCAGGGATCAATCAAAATCACTTTGTGGCTATGAATTCTTAAACTTTATATTCTAGGGTTGAAGCTACATAGAGTTTCATTGATTAAATCTCTTTTGTAGTGTAGTTGAACGACTACACAAAACAATGGGCTCTATTCTTTCAAAAGATATCAATTGAGGACATTGTTTTTCTTTTGGAATCTCCAAAAAGAAAAATGAAGTCTTGTCCAAAAGCAGAAACAGCTGCTGGTACTCGATGTTAGATAGAAGAGTGTGTCTTACTTTCTTTTTGTTATGCGACTGTGCACCACAAGACAAGTTTTGTTTTAGAATATGTCTCTGTTTTGTGTTTTTCACTTCCCATTACTGTTTCCACTCAGTTGACTAGAGTCTATAGACCTGTCCATAAGTGACATCACCCATAATGCACAGGCTTGACAGTGACAGAAGTTCTGGACTTTTCCATTCACTTAAACGAGGGATCAAACCAAAACCAGTCATAAAAAGTTTGTAGATGACAAACTGACTGGTTGTTTTCCACATAGTATAATGCATCAGTACAAAAACCAAAGGATATATCGGCATATAAATGTATGATATTGTAAGAGAGTTGAATGCCTAAGCGAATTCATTTACGCCACCACGCCGGTACAATACAAACAAAGCTAGCTTATTGCCCTTAAAACAGCTTTATATCGAACCAGTCGCTGATGTTCTTTCCCGAGGTTTTGACTTTAAACACTTGATTTTTTGAGGCTAATACTAATTCTGCCTTTGAAAGTGTTTACAAACACAATAAGGGTCTATAGTGTTTAGCTCCATTTACTAGTTGTAGTGTTGGTGTTGGATAGATGAAAGTGGAGCGGTACAACATGCTTATTTTTCCCCAAAGTATGGTGACTAAAAATGCTAATTAAAACGGTGACCAAATGCTTGTCAAAACACTCATATTTAACTGATATTAAACTCCACCACTCTACAACAGCGTATGCTATTTGCCTTTCTTTAAAGTATCTATATATCAGTAAATCACTGACTTGGAAAACAGACATATTCCCCTGATCAGCCATCCCTGAACCAAATCAAAGCGCCCAAATGGCCTGTCTCCTGTGAGTTGTTTGAGCTTATTCTCCTCTTTGCTCGTCTCATAGGTCAGTTTGATTAAATTGTCTCTCTTTACCCTCGGGTTGGTCAGGTTGCTTTGTGCCTCGGAGCGCCGCTGAAGACTTGAATCCCACCCACTCGACCGATCCATTCACCGCTCTAATGAGTCACAACACTTTTCCTCCACTATTGAGTGAAAAAGAGACGATGCTGTTTGCGGTCACAGTGCTGTCATAAGGTTTTAATCAGCCCTAACATTTCGAGTCCTCTGAGAGCTTTTAGCACGGCTTTGGTTATTACCCCTCACCGGGACGGGATCAGGTTTAGTGTTTCAGCTGCAGATCCTGCTGTGAGAGCTTGGCTTATTATCTTAGAAAACAACAAATTGATTCGATTGAGGATCAGTGAAAACACATTTGGGAATTTGAAGTCAGACATAGGATATTTATGTCTTATATCTAGCTGCAAAACAACCTAGTACCCTAATCATAAACAAGATAGTCTTAACAGTGACAAATGTAAAAAAATATGTGGTCACCTCCAATTTTAAGAGATAAAGATCCTTTCTCTTTTCTGCGATGTTTTCTCTGCCACGGTTCAGCACTACTTGTCTTGAATTGAAAGTCACTGGGCCTTTTTCTGTACTGTATTTAGCAGTTAGCATGCTGGCATTTCTTTAGTTACAGTGGGGTTGTCCCATTACATTAGCACTTAGTACTTAGCAGCAACATGTTTAGGTGAAAATGAAAGACATCCATGTGTAAATGAGATGTGTATGTCACTGTGAAAGGAGGTAGAGCATATCAAAGATGTAGCTATGTTGTAATAGAGTGCAGAACAATCACAGCAGGCTAGGCTTGGAAGGAGGAGGGGCTTAAAGAGGCATAACAATGTATTTGCAAACACAATTAATGCTTTTATACACCCACAGAAAGTATTTTTTCTGCATAATTTGCAAACGTAAGCCTTGTTAAGCAGTTGAAGAAAACTGTTTGGAGTATTAAAACATATAGACCTATTTAAACATGCAAAAGCAACATTAATCCACAAATGAGTGTAATACATCTCTGTTAATGGTATGTGTATTTTCTTGTGCTGCTCTCCTTTCCCTTCCTCCTCCCAGAGCTGAGTCCCCTCCCCCGACGCTCACTACCTACAGCAGCAGGCAGCGGCAGCTTGTGAAATGTGCCAGATGTCCTTGCCTCAGAGCCGGCTGACTCTGTGTTTGTGTTTGTGAGAGGGGTGGTGTCTTTCTGTAATGCCTTAAACACATATACGATCATGAGCAACAACGGAGGGAATAGGAGGAGGCGCGGAGAGAGAGAGGGCTGGATTAAGCACTGCTGATCTCAAGTGTATCGCCGCTTCTCTCTGCGTCTTATGTAACACACATGATTCATGAAGAGCCCACAGAGGCCCGTATCACGCTCACGTTCTGCTCACATCCAAGGCCGACCCGAATGTGTCCTCGAATCCCCGGCCCACGTGCTCGCTGTACTCTATACGTGTGGGTATGTCGTTTCTCTCTGTGCTAGCTCGCCAAGCTGTGGTGATTTGTGGATGTTGTGCTCAGATAGGATGGCAGTCGAACTACAGTGAGTCACTAAATCAAAAAAATGACACTGAATCAGGCGTGTTACGGAGATTAATGGCCTACGCCTTTAAGAGTGACGCCTCAGTGATGCACAGGGACAATCTGTTCTGACTACTTCACTATTTTCTATACGTCTTCTTAGTGATGTGTTCAATCACCAGCTTTGCTCTCATTAAGTAACCAATTGTTCATTGAAATTCTCAACTGGGGTTATTTTTAGATGTTGTCACAGTTGTTTTTCTGGCATAACGTCTCCTCCTGCAAATAAATCCAGTATTTATGCTGACTCATGTTTCAATAGGGCTGTCACTTAAAGCTTGAATAACTTTTCACCCAATGTAGAAGCCAATGTTTTGTATGCAGCAAAATACAAAAAGAAGATTCCAGTCAACAGTCAGTAGTTTATGTGCCATATTTTAAATTCTAATCAGACGGTGTAGTTAGATGTTGAATATTTAATGCAGGAATACAAGTTTGGATAAGGAAAGACCAGGACAAGACCAAATGTGTTCAAACCCGAAGGAGATGGGATAGAGCCAGAATATTTTCAGTGCAATGGATATGAACAGTGAAATGACAGTGTTCAAAGTAACTTAAATGCCAAGTTTATAACTCATAAATAATAAGAACAAAGTAAAGTGCTGATTTTTGTGTTTTGAGTCGTCTCTTTTGTCTGTGCCTCCATCCTGCTCAACATACATTATTCACACAGGTAATCCCACGACGTGTTGCTGCGATAGAGATTGCTCTGGAAATTTCCATGAATATGAAATGTCATCACTGCTGACATATTCCAGACTCATACTGTTGCAGTGTGAAGTACGACTAGAAATGGATACAGACAAAATACTGCGCAGCATTTCTTCAAAACTTCGAAGCAGGGTTGTTTTTTTGTTTTTTTTATACAGATTATTTTAGATTTGTTGAAGTTTGCTGTGAGACATTATTGGAAATCAAAGCACATTGTGTACTTGCAGCCCACACTTTAGGTTCCTTAAACAATGAATGGAAAAGGTTGACGCTTCCCTGGTGGCTCCATGTTCTGCGAGCGAAGGACAGGACGGCAGTGTTTTGTACCTGTTAATACGCTGTGTAAGGAAGTATTTTTAGAACAGCTTCACTCTCGAGTCATGTTTCTTTATCTGTCATTCTGCTGTTCATTGTAAACAAGATTACTGACTGCAAGACCTTAGAGTAGCTCTTCAGTCTGTGATACTCTATACCATTACATTTGCTCATATTCACTGCTATTCTTTGATAAGTAGCTTAGTTCCAGACAAATATCCTCTTTATTCCAGAAAGGTGCCAGAAAATAAACACAAAAGACCATCTTGGATTTTGTGTGCGATGGATAAATGCCACCAGTTTAAAGTGTTTTCAGGTCACAAAGCAAATATGGCCTGTTCTTATCCATTTCCAAGTAGATCTGACAGCCGGTAATGTTGCCTACACTTCCTATTATGGTGTCAGCCGCTTACAGTAAGCCATTGTGGGTTGTTTCTGGACTTAGATGGTGAGTCAGAAGGAAAAAAAGGTAGGAACATGGACATTGGCCTAAGGGTCTGTTGATGTTCATGTACTTTTGAACAGTTTTTACAATCTTCAAGTAGCCACCGAGACTCAGAGCTGTCTTGTTAAATAGATAAATTATACTCTCCGAAAACCATAGTCCGCAAAAGATGACTAAAAGCTCGACAGGAAAATACCAGAGAGGACGAGAAGACTCCCACAAACAAGCCCGCTGTGTGCTCAGTGTGGTGGTGACGTTTATGGCTTCATGTGTGAGAACGGGAAATAGCTTTCCTTGGAAGAAAAGTGGAGTCAGAGGGTAAAGAAAAGAGCAGGGGAAAGGCCTCTCTTATGTCCTCAGAGATTTGTGTTTTTGACCATCGGTTTTAGTCCTTTCTTGGCTGAATACATTTTTCCCAGTGTTCCTTTTGTTTGAGCTGTGTAGGACCAACCCACAATGTATTTTTTAAGTCGAGTTGCTTAAAGGAAGAATGCTTGACAACTCCCTGTTCTCTTTAATAACAGAGTACAGTCTGGTGGCCAGCATAGCGTCACTGCTCTGACCACAGAGGAAAATATCTGAATGAGCCATGCCCTGCTTCTTTCAACACTCGAGGACTTTGAAACTTGTTGCTTGCTGTAGTCAAATAATATGGTTTGTACCAAAAAGTGGAGGATACTTTGCATCTGCTTTGACAAACGCAGTGTTTCCTGATAGTTTGCAGCTAGAGGTGGGGAAAAAGTGGGTCCTGCACAATTAACGGTTGGAAACTATCCCCTGAAGTCATGTTAGTGAGGTGGTTTGCAGACTGTCGGGAGGAAAAGCAATGGCTGTTTCTGAAACGTGAGAACAAAGAGTGCTTTTAAGGGGGAGGAGGAAGCCACGGGCCAAACCACAGCGAACTGTAGCACCAGGAGAGCACCAATAGGACGCTAACCCTGTACATGTGAGTGTATGGAGCACCCCACTCCCCCTCTGCAGTGATGTCTTGTTTTTCTTTCTCTCTCTCTATAGGCTGAAGCCATTAGCCAGGTGAGACCAGAGACCATTAGCTGCAGTCTGGTCGAATCCATCAGCTTTTCCCTTTCATTACCTGTGTGTTTATCACTTGAGCTATCACTCTCTGCTCTCTGCTCTCACCTCGTGTCATTTAACAGCTCTCCCATCCAATCAAGCCCCAGAGGGAAACTTTAATGGCTGGCCGGCTGAGAAATACTCCATAGAAACAGATACTGCGGCGCTAAGGGGAGATGTGAGACTATTTCATTCACTTCACACAGTTTACCAGACAGTTCAATTACTTGTTGAAACCCCCAGATGGCTCGGATTATTGTTGGCCACACAGAGCTGCCACCCCACCTGCTCTACCACTCATCTTATCTCTATTTCATTTTATGACCCTTATGGTCCATTTTTATTAAGTTAGCTATTTTAACTTTCAGCACATTTAACACTGAGCTTCTTGCTGGAGCTGTATGTAGTGTTCACAAACGGTTGCAGACCATGATCACAGTTATTCAGCGGTCCACAGCTTGTCATGTGATCTAATAAAAAAGGGACACATTGCGAGTGTTTACATGGCTGACATTTGTGTATTACTCAGATTGTCTCTGCCAAACAGATTGTTTCTTCAGATTGAGCAAGTGTCCTTCATCTGAAATGCTTATGAAATGAGTCACTTTTATTCACATCATCTGTTTGTTATTGGTAATACAATTGGGTCTATGTCTAGTAAATGAATATCAAGCTGCGAGCAGATGAAACTGGCAGCTTCAATAACAATACAATCTGTAAAAGTAAAGCACTACGGATGAGGACATTACTGCAGGTATTTACCATAGCAACCTGAAGCTCATATCAATTCAAAGCAAAAACATGAACTTTTCTACAGTAATTATTTTTAAATTGACCTTAAAGTGGTATTTTTGACAAAGTGAATAGTGACTAATTCTGTTTTTGATCCGTCGTGCTGCAAAGTCACAGTCAACATAGAATGGCCACAGATTGATCTGAAGAATTTGCCGCTACATTGCTGCATTCATCTCCCCTTCAATAATATGGATTCCTCAGTTTCATGAGAAGAGAGACAGACCAATATTGTGATGCAGACACATAGATATATCAGGTTTGCTCTGGTATTTTGGAGCCAAACTGTGAGGCTCTATTATTGGATAAGCTTGTGTAAAGTGTGGTACCGGTGAAATGTAGACCGGTCCGCCAAAGCTGGGATGAAACTTTGGCAATAGTCCCTTAAGTTCCAGGAGAAATTTTATAATATTTAAACAGATGTCACTTTAGGGTGCACCGCTTGTATTTTTAGACCTCTGCACAGAAGTTGAGGATCATTTTGGAAGTTGTGTTGTTGTTAAAAGCAGTTTATGAATTGTTTGTGAGTGTATTGTGGTACTTGTCTGAAGCAGCAGGCAGTCATAATGATTTCCAAAGGGCCTCATCTGAGGGACTAGCCTGCTGAGTAGAGGACAACTCTGACTAATGAGCTGCTAAATATATCCCCCAGTCTCTCCTGTCTGCCGCTGCGACTGCTTCTGTACTTTCTCTTCGCCTTCACTTCAACAACTCTGCTCCTAACAGACTTTTCCATGACCACAAATTCATTTTCATTTAAACGTATATTTCCGACTTATCTCCCAAAGTCTCCATTTCATTTTTTCTCGCTCACCTCCTTTTGATGTGTGTTTTTCAGGCCCACGGCTGCAGCGTAGGCAGGTTTTCGTCACGCCGTTAGTCAACATCAGCATCATGTTGAAACAGGTTCATCTTTGTACACATAAGGCATTGATCAGCCCACACTCGCATGTAGCATTAGCCAAGAGCTGAGACGGCCACACATTGCCAGACTGTGAGCAACTGTTATCAGGGCTTATGACGTGGGCTTGGATGAGTTTCCATATGAAGACTTAAATACTCAAAGTAGATCAGGTGTGGGACACGGTGGAGATAAGAGCAGGCTTGTTTATTAACCTACCTCGGTTCATGTGACAATTACCTTTTTGATGTAACCAATTTCCTTTTTATTTTCAAAATTATTTTCTAACAGCATTTGACCCTTTTTGACACCTATTTTTGCCCAGTGCTTTTAATGTGAACAGATTAAACTTGCATTAGCAGTAACATCACTCCAAGTACTTTAACATCAGACACTTTTCAAGCTTAACAGAAAAAGTCTAAAAAAAATAATGCATCATGAGATCAGTTGTCAAAAAAGTCCATCCAGTCCATCACTCTGTTAATACACAATATGTTTATAGCAGCTACAACTCTCGTGTCGTAGCATATGATTCATTTTATTGAACATAGACTGATAGGTCAGCCGTTAGCATCACTAGCATTACTATCTGCTATCTGGATACAGTAAGACCCTCAGGTTTTAGTCAGCAGCTTGTTCAGCTTCTCGTGGCCATTGCACGTTTTGATGTCTCAGGCTTTCAGTCCAGTATTTTATTAGCACTAAGCTAAAACATATGTTCCCTGGAGTCCTGTATTCATTCTTGTAAATGATTGCTGATTTGAGAAATGTGTCTGAAATGTACCAAATCAGTGTTATCTCCTGCGTGACAGCCGCAGAAATGCACACAGTGCCATCATGTCTCGACATCCACCAGAGCCAGCAGTAATGGCTCTAGCAGCCTTTTATAATTAGGCCTGGAGTTGTTGTCCATCTCTTTCCTGAAGTGAACGTTTCTGCTGTGCATAGAGCCATTAAAACAGTGGAGCGTTGAGCTGACAGCGGCTGATACTGAGCTGAGCCAAAGGGCAGGGCTCGACATGTGCTATCGTGCTGCATTTGTGCGGCTGGTTGTCATGGGCGGAGGTGGTCCACAGCTGTTTCCCTTTAACTGACTGCATTTCAGCACAAACAGCCAGTCCTAGCTGTCTGTGTAATAAGCTGTATATCTCAGAGTTCAACAGCCCAGCCAATGATCTGTTCCATACTCCAACTCCATACCTCAAGACTACTCTCCAGCGCGATGCCTTCAATAACGTTCAGTGTATTCTGTGCTAATTTATTTCCTGTTTGGCTTTGGTGCTGTCCTGGTCCACACGTTGTGATGTAACCAGTTCATTAGATGTTGTTGGTCACTTGGCTTAGGTCCACTCTAATGCCCTGTGCCCACATTACATCATCTGTAAACAGCTCAGTGACACACTCCTATGTTAAAGGACTCTGTATAAGCTACGCTGGGCTCATTTGTAGTCAGGATTTAGGTATATTTGTTTGGTTTGTAGCTCTGTGATTTCTATTTCTTCTGTCCTAGCTACAGAATATTAATGACAGTTACTCAATGTGCAAAGTAGTCACAAACAGATGAGGGTTATAAAGGAGTCCAGGTAAGATTACTTTATGGGCAGAGTTGGCAGAAGGCCCAGGTTTTATATGACTCCAGAGTTTCGTCTCTTTATTTGTGTCCACAGTGTGTTTGCTGAGCCAGTGTCCCAGTCAGTAATATACGCTGTACTTTGAATCTTCCTTTTCATTACAAAAATGGCTCGGTTGCTTCTCCTGATTTCACACTTTCCTGTTGTGGGTTAATTTACTGCACTGAACACTAAATTATATCTGCTTTTTTACACTATTATGTTTTGTTTTTTTAATACAACACACAAATAAGTCAAACAGAAACCCTTATTGCTCTCTTATAAACTACATAGCACTTCTTTCAACAGACTGTAGTGTGTGAGGTTAAGGTTGTTCACCTCGATGCTCAGTGCCATTTGTCCAGCCTCTTTAGACACTTGCCACAACAGTTGCTGTGTAAAGTGCAGTTGGACTCGATGACAGACTTGGCTGTAACAGTAGTTGTATTGTTGAGTTATTGGTCGTCTAATGCCAAGAGGTGGACATCAGCTTCATCTTTGTTGTTCCCTGTTTTGTTTTTAATTTATTTTCCCAGAACCTAACAGTTTGTTTGTTTTTAGACTTTGTATACTCCCAAGAATACATGACTATATTTTGCCTGCTGTGCAATTTTATTAAACTTGTTTATCAAAGAAAAGATATGGCATTGAAGATGGGTCCCCTGCAGCACCTGCTGATGGTAACTGGTCAATACAGCAATTTTTAATAAACCTTAAAGAGAATACATATTGCTTGGTAGAAGAAATAGATTGTTGTTGTTGAACTCTCAAAAGTCAGAAGTATTTAGAAAAGCTCATTCACCAGAAAACAACATCTAATTTAACCAGAGGCAGAACATTCTCTCAAATGTTGACAGAAATTGCAAAAGATTTTACAAACAATATCCACTTTGATACACCTAATATGAAGAAAATAGGTTTTGGGAAACACAACTCTGTGGTTTTTGTTTCTGCTTTTCCCCAGAACGTAACCCAACTCCAAAAAAAACCTTAATAGCACTTCATTTAGACATCATAGACATTATATTTAGCAGTTTTATCAAATACGCAGATCAACATTTCAATGCAGATATTTAATCTTTCATAAAGTAGAAATCACTTATATAAACAAAAACAGTTTCACATATCATCATATCATAGCAGACAATCGGCAATCATCACACACAATCACCAAAACAAAACATATCAATTATATTTAAACACAACACTAAACATCTAAAAGTGATCTAATCGTAAACTTTTATTCGGTGGCCTGCCCTGGGACACGGTCAGGATTATCCCCCACTTTCACCTCCAACAAATGCTGCCTGCTCACGGCTGCTGAAATATTATCAGTGCGCAGTTGCACTGACAGTATTTGGGGTGTGAAGGGGGGGCACGTGTGTTTGGGAGGGGTCCTGCACCATCTTTTGTTCTGGTCTGAAAGCTGAGAAGAAGGAATGTCTGCCTCCCAGCTGTCCTCAGTAGAGTCGGCCACAGGAGCAAAGGGGGGAGATCCCAGGTCGCTAACACGCACCCATCTGCTCCGCGCTGACTGTTTAGATGGTGGGCTTTTACAAAAGAGGTCCTGGCCCCCTGCCCTCTTCTACAATGGCCTCGTATGCATATTTAACCCTTCAAATGCAAAGTTGTCTGTTGTCCTTTTCAGAGGCACGCTGCTTAAATCTGTCGCTGTGCCCCATCCCTCTGTGAATGTGGACAATGGGCTTTAATGGCAGCGCACGTGGCTGGCTAAACACATCAGGCAGCGAGAGGGTGGGTCAAAGGAGGATGTTTCTGTCTGTTTAGAGACTTCCCTCACCCCCAAGAGTTTGTTGCAGCTGCAGGAAGAGAGTCGAGTGCTCTTCTCTGGAAAATCACAGCTGACTGATTCATGTTTTGGCTAATTTCCTGTTTACAGTAGAAACACTGTCGGAGTTGGCATGAGGGACACTGCTAGGCTTTTGATCTCCCAATTTAACTAAAGATTCTATCCAAATTATGACAAATGTCTATAAGAGAATACACTTTTGTGACAATAGACAGAAGAATACTGGTGAATTAAAATGTGATGTACCTATATAAAACCCCAATGCGCTGTTGAAAGTGTGGAGTTCACTGTATTATCGAGCCAAAAGTCATTACCATATTTGGAAAAATGTCAGATTCTAAAAGGCATAAAGCATGTCTAGCCGAGTGCTTCTTTTTTCAAAACCAAAGTATTGAAAGAATTTGGGGACTTTTCCAGATTTGCCCACTCATTCTTTCATGTCACCAATGTTGGCTGTGTTGTTTCACTCCAAATGACCCTAAATGGCACTGAAATCTGTGTATGGTTCATGAAAATTAAGGATTTTATGTATGCTCAGGATCGCTAAATACAAAAAACACAAAGGACAAAGGCCATCTGACTACACTTATATTGTGAATAAACTCTTCATTTGTTCTCAGGCTAAAGCTTTTGTACAAACATGCTTCACCTCTTTTCCTCTGCCTTCATCATCTTCATCTTCTTCCTCCACATGTCATCAGTTTTCTCATTTACCTTCCCCCACAGGAGACTGAACAACGCTGTCTTTAGGGAAAAATGGGTTCACGCTTTAAGGCTACAGTTGGTTCTGCATTCTCCCAGCCGTACAGTAACACAAAGCTACCATTTATACAGTGTTTTTTTACATCTTATTTCCCACAACCTTTTCACTTTTGGTTCTCGCAGCTGTTCAAAAGTGGATATGAAAGCAGAAAGCAGCCTGACAGAGTGTCTGTGTTGACGTGCGTGACCATTTCTCGCGCTCACAGGGGAACACAAAACCGCTAGTATCGCTTACGCCGACTTCAAGCGTCCCGAGTTACGGCCCGTGTAACCCCTCCCAGGTCAGAGCGCCGTGTTGTGTCACCTCACACCGCGACAAATGTCTCCGACTGAAAACTCATCTGCCACGGTTAGGAGCCAATGACGAAATGAAAGGAACATCCAGGACAAGATTTGCAGCGATTATATTTACAAAACATATCACGTCGCATCATTCTGAAATATGATTGTAGCTAGGGTTTGGTTCAGAAGTGGCTTTGAATTACAATATCGCAGTGAAATGTAGATTAAAAGAACGATCAGGCTTCTCACTTGACACATTTGCAGCTCTCTTTTAACTCCGATGTGATTATTAGATAGATATTCTTAACCCAACACACATTAATAATAAAATAACACTGCAGGATTTACAATAACTGGACAGACTTTGAGGGAAACCACAAAAAAAACAAAAAAACATCCCGCTCCCAAATACAACCCCAATCCCAGGGTCTGCTGCTCTTAACAACAGCTCTGTCGAAATCCCTCAGATTAGTGCGAAAGTGTGACAAAATAACAAAAACATCCCTGTCCCACATCGACAACAACCGGACAACCCTGGAGCTCAGCCAACATCGTGACCAAAACATATTTACCAGGCCGAAGAGAGCATCATCATCCTCTTGGCCTTTAGCTTAATCCGAGCCCACCCCTGCCCCCTCTCAGCCTTTATTCACACTGTACGTAACACACCCTCTTTTACGGCCCATTGTTCTGCCGACCCAACAGCTGGCTGCATCCCGCTCCGATCTGCTTCACAGCGCTCCCAGCTTGTAACCCAGCATCATTACAGTTTTCATTTGCCTGACCAAATACCGCTAAAACCCTTGCCTTCCCTCTGTCCCGTGTGTTTTTTTTTCCTCTCCGTGCCCCTCCCCCTCGGCTCTTGGCGAGCGGTGGCATCGGTAACAGATGGAGAAAGAGAGATATTCACAGCCAGGACAGGCACTTGAGAACGAGGCAGAGGATTTTAACACCCCCACGGCCCGAGTCTCCTCTGGGGCGGCCTTAAGGAACCACAGGTTGGGATTAGCCTCGATCGTGACCGGGCCGTCCCGCAAGTTCACCAGTATTATGAGACGCTAAGACCAGTTCAAAGTGGACAAAGTAACAAAATACGAGGAAATTAATAAATGCTAATGATGATAAAACACAAATAATATACAGTTGATTCATCTCAGTATAAAGCAAACATGTTAAACTCAAGGCCCAGGGGCTAAATGTGGCCCTTTGCAATGTTTTATTTGGCCCTCCAATGCATTTAGTTGGTGATATTTTTGGTTTTAATTGGATTTGAATAGGTTTTCGATGGATCTGAACAGGTTTTATTTGGAATTGAAAATATTTTAGCATTTGAATCAACTAAGACTAAACTAAAACATGTTCAAATCCATCTAAAACCTGTTCAAATCTAAATAAAACCTGTTCAAATCCATCTAAAACCTGCTTAAATCCATCTAAAACCTGCTCAAATCTAAATAAAACCTGCTCAAATCCATCTAAAACCTGCTCAAATCTAAATAAAACCTGCTCAAATCCAAATAAAACCTGCTCAAATCCTACTATTTCCATGAAAGAATGGCTCAAATGAAGATGAATCCTTCCATTTTCAACATTTTATAAAAGCTTCCCAATTGTCTCCATCTTCGGCCCCTGAAAGGATTCTTATTAACATCGCGGCCCCTCACCACTTTGAGTTTCACACCACTCGTATAAAGTATGCACAGTAGATAAAAAACAAGATGCACTGTATACACGCAATAATCCCAGCAGGAAGCATTTCTCTTACACTTTAATATTCAAACCCATTGATCTGCCGAAGTCATCCTGTCTTTATTTTTTGCTTTCAGTAGGTTTTCTTCTTGTTTTTTGTGCTTTCAAGCAAATGTGACACCATTGGGAGAACAGTTTGTGTTTAACGATGACTCACTCCTTTCTTCATATGCACAAAACAACACACTGCCATCAACTCCAGCCTTTAATCATGTATTCTTCACTCTAAAAAACAGTCCTCATTTGATGCTAAGATGGACATAACAGCCCTTGCTTTTCAATACGTCAAAGCTGATGGTCATATATTAACAGCACTGCCCTTTTCCAATCCAACCCTGTCTCTCCGTTCGTACTTGCCCTACCCTCAGTATGGTATGTACTGTACTGACTGCTTCTAGTTATTCAGTCTCACACATCAATAGACTTGCCCTGACATGTCTCTTTTTTTGCCCCCAGCCACAGTACTTACTCCCAAGATGCTCAGGTTTTCTGTGCTTTTTCTTCTTTTGCCTGTTTATGTCATGTTCCACCTTTTATTATGGTAATAACTAAGCATTTTAAGGCAAGTATAATCCTACACTAAACCCTTTTAGAAGGCTTTTTGGCCTTATGTTGTCAAAAAGGTTATCAATTGGGATTATATCAAGTATTTATTAATAATAAACACAAAGTAGCTGGTTGCTCTAAGTGTTGGGAAAATAAGTAGGTTTAAAAAGTCATTATTGTTGTTTTAATTATGTCTTACACACTTTTTAAACCTCCTTCTTCCTGCTTTTACAAGTTGGAGTGCCAAACAGTACCATCTAGGTGCATTTTCCAACCACAAGCACCAAATTGTTGAACCAAACATTGCAACATTAACTTGTGATAATCCAGTGAATACATCCTCTATGCATAGACTCTCTCTTCATAAAGTATTGTTCTGTTGGATTGCCAAGTTAACTCTTTGTTTCTGCTCCTGTCTGCCTCTCCAAACTAGGGTTGCACTGTTAACTAGTCACAAGTACTTAATAGCCCTTTAACTTCAGACTAAACTGTCCCTTTAAGCTGAAGGGTGTGTGTTTAGAACCAGTGGGTGGACCTTTCACATTTGTTTGTATCTCTGCTATGTCACTACAGACGATTCAAAAGAAAGCTGCGATGAATGCCATAAACACTAATCTCCCTTTTGCAGTTCGTATTGATTGCCTCACAGTGCACCACAAAAGCTCATAACAGTGACTGTTGCCCAGAGGCTTTTGTCCCAAACTGCCCCCTCAGGCCTCTTTGTCCCCTGCCGTCTCTCAGCCGGGGGTCATCAATTCATCACCTTCACCGACTCCATTATCATCCTCGCCTCTTCAGGGGGCTTTTAGCTCCTCTCTCTGAAGCCCTCAGTCATGGCGCTGTGGCATTTAATTGCATTTCAAATCTTAAGTGTTTACGAAAATGTGTGAAAGACAAAACAGCTGGGGTTTGACGGGAGATAGAAATCAGGCCTTGGTCTCATGTGTTTGAATAGATCTCTGTAAGTGGTGAACGGGTATGTGTCCAGGCTTGCCTTGAGACATCTCCAGTATCAGTGGCGTTGGGTTTTTTAGCCAAAGTACCAATTGTTGTGATTTATTATGACTTGTATTTGAGGCAGTGTCATAATGTGATCATTTATGGAGTCTTCAGGAAGTAAACATTAGGAAAAGTTGATCTGAGGAAGTAAATTGCTGACTTTAGTGTGTTTTTATCTGGAGGGGCTGCATGTGTGAAAACAATAATCAGTTTTATCATCTAGTGGCTTATCTTACTGCTGGAGGGGTCATGTATGAACAAAGTCAGGAGATCCTTTAGAAAAATTAAAAATGCTCCTATTTCATTACTTTTCAGTGTAATCTTTCCTGTCTACAAACCATTTCTATTTTAATCCCAATAACAAAAGTTGAACTAGAGCTCGCAAAAAGTATCTGAATAAGGGTTAGGCATTAGTTTCTCTTCCGCAGTTTTTACAATCTTGCTTTTAAAAGTCATGCTTTTTATGAATCTTGTTTGGCGACACTCGTGACTCTAATGGACTTGGCATTCTTCCCAAAGGGGTGTGCTATTTTTAACTGAAAGTGTCTAAGTATAAAACAAGTTTTTGCAGGGACATTGTTTTTATTGTTGCCACAACACTAGGCTTAAAATTCTCTGAAAATGCTTAGTTTTCTAATGTTATTTTAAATGTGTCGCTTAAATGTTACATAAGATTTTATAGGTAAACATAAGATTTTAAACTTCTTCTATGTGTAGTACATTAAAGGTTTGGTCCAGTTAAGCTTCTCACTAATTTTACAAGTTCTTTCATGTGTCCAGAAATGGCAGCATTTACCACATCTCTATTTTGAGGAAAGAAGTAGAAAATAAACCTTAAAGTCGTGAGGATATCTTTTGGGGACATTTAGACACAGCTTCTCATGGTATATCTTTAAAATGTCAACATTGTGTTTTGAGATAGTAACTGTTATGACAGAAGCACATTAAAATAGACACAAAAGCAGTTAGGGATTCGCTTCTCCACTTAACACTCAAATGCGTTTGCAGTCACACCCCGCTGTGTTCACACGTCCCAGTCCGAGGAGTGTCATTGTTCGTAGCTGTTTACTTTGTGTCTGTTCGAGTGAGTAGGCACTGGCACATCTGAGTGTTTGAGTTTAATCTTGTGCTGCCAGCTTAGAGCGACGTTTCTCCTCAGAGATTAGAGATGTCAGAGGCGCTGCTGTAGAAATACTCCACACACAGGCTTCATAAAGTGGCTTAGTAGCACAACCGTGTTTGTTTGTTTTAACTGATAGGACAGGGCTCAAATCATAAATGAGGCTGAGGATTAAAATATGTGGCCACTGACATTTGAAACATAGATTAAGCCAAGACATGGAGCTTTTGTTGTTCTTTAAAAGCAGATGAGGGCCCAGAGAGGTGTCAGAATAATGGAATTAGTAGTACTTCCACAAAAGCTGAGGCCAAACGCTTGCGTAACATCCTCTGAAATGAATCAGAACAGCTCTAACATTTTTATGATTTCCACAGAGCTTCTGGTTTTTGAAGCAGATATTAACAGGGAAGTGGACTAGTTCATCCGGTTTCATTTGCGTCATCCTGATGCTCCAGAACTCTTTCTTAAGCTTTTTTAATTAAATGCACATGACAATCACATATTCAGTCAATGAGTCAAATTAACAATGGTTCGACAGGATGTTAAGTAGGGAGAATACTGTTTTTTTATATACTGCTGTAAAGCTGGCATTGTTTTGGGAAACCTATACAATCCCTCTTCCAAAAGCCAAACTGTGACTTCAACAATAGTGATAGTGATAAAGAAACGCTGGCCTCCCGCGCGGGGGTCTCCGTTTACACAGGTGTTGCAATGTTATGTCAGGCTTGCTGGATTTAGGTTCCCCGCTCCAGCCTGACTGTGAGCGTTTGCAGCCGAAGCACAAAATCAGATTTGAACTGTGATGAAACACAAACACAGGCCACATTACCGGCCGAACCTGAGGAGGGGGATCAAAGCTCAATTAACTCAAAGTCCTGTCGTTAATGGCTGACTTAGAGCTTCAGTCTTTCATTAGAGCGCGGTAAATGAGCCACGCTAAAGATGCTGTCTCCTCTGCTGCTGTTAGATGAGGACAGTGTAATGAGCAGCACATAATCAAGAGAAATGACATCTATACGAAGCTCATGTGACATTTTAATCCTCTCGACACGCTATAGGTGTTCTTTGTTTTGCGCTGCGCCCATCTTGTCATGTTGATACAGTACCCGTCCCTCCGCTCCGTAAAAACGCAGCCTAGTTTTGAGTAACAATACCTCAGAGCTTTAATTATCAGCTCAACCTGTCAACTAGAAAGAGCTTCTCTGTGAAAAGTGGTTTGACCCAGTGGCAGAGCTTGTGGATTAGAGGAGCAGGCACTGTACATATCCATGATGTATAACACAAAGAGTCCCATATTAACTACTTCTCTTATTTATAGTCAGTGCACATCTATTTTTAAACTGGTATTAATAAACAAAGATTTTATAGCTTTTGTTATTAAAGCTGGCAGAGTCAGCAGACGGTCCCTGTTGACATTTATCTAACGTTTTTTTATCTCTGGTTGGTTTGTAGGCTGTGCGCGGCCGCCCGGCGTCCAGCACGGAGATCTGTTGAACCAGACTGAAGCCAACCGGGGGTCTTTCCCTCCAGGGACGCTGCTCACTTACGGCTGTGAGCCCGGATACGTCGCCGACGGACCGGTAACCATCATTTGTACCAGCTCCGGCGCCTGGTCCCATCAGCCCCCACGCTGCGTCCGAAACAATGGTGAGCAAGTGCATTTGTCACGTACGTCAACCAGTCCAGCGGTCTTATATAAAAGCTTGTTCTTAAAACCGTGTGTTGTTCTGTCACAGTCTGTTCACCTCCCACTGAACCAGAGAACGGGGGCTACCGCTGCCACCCCTCTCCCTGTCACCACCTCACCCAAAAAACCGTCATTGAGTATTTCTGTGATGAGGGCTATGCTCTGAAAGGAGACTATAAGTTCCTCACCTGCCAGAACGGGGAGTGGGACGCCCCGATGCAGGTTAGCTGTAGACTTACACAAGGTACGTAACTTCTGTCCAGCTGTATTTAAATCTCTGATCTCACTCAGGAAAAGGTATCCACAATCTATAAACCACTTTCCCTTTTTCCTGTTTGTGTCTCTCAGATAAGGAGCCCAGCTCTCCGTTGGGAATCCCAGCGCTGTCCATTGTGGCGTCCACGGCTAGTTCAGTGGCACTCATCCTGCTTTTAGTCGTGCTTTTTGTTCTGGTACAGCCAAAACTTAAGTCATTTCACCACAGCAGGTACGACTTATTTACCGCATTTCAGACTTTCAGGTTTTATCTGGTTTTAACATAATTAAGATAATCATGTTGAGTTTACATTTAAGTTGGAAGGGGGGATGCTACTGGGAAGCTTTGCTAAACAAGTTATACCTGCAAGGGATCTTTCAGATGGTACAGTAATTGGTCAGCAGTTAGTTATGTAACACTAAGCACCAGCTATTTTTAACATGGTTAATTTTGGCCAATTTAGATTATCATTGTTTTAGGAAAATGAGTAGTCTGAGGCAAAAGGGCAAGCTTGTTTGTTTGCTGACAGAAAGATTTGGGACTGAATCAATGGGACTGAATTGTTGAGCAAAAATGCCACACCTCGAGATAACAATAAAAATAGGGCACCTTTATAAATGTCTTACCTCAGCGGTGAGACCAAGCTCTGTGATACCTTTTAGTTTATGGCTTTATTGAGTTAACAGTCTTTATTTTTATTACAAGCCGAAACTCCATAGTTCTTCTTTATCTGTGTTTACTTTAGAGAGTACATTGACCTTTTGTATTGTCAGTAAGATATTATGTGAACACACTTGTAATTTAATCTGTAATGGATGAAAGTATTTCTGCAAATATGTAAGTCACCTGAGACTCACAAGATCTGAAACCAGTTCTGTGAGGAGGCATATTTTAAGTTCTGTAGAAGTGAAAGTACATCAGTGAGTAGAGTTAATCCCATCACAGTCAGTAACTGCCTTTGCTCTGTGATAAAAAGGCCAGGACAATTTGATCTAATGCTCATTGGCACACTGTTGATTGTGCAGTGGGCCTGAGGGCTTAGTGCAGCCCGCTATAAAAGGATTGTACAGTCTACACTAATCACCTCCACAGTGGTTCTGTACATGCCCTTTAACATAACCTGGTTTTTGATGTCTGTCCTTCAGGAGGGAGCAGGGGGTCTCGGGCCAGTCCGGCTCCATCATGGTGGAGGGCGTCCAGGTGGCACTGCCCTCCTACGAAGAGGCTGTGTATGGAAACAGTGGTGCCTGTGGTTCCTCTGGTGGTGGTCCTCCTTCACCTGCTCCTCCTCCATCAGCTCCTCCCGAGTCCCGAGTGCCCATAGTGCTGTCAGAGGGACTCCCTCAGGGGGCCACAGGGGGCCCAGGCCCCAGCAGGCCCCGTCACCACAGAGACTTTGACTACTGCCTCCCTTCCACCTCCTCATCCTCATATTCATCCCGCCGTCATGCAGAGACGGTGCTGGTGCATCAGGCTCCCTCCTCCTCCTCATCGTCATGGGCCAGAGAGCACCCTGGGGGTGCCTGCGCAGCCCCCATTCCTCTCCGCAGAGACTCTGAGAGCAGCGACCAGCATAGTCTACTCTCTGTCACTTCTACAGATGACTTTTCTGATGGTAAGTGACTTTATCTACAGAAAACCACACACAGTAAACTATATCCTCTTCAATAGTTAGATACTATAGATTCTGTCTGTGTTTGTGAGTTTTTTACATAAAAATGCTCTTTCATGACATAATGCTGAGAGGATGTTCATATTCAATTTAAAATATATATTGAATGTCCTTGGTCTAAATAATTGTTTAACAACATCCTTAATCACCAGCAGAATACAGAGCAGCATGTTTCACACATATGTGTTTCTATTTGTCCGAAAAAACATTCAGTATAATTTAATCCAAGACCCATACTCCTTTGTAATGGACTAATATGGGTTGTGTTGTTCTCTGCAGATATTCCTCTGCTGAAGGAAGCATGAAGCCTGCTCTCAGTATCAGCAGCAGAACCCTTGTTTCCCATCTATTACTGCTGACCAGGACTGACTGTGGCTGTCAACCCTCCTTCCTCTGATCCCCTTCAGCAGCCAGCAGAGGAAAGACTACAACTATGCCCATTCCCCCCGCAGCCTCTTCTCCCATTGCTATTCATACAGAGCAACGCCAAAAGCCTGTACTCGACGTGCACCACCACCTTGCTGTACCACACGCACAGATGGAGTGCCACTGGACCCATGGACTGGATCAAATACAATCACCCCAGATCGACGTGAACCCTATAGCTCCTATGTATAAAAGAAAATGAGTCAAGATTGTGTACCATAGGCTTTGTATTGCCTCCTCCCAGGTGTACTTCTACATAGTACCTTGCTCACATAGGCTTCATTGGAGCAGGCCATAGCAATCGAGACACGTATCCACTGTCACGTATAGCTGCGGATTAAAAAAGTCTGCCCCTCATGCTGTGGCATTGGAATCCAAATTGTCTTCCCGCTGTACTTGAAAACGTTGAGTGATGGCTGGGTTTCGCAGCCCTTTTTGTGAATGCTGCATGTTTTTAGTTTTGCTGTCAAAGCACGGTGGCCCAATCTGAATGAAGCATGAAGCCTCTTCTGTCTTTCTCTCTATTTCTCTTCTACTCTCTCTTTTTCTTTCTTGGTGTGTATCTGGTCTACAGTGTGGAGTATTGGGACTGAGAGGTTAAAAAACTGGGTGCAGTGTTTCACACCACATGGTGACACAACTATAAAGATCCCGCTGCTTTCTTCTCTGTTGCCAGCTGAGAGGTGTCTCTTGTGTCATGTTGGGGTCGATTGATTTGTGCTCTGGTCCCAAAAGGCCTCTCCAACCACACTACACACCTCTCATTAATAAGGCAAGAGGCCTGAGCACATGACTTTTGTGTTATTTGTTTCCTGTGTATTTATTGCTTGGTGTGTGTCTGACTTTGGTGAGTTTTTTGAGTGTGTGTGTGTGTGTGTTTGTCTTTATCTTTTTTTGTGTTAGCTAGGCAGGAGAGGACATGTCCTCATATGGTAGGCCTTGCTACAGCCATTTCCTGATTAGCCTCTCTTCAGATTGGAGGCTGGGCTCACAATGTCCCTGTCTTTTACCATAGGAAAACAACCCTCTAAGTGTTAAATAAGTCACATGAACCAGCGTCTCGACAGGCAATGAATCCATTACACCACGTGTGTATTATTCACTCAGACTAGAATATTCTTTGGGCTGAATGGCTGAAAACAACATCTCCTTAAAGAAAGTGTTTCATCTACCTTCACACTGAACTTAAGACTCCACATTTGTGCATTATTGACTCAACTGCAACTGGTTGCAGTGAAATGATACAACTTTTGTTCTATAGCACCCACCTCCTGTAACTCACTCCCCTCCTGATGCCAAGTGCAAGCAAGAGAGAATCATTGTTTGGTTATAAGTCATCATACATTTTGTTTTTATTTCAACTTAAACAGCTTTGGTGTTTAACTGGTTGCCCTGGAAATGGCTAAAAAAGTTTACTTTTCAAACCTGTCAAAAACACGCAACTCGCCATATTTTTAAAGTCTTTTCATTTGGCATTTGTGGCTGTCTATCATTGTCAACGGCTACAGGATTAATGTAAAAATGGAGAATGTTGCCTTAGACTTGTACATTTATTTTGTCTTATTTGTGTATAATCTAAAGCCTCCACATTGGTTGCTTAACAATATTGCAGCGTGTTCTGTTTTCCCAATGGCCTTACTTTATTCTTTTCTATTCTATGCATAAAACTGTCTTGTGTATTTATCAATTACTTCTTTTGCTTTATGTGGACACGACTAAAAGAATGTCCATCCTTCTCTACCCACCCCCAGCTTTTCCAGCTACTGTGATGATGATAATAATGATGACGACGAACCTATAAGCACCGCTATCTCAGTATTTCTTTGCTTCTCTTTTGCTACAAGGCATTCAAATGTTATGGGACTAAAAAGATGAAAAAAAAAAAAAAAAAAGAAATTAACTTTTGTTCAAAGCACTGTTGTACGGTGTCGCTTCCCTGAAAATTACAGGTAAAAAAAAGTACACATCTTGGTTCTAAGTTTCAATGCTTTCACCTTTGTTTTTTCCTCTGTACATGGCAGTGGGTGTGAAGATAGTAATTTAATATTTGTATAAAGTTTAATTTAATTTTACAGTGTGTATATAACTTTCTAATTAAAGCTTTCTTTTGGATGTGAAAGATAATGTGTCATTTTTCAAACTCTTCACCTGCACCAAATGTATCTTCTAACATTTGAAAGACATCACAAACATTTTAACAAGACGTGTATAACTTTAAGATATTTCTCTGGGATGACATTTGACCTTACTTTTATTTTTGTTTTGTGATCTCTGGTTACATAGAGTGTATTTGTCCACACTTAATTATTAAATAAAAAAACTAATGACAAAATACTCATAAACCAAAGGTAAACACTGCACATGGCAGGAGCTAGTGCTATATGTTTTGTTCATAGATTGCACTTTTGGTCAGCTACTATAGTATAATGGTGTTAAATTAGATTAATGCATTCACAAATTACCGTAGTTGTTAATTAAGTGCAGAAAGCTTTAATTTTGCATTTTCTTGCCCACTCACAGTATTATTTTAATGTTAGAGCGACATCTAAAGGCTAAAAACGGTATTCTACGGAAACTTATTAGTGACGTCATCTTCGGAGCGCCGAAAGCTGTTCGGCTGTTTCCGTCCACTTCTGTCTACGTCACGCATCGTGTTGTCTCGTGCCCCTCCCAAAGACAAAAAGGCTCCATTTTGTTGGATTCATTTCCGTGCGGTCACTATCGACAGACAGAGTCCGGATTTAACTATCAAACACAACCAAAAGGTATTTAACATCTCTTTTTGGTCTTTTTTAAAATGTATTTATTTACAGAAATGCGTGTCTGAAATGGTTAGTGAGGTGTAGTGTGTATTTCACAGGCTGCAAAAGCTAACTTTAGCAGCGCAATGCTACGTTACGAGGCCGCAGATCACTAACGACCTACTAACCTAGCTAGCTTTAATAGTACACAGAGGTCATTCTCAGATTCTGTCTTATTTGAAGTAAGTATGAAAGTAATATTTGGATGTTTGTATTTTACGTGTGCAGATAGAAAATGAGTGGATGTCGTATTTTCATCGGCCGCCTGAGCCCCTCGGCCCGAGAGAAGGACGTGGAGAGGTTTTTCAAAGGATATGGCCGCATCCGAGACATTGACCTGAAAAGAGGCTTTGGTTTTGTGGTAAGTAACACATACTGAATAAAAGTAGGTTTTCTTTGCGTGATGGCCTAAATTAACCTAACTTTCCTATTACATTTCGTGGTCCAAATGTCGTAAAGTGGTCAGTTTCAGGGAAGGCTAGTTAGCAAAATTTTGCTAACAGTTAACACTGTTGCCATGGAAATTAATACCTTTAGTTTTGATTAAGTTAGTCCTCTCAACCAATGTTCTCACCAAAAACACTGTAATGTCTTTATAAACATTCAGAAGCACGAAAGGTCTAAAACAAAAAGATTGTTCTTGGGATTTACAATGAATGAAACGCAAAGTGCATCTTTTGTTAAATGCTTGCCTTTTGTTGCAGGAGTTTGATGACCCCAGAGATGCTGAAGATGCTGTGTACGAACTCGATGGAAAAGAGCTTTGCAATGAGCGGTAAGTGAGTGCTTGTAAATAGAAAATATAGGCCACAGTAATTGATAGGGCTTGTCTTTGTGATTAAGTTGTTAATCTTGTGTACCTGATGTGATTTCAGGGTGACCATTGAGCACGCCCGTGTGCGTCTGCGTGGAGGTCGTGGCAGAGGTGGCAGTGGTGGGGGAGGAGGCCGCTTTTCAGATCGCTACGGCCGGGGGTCCCAGAGCAGTCGGAGGTACTAATCTATTTAGCATTCATAGCCCACTAACGTTACCTGTTCATCCACCTTTAAGCAAGATTTCTTCTCATTTTTTAAGTAAGGCTGTATGAGTTACTTGTGGATGGATTGCTTATTAATTTTGCTGGACTTTGTTTTAAACTCCATATAGGAGGACATTATGACCTACGTGTACATTATATTTAATGGTTGTACTGCGTGTCATTTTATGTTTGACAGAAAAAACAGTCTATTCACAATCAGACCAAACAACCTTTAAAATCCATAATGTCCCTTTTAAAGATTGCAGCTATTATTTATTTCAATTCAAGACAATATTTTAACTTGTCACAGTCTGTTGTTAAAGTCCTGTTAAAACTTCTTCGTTGCAGTCGGAACCCTCCTCCAATGCGCACTGAGAACCGCCTGATTGTGGAGAACTTGTCGTCCCGTGTCAGTTGGCAGGTTAGTGTTACCACATGCTTTAAATACACAGTCTAAAGCTGCCATACAGCCTCACACCTTACACTCTGCTCCAGTAACATACACACAAATACACTGTCAGCAATATTAGAAAGTCAAAAGAGATATTTAACCTCAGCTAATTTATGTCAAAATGTAATAATTAAATCCAGTTTAATTTTAAGAAACCTTCCACTGAATCTGAATTCATTCAGTTAAGTAACCAGTCAAACAAAATAGCAACAAAATCAGTTTTCCAATTTGTTCTTGTTTCAAATTTTAACCAATTCTTCACCCCTTTATTTGCCAGCCTGACTGTTGTGTCATGTGGAAGAGCTCGCTTATGGTGGAGTAAACCCCTTCTGGGTCCTTCTGTCTGGGTTGAGCCTGTGGTGTCAGCCAGTGTGTCCTACTCCTAGTTGACGGCTGCTGGTCTTTTGAGTGCTCACTTCACAGTAGAGGCGCTGGCGGCCCTTCGCTCGCTCGCAACGCCCCCTGTCGAACGTAGGGGGTGCCGGTGTGTCTCAGAGCGAGAGAGAGGAAACAGAGAGTTGGCAGAGAGAAACAGAGGAAAGAGCGAGAGTCGATGGTGGTGACGTAATGGTCGAGGGTTCGTTAATTTGGGGGCTTCGGTCGATATCGCCCCTCCCTTCCCCCTCTGGTGTCCCCCGCACATCGTGACAGAGAGAGTGTGAGTTCCTCCCAGTGCCCAAGGAAATAATCTGCCGTTATCCTGAGGTTATGGTGGGCTCGGCGAGCCTGCGGTTCGCTCTCAGGTAGTAGTTTCCTCTCTTCACCCTGTTCACTCTCTTTATCGAGGCAGGGTGCCGAGACGGGGCGGTCCCGGTGCGGAGCCCCGTGCCCTCTTTGTCCAGGGAAAATGGGGCTCTTAGTGCCAAATGCTGCCCATGCGGCGCCACTGTACTTCATGCAGTTGATGTTGATCTGTCTGTAGTAAATCGCGGAAGGCCCAAGAATCTCAAAGCTGTTTCAGCCGTTAATCTTTTCTGCTAAAAGCCTTCTTTGAAGCAAATTGTCTTATTCATTCATGACATTTTCAGTAAAGCCCACTGGCTGAATAGTAGCACTTTGAGGTTCTTGGACTCTTACCTGCTGTAGCATCTGTAGTAAGAGAATCTAACTATCCCTGTTTGGTAATGAATGACTTGTGTCCTCATCTGAGTGCTCACTGATGTTTGTATGTGTAGGACCTGAAAGATTACATGAGACAAGCAGGAGAGGTGACATTTGCAGACGCACATCGGCCAAAGCTTAACGAAGGGTAAGGCTGGTTTCAATGTAAAACTTACTAATGAATCCTGTCATGTGACAGTTGCCCTCATGTCTGTATTTTGTTGCTTCAGGGTGGTTGAGTTCGCCTCTTACAGCGATCTGAAAAATGCCCTTGAAAAGTTGTCTGGAAAGGAAATCAATGGCAGGAAAATCAAGCTCATTGAAGCAAACAAGAAGAGGTGAGCGGTGCCACGTCTATTTACTGAACACATTAATCAGTCTTTAAGTGAACAGATTCTGAATCCAGCATGTATTTACTATAATTGTGATCTCTAACACATAAGTAGTATCAGTTAAATAAAACCACAGAATAGATATTTATACCAGTTTGAACTCATCTTTTTATGTCTATTTGTTCTGTTTCAGGTCGAGAAGCCGTTCCCGCTCTGAGAGCTCCTCTCGCTCCAGGTCCCGTTCTCGAGGCCGCTCTGTGTCCCGTTCCCCGAGGCGGTCTCGCAGCCCTGCTCCTAAGACCCGCTCTCGTTCACGTAGCGCGTCACCAGCTCGTGGCTCTTCCTCACCAGCTGCTAAATCCAAAGAGTCCACCAAACGCCCCTCAAAGTCCAACAAGTCTAACACCCCACCGTCCCCCCCGGCACAGAGAGCCTCCATGTCCCGCTCACGCTCTCGTTCACGGTCCCGTTCTCGTTCACGATCCCTGTCCACTGACAGTCAGCGCTAAAGCTGCCTTTAGGCAGCAGCAGATACAGTGTTTGGCTTTTACAGTTGGTTTACTCGAACTCCAACAACTCCTCAGAAAAGCTGAATGAGGTTTTCAGCTGATGGTTTTCTTGTCTGGATTTTGCATGTTTAGTACAAACAGTGAAAGACAGGAGCCACAATGTTAACTAGTTATTTTTATTAAACAAAAGACTGATGATGCTCTTTTGTTACTCTTTGGCCCAAAATCTAAACCATCTTCACATTTCCATAGACTCTGAATCAAAGCTTAGTATCAGGTGTTATTCATGTCACGAGGGGGCTTCTGTTGTACTTAGATTATTTTCATAAACTCCAGCTTATTTGCCTGAATGACAGTGGAATCATCTTCACTTTACATTGTTATATGCTCACATTACAATCTCCCGGCCTCCTTCCGTCTGCACCTTCCTCCTTCTCATATTTGAGCGTTACAACTTTGGAGACTTGCATGATCTTTACTTTATCACATTTAAGTCAAACAACATTTAAGTCCTTATAGAAAAGACCAAGTTGCTTAAAACTCTTTCAAAACTGCCATTTGCAGTGGCATCCGTTGCTATTGTGAACACCTAGACTTGTCAATTCCAATGCTTGTATGCAGTTTATTTTAGTCTCATAATGAATGTTTTTGGGTTTTCTTTTTGTTTTGTTTTTTTAAATTTGTTTAGGGATTTGTACACTGTTGCAGATATTTGAGTGTATAAATGTAATTCCAAAAATCTTGTTGGTACTGTGAGGTTTCTTAGGTAAAAAGAAATGCAGATAAGAAGGAGGGACATTTTGTAAATAGTGATTTTATTTTCAATGCTAAAATATAAACATTTGTATGGTGACAGTGATGATAGACTTATACCAATAAAAAATAGCAAAATCAAAACATGTCTGGAGTATGTTTTGTGTTGAACCTGTTATTAAAGGTTTAAAAGTGTTGTTGAAATGACTAGAAATGGTATAAATGGATGCACAATAACGCATAGTATACAACATTTACAACTTTCTGACAGTTTGATGTGTGAATAAAGTAAACCTGAGCGTAGATATCAGCGGGACGGTAAATTCACGAGGGGTTCTTTGATGAAACGGGTTCATCTGACGACACTTGGACTTCCACTGCTGTGTTTGTTGGAGAGTACATCGCTGTAGATCACAAACTGGGGGTCAGCAATAGAACTTCTTTAAAAATGACAAACGTATGCTGCACAAATATCTAAAATAAAAGTTCGATCTGACCTAAACTCCTTTGTAGAAATGTAGAAATGTGTTTGTGCTATATACCTGTTTAATTTTTTATTTTTACAATGTACTGTCTATAAATTTATATAGATTTATAGCATTGTTTTGAAGAGCTGTGGTATATTCTCTGCACACTGGGCATAATGTAATAATCCGTAGACCAGCCAAATTCTACTCTATTCAATATACACATAATATACAAGAATTTGTCTTTCTTCTGGATGCATTTACCTTAGACAGACATTTTGTCAAACATACAAAGCATTGCATAAAGCCTTCCTCATATTAGATAAACGGTTGCATTTGAAAGAATAAAGAAAGAATAAATTGTCTAATCCTTGTAAATAAATTAAAAAGGACTATATATTCCAAATGAATTTGTCTACATTTATGAGGTCCCTGCCATTTGAAAATGCATCTAAATGAAACCATGAGTCTTGAGTAAAGTTATGTGCTACATGAAAACAAGACGAAAACTAAATCAGTTCACGCCTCACCTTTCTCCTTCTTTTTTGCCCAGTGCTGATGACACCTGAACATCACTATGAGCACCACCGCCTCCATGAGCTGCATGGCCACATAAACCATGGGGAAGAGGAACAGAGTGCCGACCGCCGCCGGAGGAAAGGCCATTTTGATGATGGTCATACACAGCTGACTGTTCTGACAGCCCGTCTCCATGGCAACGGTCCTCCGCTCCCTGAAGAGGATTCATAAACGAATGGAAACGTGAAGAGAAACGCTTTAAAGTGTGACTAATGCTTCCTGCTGCCACCACCGTGTGGAGTAGAGCGGCCCAGAAGATAAAAGATCTGAATAATCTCGGCTGGACTTTATTTTTTAGTGACCTTGACTTTTTTGCGAGTAGTGCTTATTGTACCTGAAGCCCACAACCCACTGTTCTGAGGTCAGTCTAATAAACCAGTGTTCAGAAAAGGTCAGCAACAAGAACCTCTAATAGGTCATCAACACAGAACATTGAGCGGCATTGGAGACACAAAACAAACAGAAGGAACACATTTTTAATGACTGGCTTTTCCTTCAGTAAAAATAAATAAAGTATAAAGTAAATATAAACATACTTGGGTAAATATAGCAGTTTACTCCCGGCTTTGAGCAAAACTCAAAAGAGGGGCTGCAATATGAATACACAAGAAATATTTTTCATGAGAAGAAAAGAAATTGAGCTTATGATTATTTATAAAACCTAGAAGAGCCTCTGAATGTCTGGATTAGACCAGATTTATTTCCAAACAAAAACCAAATGTCACGTATTCTGCTGCACATTTGTATTGGGTTAGTGTAAGTCTGGATTGTAGGTAGATTCCTGGAGAAATATACTGTTTATTTAAGTCTTCTGGGTCACTATGTGTTAAATACTTACGCCTGGGTGAGTTTAAAAAGCGCAGAGATGAGGTATCCCAACGTGTAGCCGATAAAAGGCATGAGAGCAGCGATGAACATGAGAGACGGGGACAGGACGTCCAGAATGGAGGCACCAGCTCCAACACTGGCCAACACACCCACCACCACCACACAAATCATCATTATCGACAGACCAACCTGGAAACGGAAAAAAGAAGACTAAAAACACCTACAAATCCAGCAGAATAATGCTTGAGACAGATGCGTAGGTCTTGGTTTATTTATAATTCGTTTGTCTTTACACGTTTTAGACTCACCCTCGTGATGTTCTTGGAGTACTGGGGCCTGTAGTAATTGATGAGGACGCCGATGCCGCAGGGAACGAGGATGGCTACGAGAGAAATAATGATGTCTAAGTAGGGCACCGCTTCCTGCAGGTTATCAAAGCCTTGGCAGTAAAGGTACAGCAGCAGTGGCATCATGCCCAGAGCCAGAACCGTGGAGCAGGTGGTCATCACGATGCTGAGGACCAGGAGGAGACGGGCAGAACGAGAGATTTATGAAAGGTGTTTATGGACGGGGTTTGATGGTTTTCAACATAAAAAAGGGAAGCACAACCCAAACCTTACAGGACACAGCCTCAAGTTGAATGTAGTTGCTGTTTGTGGGTAAAATCCATCGCAAAACTGGGATATTTTTGTGTTTTTACAAATATGTGTTGGGACTGGGACAGACAGTGTGAAAATGGGACAGTACCCATTGAAAAGAGACACATGGTCAACCATAAACGGCATTGTTGAAATGTTTATGGCTGATTATATAACACTAAGTGGCATGTCATAATCACCCAGCTCTGTCTGTCTGAACCTGGTCAGTGTCTCATGAATATCAAGAACAAAATATCCAAGTTTACGCCTCAGTTTATGGAAGTAATTTAGTGAAAGTCGTCCAAAATGTAACTGTAAGTAAGTAATACGTTTGTTGTTTAGAAGTTTAATGCCTCTAATGCACAAATGTCAATGTCTTTGCAATGTTTTTGTGATATTTTTAGCACTAGGTTTTATTATTGAATCTGAACGTTGAATGTTTTAGATGGATTTTATTTTTGCAACAAAGATAAATCAGTTCAAATCCAACTACAACCTGCTCAAATCTGACTAAAACCTGTCCAAATCCATCTAAAATATGTTGAAATCTAACAAAAATCTGTTGAAATCAAAGTAAAACCTGTTGAAATCTGACTAAAACCTGTCCAAATCCAACTAAAACCAGTTTCCATAAAAGGAGAAAATTATTCTTTGTGTGATAACTTTTGTAAGACTCAAATGAAGATGAAAGTGTCTCCATCTTCGGCCCCTGAAAGGATTCTTATTAACTTTCGCGGCCCCTCACCACTTCTCTAATGTAGATTATGACCCAAGACTTGGTTGCTTTAATTGTTCTGTGCGTCCTTTTCAACAATAACTATATAATAAATCTTTTTGTGCAGACCTGAGGTTCATGTCGCCCTCCAGAGCCAGAGTGAGGATGTTGGAGAGGGATCCTCCAGGACAACAACCACAAATCAACACCACCACAGCAGACATCTCCGTCAGCTGGAACGCCTGCAGAAATCACACAAAAACACATCAAACCACCGCAGAGAATACAGGTGAGGTTTGTCGAAGTCTGTAGTAAATGTACTCAGATCACATTTTTCATTTCTGTGACTTCTAAAAGTACGCTTCTTAAAGTATTCTTCGGTGTCGAGAGCAGACATCTTGAGAGTCATGTAAAGAAGACGAACCTTGGCCAAAGAGAAGGCGGTGAGAGGCATGATGCCGTACTGGGCCAACACGGCTATACTCACGCCTTTGGGCTTCATTATGTGAGCCTGAAAAACACAACACAACAAGCATAAAACATACACACTCTACTCAGGCTTATACTACATATTATTGTATTCTTATTATATTAAAGGTGACATATTAAGGTTGAGTGAAACAGTCACAATAAACAACAAGTGTCTCTTAATCAAAAGTTGACCGCAATTTCCATAATAATAATAGATTTTTATTCAAATATAAAGGCAGGCAGGTTGCACAAGTAAAAGGATTCATTAATGACTACACTTCTGTGCATATATTACAGCTAAACCCAATAATATTACAGCCATTGTTTTATTGCTGTATGTTTTTAAGAATATCACCTTCATTCTTTAGCAATTTATGCAGCAAAAGTCTAAAAAAAGGCTAAAAAAAATGCTGATTCCTTAGTACTAACACACTTTTCTTTTTACACCTGTGTCCTTCTAAACCACGGACGTCAAACTCATTTACAACACAATTTTAATCTGACCTAGAAACAATGACAGCCCTTTTTCTGTTTTTTTCCCAAACTCAACCTCACGATATGGCTTTGATGCTAATGCTATTTTTCTAGCAATAACACACTAAAAGAAATATTGTGTTTGTGTTCCTGTATGCACTCTACACAGGTGTTCACAGCCTATTTACTTTTTTAATATTTATAAATTATTTGAATAGATTCACTTTTGCAACACGTCTGAAGCAGAAGCTCTTTATATTTGAAGATGTTAAAACTGTTTTAGTGACATTGTAGTTTTTACTCTTACAAACTCTTATATTTTTATTAAAGGGACAATTATAGGAAGACTGTGGCACCAGGTCAAAACAGACAAAATAGAAGAGTTGAAGATAGATCTGGCTTAAATATTCACTAATTTAAAGTCTTTTGATTACATTCATTTTAAAATTTTGCAAATAATGTAACCTATCAGACCACAATTACCTTAATCTTGGACACCTCCATCGTGCATCCGAGTGAAACCATAACAATAAAAACCAGGCAGATCAGAATGATGTTGATGGGTTTGTCCATTGGGCCGAGCGGGCTGTAGGACACCGTCCCGTTCAAGCTGTCATTGCTCCACAAATCTGCAGCGAACAAGTCCGTGATGTTGTCCATGGTTCTTCTCTTGGAAATCAAATGAAAGTCTCATAAAAACCGGATGAAATGACCTTAAATTAAGGTTAAATAAATAAAGATGGAATGAGAGCACAAAAAGTTAAGTCAGTTCCAGCAATATTTGAGCTACAACGAGGAAAAAGGAGTACGTTTCCACAAGACGTGAGGCAAAAAAGACAGAAAGAAATCCCTCCACAGACCGGACTGAACTCATCTGTCACTCATTTGCAAAAAGGACTGAAGAAGATTTGTACCTGTTCTCAAGCCACGAGCAACACAGGAGATTATATTGTCCAGTTCAGAGTACACATTATATTATCATTTCACCTTTAACATACTCCAGGTTCACTATTGTTTGTTCTTTTGACAGGGTTAGTGTCAGCAAAGCTTTAATGTGGTCATATAGCCTCCTGAACCGAGATAAAAAACAAACTGGGGATTAAGCGTTATAAAAAATACTCAGATAGAAATATAATACAGTATCTCTCTGCTCTGTGTTTGGGGCCAGGACTGAGATAAGGACAAAAGATAGAAGGATTTCACAGCAGTTCAGCGACAAAAGCTGAGGTTACAAACTGTCATCATAAAGAACATGGAGTTAAGAAAATGGGCGACAAATGAAACTCAGTGATTGGTCGTTTTTAGTGTGTGTCCATTCACAGACAACAGTTCTCTAAAAGTTTATGATAAATCTGTGCTACAGTCTTAACAAAACTGCATCTAAGGACTAAACCGTGCCATTTGTTCGAGCTCCATGATTTTGTAAAGTGGGTTCTACATATTTGCCGGTTCACATTTATTCTTCCTCTTTCGTTTTTATGTAATGTATGAAAACAAATGATGCTGTCCAGGGTAAGTTACAGCTGAAGAGAGGATGTGGAGCTGTTAGCAGTGGGACTGAGACCGTGCTATGTCCCAAAAGAGTTCACACACGTCGTTGTAGTTACAGTTTAAATTCAACCAAGAGTTTAAAGGAACCTCTTCCACCCTCTTCATTTCCAGGATTACTTTGGAGACTCTGGTTGAAGCTATGGAAGAACAAACGTTGATTTTCGGATCGAAACGTCACAGATTCAGACGACTTTATTAATCTCACCGGGGGCAATTCATTTGAGCAGGAAAAAAGACAACAAACAACAAGTAGGAACAATATCAAACAACACTAAGCACAGAGTTGGAAGAAAACACTGATAATAGAATAAATAGTCTTAAATATGTTAAAAGATGAATAAAACTCTATTAAAAAACACTAGTGAGAGCTTAAAAGAGGAATAACTGTTGGGATAAAAGGTTTTGATACAGATTTGTTTTAAAATACAGTAAAAAACAAAAAAACTCACATTTTTTTAACATGTCCAGATGAAGTCCTTCTGCAAAATCTGTTTGTTACAGAAAGACTTTTAGAACAGATTTGAACTCTATTATTCAGACTGTTCTTGGAGGTGAATTCTTTGTTTGATGCAGTGTTCACATCAAATTTCAGCTGATCATCAAAAAAAGTGCCAAGGTACTTCTATGAGGTAACTTTTTCCACACTCTTATTGTGAATAATACTCTGAGCAGCTGCAGACCTGAAGGGACATGGTGTTGTCAGTGGAATCAGGTCAGATTAAGAGTTTATTTAAACGTTTAGGAAGAATATCTTATCCAGCCGTGCTCAGTCCTTCCACTCTTAACTTCTATCAAATTTGACACAATGCCCCTTTGAACTGATAAAGCTATAAAAAACAATAGTAACTTATCATTTTATCCAAGTCCCTTTAACACAGTTTCATATAATTCTGTGAACCTAGATTCAACAACATGATACTTGACTTAAACCATTGGCTTTAAGCTGAAAGACAGATTTGAAGTCACCATTCATTTAGAGACATGCATTTGAGAGAAGTGTCAAATTTGTTTTTCACATCTGTTTTTAGACTGTGCTCTAATGCCTGTTGACATCCTCCCTTAAGGCACATTTTACACAAATAACTCAACAAAGCGGCCGAAGCTTCACAAGTCTCTCCAGAAACCGCTGTCTGTCACACAAACATGTCGCTGGAGGTGAGAATTAGAAAGAAAAGCCCTGGTGGTTTCTCCATGTTCCTATTTTTTTTTCAGAATGAATTTGCAGCTGAGTGTCACCTGCCGGGCCAGAGGTCGCTCTCTGTTTGGAGGAAGATGAAGCACAAACGCCATCTACTGCACTGTCCAAGAAAAATGACAGAGTAAGAAAACAACCAGCCCAGCATGATTAAATACAGCTCCGAAGACAGAAATTAACCCAGAATAAACCAGGACTAAACGATAAAATAACAGATCCTAAAGCGAGGACTCATCAGTATTTATTGGGATTAATCCTGATCCAAAAGAAAGGACTTAAAAACGGGACAAATTAGTTCTTTGGAAAGACAAAGCCAAACTAGGATTAAACCCAAGACCAAATCAGGACTAAACGAGGATTAAACTAGGACAAAATGGGACTAAATCAGGGACTAAACCCCAGGAAGGACATAATTAAGTGAACCATTTAATCCAAGTTAAGACCTGGACTGATCCCTGGACTAATTCGTCCTATGCCCAGGAGGGACTAAACCTAAACTAAACCAAATTAGGACAAAAACCAGAACAGCAGCATTCACTCCTATTGTAAATATGTAAATAGAGTGCTCTTTTTATTATAATGCTAATTTATCTTGACCTAGTTGCACCTTTTAAAGTTAAATTTAAAATTCGTTCTAAAGTCTGTGTAAACATTTTTATTGCATGCTCTCTTTTTATATTTTCCAACAGTATTTTTGCACTATATGTGAACTGCGGATCAATAAAGTCTAATCTAATCTAGAATATAAAGATGTGATTTATGAAGTTAGATTGAGGACAAAGATCATTTTTTTATACATTTCTGTTTTATGAAATAATGAATGTAGATGCGCTGTGGTTTATTTCACAGCAGTGCATTTGATGAGTTGTTTTTGTCGTCAAATGTAACTGTATTACTTCAACACGATGCTCCCCCTCCTTTCCCTTTCATAAGTCACTCACAGACAACAATAGCAGCAACAAAAAGAAATCTTGTACGGTGACTGCATAGTGGGGCCCTTCTTATGTGAGGTCTGCAATATGCCGCTTGAGAGGACACACAAAAGGAGGGCATTTTAATGGTTTAAGAGGGCGGTCCAGGACACGGGGGGAGGGTCGGAGGATCTGCCCCGACTGATCGGCCTCTGTGTAATTACAGCCCACTCTTTCACAGGCCTGTTTTTTTTTATTTATTTTTTTACTACTTTTACTCCAGCCACAGCTAATCAATGCCCAGTGGATCCCTGCAGATGGGGCATTATGAGCTAAAGCGGTGCTAAAACACTTGATAACGCTGCAGAGCCTCGGGGGTAACAGTGTCACGGGTGTGGCGAGAAGAAGACCATCTACACTCCTGAGCTCATTAACATGTTATTTTTATTTAACTGCAACCATAGAGTGCTAATAATAAGTGTAAAATTGTGATTTCAGTCCATTATCATGATTAAACGTAGCTCTAAAGACAGATAATAACCCAAAAAACAGGACATAGCAATACTAAAGCGAAATCAGAATTTATTGGGATTAATACAAAACTAAACCATGAACCTAGACCTAAAACTAAATCAATGCCAAATCCAGGACCATTCAGAACTACATCCAGATTAAACCAATACAAAATACAACTGGAATAAACAGGGTTCAACCTTTGACTAATCATCACTGTTTAAATTTAGCAGAGTCCCATTGTGAATAAAGATGGAGCACCGCAGAGGATGCATTATCAAAACCCGCCTTTATTGTTCCTTCTGTTCCCAGATTTACCCCTGACCCTGTTGCCTCTGCCTTTGCCGACAAACTATACATAAAAGAGGTCAAAAGAGATGGTTGGACAAACAGAAATATGGAGATCCAGCGTGAACGAGCTGTAGATGGATGCATTTATGAGAACGGTGAGTACAGTGTGTGTCGTTTGCAGCTGCTGTGGCCTTTTGACCCCTCACAGGGAATAGATGAAGCTCGTTGTCGTTTATGTTTACTGATCCACTGTTGCAGCACAATATAATCCATACACATAAGCGCCTTATCTGCTGCACAAATTTGTAAAAAAAAAAAAAAAAAAAACTCTGGAGACTGAGAAACCACAGTCAGACAGTTTGTAAATAGTAAATATATAGTGTTTTTAAGGAGTTCTGCCTTTTGTTAAATAGCAAATGGCAAATTCTAATGGCTTTTTATTTTTCTGAAATGAAAGTGAAACCATTTAAAATAATTAATGTCATTATAACACATGATTAATAGTTTGTACTTTTTTTTTTACTAATGAGGTAAAGGGTTGTACCTTACTAGCAAAAACAATGACTGAGACATTTTACAATATGACTCCATCACACCACCAAGAATTTAACCCAGCATAGCCTTTTAGTGTGTCATTGCAATAAAGACAATAATTATAATTTTACTGGCAGGAAAAGACACCAAACAATGACCGTAGAGACACAATGTTTGTGATAATTATGTAACATTCATGTCTCGAAATACAAAAGACTCCTACTGTTTTGTTGTGGACTTTAGTTTGTTAGCATTGTGTAATTAATTTGTTGTACTCCACTAAAAGCTGAAGACAAATGAGTACTCTGACTGACTGGGACCTAAATGGATTATCAATTTCTGTTTAACTAATCAATACATCCCTGAACTGCCCCCGTGTAGAGATGCTAGATCAGTTTGATGATTCAGGCTGTTCAGGTGACAAGAGAAGCAGGTTTTTGTGGAGATAAGCAGGAGGGGTCACGTGATTGGTGTGGATTGTTTTGCCTGCTGTTTGACTTATGCTTCTTGTGTGTATTCTTGTAATCCACGTGTCTCAGCCCTCGCCAAATTCAGCTCTTGTGACATACACCAACTGTTTAAACCGCAATCCCCACAATGCACTTGATGGAAATGTAGCCTGTGATGTCACATGTGAGTAAAAAGCGTCCTGGAAGTTGTAGTTTTTAGATGATTGTTGGCTTTTTAATTAGTAATCGCCGCGAAATTCATTTGTGTTTTTACAGAACATTACATTAAAACCTACCAGATTCGGTTATGTTTTTTATTAAAATACTTAAATTATGCTCACGTTTGAATGACTTTTAACGTTTTTCTGAAAGGGTTACCGAGGCAGACTCCACTTCCCAGAATGCACCTCTGTTTGGCGCATGCGTGCTGCGGTGCGTTGGCTGTGTGTGTGGAGTGTAGTCACGTGGAGCCCGTAGAGTCCACCTTGGTTCTGTCCAAACAGTGAGCCGTTAGGGTCCGCTCGGTGCTAAACTGATTCATGTTGTTTTTTAGCGGCCCGTCCCTTTAAACTAGAACACTTAATCGAAGAATGAGCGATAACGATGACATCGAAGTCGATAGTGACGTGAGTATTTTCACTTTTAGTTTTTTAATGCTATATCTTTTCCCAACAAGCGATTTAGCCGAGTTAGCTGCTCGGCTAGCGTTAGCCACCAATAAGCTGGTTAGCTTTGCACTTCCAGTCTAAGTATGTTTTCTCATAATATCGTTTAAAATACTTGATCCTGTTTGCTTTTTTGCACTAATTCATCGTTACTTCTCTAATTTAATTAATTTTCACGTGACTTCAAAGAAAGAAGTAGGTTTGCTCAGCAATTCCGCCTACAATTGTACTTTTTGTTCTGTTTTTTTGCAGGAAGAATCACCGAGATATCACTCTGTGGTGCGTAACGCTGTGGTTTGTCCAATGTCGAAAATGTTTTAATGTTCTTGCAAAGTCAAATTCTTTAAATTCTTCCTGTTTTTGTGTCTAACCGATGTGTAAGAATCAAGTGTACGGTACACGCAAGAGATAAATGTAAAATTCCTGATTTATCTCGGTGCAATTAGCTCTAAATCTAAAGAACCAGTTTAGTTTGGTGTTTATTTTGTTTTATGGCAGTGAATTTGCAGTAGCGGGGTGTTATTGGTGCAGCTCTTCTCGGCGCTAGTTCAGTGCATTGCAGGGTTTCCATCCTGTGTCCGCGGCCATAGGGAGCCGCTGACACGACATCTATATTTAGACCGAAGCTTTATCCGACTACAAAGCGCTTTTATTCCACCTTTCAGATTATTTTTTCCTTTTAAAACAAGGGTCTCTGTAGTCTGAGCCCGTGCCTCGGCGGTTCCGTTCACACCGCGGGGATCCCTCTCTGATCCGGGCTCGGGATGTAGGTCATGCCGCTAAAGAGGCTTCCTTCGTGCTGCATGAGAGATGAGTCTGCAGGGGAAAGTCGAGATGCTGTTGCCTGTGCGTCGTGTCAGGAAGAGCTGCCGTGTGTTCAGCCGCTATCAGGCCTTTCAATGACGTATAGCTGCATCGCGCGCGGCACAAGTGTGAAAAACACCGAGTCGCGGTTAACGCACGGGCTGCACAACTCGCGCGACGTCCCCGCTCCACGTAAAAACAAGAGGAAGCGTCAGTGTTGATTAATGACATTCAGAAACAGGCTTGTTTTGCTCAGAGGCTCAGCTGCTCACAAACTCGCACCTAATTTGACTCCTAATTTGATTTCTGAAGCAATAAGCATCAATATTTATGGCCTCATATTGAGTAGTGTGACCTAGTTTACTCTAAAGATGCGCCGAAAGTAAAATCCCAAATCTAAATGTAGATGAATTTAAAAGAAGTGGCAAGGATTCATTGTCTAATCTGTTTAATTAGTATTTTGATTCACTTCAATCTAAAATAGTGATAGTCCCAATTCGTTTTTTACTAGGGCTGTGCAGTTAATCGATAATTCAATTTTGGCTCCCAACGAAAACAAAACCTATTTAATTGAGAATATTATTATTACTTGTTTGATTGTGGAAGTGCCCTACACTGTCGAACCATTTAAACCATTGAATATATTATTTATTTTAAGGAGAATTTACTGTTTTGTTCAATACATCGAACATATTTCCAAAGTCAATGAGTAATCGTGTAAAAATAATCGTGATTTCAGTAATGACCAAAATAATTTGATTTTGTTTTTTTTCCCATAATGGAGCAGCCCTATTTTTTACTATCAAAATGGAATTGATTATGAATAAAAGTCTTAAGTCTACTCTTACTATATATCGCGAAATATAGCCCCAATTAAAATAGTAGATTTATATTTGTCCGACGCAAGGAAAATGTTATAGGTTTTTAGAGCAGAAGGTTGTTCTGTCGTCTGTATATGCTCCTCTCAGATAAGACGCACAGTCAAGATATAAATACACACAAACCTTTTTACGAGTCGGGGTCAGGGTTAGGACACAACATGGAGCTAACTTTTTCAGTAAAATGTGACAAAAAGCTTGATTTGTAACACGTTTGCGAGTATATGTTGGATTTTGGAGTCTAGCTTTGTAAATGAAAGAGAACCGACTGACATTTTAGTTTTATATGTAATTTAATATAAGTGTCACATGCAAAACCTTGAATTAGCATCATGTTATTTTCTCAGTTAAAAGGAAGACATTCTTATCAACAATCAGCAGACCGTGTCCTTTTCTTTTGAAGACTGTAAACAATCCGTGTTTGTTGAAGTTGACACTTCTCGAGGTGATTAGTGCCCGCGGTCTGTGACCCGACCTGTCGTGTCAGCTCAACCTGAATAAGTTTTACAGCGGCGACTAACGCAGTATTTTCCAGATAGTTGAATTTGCCACAGTGGTTTTCCTTCTGGAGTCTGTGGTTTATTGGTGTTTCCACTGTTATTAGAGCAGGAAGCCTTTTCCAGGTCCAGCCTCAGCCAAGTGTAGGTTTTCAGATGAAGAATGTGAGACGAGCGGCCGTAGCTCGAACGGCGGCAGCACCTGGCGAGTTATGTAACGTGTCACGGACAGGTATGAATAGAGCAGAGGCAGCTCCGTATGACATGTCCTCGGCTCCAAGGACCACTTTTATGATGAACCGATAATGGCTGTACTTCAGTAATAAGACGCCTGCTTTTAGTGCTATTATACAACCCAGTAGGATTCTGCTATTAACTAATGGCGCTGTACAAAACAAGCAGAGTTTGAGTTAGTTTTGTGAGTTTAGGAGCAGCTCATTGTCAGGACATAATGACAGAGAGAGATTTGGAATAAAATAGAATATGATCTCCATAAATTTGCCCTAATTAAAAGATATTAATATTATTTTTGTAAGGTTCAAAGTAATCCCATTTATACAGTTTTTGTTTTCTCTTTTTTTCGTGAGATGAAGTCCTGCTTGTTCCCTCAAAATCCCCAAAATGCACTAGTTTTTTCTCTAATTCACACGTATAGTACAAGTTTTGTGAATTTCAATATAAATCAGTGTCTTGGTCGTTGGCTGTAAGTATCCAAGGTGTTTGGATGTTTATAAGTTGTGTGCGTTTAGATTGTGGCTGATTAAAATCAATGTACCAGAATAAAAACTTGTATTACGACTCAAATAAACAGGATTAAAACTCAAAAGAAATCTTAATCAACATTAGGGGTGTAAATCTTTCAGTGTCAGGTGATTTGATTCCGATTCGATTCAGAAACTATTTATATACTATATTTAACTTTAGATATTTGTGGCAAAATAATCAAAATACACATAAAAAGTCTTGTTCCAAACATGTTTCTCAGTAGTACTTGAGCCAAATTGTTAGTTATCCATAAAAATTCCTTTAATTTTGTCGACTAAAAGCAGTGAGAGAAGGCTGAGTCAAAATAACAATTTCTAAAGTTTACGATTCGATCCGATCCAGCCTAAGAATCTCGATTTTCCGTTTTTTGTTACACCCTTATTTGACATGTTCAATAAAATTTCCCATTTATCAGACAATACAAAATTGAAATACCTCGATTTACACGTAAAACCAGATGTACTGCTTCTTTAATATTGTGTGCCTTGCCCTAAAAGTCACTGAAGCTCTAAAACAACCCTATATTTTCTCTTTGGTCATTCCATTAAACCTATCCCTAAACATACCCTTTTTTTAAGCCCAGGACTCGTAGTTGCACATGCCATCGATGCCAGTCATGTGTTTGTTTATGCCACAGTTAATGGAGGCAGAGCTGCGGTCACGCCTCTGAGAGTAGGCTCCTGCTGGATGTGTGTCACGGATGCTCTGTGGCTCTTGTGCAACTCGTATTCATCGCAAGACGTCGTTGCGAGAAACATGCGGCGACCTCTAATTATGCCTTTGTTAGCGTGTGACACAGAGACTTAACTACAGACAGTGCAGTTACCCAGGGGCCGGCAAAGTAGGGCGGCCATTAACGGCGTGTCCTGTGAGATTTGGATAGATTTGTTGAGAATGTACCTGCCCTTATAACCTGCTAAAGCGACATAATAGAGAGAATAAAGAGTTTGTGTCGTTTAAAGTCAGCTCTAAACGAGGAATAGATCGAGCAGAGTATTAAACGATACTTAAAGAAGCTCAAATGGACATGAAATAGGTTCAAGATGAATGTAGAAAGGAACAAAAAGATGGAAAGTAGAAAGAATATCTGAAATTTTCTGTCTTGTCTACATTAAATATTATATCAAGGGCCTTTTGTGACGACTTATGCTCTGACTTTATCTGAAGGGACTGCATTTATGAACACAATCTACCCATTTATTTATTTTTTTCATCCAAAAGATATCCTTCTAGTGTAACCTCTAGTAGGCCTGAGCAATCAATTGAATTTTAAATTTAAATTTCAGCTCCCAACGATCACAAAACCAATGTAATTGAGAAAAAACGATTATTTATGATTTGTTTTTATTTATTACTTTTATTTTTTAAGCAATTGATTTATATGTTTGAATATATTATTTATTTTAAGGAGAATTCACTGTTTTGTTCAAAAAAATCCAACATATTTCCAAAGTCAATGAGTAATCGTGTAAAATAATGGTTAAATATGATTTTTTTTCCCATAATCGAGCAGCTCTAACCTCAGGTAGGTGTCACGTTTGAAGAATGTCTGCAGATGGGTGTGTTATATCGTGTGACTGAAGCTGTTAGTTCAGTCTAAATGACATTTGTCCCTTCTAAACGTCTGATTCACTGAAAGCTCTGCGTGACCCGTTCGCGTTGTGTCATTGGAAGCTCGTCGGAGTCAAATGATCCCGTCTCACATGACCTTTACCTTTTGCCCGAGGTGACGCTGTAACCACATCCTCGCTGTTGCTCTGCTAAAATAAAACCAGCCTCGTTGGTCGCCGAAGCTTATATCTCGGCCTCTGACAACGTGGATTAGTCCAGGCTCGGATCAGATTGAAAGCTTCAATGGTTTGGCCTGAAAACAGGTTGACTTACAGCAAACTGATCTCCTGCTGTGTTTTAATCATGTGACTACTGCAGCGGCCATCTTACAGCTTTACATTGTAATCAGAGTGCGAGCGTTTTCATGCAGTGTTTGGTTAAAAAGCACGGATCACACAGAATTAGGTTTTATTAATCCAGTTATTTAACCTGGAAACAGCCGTGAGAGAATGTAATGAATGTATCCGTGACATGTTCCCTTTGCAGTTTCACGATCAAAGCAGCGTTATGCAGAAAACACGAGAGGATTGGAGTCCAGCTGAGAAAATGAAAGAGAAATATTTAGTGAAAATCTGTAGAAAGCAAAGCGCCTGGTACAAGATAAATTAGATTTGGAGGCTTTGGAGAAATGCAGTTTACTAAAATTATATCAAATTAGGGAAATTATAATTTCAAGCCACCTGATAAGGAATATGAGTTACTTGTGTGATAATATAATAAACACATGCTTCATTTAATCACTGCTACACTCCTAGTTTCTCATTTATTTTACAAGGCCTCAGGAAACTAGCATCTAATCATTTTTCCTGCGTAATTCTCCCAAAAATCTGGATGGGTTTTAGGCAGAATTACACTTGATTATGTTATATTAAATCCACTAAAATGTTCCTAGAGAATTCATTTGGTCACACACCAGAGACGGAGGTTTCTTTACATCTTCCTTTTGTTATTATTATTATTTCCAGTGGTAAATAAACACTGTACACAAGACATAATGGAGCACAAAGCAAGGAAAACAAACTATACTACTGTACTATACTTCCACCTTGTAGTAAATCAGAGCTTATAGCCACATTAGCCTTTCTCTCTGTTGGTGTTTGGGTTGAAGTATGGCTTTGTTGTTTTTTGTGCATAGACGTTGTATTTGCTGGATCTTAGAACAACAGAGTGGCACCGTGCAGCTCAATCTTGGAGGAAAAAGTGCATCGTCGAACATAAGAAAACTGATGCCTATTCGGTTGCTTTTTACCTTTGCATGTTCCCAAAAAAGAGGAAGCCATTTTGATGTCTTTTTTCACGGTATTCATCTGTGTGAATACATTAACAGTAGAATGAGAGCTGTATGAGCCCAATAATGGATCAGCTCTCTTTAATTTGAACTGAACGTCTGTTCTCTTCATGTTGTTTTCACCTTCTCCAGCTGAACTATCTGCTCTAAACAGGTTTCCATGTATCCCCACTTTGAATGGTATTTCCCAGCTGAAAATCCCTTGTTAATTTGCATTTCCCTCTGCCTCAGCTGTGCAGTCTGTCAGAGGGTTACTGATCATTTCTAACACTCTTTTTCTACTGTTTGTCTTCCTGCTTTTTTGTTTATCTCTTCAATTACTTTATCACTGTGTTTCTAATCTTCCTAATGCTACAGGTTTGTCCACAACCTTGAGTCTTATCAGGTCCCAGCCTCTCTTTTCTTATCGACCAATGAAAATACACGCTACATTTACTTCCTCGTAAACATAATAAACTCTCTGACCAGTTTACTTTTGGGGTTTCAAGGGGGCAGAACCAACAAATACAGATTAAATTTCCTCAGGTGGCAGAACAAACATCAGAAACGAAGCATAAAGCCTGCCCCGTTTTAGATAAATAATTGATCTGACGGGATTTCTACTCAGTGCTGTGAAGGGAAGGGATTCCAGACCCATTTCTCTTTGGCTGGGCTTGAATAAGCATCTTGTACAGTGGAAATGATGGCTTCCTTTCTGCTTTTTTCCCTACTTTATTACAGTAAAGCTTTATAATTCGATACAGATCATATTAAAACATTAAAAAATAAATCAAATAAAACATTTCAAGCCGTAGATTGGTGCTCTGTTGTTGGTTAGTCAGACCCGAGTGACATCGACAGCCCTGAACCGGAGCTCTTACCCTGTCTATGCACTAAAAACACAACCTGGCAGTGGGGCGGTGTGTTTGTTGCCCGTGGGACGCCCGCTGTCCTCTCCAGGCGCTGCTCTGCTGTCCGGCTGAAGACTGTGTGACTGTGTCATTGCAGGCAGATAAACGGGCACACCACAATGCACTGGAGCGCAAGCGTAGGGACCACATCAAAGACAGCTTTCACAGCCTCCGGGACTCGGTGCCCGCGCTGCAGGGAGAGAAGGTTGGTGGCACTCATCACACTTTCATCTTGTGTTGCTCAAAGGCTGTTTTATGTGTGACTTGTTTTCAATATTATTACTGTTTAGTTATAAGACATTTTTAGAAAGTCATGTCTAGTACAAACAGATGCAGATGTGTTTGCTTTGTGTCATTGAAAGTGAAAAGTGAGGGTTCAGATTAGCAGCAGAAAGCTAATTATGAAGTGTAAATACTCGGGACGAGCATCAGGAAGTGATTATGAAGACATTTAGCCGCTCTTTTCCTGTTTTGACATCTCTGACGTTGAGAGAGTGCACAGAGGGGTTTAAAAACTGGGCACCGGGTTTTATTTTCCCCTCGAAGACACGTTTAAGACACACACTGCTCCAGGGCGGCGCCTCGATGATGTAAAGATGTCAGCTTTGAGCGGAGAAGTGCTCAGTTACTGCAGCTTTAGGCCTGGGCCACACCTCAGTCCAGAGCAGATGGTTTTTGTTCTAAGCTACTCTAACTATTGGCCATTTACTAAATTATTCATGGCTCTTTTTAAATCGTAGCTCAAATGATACTAACGGCAGCAAAACGTCTGTGTGAAAGTTTGTTTTTTTAGATTTTTATTGTAGAAAACGGGCTTTGTTTTACCTTTAGACCATAATAACGGTGTTTATTCATTTCTGTTTTTTCTTAGCATTAGCAGATTTGCCTGAAGTTTTTTATAGAATTGGCTTTAAAACCGTTGACAGACTTTTACGTAGCTCATTGTCTCGCTGCTGGTTTGTGACGTCAGCCCAGACTTTAGTAAATGAAGACGGTGCAGAGTTTTATTTTAATGGTGACTCATTTTAAAGCAGACAGCTTCACGTTGCTGCTCTGGAGTCTGCTGTAATCGAGACCTGCATCAGTAATGCGTCAGGTTGAGTACCAGGGCCAGGGTTTCAGGCTGAAGTGTGAAAAGGATATTGAGAGGTTAAGAGATGTCAAGCTGTCCCAGATTTGATCTAGCAGGTCATTTAGGCTGATAATGTGTTAACAATCTTTAGAAATGTGATAAGAAAATTGTTCCCTGTCGTCATGGCTTCAATTTTTGCATGTGTCACTAACAGCAGTCTACCAAACAGGCATCTCGAGCTCAAATCCTAGATAAAGCCACAGAGTACATACAGTACATGAGGCGGAAAAACCACACACACCAGCAGGACATCGACGACCTCAAAAGACAGAACGCCCTGCTGGAACAACAAGGTAACTACACCCTTTTCCCACCTGTTAGTTAAATGTTAAAACTCCTGAAAACTACTTGTTAATGCCTGTTAATGAGTCTAGTGTGATGTCTCCTTTTAGAGAATCAGGCTCATTTATTTACTTCATAGGGAGTAAAAATTGATTTCTTTATCCACCGCCATTTTGCCTTTTCACATAAGAATGATTAAAATGTTCTGCTTGAATCAAGTTGGTCTCTAATCTCCTAAATAACAAAGTTGAAAGACTGTTTTGACCTGCATCAAACTAAGAAAGAAACCAAAGAGATTGAGATGAAATGAAACTGGGTTAAACCCGTCCAACACGTTACTAAAACCTGGAAGGACAGTTGTTACTTATGAAAGAAATGTGACTGAATAAAAATCAAAGTGTAGGCGGCTTAAGGGTGTGATGAAATCAAATTAGAATCCACATTAGACCTTTAGTCCGCTGTGGTGATAGTCAAAAAGCACTTCAAAAAGCACAGTGCACCGTGATCTCAAGAGATAGGGGCTTAACGCTGAGAAAACCACTTATCGTTGCAGCTAATCTGGAAATATAAACCTCAATATAAAACCTCAAAACAAACTAATAACAGACGCAAATGCAATCGAATCAGCAACTGGTAATAAGCAAAAGGCAATCGTTTGTATCATTTTGTATTTAAAGTGCCTTGTTTCATTTTAAATCCACTAACTCTGCTCGTGTCCCGTGCAGTGCGTGCTCTGGAGAAGGTGAAGGGCTCGACGCAGCTCCAGTCCAGCTACTCTTCGTCCGACAGCAGCCTCTACACTAACCCCAAAGGCAGCGCGGTGTCGGCCTTCGACGGAGGCTCCGACTCCAGCTCCGAGTCCGAGGCCGAAGAGCCGCCCAACAGGAAGAAGCTACGCGTGGAGGCGAGCTAAAGAGGCCCGGGTACGGCTAGACCCGGACCGGGGAACCGCAGGGGACACGGGGGAGGGCCGGAGAAAACCAGCCCGTCCCGCCACCGCCACCGACGTCCCTCGTTCCTCTCTCCTCCACGTCTCAAACTGGAGACTCTGAAAACCTCGCCACACAATCATCTCTCCGAACGCAGGAGGGAAGGAGTGAGCGGCTGGAGGCGTGACGGCTTCAATCCATCTAGAGAGCTTCAGGTTCCCCTGTTTTTACACCCACTGACCCTGTCCCACTATGGTCTCTTTGGTTGTCCGTCTTCTCCCTCGAGCAATGTCAACAATTCAAAACCCAAAAAGAGGCAGCTTGGCTACTTAAGGACTTGACGCTTTTTTGTACCCTCAATATAAGCCCCTCCTCCTCGGGCTGTTTCAGGGGGGGACGGGCCCGCCAGGCGTACTCCTCCAAGCACTGCTATATTATATATATTTTGTTTTTGTTTATTTTGTTATTCTTGATAAAAGCCTGTTTAGAATTTACACACACACCTAGATTAATCGTCCTCGAGAAGTTTACCTTTTTAAAATCGAATTGAAAACATTTGTAGCTTACTTTTTCCACAAAAGAATGTGAAGTCGCGTTGAAGCAAATGTTTAAGTGAAACCCACCTCAGGCCCACGGATCGCAGATGTTTTTGACACATTTGTTAAACACAAGATTTAAATAGAAGACTCCTTTGTTAAAAATTGATGTTTTGAAGGAGGATATTGCTAAACTTGTATCGTATTTTGTCCTTTAGCTTGAAGTAGTGAATGACTTTAGGTGGCTGAATACATTAGGCATCTCGTTTTATATATTATAAAAGCATTGATTGGATGTTTTCAAGTTCAAAAGTATGTTATGCATTTTGTAGTAATCTCACAAGTCATGGGAAAATGCTAATTTGTCACTTGTAGTATTCCTTGTATGGTATAAAATAGGTATTGAATGTCAAAGGTAGCTCCCGTCTCCTGCAGTACAAGGAAGCAAAAAGTCCCTGTTGATGTGTTGTGCTTTACACAGTGAAAATCAATGTTGCTGAGTCCCCGAGGAAAAAAAGGAAGCATTTTGCGTGTCTAGGAAATGTGTGTGTATGTATATTGTTTCCATTTTATTTCCATTTAGGAGGATATAATTAGTGTAATAGGTCTTTGTTTGTCCATTCCATGGAAATTACAAGTATGTTGTACATACTGCCAACAATTGTCTTGCAAGTTGAGGCCTACCTTTACTATGAGACTATAAAATAAACTATTTTATCCTTTACTGTGCAGTTTGTGTTGAAAATCAGCGTTATTAGAATGATCCGCCATCGTGCCATTCAAACCTAAAGCCTTTGCTCTCTCTCTGAACTCTGTTTCAGGTTTTTCTGGTTTCAGAGATGTTGGCAGGTGTCTAGACATTTATGACCCTTTATGTAACATTTGTCCCTTTACATTACGGGTGGATGAACAGCTAAATAAGGGTTGTTCCTGCAGAACGGCTTTTATACCGGATAAGGTTGAGCTAAATATGTTGTGTCCTTCAACCAGTCCAACAAGTATATCTTTAACACAGGGTCATTAGTGTTTATATTAAGCATTCAGCACAACTTGTAACGTAACTCGTTTCTTAAGTGCTCTCTTCAAGATTATCTCAAGGTCTCAACTCAATTTAAGGGAGAAAACGTATAACAATTGGAAGAATTTCCTTATTTCAGTTCTCCAATGCCTATGAGACCTGAAATGATGAGTTTAATAAAAAGGTAATAAAAGGATAACTATAAAGCTGCAGAGGCAACAAAATGAACAGGTTCATTCAGGTTATTGACTTTGAGAGGTGCTATAACCATTAAGAAACCCCTGATGTGTTCATTTAGGTTCTGATTGAATTAGACGTCACAAATCATTCAACAACATGATGATAAAAAGTACTAAAGAGCATTTATTTACTTGGTTCATACAAACCTTACTTCAACCGAAAACATGATACAAGCAAAATTTCATTGAAACGCGAAGCTGCCCACACACAGCAGTTGACTTTTGCTCCAGCCCTGGGATTTTCCTGACGAGGATTTGACACCTGAAGACGGCTCTCGGGGCTCTTCGGCATCAGACCCGACTGCTTCTGGAGTCTGTTCATCGCGGTCGCGGCGGCGCAGAGGGACTGGGACTCCTGCGGGACTAGGACTCCTGCGGGACTAGGACTCCTGCGGGACTGGGACTCCTGCGGGACTAGGACTCCTGCGGGACTGGGACTCCTGCGGGACTAGGACTCCTGGTCGTCTGGGGGACTGGGGGAGGGGTCGGACGGCCGGTTGTCACACGACGGGACGGGCAGCTGGAGGAAATAGTGCAGGGCCTGGGCCACCTTCTCCGGACACATGTTGTACACCGGATGAGTTGGTGCCTTTGAGGAAAGAGGTAACACGTTTAGTCTTATGCATTTCTTTGGCAAGGTCTCCCATTACATAACATGACGTGGGTGTGACCACAGTTTTAGTATTACTGGCCTACAGTGTAACCTCAGTCTTACATAATAACACACATTCCTCTCTCTAAAATATGGAGGAAAATACTGTACATCACAAAAGCCCCTTTAAGGCACAGAAAACAGATTATTTTAAAAGTGTTTTGCCAAAATCATTAAGGAAAACTAATGATAAAAAACTCAAACTGTGATGATATATGTGCATTTAATCTGCAGCTGTATCTCCATTTGCAGCAGATTTACTGTAACCTGCTGCATGTGCCGGTAATAAAAACAGAAAGAGGAACATAAACAACCACAGTCGCCACCACTCGGGCAAATAATACAAACCACATCCCCTTTTCTCTTCTGCTCTCAGTGTATTTTTGCACCAAGGTCCGTATGAATTACCTTGAAAATTAATTAAACAAAAATAATGGGTCATTGGCTTTTACTGCAGCTGCAGAAAACACAGCGTCAAATGAAGGCTGTGAAGATGTGTTGTGCACAAAATGGAGGACCTTTCCAGCATTAACAGGAATAAAGCTCTCAGTTTGGTAAACTCAAACCAGTATTTACTTGTTTTAGAGTGAACTGATCAAATATAAAAGATTATGGTAATAACTCACACTATTAAGCATTAGTTGAGCATCCTTAATTCATTATTAAAGCATTAATCCAACATTGATAGTCACTATTGTGCTAATTATACATATAATGATATTTAAGTGTCTGCAAATGTTAATAAATTGTTAATTACACATCTATTAATGCGTAACTACTGTTTTATTGTGTATGTATTAGGTGTTACCAAGATTATTTTATCATAAAGTTAATAAAACATGATCTAAAGACGTTTGATATGCATTTCAAAACAGAGAGCTTCAAGTTATTTAGAACAAACAGATCTATTTCCAGTAGATAATAATCCATTTGTGCACGGATCCAGCCCGTCTCACCAGTCTGTTCTCCTCTCGGCCCAGGATCAGCTCGTGGTGGGAGTCCAAGTTCCCAAAATGCTGAGCGACGGAGAGTCCGCTGAGGCAGTAACACGTGTGGTAGAAGTCTCTGGATCTGCAGACACACAAACGATGAGTAAAAAGCATCCGTAAAGGGACTCGTGTAGTGACTGTGTAGAGTCCGTTTCACGTGGCGCCGTTACGAATGTGTCCAGATGGTGCGGTACTGACTTGCCAGGTTTATCCAGCAGCCCCCCTGATGGGTTCTGACAGCACAAGAGGATGTATTCCTGCAAGGCCTGCTGCTCGAACATCCACCGCTGCCGACTCAGCTCCGACTCTCCTGCACGGACACGGATCACGCTGGCGTTTAGCTCATTTATCAAAAAACAAAACAGATTCTATCTTGGTTATAATTACAGCGAGCGAGAAGTGATGTATTTGAAGCAGTTTTTAGAGCGTGAGGCATTATGAGCTCCAGGAAGTAAATATTAATGAATGATGAGTTTAAAAATAAAATAAAATGTGTATACTTCCATTAAATGTGCTAAGTACAAACAAAAGAGAGCAAAATAACTAAATGTAGCCCTCTGCAATGTTTTATGTGGCCCTTCAATACATTTAGAAGGTGATATTTTTAGCAGTAGGTTTTAATTGGATTCAAACAGGTTTTAGATGGATTTGAGTCAGATTAGTTTTATTTGTTCATGAAATCTTAAGACAGTTTTTCTACAAAGATATTTATAATCCGTTTAAATCCAAATAAAACCTGTTAAATTCACATAAAACACGTTCAAATCCATTTAAAGCCTGTTCAAATCCAAATAAAACCACGTCAAATCCAAATAAAACCACTTCAAATCCAAATAAAACCACTTCAAATCCAAATAAAACCACGTCAAATCCAAATAAAACCACTTCAAATCCAAATAAAACCACTTCAAATCCAAATAAAACCACGTCAAATCCAAATAAAACCACTTCAAATCCATCTAAAACCAGCTTCCATAAATGGAGGAAAGAAATGTTAAAGATAACTTTTGTAAAAATTAAATGAAGATGAAACCTCACATTCAAAATTTGAGTTTGACACCACTGCTGTATATACTGCACATTGACAGATTTAGATAGAACTTGTGTTTAAATTTTGTTTTTAGAGGGTCCAACACAAACTAAAAGAATTTATTTTCAATTCAAAATGCGCTACTGACATCTTTAGTTGATTTATCGTGAAGTAAACCCTATAATGGACCAATCAGACCAGAAGAAGGATGGTTAGTTGTGGCGTACCTTCTTTAAAAAAGGCCCGGTGCAGCAGAGGCAGGAGTCCCGCCTGCCAGAACGAGTAGCAGCCGTCCACCAGTTTATTACAGCGTCCCTGGAAACCGCCTTCGAAGCGCATCTGTCTGCTGACCACCCACCGCTGAGGACGAGTCAGACACAAACGGGTTACAGGCTCCAGTACGTCCCGTGAAAACTTTACAGAGCTTCCACAGAGACTACAAGAATTGGTCAAATGCAATGTGATCACTTTAGTCCACTTTTCAAACACAGCTGTCAGGATAAGACCAGATTTGGTAGATCTATTCTTGAATAAATAACGAAAAGACTTTTTGTTTTTACACAGATTGATTAAAACGATGATGCATTTGTAGTATGGTTGCCATGGAAACAGGCTACTTTCTGTAGAGTACTGTCTGCTGAAATCTCTGCAATAACAACACATCAATGTCTATAGCGTTATTTAGCGCAATAAAAATAACAAATAAGGCCGATAATGATTAAAGAGAAAAAATAAAAATGGGAAGTAAAATCAGGAAATGCTCTGAAATAAACTTGTTACTGAGCTACAAATTTATAGATATTTAGATAAAGACTAAATAAAACTCAACAGTGCACTGAAAACTAAACATTTTGTAACTCAAATACATATAAATGATATTTCAGTGTCTATAAATAGTTTATTAACGGTTAATTAAACATTTATTACTGCTTAACTACTGTTTTATTGTGTGAGCTATTATGAAGAGTTACCTTTTTAGTTTTTTTATGGTTTGATAAGGAAGTAAGTCAACAGTTTAGGATAGAATGGAAGGCAGGTTGCATTGTGGGAATTATGTCGCCTCCTACCTCTTGTTTAACAGGATTTGTTTATTTTTAAGTGGATTTCTCACGTCCAAATTGAGCAGCTTGGTTTAATTAATTTAAAACTAAGGCTCTTGAGGCTAAGTGAATATAACGTCTTTAAAATTCATGTTTGTTTGTCATTTGCGAGTGTCAGTGCAGTTGACGTTTTGACTCCATTGTCGACCCTAGCGACTCCAGGTTAAAACTGAGACCACGACCCTTTACAGCGAGGGTCTCCAGGGGCCGACAGCGACATACGACACCTCGCAGGGTCCGCTCTGTTAACCTCTGACACGAGCACAAGGGTTGTTTGGATTATCACTACACCTGCAAACACGACGACACACGGAGACTGTTGTGGGTTTTTCTGACAAATCATATGCAAATATCACTTGACACTCTTCCAGACACTTTAACGTCTGGCATTCAAACTGTCAACACAAACAAACAAAGGGCTGTAAAGGAATTAAAAGTAAAAATCTGTAAAAAAAATAGCACTGTTAATATAATATAGCACTAAAAAAAGATGAGAAGTCTGTGATATTTGTTCCAAAAGGCTGCATTTTTGTCTGTTTACGGCAACAATAACAACCTAAAAGGATAGATTTATCTAAAAACACATTTCAAAAGTCTTGTTTTTATCAAGAATTAGGATGAACACTGCTTTAAAATGTAAATAAAAATGTATTAGCCTTAAGAACTGGGCGGTTTAGAGTAGTTTTTTTGTGCTGCTTCCTGACAATACTTCACCCTTTTTCATAAATTAAAACTGCAATCCAAGATATAATTTTAGCTGCAGATTATGTCCTCTGCTGCATTAGCTCTATGCTAAAGTGTGGCTAAGTGTCTCGTACGATCCCGCTGAAAAAACATAGCTTTCTCTCTAAACGACGCAGTTCGGATGGTTTAAAATGTCAGAGGAAACGTAGGACAAATGTAAATCTATAAAAGAGTCGAGCTCCCGTTTACGAGACTCCGATCCAAATGTGTTATCAGCATCCATCAGCAGCTGTGCCTGTGGTTTGTAACATTATATTTGTGTTTACTCCGAGCAGTGGGCAGCTTACAGAGGGATATTACCAGAGCTCAAAGCGCCGTTATGAAGCCGATAGTATCTGTTTGTCTTTATGACTCGAGCGTCGTTTGAAACACTAACCAACCCGAGCTTTGTGTGCTTTGTTGTCTTACCACTCTTGCTCACTCTCCGCTCACTCAACACAAATGTCAAGAGATTATTTTTATTTACCAGCAAAGCTTTTAGATCCAGCATATGTTCTTTCCCGAGGATGACGAGGGCCGCTGTGCCGCAGAAAGTGTAGCCTCCGTGAGCTTCTAAACCCGGCACTCCGCTCAGACCGCCCTCCCAGTTCTGACACCTGAACACAACACACACAATTCACATGTTATTACGTCCAATTACTGTCCGAGCAGGGAATCGAACCTAAATATATCATCAGCTGTGTTCATTTTTACAAGAAGAAGCAGTCTTTTAAACGTCTAAAGCTTTCCACGTCACTATTGTGTTATTTTGTTGATTTAAATTAAGCTTCAATTCTGTTTCTGGAGCTGAAAACGTGATAAAAAGAAGCTGAAGCACTAGGATCTGTACCTGAGGATCCAGTTGGGTGTGTCCTCGAACAGTTTAGGCTGGAGGATGTTTGTGAGCGACGCTACAGCAGCAGCACAATAAGCACTTCTGTAAAAAAATGAAAAAAGAACAGACGTGGGTGAGCAAAACGTCTCCTCTTCCTACACTTTGACTTTTCAGCTTCCGAACCACTGTATTTATAAACCACCAGGCTGTTTATGAGTATTTATTATGTTTTTTTTGCTGTACCACTGAAGCAAATATCACCCACACAGAAGCTTATACTCGAATAAAGAAAGTTACAGAATTATTTATCCTGATTATTTAGATCTAAGCATGTGAATAATAGTTTTAGAATAAAACAAACCTATATTCATTCTGAGTTAACCCAAAGTGCTTCAGTACAGTATCTGCTAACTTTATTCTGCCCAAAACAGGACTTTTACAAACAGATAATAACAGCAGACCTTAATTAGGTGGAACAGGGAAAGACACTCTTTGGGGATTTCATAAAAGTTACTTCAACTTTTGATGCACTTTGTTCAAACAGAGCACACGGCTTCAAAGCTTCTTTTTAAATAAAATATTCACAGAGAAGTAAATCACACAGGAGCCAAAGAAATATATCAAATTATGTGATGAAGTTGCACTTTATGGCTCTTTGTCTTATTGTTGAAGTGTCCCTGGGCAAGTTTGATTCATGATGCAGTAAAGCACTATATAAATGTATAAATGCAGACATTATTTAGTGAAGAGGCTGTTTGTGACGCTAGTAGTCTTTTATTTTTGGATAATAAAGACATAATGGACTATAGTTATGTTTGGAAACATAATATGTCTGAAATGAAACAAAAAGAGCTGCAGTAACAGTCTATTTTATATTAAAGTACATACATTATCCTCCATGTTTAAGGTGCTTAAACATGGCTGTAATCCCTCAATAAATACAATTGGAAGAAGTGTCTAACCTTGGTTTATTTTTACATCTGTCAAATTTTAAATTCTGGTGTTGACATTGAATAAAATCATTTTCCTCTGATTTCTAAACCTGTAAAAAGTAAAATTTCATGTTCTTGCTGTGTGCTCTCACCTGACGTCCACCTCTCCTCCGACGTGCATCACAAACGAACCATCTGGCTGCTTCACTGACCATAGGAAATCTAACAGCTTTTCCCTGGGGACGCAGAGAGAGGGCGAGTAGACACAGTGAGTGGAAGATAAATGGTGAGAAAGACGAGAGGTGTGGACTGAAGCGTTGAGTGCTGCAAATTTAATAATGTGATAATGTAAACTCAAACCCTGTTATTATATGTATCTATAGACTTTGTATCAGAAGAAGCTCAGTATCTGCACCATCTCTAAAGGTTACATACGTGTTTTAAATCAGTTTATGTTATAGATTTCTCTTAAATAATTATCTTGAGTCTAAAAACATAGACATTAAATAGTGTCAGAGACCTGTCATAAAGACCACAGACTGAATTTAAGAATGAAAACTAGATGCTTTTAGCTTGTATTTAGTGTATTTTGTGGTTTAATGGATCATACTTTGAACATCTGACATTTCCAAACATAAAGAATATAGAAGCAATACATTGTCTTATCTGAAATTAATCTGAAGTTTCATATTAAAGATAACACCTTCAGGATGAAAGAGGAGCCCTGTTTGAGGAAGTACATGAACCTCAAAGAGAACTATTTGGTCAAGTTTCACTAATACTCGATATTTTGTAGATAAGAAGAAAGAAAGAAGAACAAGTGAATATTTAAAAGAGTGAATGCAGGTGTGTGCCGTACCTGTCTATAACACCGTAAGCCTCTTCTGTCCCGATGATACACAGGGCGTTGACAGCAGCGTAGGTGGGCGCGAGGTGAGCGTGTTGCCCAGGACCACCAGAGAAGCCCCCGGTCGGGCTTTGACAGCGAGCCAAGAACTGACACACGCTGAAACGACAGGAGGAACAGTTTATTTTACTAATGACAATGAGACTCTGAGTTGAGGCATATGTCGACAAACACAAACGATTGGAGCTTGCAGATACTTTTTTCCAGAAGAACTACATTTTCTCTGAACAATGCATCATCAGTGAGGTGACATTAATGACACAAATCAGATAATAAATACACTTTAACGTCCTAGTAACGAGCTTTTACCTGTCCACATTGAAAAAGATGAATTGGCCTTCATTGAATAAGTCTGTGTGCTCAAATCAAGGTGCTTCAAAACATTACTAAGAAAAGAGTGTGTATTTGTAAGAAACTCTGACATCTACCTGTTTTGTTTCTTTAAGACTGAACGGCCACAGAAAAGAGTGGCAAAAGGTGGATGTTATTCTTTCTTTGTTTATTCCTTTTTCTTTCCTTATTATTTTAAAATCTACCACATTCACAGAAAACTGAGAACTTGTAAACACTTAAAACACCCCATGCTTTGCCTAAAATCTTACGTCCTGAGCAGAGTTAATTGCACTACCTTCACAAACTCCGGTTTAATCTTCTTCCGTGGACAGACATCACTAACTCAAAGGACGCACCGAGCCAAAAAGTCCAGTGCCAATTTCAATCTGAACAAAGTGTGTGTTTCATAGCACAAAAACAAAATCGATCGTAGGCTGCATTGTTCCCAAACCTTGAAGGGGGCCTGTGTTTGGTGTGTTTTGTGTGTTTTGGAGCGTGACGTGGTCCGGGGCAGTGCCAGGCGCTGAGTTGGCACGCCTCACACTCACAGACAGAGCGTGGGCTGCTTCCTGTTATCAGTTATGAGCCTAGTGTTGGTTTCAATTGATAATAATTTAATCAAGAGTCATTCCAGAGACATAAACACCAACAGATTTACAGCTCGACTACTCCATTGAAAATATTATAAATCATTTGTCAACTAGAAACTACAATGAAGGCTGTAATATGAAGACTTTTTTTGGAGATATGTGTTATTGTTGACGCCATTGTATAAGATCCTGTTAAGGGTTATTACTTCTCAGTTAAATTAACACTATTTTATACAAATATGTCACAAAAAAAGCATTTAGTGAGTGAATATATCATAAAAAGTCTGCATTTATAACAGCTGCATGACACTGGGAACACATATTGTTGAGTAAGCCTCGCACAAAGTCCTTTTTTGTTTTTTGTTTTGATATTCTGATGCCCCTGTGTTTGTAATTATTTCACTTACACTAAAAAAGACGTCACAAACTGGTTAAGAATCATTGGTTTTGTATTATTATCCAATGCTTCAACTTATTTTGTGAGAACTATTTTGTCTGACTGAACACGGGGCACATGTTTCATCATCCAAATGCTATTTTTGTTTTTCCCTCTCCGCGGGTTACAGGCTTGTATGTGCATGACAAAATAAGGAACAGATACGATTCCCACTGGAGGAGGCTTAGATTCAGCCTGTGCAAGTCATAATCTATTATCATTTTGTACTGTGGACCTATTTGCTCCACAGAAGTAACACGCTTTAATCTTTTATTTATAGAGCACTGAACCTACATTAAAAAGTGCTTCATGCAGCACGAAAGGGCACCACAAACAGAAAACTAGTTAGTGCTTTGTTGGTTTAATGCGTTTACAATGGCTCCAGCTAAATGTAATTCCTTCATTTTGATGCACAAACGTTTAAAATGCATCCAAATTCATAAGGATCCAGTGAAAGGAGGTGGGTGATGGTGCTATCTTTTTAAACTTTGGATATTATCTGGAGATAAAATGGAAATAAACAAGCAGAGCGCAGTCTTCACTTGTTTTTCTGTTTCAACTAAAGTGTGGAAGAGTGACTCACTCTGAGGCGACGTTAGAGGGAATGGGCTCTTCAAGTAACTCCAGACTGTGAAGGATCCAGAAGCAAAGCCACGGTCGGCTAGCGTCCAGACACTGCTCAGACAGAGAGAGACACAAATTAAATATGACATGATCAGGCAGACGTCAGATTATTAATTATAGGAATTAGATCAATCAGAGATTCTCTTTAGACCTTGGATTTCAATCTGTCTTCTCTCTATTAATCTGTGTCCTCTCGTCATTACACCTCTTATCATTCACGCTAAAACAATGTTAGCTTCTGCTTAAATGTTTTCTTTCCTTATTATTATTATTATATATTATTGTGTGTGGACATGGCTGCCTCACTGTCGCATCTTTTTCAAAATTTCCAAAAATGTACATCGTAATTAATGTAGTGCCTTATGTGAGAAAATTGTTGGCATCGCATTTGATTTCCGCCCATTTTTGCGGTCGACAAAGTGAGTCAAAAGCATCAAGAGAGAAGTGTCGAGAAAACAAACGAGGGTCTTTATGAAGTTGTGTTCATCCGCAGGTTTTCTCTCACTCAGCTCTTCTCTTTCGATCTGAAAGCACTGAAGACTTCGCTGTTTCTGTTACTTTTTCTGGAAAGTGAAACCAAAAGCAGCGCAGTGTGGCAAGAATGCATTGCGTAGTCAAATAATAGTCAAATAATGGCGCCTTCTGTAGGTGAAAAAAAGGTAGTAAGATACAATTTTTAAAGTCGTTGGGAGTTTTCACGTGCCACTAACTATGATTTTTAGTAGAATAACACAATAACAACAAGTGCTAATAGTCGGGTTCCTTGAGATGATAAAGAATAAAAATAAAAACACTGTCTGTCAGAGTTGGTACAGTGCTTGTGACACAAAATGTTAAGATGCTGAGCTGTCTGGACCATTGTTTTTGTTCTAAAACACTGTGACTCAGCTGATATTTGGCTCCGTGACACATACACACCACACATCGTCAGGACTCCAAACGCTCACATGCTCGAGTCTGTTTGGGACGAACAAAAATGCAGCATTTCTTTTCATTTTTTTCATCGAGTATAGAACCGTTCACAAAAGATGGTGACCTTCCCCGGAACAGATCTGCATATTTTTGCAAAACGAATACAATGGTCTTTCTATTCCGAGCAGAAAAAGCCAACGAGAGACTTGTCTAGAGGCAGCCATTGTTACTGTCCTTGGTTCTTAGAGACACAGGAACAACTGAGACGCGGGTAATACTTGGTTTTGGGGCAGATTAAGATTTTATATCTTTTGAGGAAACTGTGAATCTATGAATTTTAGAACACATTTTTATAAAAAGATCACAGCTTGTGTATTTGACTAAAAGATCTTGTGATATAATAAATAAATAAATGATAAAGAGTGCATTTACCTTGGACCAGCTGCTTCTCAAACATATCTAAAAACAATCAATAGTCTTCTACTTATCACTGTGCTTGTAATGGGACATATTATCTTGTTCAATTTGTAAATTTGTGGGTTTATTAACAGTGGGACAGACAATTTTCTCATTACTTAATATTTAATATCCATCCATTTGTCATCATTTGGATTTGGCAGAGTCATTTAAACATTTAGCTGGTCTTGTTGGTTCTTATTAATCCAAATCCCTTTTGCAAATACTTGGATTCAGCCAAGAGCTCCTTACATTTGGGAGATGTTTTTTAATGACTTCGTGTTGGTGCCACAGCTTTGAAATGTGTTAAATGGCTTTGAGATTTTTGACAAGCTCCAAATCAGACCTCAAGCTGTGTCAAATCATTTATTGAGTAGGCTACGCTGTTCAGGAGAGGCTTTTGCATACGCTTATTTATTATGGTAATCGAATCCATGCATTATGGTCACAACAGATGCCGCTGCACGTTCTCACCTGCTGGAAACGGTTTCATTTACCTCATAAGCATCTGATAAGTGCCGTAAGCCCTTCTTGAGATATTGGTAGTGCTGCTCTCGCAACAAGGTTGGTCTGCAAAACACAACACAGCATTTAAGTCAGTATTAAAAGAAAACTGATTAAACACGTTCATTTAAAACATGACTGCCCTTAGCATCTCGTAAAATATGAAATGCTTTTAATATTGCCCTCTTTTGCTTATAATTATCTGTAGGAATAAAAGGTAACAAGATATTTAGACGTATTCACAACAAATACCCTTCCTTTATTGAAATGAATAAGCTTTCATCTGTATTCCTCCGGTGTGTATAGAGAGTCAACGACAGCTGACTCCCCCACTTCTATTCACAGCCTGTCCTTTTCACATAGTGCAGCCTACAATAGTAATTACACTTTACCCACAGTGGGTTAGTCACAGATCACTGCCCAGAGTTTCACGAAGACAACGTCAGGGCGAGCGTAGAGCTGGAGATAAGCCCATTACTCCCACTGCAGCTCCGCTCATCGCACGAGACCTGTTTAACTGTTCGGAGAATATGAACAAAACCTAATCTGCCATGTTTTAATTATTCAGTGGGAGTGTGTATTAAATTAATAACAGCCAACATCAGGCTTTATTGAGCGAATTAAAGGTTTCTCGTGCTACAAATGTGCCTCAAAGGAGACCTTAACAATGATTTAAATGCAATAAACACGGAGAAAAGAAGAACAGATTCATTTTAAGAACTTCTAGGTTGAAAAATACCGGACCAGTTTGTAGCTTTTGATTTTTTCTTCCCACATTCAGCTGTTCATGTCAACTATAAATGGTGCCAGACAGCTTTGGACACACATTTTTCTTGATCTTTGTCGGGAAAGTGGTACAAAATGTAACTGAACCCTTCCTCGAGACTAATTCTGGACAATCATTCTTTTTTCAAGGCCATGTATAAACCAAAGAGGGCACACTATTGGCCAAAAACAACTCTGTTCAATAGTCTTTATAAAAAGCAGTGAAAATGGCCTGTAATAGATAATTACAAGGAGGAATGTGATGAGTATTATACAACGCAATAACAAGAACAGCTTCTATTTTCCAATTATATTTATTTTGTCTTGTCTGTTGCATAACTGTTCCACCTTTGAAGACCACACATTTAATCAAAGCACTAAATGGAGGATAATGAACCAAGAGAACATCCCGCAAAGTGTCTGAGTTCACCTTGAAAGCACAAAAGATATGTTTTTTTCCCCAAAGAAAAGGCCGGCTCACGGAGCGCATTGATCACTACTAACTACACAACCCGCAATTATCTCGAAGATCACACTTGTGGAGGTAGTGCGCGCTGAGAAAACATCCCCGCTGGCTGCAAAGCTTGTGACATTCAGGTCCAAGCAGTTGTCATAGAAATGAGATGAGTCACCCCATTAGCAGGGAACTGATGACAGCTGATGGCAGGAGCAGAGTATGTGGGCTGATCAACACAGCATTTAGAAAACAACCGGCCAACATCACAGCTCGGACGACTCTAGACGCTAACGTTTAAGGCGGCCATTTGTGGAAAAAAGGGAAAAAGTTGTTGCCTCCACCGTTACATCGAGGCTTTTTATCAGCTGCGTGTTTGAAATGTTTTAGATTCAGTCAATCAATATACAGTTTATGACAATGATGACTTTTCAGGTGTATATTTTCTTATTAAAGGAATTATCTAAGCTTTTATTTTTGTTTAATTCAGCCACAGACAACGCAGACTATTGAACATCAAAAAAAAGACAAAAAAGCCTCACCACATGCCTCTCGCTTATCACAAATGGACAATACCAACAATATTTTAGTACACATTTAAATTGTCAGGTGTTAAAATAACGTAATCAGACCGAATAAAGAACAGTGTCGCAGCTGTGGAGTTTTTATCAGTTCAGAAATGGACAGTACTCACTCTGGTAAACTGTGAATCTGTTTGTAAACACTGACGACCTCCTCAATGCTGTGTTCCACTTTTTTCTAGGTTAAAAAACAGGTCAGAAAACACAATAAGTTACATGAAAAAAATTACATTAGTTACACACAATCAAATGAGATCAATTTGTCAAAGACTGTTTACACTACATTTCATTCACAGAAGTCTAAGCTTAATAAGAAACATGTCAGATCGTAGACGCAGAAAGATTTTTTAAGAGTGGCTTCACAGACGTCAAGAAAACACACAAAATGTCCATTGTCTCTAAACTACAGCGGTTCACTAATGCTCCACATTTGGGTGGGGTTCCTTCTGGACCGATGCTGTCTATTGATGTTGATTTTGGAGATTTTTTACTGACAATATTGGCTTAATTTATGTTTTAAGTTGTGGCTACAGTGCATTAATCACTAAAACTTTTATTTACTGCATGACAACCTGCTCATTATACTATTTAATACAGTATAACAGCTAATAAATCTGGTGTGAACACTAAACAGTAGGCAAAACATAATGCATGGATGTCTCAGACTGACTTAAACACTAAAAATGCACCTTTCTATTTGAAATACAGTATTACACAGTTTCAGTTTTCATGTTCTTACATCGATAAAGCACCTCTTGCATTAGAATTATAGTTTTCCTCTGCATTAACAAGTCTAAAGGGAACCCTCCATAATCTAATAATCTCCCTCATGGTCTAAAGATGAACTTATATTTCCTTTTGTTTCAGATTCAGGGAAAAAGTCTGTAGGAAACTCTATCTTTTAGCTGTAATAGTCTGCTGTATAAGAGGAGCACCTGTGAACTTTGGAGAAGATGGAGCACAAATTGCCCTTGAAGTGTCTTTAACGTCCTTCAGTAAATTTACAATGGCTTTGTCGTCAATAGTCTTAACTGTTTAACTCATTTAGCTAAGTTCATTAAACTTAATCTCATTAGGAGCTAGCACCCTTAATGCTAAAAATCTGTCAACTTTTTCAGTCTACAATCTGAGGATCGTAAATATGAGCTATTTTGGGCTTTGTTTCACACACGTCTGTAGTTTAGAGAGAGAAGTAAATCTGTCTGAGCTCAGTCCATTCAGATCAGAGCGTTAGCATTAGCCTCGCAGCCAAATGGAGCTAATCTGCGCTCACCTGCTCCACTGAAGTCACTGTTTCCACGCCGTCATCCACGAACATTTCCTCGGGATGAGCCTCTCTAAAACACCGGAGAGGCGTCGCTCCGGTGTCCATGATGCCAGCGGGAGAACAGCGGGAGAACAGCGGCAGAGGAGACGCTGCGGGTTTGTTTTGGTTCTCGCCACACTTTCTTCAGGCGTCCGCTCACTTCCGGCTGAGCTTGGAGTGGGCGGGGCTTACGGAACACACACTACGGTGTCTCCAAGGGAACACGTTTAGTTCACTTGAGCTACTTGAACACAAACACTGTCTTTAAAAGGTGTTTTTTATTATTTTTAAATGTGTAATTTTTTCGTGTTTATCTGGAGGAATATTCAGTTAGTTTTAGAAGAAATTAAACGTTTGTCAGAAGCATCTTTTTGTCAAGTTCAACACAACAGTAACTCTAACACTGAACTGGCCCTTCAAGATAAAACCCACCCTCAACAAACCAACACAACATCACAAATGATCATTATTACATGTATTTTTTAACTTATTTATAACAAACACATCTTTATTTTTTTATTTATAACTCCAAATGCAACCAAAGTACGCTTCATGTGCTTCCTTTTCTTAATAATCACTTATGTCCGTCAGAGTGATTGTGAGAGAGTGATCCATCAGTTCGATTGTGAAGTTTTTTTGATCGGGTAAATGAGAATGAACAGATACAAACACTCTTTCTGTGTGTTATTAATTAGGTTAAATCACAAAGACAAAAAGACAGCACAAAAAATCTACGCAATTTTGTGTTGCAACATTTCTATTCTCGACTTGAACTTGTGCGTTTTCTTACATGTATTTTGTAGTTATCATTTGAAGATATCATGACTTGGTAACAAAGATCCCAATACAAATGTCATTTTGGGGATTTCTGTTCTATTATACAGGCCTTCTGATGTTTCTACCATTTCTCTTTTCTGTGTGTGATCAAGAATAAGGAGAAAAATGTTGTTTCTTATTCAATAACAGGCTTTATTAGATGTTAGCAATAAAATGGCAAATCCCAAAAATACTTCCTAGTATTTCAGTGGGAATCATATTGTGACACTGTATTACAACCTTCGACATACAGACTACTTTTTTGTGCTTTTTCTTTATGTTTGTTTTCTTCCTAACAACCTATGTCCAGATGACTTGCTGGAAAACCTTTTATTGAATATGTCCTGGATCTTGTAGCCTATAGGATCTTTTTGTTTGGTTTATTTGTTTATTTTTTGGTATTTAACTTCCAAGATATTTAAAAACACTTTAATCAGTTTACATTTAGATTGATTTTATCTGCACAACAATGCTACTTTCATTCCCAGAAGTCACAGAGCAACACTCCCCCGGGCTTTTATTCTGTAGGGTCTCCCCGGATGTGGCCTGCCCCCGTCGGCTCTGACTTGCCCCTGGTCCGCCGCACCCTCCGCCCGTGAGGCTGTGGTCTGGAGCATCCCTGTTTTGTTCCTGAACGCAGTGAGCTCCGGTGAAACAGAGGCAGACATGGGATGCATGTGGTCAGCCATCGCTCGTTCACCGCTGTGTAGTTAGTATCTGACCAGGGCTCTTTCTGCACAACTACCCCCCTGATCTGACACTATGGCTAAACAATACGATGTGCTCTTCCGACTCCTGCTTCTGGGGGATTCAGGGGTTGGAAAAACGTGTTTGTTATGCAGATTTACGGACAATGAGTTTCACCCGTCTCATATTTCCACTATCGGTAAGTCTCACTGCTGCCATCATCCTTCTGTTAATAATACTCCTTTTTCCTGACTCTGCTTGTCCCTTTCGTGTGATTTTGGCGTCATGCTGTCGCTGTACCTGCTCCGTTCACCTCAGTGTTGCTCCAATCAGATCTGGTTTTAATTAAAGAGGTGTAATCACGTGGAATGAAGAGTGCTGCTTACTGTAAATCAGTGATTGTATTGGTTGGGGAAGCCCTGAGGAGGCTGAGCCAACACTTGGCAGCCCTGCAGTTGAGTTTTATTGACTTCAGGATTAAAATATGCATGTAAACGTCAAATAAGTGCCACAATTAAAGCACTTATTTATCCTGTTAGAGGCTAGTGTTGGGGACTGACTGCCTCTGGTAGATCTCAATCCACAAAACATGTTGAACCGAGTGCTTTTTGGTGAATTGGAAAACCCTTGACTAGTCTGAATAAGAAATACTCAGAGTAAACCTCATCATTTCAGCTTGTTTCACCTATTATTGGAATAGTTTATACAGCACAGAACATTACATTATCCAAATTATCATGAATAATCAAGCCAGATAATATAATAACACCTTACACCTACAGCAACTGGACTAAAAGCAAGTTAAATTTGTATTGTCCAACTACATTGTCAAATAGAAATCCTATAATATATATATAAACAATATTATCTGTCTCCGTACAGTATCTCACAGACTACAGAGGAATATTGGGCTTCTAACCTACTGCATCCATAACATTTACATTCAAATCCTAAAATAGAAAGTGCAAAATGATGCACATTAATATTTATAATCACAATAACATCAACATATTCAAGAGCCACTGAGCTACTTTTATGTTATTTCACAAAAACAAACCAGTAAAGAAGTAATAAGGACAGTCCTGCTTTTCTTTTGTGTGTCTTATCTTCTTAAACTGGTCTGTCTCTGGGCCTTGGTTTTGTTGAAAGAAATGTTTTCCCACAAGATGCATTTTTAGAGGAAACAAGGGATTTGTTTTGCTGACAGTGTTTGCAGTAATTGCCCATAAATTGTCGAACCTTCCGGAGGCTCTTGAGGACAGTAAAAGTCAGAAATTGCTGCTGTAAGTTTTGAATCTCCAGAGAGATGAATCAAGGCGTGCATTTATTTTGGAAAAGCATAAAACCTCACGTATAGACTCGATTTGGTTGGATATTTCCAGTCATTTCAACCTTATATCAGTCTATACAACGTTTCAGGTGATATCATTTGAAGCAGTTTATTCAAAAGCAAGATCATCATCTGTTTCCAGTCCTCGTGTGATCAAATCTACAGCAGCATCTACACCAAAGCCCTTCAACAGTTGTACTAATTATCTCAGGACGCAGGTGATCTTCTCTGAACGCAGTAAAATCAATGTGCGCTCAATAAACCTCCGTAAACAGCCTGCACCTGCGGCCTCCGACTCCGCTTCATTATCTGCACAAACTTTTTATTCTATATTTGTAATACGTCTGTGGCTGCGGTGAGAAATGATGTATATTCACGTGTAGTAAGGTCGCCGTGTGCTATTTTAAGTCGTACACCCATGGCGCTCATCAGGAAAGCCCCTCCCCGCGGAGCCCCTCGCTGTATTGTACTAATCTGTCTCTTAGAAGTGTATTTCCACCGGTGTAGCATAGACTGGCATTAGCTGCACTGAATAGATGTGGTGTGTCCGCTCTGGGAGGTCTTTCGTGAGCCCGCTATATTTCAAACTCCCTCGACTCGGACTAAACAAATACAGAAGTCCGGGGAGAGAAAAAGAGCTCAAGAATGACCACCGCCGCTAACGCTCTGCTGCCGAGAGATCAATAAATAATTTCCCAGCCTTCACCGTGACACTGGGGCATAAATCTCTCCCGAACCCCGACTGTGCACTTCAATATTTATCAGCTATTCCTAGGGTCCAAGGCTATAATCATAGAAGGGGCACATTCAAGCTGAGTTTAAAGGGTCGCCACCTTTAAATTGAGATTTCAGGAAAGAAATACTGTAGGTCGCAGGTCAGAGTCAAGCTTCGAGGGTCTGTTTTGGTTCATAATAACATTTCAATACGCTGTGGCCTCGTGATGCATTGATTAACGGGACCAGGACAAACAAAGAGCAGGGTAAACAGACATAAAAGGCAAAGAACAGGACTCACATATGATCTGGAAATCTAAAAATAGTGTTTCTATCCAATATTGGCTTTGAAAATTTGAATATTTTAGACCCCCATATGGATTTATTCAAGGATGCATCTTTGAACCCCAAATGTCTTGCGATAAATAAGGCAACGTCATTTGTAAGCACTTCCATAAACCCAGGAATATGTAAAACAATGTATTTTTTTTTAAATTTTGCATATATTAAAAAAAAAAGAAATACACAAAAGAAAATTTACAAAAAAACAAAAATAAATAAATAAATAAAACAGGCACATTAAAGCCTACACAGACAGACATAAAAATTAAAGAAGTCGCTCCTTTTTCCGAAACAGAGCACAGTATTTCTGATACTTTTACTCGTTGAATGCTGCATTAAAACTGATTTTAAACGTGGTAACTTTGTGCTAAACACACTTGTGGATGCTTAAGTTTCAGAAAACACTGTCCATAACATGCTCCTGATATTTACAAAGTATGACTTCACAGTGCAAATGTTTAACTGTAACTTTCACAGCACATTTGAAACAGTAGACTTCTCTCCGTTTAAAAAGCTTTCACGCCGATAAATTCTTCACAGTGACTTCAATATAAAAAGTACCGCAGCAGCAGGACTTCTGATCCTCTCTCGACGCTAATACACCCCACTCTTCCATTTCATTTATAGGTCAGTCCACTTTTTTCATCCTGAGCGCATTTCTTTTCACAGAGCAGATGTAGAGATGATTTAGTGAAGGTATTGGGCCACGGGGCTGACTTTAATCCTCCTCCTCCTTACCTCGGAGCTGTGGCCTGTCACAACACTCATAAAGCACAGAGCCGCTCTATATCACAGCTCAATAAGCGGCCGTCCACTCGGTGCTGATCCCACCGGTCTCGCGGTCAGGACTTTTAGACCGTCGCTGTTTGACGAGCTCTCGGGGCTGAAAGGAGAGAACGGATCACGGTCGCCACAGACACTTACCTCCACGAAGCGGTTATTAGGGAAATCCTTCTGTTAAAATGTTTATGTTGTGTTTGTGTAGCGCGTTTTAGGGAGTTTTATACTAGTTATTGTTTACGAGATTATAAGATCTGATTATAAGCGGAAAACTAGGGTCGTCTATGGAGCTTGAATAAAGGATGAAGGAGATGGAAATTGCCAGCATCAATTTATGTTTTGAATAGTTAGGAAGAGGGCAACAACAACAACAATCTTTATTTAATTTAGTTAGATTACAAGTAAACATGATCACAGTATTAAATTAATCATATCCCAGTCTAATTCTGTCTTTTTTCCCCAAAAAATGGCCTTTTCAGTCATTTTTTTCAGAAAAGACAATCCAGAGATGAAAAGGAAAACAACCAATTGTCCATATCCCACCAGCTCGCCACTTTTTAGAATCCCACAAAAAAACAAAAAAAACAAAAACTGACCTACAACAAGGTAAAAAAAACAAAAAAAACAAATCTAATTCTAAAATGGCCAATTCATAGCTAAACTATTCAGAATTACAAATCAAAAATCAACATTTGCTGAATTTGTTTAACGTGGCGTCACAAAAGCACAATAAAAATGAAATTACATTAATGCCGTGAATAGCTTTTAACACAATAAATGAATAAGATGTTTAGAGTTGCTGTAGTTTTCCTTTGGTCGCTGTGGTTTAAAGATAAATGCTGCTGACGGTCACGGATGACAGAGCCTTTCCCGTCCGTCCGTCCGTTAGGGAACCGTCACCGCCGACATCTCAGTGACACGTGTCCACGCCTCATTCGCCCCACACTGTCTTAACACTCTCTTAATTAGTCAGGCCGGTTTTTGGGTGTGTAGCCATTAGGTTTAACATGGCTTTCACTCTTGTTGATTGTAAAACGCTGTCAAGTTAAATGAACTGCTGCCACTTACACTGCGTCTGTCTGCGCTGAACGTTTAACCCTGATGGAAACAGAGGAAGTGTTTTACGCCTTGTGTTTGTCACCGACAGGATTTAATGAGTTTGAAATAGTCGGGATTTAAAGCTCAGAAAACGCGAGGGATTTCCAGAGAGAAGATGCCAAGATTGGTTTTTAGTGAATTACAGCTAAATGACAACCACAAACAAACGCATAAACTTGGCATTTTAACATATTAGCATCACATTTACACAGAATACATCTTGTTAAATGATCAAATAAACGTGTTCTGGATGCAATAAAGGCAGGTTGGACGAGATAAACTCCTTCCTGCGTTTGCCACCGTGCCATGTCTTGGGTAATACTCTTATGTGAAAGTAAAGTATGGCCCTGAAAAGCTTTGCTCCCACTGATCCACCAAAAAACCCACAAATCCTCAAAGGAGCTGCTCTTTCTGTGATGCTTCTGATAGATCCAGGCTCCAGTAGGATGTCTGTAGGTCTGCAGTTTCCGCAGTAATTCTGACAGAAAGATAAAACCCGTTTGACAAATGCAATAAGAGTAAAGCAGTGTTTACCTTAGGGCGGCGTTACATTATTCTGCAGAAATCCTTTGGCTTTACTGCTGTCGAACAACACGGAGCGATCAAATGACTGCAGTACGATAAACAGCTGACTGCGTCTTCCTGTCTTCTGCTCATATTTGAGACGCTGCATTTGTTTCAGCTCATGCTTTTTGTGCTTGACTTTTAACGAGACCCTCTCAGACTCCTACAGCTGATGCAAGAACGTGTCCTCTTTTCATTAGTCCCGTTTCTCTCGAGCCTCAGGCAAACTCTCATTGTTAGCCTGACCTTTTTACTTTGGTCTGAATGCTCTATACTCAAAGGCCATCTAGCCACTTCAATAAAGAGTCTGTGAGTGAGCCTTTTTAATTCTCAACTCTGCGTCATGTTCAGAGTAAAACCTGTCATCTTTCTTTTTCACACGTCAGGATTGCGGAGTATGAACTCTGCAGAAATACGTTCACAGAAACCAAAGCTGAGACTGAAGAGGACTCTCTGTTCCGTTTTTCTTTCTAAGCACAAATGTCGTGACTCATTGCCAGAGGTGAACTTTAATTAATTTCTTAGGGATTAGTACATTATATAAAAGCCAGGGGTTTTTCAGTGTCACTAAATTAGGCAAGACAGACCTAACCCACGGTAATTAATATAGTCTTTTATCTTTTTTCTCTGGATCTTTCAGTTCAGTTTCATGGTTATGTTTCTTATTCACAAGCTACTTTTGAACGTTACTAAAATCTCGCTTATCAAGGGCTTTATTTTCCAATCTGTGAAATAATCTGAAGATGCAGCTAATGATGACAGAGCTTTATTTATTTATATTTTCAGTGTCAGAGCCGTTTAGTGGGAACAGGAGTTGTATGTACACATTTTAAATTAATCAAACTTTATTTATAAAGCACTTTTCATACAGCTCAATGCAAATTAAAGGTGCTTCACAACATAAAATCACAGCATTCACAGCAGATTAAAAACAATAGTGGCTTTGTTTCATTGTATTTCACTCAATAAAAAAGAATGGAGAAAATTCAAGTCAAACAAATGTATAAAATAATAAATAAATTAAAAAAAATAATAAATAAATAAATAAATAAATAAATAAATAAATAATAATAATAATTAATAATAAAATAAAAATAAGTGACATAAAAAAACTGTTCATAAATCACTACATAAAAGCCAGACTAAATAAATAATCATTTCTAGCAATGAAAAGTTTGAGAGAGAGCTGTTACAATAAAATTTCGTGGCTTTCATTTTAGCAGTGCATCAAAAATTGTTATATATTTGCAAACTAAGTCAAAAAATATAAATATAAATATAAATACAGAATACAAACCAACCAATAACCCCTTGTATGTACATCTAGGCCACAAACGTCCTCAGATGTCACTGAAGTGGCTTCATTCTCGATCCTTCCATATAGTATTTTTCTTCTCTGTGTCGTTATGCAACGCTCATCTATCGATTTACCCTTCTCACTTCTCCCACCGCCGTGTGATGGATCGATCCCGAGAACTTAAACCAAATGAGGACTCAGCTTAGTGGATCATTAGCCTGGTCTTCAACAGGACGATTATACAGCCTCAGTGTGTTCCTCGTCACATTAAAGCCCTCTGTGTTGTCGTCTTTAAAAGTCACGCCGGGTCTTTTTGTTTCAAAAGCTCGTTTGGGAAATAAACAAGTCTGAGATGCTTGTTGGGATTTATGACAGAGAATAAAGTTGTGTTTCTTTTGTTGCAGGAGTCGATTTTAAAATGAAGACCCTTGTCATCGATGGTATCAAAGTACGGATACAGATATGGTAAGTTTATAGCAGTTTGTTTTATCTCCGCTCCAAAGATGTTGTAAATAAACCATCATTTTTCAGTTGTTTGTCGGCTTTGAAGCGTAATACCAGTGCAGTTGTTGGTATTGATGTGTTTATGTCTCGTCTGTAGGGACACAGCAGGCCAGGAGCGATACCAGACCATCACTAAGCAGTACTACAGACGAGCACAGGTACTTTGATTTACAAACAATAGCGTCATCTTTTTACTGCACAAGAACGGCTAATATGTCGCTGATCTGCTTCGAATTCATCCAGACAATTAGGAACAAAACATTTACTAAATTGAAGTAGGAGGAAGACATCATAAACCAAATAGAGCTTGATAGTTCTGTCAATACTATAAGTCACTGCCAATAAAAAGCCATATTGGACAAGCCCTAATCCTCTTCTAGACTACAGCCAGAAAACTTTTCCGGTTTGTGCCAGTTTTAGTTGGAAAGCCTCGTGCTCATCTTGGACGCTACGAAGAAGAAGAAGTTCTGATGAGGCCAGAATAATGAGGTTTTATTTAAAAGGTCTCTTGAATTATTATCTTAGAAGAAAAAGTAGTGCCGTTTTAGACGTGAGAGAGTTGTTCTGATCAAATCTGAACTGAATTTAATGTTCTCCAGAGTAATATGATTGAAGAAAGTGCCCTGTTTCTGTAAGTAATGATCTGTGGGAGATGCTGTTAGACTTTGCAGATCTGGTTTGTTTGCGATGATTTTACAGATTGATTGTGAAAGTTTAAAGCGTGCCTCATAATTCAGCGCCATGTATCAGTCACAAAAGGTAGAAATTTAAAAAATACTTTAAGGTTTTGTACTAGTTTCTGTTAAAACAAGACATAATAAATACAAAAACTACATGAAAACATTACAAAGAAATACAACAGTCGGTACAAATATGGAGGGTTAAATACTAAATGCATTTAGTTTTATGTTAAAATGTTAATTTAGGAACATCAGACAGCAACAACTTCAAGATTCATTCCTATATTTAGTCCAAATAACAGTTCAAGACACAGATCTCAGAGCAGGCGATGTCTTTGAAACAGTTTGGAGTTTTCCAGAAGCTCTACTTTGTTGTTATTCAGTGTTTGCCTCTTGGTTTCTCAGGGGATCTTCTTGGTTTACGACATCACAAGCGAGCGATCTTTTCAACACATCATGAAGTGGGCCAGTGACGTGGACGAGGTGAGTCACACACTCCCCGGGATTTAATAACTTCTACATCGTTCATAATAGAAAACCTTTTCTCCGTTTTGTAGAAAGGACAGAACTGGGCTTGTTCTCGAGATGCTTCGTATTGACACGGAGCAGATGCTGAATGGAGTGTCATGAAAATAAATGAGAAATGCCCCAGAGCAAACAGTCAAGTCTATTTAATAATAAGAACAGTAGACATATTTTTTTGTTTTATGTGATCTAACGGTGTGTGAATATATAAAATATCAGTGTTTTTAGGTCGAGTTAAGTTAAGATCTTTGTCTTTGGGCGACTACAACATTCCTCTGTGGGTTTTTTTTGTGGTTTTGGATCTAAATTAACTGGTAATGTGCAGGTTTGACTCCACTTTATGCCCAAAGAAGGGAAACATTTCAACCCAATCAAACTTTAAAAAAGAAAATGAAAGAATGAACAATTTTTTTTCCAATCCTTTGTTCCAGAGAGTAGCTAATCAGTAAAACCATTTTATAAAAGCCATGAAATCAACAAGGACTATTCATTTTATAATTAACAAACACAAAGGTCTTCTGTTTAATTCTATTTAATGATGTGCAGATTTTGTTCTTAAATACAGGAACAAAGTGACCCTGGTCATATTTGGATCAATGAAGCAACAAATCAAACTTTTCTTGGCCTTTCTGTGTTTTTTTTTTTTGTCCTAATTCTTCATGTCTTTGTTATATCTTGATTACCATATTTATTGTGTCCAGATTTGTTGATTTAACTTTACTAAAACTGCCCAAGACCCATTCAAGTCCTACAAAAAGCACTTAAATTGTATTTAAATTGAACTCATACTACTTGGAGAGTGACGTTTGAGAATGGTTTAGGGAATTTGAAGCAAAAAGAACAAATCTAATTAAGACTTTTGCTCTGTACATTTATTTAAACATGTTAATAGGTCTTTATTTGGTGTTTATTATGTTCCTGCTTCTTTTTCAAACACTGGCACTTTTTTCTTTTTATCATTCAACCCTTCATAAAGTCTGTGTGTCTTTCCACCATCACTTTATTATGACTAATTTGATCATAATAGATCTAATTTCCTCTTAACGGTGGCACACAGTATACGCTTTATTGATCGCAGCACGCTTCTCTTCTTTCTCTTAATACTGCTTTCATTTCCTGCTCGCTGTCTCCTGTGGGTTCCTTCCTTGATATATCGTTCTGACATTTCAAATCTTTCTCTGTGTTCCTTTATTTTCGCGTCCCTTCTGTAAATATCCGGCCGCAGTACGCTCCCGACAAGGTCCAAAAGATCCTCGTGGGAAACAAGTCGGACGAGGCGGACAAGAGGCAGGTGGCCACAGAACAAGGTAGCAAGGTGGGTCATTATTGCTGTTTTAAAATCTACGTGTATGGCCCTCAAAAATGTTCAATATTGTTTGTTTCTTTTCTTTTGAAGCTGGCCAAAGCGTACGGGATGGACTTCTTTGAAACAAGTGCCTTCACAAACCAGAATATAACAGAGGTGAGCATATTTTTTCATTTTTAACATATGAAAAAAGGTTAAATTTAAAATGCATTGTGTAGTTTTTAGTGGCATCTGATCCAAAAAGTAGTAAAACACATGTACATAAGCCTAATGTATACTGTATTTGGTTAATGTGAACTCTGGTTTACATGCATCAAACCAATATTAAATCAAATGTCCTAAAAAGTGAGCATCATCAAACTTTTTTTTTGCTATAATAAAAATATTTTTTGTTAATTGAAAAAAAAGCAAAGGAAGATTTTTTAAATTGTTGCCCCAAAAAAGACAGACATCTCTTAAAATTAAAAAAAGAGTCCAAAAAGATGAAATATAAGAACATTTGTTTGCTTTAGTGGAGAGCAGCACATCCTGGTACTTTTAATCTGCAGTGTTGACATCACTTCCTTAGCATTAGCCACATTAGCTGAAGGCTTTTAAAGTGGAGGCAGGGTTTCTTTTTGAGGCAATTTATAATAATATATAATCAACTTTCTGGGGAAACAGCTCCTCGTTTTAATTTGAGAAGTTATTTTATTTAAATTGCTGAATGTTTTTCTTTTTATTTTAGGTAATAATAAGTCTCAATAACATTTTTCTTTCGACTTTAAAAAAAAATTTCAATGATGCTCATTTTTAGACATTTTGAGACATTGCTTTTAGTTTTTATTTGATCTTTTTTAATTTTTGAGAGACTGGTTTCTTTTTTGAGGCAGTTAAAAAAAATATTCTCTCTCCTTTTATTTTTCTTTTGGGCAAAAACAAAAGGGCTATAATGCTGTTAAAAAGATTCAAAGTGTTTTCTTGTCATGTGCAAAGTAAAGAAATGAAACTCTTCCAATGTTTTAGGTTTGTCTAAAAATATAAAAAGCCAAGAAAAATTAAGAACGTGGATATGTGCAATGTACTATAACATGGATTAGTGCCTTCTATTTTTCTGGACTGTTTACTCAATGCACTTTTCTGCTGTTGCCGTTCCCCTTCAGAGCTTCACGAGGCTGGCAGAGCAGGTCCTGGCAGCCCACAAAAAAGACTTGGACCTTCTGCAGACGTCGCTTAACGAGGAGCTCAACCTGGCTGCTCTGGAGGAAGAGGAGGGGCTCTGCGACGGCACGGCCGGCGACCCAAACAAAGGCTGCTGGTGTTAATGGGACTTACGTGAACTGGAAAGACCCTGGAAGACACCTCGCGTATTAGAAAAATAGGTGTCCTTGCTATTTTTAAAAAGAGCTGTCACAAAAGTAGCCGTCCTTGGGGTCATGGAGCTGTGGGGAAAGTGCTGCAGAGAGTCATTTTGAGGACAAACATGAGACATTTTGCCAGAACGAGCGGTAAATTAAACAAATGTCGAGGTTTACTCTGAGGGACATTTTCATTGCATTTTCTGAAACTCCACTTTTCCTGCTCAGTTCTGTGTCTAACCAACTTCAACACCTTCCAGCTAAGTCATGGTAATACTAAACAGCTTAAATGAGCTATAGCTGAGAAATGATTTAATTTCCACTAATGATGTCTGGAAAAAAGGGAAAGACTTGACACATAATGATAATGTCTTTTACAACAACACTATAAAACTTTTTTACCTCAAAGCCTGACAAAAACCTAAAAGTAAAAGGTTTTTTCATCCACTTTGATGCTTGATGCAAGAAATAGAGAGAGTAACACCTCATAAATACAAAGTAAAGACCTAGTTCTACTCATTCTCTACTAAGATAGTCAGCCTTCCCATGAGAACACATATATTCTCAATCATTCCAACATTAAACCTCGAGGGTCTCTTCATTTTGTGCTCCACCTGAGTCCCTTCAACACAAAAACAATGCCATAGAAATATTATGTTTCAAAGTTTTTTTTTAATGAATGCCATTATTAACTTCAGTCCTCACCATATGTAACAAATATTTACATTTTTTAACCCCTTAAATGCAAGTTTTAGCAATTAAAGTCATTTTTTTCTGATAATTTTTAGTTTTTTGTGCAAATTTGCTTGTAAATAAATTGCTCCTGCGTCTCCAGGACACACCAAGAAAAAGTTTTTTAATGTTTGCCTTGGAAACATTAAGGGATTTCAACACCAGGAGATGAAAAAATTAAAACAGAAATCACATGGCAATGGTAGAGTATTGAAAAAAATGCACAAAAAATGACAAAGGAACCATTTTTTTTAAAGGCATAAGGCATAAAAAAATTAAAATTCTCCCCAAAATACACAACCTGGCCAACTCAACACAGCTGTTACACAAAAATAAAATTTAAAAAACACAAAAATGTCCAGGGACCAGGAGTTTAATATATAGAACAAGATTTTTATTGAAAGGGAACAGCCAGATGTTAGTTTGCAGCAGGATTTTCTCTAATAGTTCTTTAGTGAGTATAAACCCTGAGAAATTACATAGTGTTGCTTAAAATTAACAAAGTGCTGTGATCGATATTGACCGTAAAGGCTTAGTGCCTTGAAAACTAACAATGTCAATGATTCATTTTGGCCTTTATCAACTGTGCAGCCTTTCCACCTTTGAATGCATGAGTTGTAGTGTGAGGCTTTACCACAAGAGGGTGCTATGTGCTTTGCAAAACGGCACACTTTGAAGAGTCGTTGAATAATGCTTAAACACTTTTTTTCTTTGTGGTTGTGATTGCATTTGTAACATCTACCTTTAATGAGGACACTAAATATATGCATCTCTGTTATTTTTGATTGTTTTTCATGCAAATGTTGGCCCTACAGGCAGTTTCCCGTCTGTTTTATGATCTGTGTAGATGGATACGTAGCAGTGTGACACCTGGAGGGAAAAAGAGAGCAGATTTATTATATTACTCAGTAGCAAATGGTATTTTTATTTGATTTAGTCGTTTTTATTGCAGACAACAAACCGGGGGCTTGGTTTCACAAATGTTCTTTAGACCTTTCTGTAAAGTTAGACCAGTTAGATGCACATTTTATTGCTTTTAAGTTGGATAAGCAGTGCGTTAATCATATATTTCTCCTGTTACCACAACAACAGACATTTAATAGTATTGTATCTGCCTTTAATTTACAGCGTTTACCCCTAAAATAAGTGTGGTTTTTGTGTTCCACTGATGTCAATATTGGTCTAACATAAAGACTAGTCGAAAGTACATTAGTGGAACTGGCCCCTGGTGGTTTGATAACTGCCAGTTGCATTGTACATATGAGACTTTTACAAAGCATTAGATAAAATTAGAAGTAAAAAAAATAGACCTACATTATTACATCTTATCATTAGAGGGTTGTATAAAGTCAGAGCAGATATTAGTCATGTATTGCCCACTTTTTACAGAGTCCGTGGAGATTGACAAGACTTTTGCATGAAACTCTTCTTTTAATGCGACTTCAGTGAAGTTACTAACGACTGGTGGTAATTTGACCAGAGTTGCCTGCAGGACCCACACCAGGACCATCCCAGGACTGACTTATTACATGAAGCTATTAGCTACCAACAGTTGTGTCTGTGTGCAGTGTGTGATGGCAGTATGTTGTAACGGATGAAGTTTGGGACTTAAGATACAACAAGTATCTGAGCTTTTCTTTCAGATTTCTCTACGTGTATTTGTGCAAATATATCACACGCAACATGTAAAATGCAACATGTAATTCTTGGAGATACGATGTCACATGTTTATGAGTAAACTTGCAAATATATGACTCCACAGAGCATTATTTTCAGAGTTCAGCTGTATTTAATTTAATGATGTAATAATGTATATGAATATTCTCTAAGATAAAGTGTATACAATTATTTTATTATCATTTATTAATGTCAGTGCCAGAACATTGTGCCATATTTGGACTTTAGTGGCATCTAGTGGTGAGGTGGATAATTGCAATTTAAATGGATGCACCTACTTCTAACAAATATAAACTATTACAACATGGCACAAGAAAGAGAAACCACATAAAACCCTCATTTTTAAATTCTTATACCTTTAGTGTAAACTCTGAAGATCAACATCATTTTTACAAACACATCCCAACATTTTCTTTAGAACAAGCTCAACACAGCTGTCTCCATGACAACCGGACATCCCCATGTGATATGTCAGTGGAAGTTAAAGGGCCCATCTGGGGGGCCCCTGACAAACATTTAACTTTGTGCACATTTAAGGCACATTACAAATACGACAATGCAAACTGATTGTATAAACAACTTATTGATTGCCAACAGTAAGTCACTGGAATATAATATAATACAGTAATATAAGAAAATATCGGAAACCTCATGAATTCAAATGATGAAATAATATGTTTGTAATCAGCTGTCTAAAAAAAGCAACATGAGCTGATGTTGACCACCACGTCACAGATAAACTATATTCTACTATTACTATATACTATTACTATTACTACAGGTGTATCTTATTGTGTGCCATTAAGAGGTAAATACAGAGCTAAACTGAAAGTATACGATGAAACTATTCCATTTTGAAGCGTGATAGTTTTAGTGCAGGGCAACAACACTATTGTGATGTAAATGTGTTTCAGAAGTAGGTAATGGGGATTCCTCTGTGAAGACTGGAGAAGGAAAGGCTGTAAATCTTTTGTGCCTCACACTGAGTCGCTAATGTTGTAAACTCATTAAAGCTTCGTTTGCATAAAGATGAATATTCATGTGAAAGTGTTGTCTGGGTCGACAGCTCAGTCTCTATCACTGCTCTGAGTGACACTGACGCTCGCCCACACACACATGTGCATGCACTATGTCAACACAGTCCACATTTCTACTGAGCACACGTTATTACTGTCGTCTGCACAGCGCAGCAGGTAATTGCAGCTGTCTGACATTTAGCCATATGGTGTCGATGGGATATAACTATAACTGTGCGTGGGACCCTGAAGGATTGAGAAAAATGGAAAAGAATAGGTAGAAATCACTAGGGTTCACTTGTGTGGGACAGAGATGTATAGTACTGACCTTTAGAGTAGAATATACTGTGTACGTTTCAACTCTTTTAGTGGAAAGCTTTATGGACAACATAAAACTCTCACAAGTTCTGTCTAAATCATAGAACATTATATGTGGCTGTAAAAGATTGGAAATAGTTTTAGAGAGCATTAAGTATAACAGTCACATGGTTATAGTAGATGCACAGGTGATGATTAAAAGAACAGTAATCCACAGATAAAGCTCTGTGTATATATTTAATTAAACACTAGTTGGATGATCCAATCAAAAACTGTCTATGAGGAGAAATCAGTGGCACATTTAGACTTATTCCTCATAGTTTATCATTTCTCTGTGTTCACGTTGTGTTCAGACAAAACCCTCGTCTGTGATCTGTCTTTAAAGTGACATCTCAGACTATTCCAGTCACAGTCAGCTCCACTGGGGTGACATTCACAATGAGCACAATCACACATCTTTCCCATGAGTCGAAGGCCATCAGGGGCTGAGTGTACCCTCCCACTCCTCTTCCTAAAAATACCTGACCAACACCCATCGCCGAGCCCCCGCCCTCTTCTTCTCTTTCTCTCCATCATCTTCACAAATGCCCAAATCACAGTCACAGCGAGCCAGAAATTCACAGGAGAAAAAATAGACTCCAAATCACACATTGCGATGAAGCGGCAGTGTAGGTGGTGGTTTTCTTGTACAGCCAGATCCCAACGTTCAATTGTTTTGTTCTCCATCTTCTCATGCCACCTGTGGTCGCTCTGTGCTTTTTAAAGACACCTTGTTGGGAAACCACCTCCGTGTAGTCTCTTGACTTGAACAATATCAAAAACAAACGGCAGGAAGAACTCGTCTGCTGCAAAACCAACGAAGAAAGAAGACTTGTAATGGTACAACAGTGAAATTATCGTTCCCAAAATGAAAAATGTAGAAGAAAATGAAGTAAACGTAATCATAAAAGTATTGTTTTAAGCTGATGTACTTTTACTTTTCCAGATTGGCAGTGTTTAATGAATCTTGCTGAATTCACTGAAACAAAAATCTCAAAAACTATTTCAAAAGCATCATCAGAGGTCATGTTTAATCTAATCTTTTTGTTGGGGTTACACTGGAACAACCCTATCATACTGGTCAAGTCAAGTGAATTTAAAGACTCAAAATCACAGGAACTGTAAATGCCACTCAGAAATGTAATTGAGAGTTGATAAATGGAATGATGTGAATATAACTTAAGCCCTTTGACTATTTTGTGAAGACACTAGGCTTTTCTGAATCTGGCAAATGTGTGTGAGTGTGTTTTTCTGTAAATCACTAGATCAGCGGCTTGTTTTCTTAAAGATCAAACTAATCCTGCCTTCATCTCAGACACTGAACATGTGCGTGCTCTCGCATCTAAATGTGTGCACAAGCGACAGGGATTTCTGTTTGACAATTAGTCGCGCTTACTTTACGACTTATTTTAGCTGGACTCAAGGAGGAGACGTCAAACACAGACTTTCAAAGACCACCTCGTGTGTTTTAACATGCATTTTTTTCTGCTAAGTTGTTTCCTAAATCCTGTTAAGAGTGTGTCCTCTTCCTTTCAAACCATTGGCTGTTCACACACACACACACACACACCCCAGAGTGAGTGAGGCTGGGATTGCAAAACAAATCAAAACGTCTTCTGAGGACAAGAAGCTTTACGTGTGGACCTCGAGGGCGGCCAGTCTAAAGAGCAGTGTAAATATATCTCAATCTGATGCGTGTAGCTTAAATATAATGATTGAACAGGGGCCAATTGCAGGTGCTGGTTCTTCCGCAGGGTGCTGTGATGTCATCCTCCCACTTCGTCGATGTTTTCACACCAGTATGAGTCACTCCGCTCCGGGACGTGTGTGCACAGAGCCCGACGGGAGCTATTTAAAACTAGACTTCTCGGTAACTTCCTGTACTTTTCATTGAGGAGGCTGGGACGGCGCCGATCATAGGTTTTTGACAGCTGCTCCCGTGAAAAGACGCCTCGAGAACAATACATGTGCTGTGTATATTCGTCTAGAATAGCGCTGGTTCTACGACGCAGATGAGAGTAGTATAATAATAACAGTGTCCCACGAGACTGGAGCTCATGTTGCTGTGGAAACAGATAAGTGTAGATTGCAGGTCTAAGAGATACAGTATAATATTGAAGAAAGTGAAGTTGTTTGAGCTAAGAATCGCACTCATGCCTCAAAGGTGAATAGTGTATTGCATCCATCATTTTACTCCAACTATAGCTGTTGTTGAGGGGTATAATTGATGCCAAAACATCACACAGCACCTTTAAAGTCAGGTGATAAACAAACTCGTCCAAATCGTGGTAAATCAATTTAAATTTCGGATATTAAATCAGTATTTTAAAGTTCGAGCTTCACAGGAATACATTATAAACGGCTGATATGACATTTATTCAGCAGGTTTTTTGCAGTGGAGCAGGTAAAATAAAAAAAGCTGCTTTACATTTCATCTAACTTCAGTCTAGACCAGATTCCTCTGAACCCACTGTAAATAATAGATGATTCCATCTTCCTTCGGTCTTTCCAGTGTTTGATTAAATGACTGGTATTCAGCACAGTGGGAGTGTTCAAAGCTTATCGTGAAGGACTGAGAATGATTATTTGTTTAACTCAAACCACTTTGACCCGACTCGGAGCCGCTCTCTGCAGGCTGTGATTCATTCAGGAGTTTACTTTTAGAATGAAGTGTGCAGTTATCTTCTCTGCAGCGCTGACTTGATCATTTTGGGAGGTACATACACGAGCCAGATCATAGCCAGGCATTATTTTGAAACTCTGGCTTTTTATTGATTGTTTGTAGTTTAAAAATATAGATCATAGGCATCAGTACGTCTGTATGGAAGACAGTGGACTACACATGTTAAGAAAAGTTCAAAGATTACTGTATGACAGGCATAAAACTGGTGAACTTCAAACATAAAGATGAAAAGTTTTAAGATGAGATATTATATTACTTAGTGTTTTGTTTGAAAGAGTCAGTGGAAGCCCATCAAGAAACTGGTCCACTACTTTAGCGTCTACGATAGAGACCAAACACAACACAACATCCCTGCTGCTCTTCTTTTATTCAAATTCAAAATGTCTGCCACTCACTGAGAATAGCAAGTAATCACCAAACAATGTACGACAAAACCCTAATTGCACATGCGCTCCAATCAAAGCTGCGTGTTCTCCACTTATGACAAACAAGCGCATCAAATTCAGTCTATTTTCAAAGCAAACTGTCGGCATTACGCCTCTTAGTGAGGGGACAAAAGCTGCAGTGTGTGTGAAAACAACTTGTCGCCTTTCTTCGTGTCAATCTCTATTAGTGTAGGAGCGCCGCTCGAGTGGGACTCTGTGAATGGGCCCCATTCTTCCCATTCCTCCGCTTCCAGAGCAACACCGACAGGAATTTCTCGACTCTCGGACCGAGGGTTACTGCGGTCATGAGGCCGATAGGTGGTCGCCCCACGCCTGAGTTCTACTTGACGTCTTAATACACCTCAGACAGACGTAACCCGCCCTGAACTGGCTTTTGTAGTCTGTATCAGATGTAATAAGAGCGTGTTTGATGATGTGATGCAGAAAACACGCTTTAATAGAGTCGGGGTCAATGCCTGGACTTCCAAAATAAATCTTTCATCGTTAAAATGTCTGCTTTAAGCGCTTAATATTGTAATTTAACACCAAAAGCACAGATAAAAGCTGGACAGGAATAAGAAGAACTCCCTTTTAAAATGTCAAAGTTCACACTGTGTGTAAACTATAGATGCATTGTGATCAGACAAAATCACTTCCAAATGAAGTAAAAGGGAAGGTCACAGTGTGTTTTCTGCAGATATGGACCTAACTCCAGGGATCCTTTAGAAAATAACAAAGAACGTAATTTAAAGTTTTCCGATACTGCGGTCTATTAGATATTTATTAAAGTATGGTGGGACTAGTTTCTTAGGATTAATATAAAGACACTTAGGTCCTATTGACATTTTAGAAATGTCAGGGAGCATTATGTCATACGAATTGCCTCATTAGCTTTTTTGAGAAGACTTTTCACATTTCTGTATTATTCCTGTGTTGAGGACTTTGAGACATCATTATCAAACTACATTTTGACTTATTTTTCCCTCTAATACTGTTTAATTAAGCCTTCAAAGATACATTCCTTCCTGCTCTGAGTCAGACCAACCACTATTACTTTGCAGGTTATTAGCATCATGAGCTTGAATAACCTCCATGAACTTCTTTTCCCCTGAATATAGTCATTACAGACACAACCTCTGCAATAATAAACTTGAATTAAAAAGGCATCAGGAGGGTTTTTTCTGCTTCAGTTTTGCGGTGTCACGCTCGGAGGATATGAAAAGTGACAGCGAGAAATGTCAGCATCTGCTAAAGTGCCTGTTGCGTCATTACACTCTCACACTCAGACTGTTTGGCAAACGCAGCAACTTCATTGAGGAGCTGCCACAATGTTTACCTCTGCTCTGCACCAGCACCTCTCCGTAAAAACTCTTTCAACTGAATAAATTTATCCACAAAATACCGAGCAGCTCTTCTCACGAAATGAACCTCACTGCAGCACCTTTGACAAATAAAATATAAAGTTAGCGGATGTTTCGTCGCTAAATGAGACAGTCCTGCTCTTATTGGACATTGGTGATGCATCGTTTCAATGCTTTAATCCATCATGATTTTCCTTCTGCGTCTAACCCAATTACACCACTTGAGCTAATCCCACGGGAGCACTTTTTCCACCAGAGAACAATACAAATCGCCCACACAAATATCAGCCCTGTGACAGAATGGGGTGGGTGGTGTTAAGACCCATAGACAGCTACAGGAATAGAGTGGTCTTCATGACAGCATTCGTTTTCTCTTTGTCTTTATTAAACTGTTATGTAATCCCACTGATATTTAAAAAAAAATAAGAGACGCAAAGAGGAAATAGAGATGTATGTGAGGACAACACAAAGAATAATAGGAACCCTCTCACTTCGACGCAAACGGTGGCTTGGATTGGATCTAATTAAAATTGTATGCACGAATAAGTAATGTATGTAAAGGAGCAAGCTGATGAAATATAAACCCACACGTGCAATCGTAACAACGCTGATGTTGCTCTTATGTAATTGACGTAGTAACAGGCAATCATAGTGTGTTTTTTATTCATTTGTGTTGGCAATGTCATCCATTTTTTCTGGTTAAACATGTAATACTTTGGATCTCACAGGGATTTCTATCAAACAAACATCTGTAGGCTGGAAATGGTTGAGGGTTTTAAACCGAAAAACATACCTGTACGTGTAAAGAATGGAGGAAATATAAGTGATTTCTTCTGATGATTAAACCTAAATGAGGATTTTATGTGATGTTTCCATAGTGAACATTGTGCAGTGTTAACATACACACACAGTCTTAGTAGATATCTGTAAAGACTCTAAAATCACTACAGAAATGGTATCAAACTTGAATGAACATAGAGGCCAAAGTCACATGTCTGTTTCAAAACCAAGGCATGCACATATAGACTCACTCCAATCACAAACCCTTTCTGTGAATATATTGTGCAAGATTGCTACAACGAGCCTCTGTTTGGACATAGCTGCAATTACTTTATTAATAAAAAGACATTTAAACGTGAAGAAAATGCTTAAAACAAACAAAAACTAAATGCAGCTTTCCACTATGACCACAGAAAACTCAATTTAAATAAATAGGCTATTTACAATTTTCTAATTTGGACATTCTCACAATAATAAAGATAAAAACTCAATGCTTTTGGCTAAACCTGTTTAATTATTCAGTTTAAGATGATGTAATATAATCTAACAATGTGTCATCGTTTGCACTTTCACCTAAACCTGCTTCACAAACACCAGTTGCTCTGAAGGATGGATAAAAACCATGTCAGGTTCTGTTGCCAGAGCAACGCGCTTTCTCCCCTCCATTCATTCACGTCTTCAGTTCTCGCGAGATTTACCCGTTCGTCATGTGTTTAGCTGTTATATCGCGAGAGTTGGGGCAGAGGCGTTGAGTGAGGCGCTGACCTCATCGTCATTTGAAGGCGGAGCGAATCGCTGCAACTTTGGCTGAACTTCTGATTTGAACAAACCGAGAGGCGGTCGGCAAAGTGCACGGACAAAAACACAGGCAGCGCTGAAAATCCCGTGGGTTTAACGCTGCTAACTTCTCACATCCTTTTCCTTTTGTGTTTCCCGATCGTGGAGCCTGCTGCGTGCTGTGACTGAGAGTGGAGAGCAGCGTTTATCCGTGGATCGAAGGTGGATATTAAATAAAGGTGAGTGTTTGCACTGACACACGGCTCCAGTCTCAGCGCAGGAAGCGTTAGTCACGTTACTGTCTGTGCATCACGTTTACGCATCATTACGGAGCCGGATTTGTATTAATGTCGCGGATTTGTCAAAGATGAGTGCGCTGAAAAGTTACGCCTGGCGCCAGGTTATGCTTTGTGTGCAGCGGACAATTCATTGCACCATTTGAGCTAATGTTACTGGATTCAAACGACCCCTGCCGTGTTTTAATCGAACAAACACACCTCTCCGTTTCACTGGAATGAAATAAACAGCTTGATATCTGCGTTTCTTTTGCACATCACAGAACAAAGATTTACACAGCGACTCTGCAGCTCATAAAGAGACAGGAAATATTGCAAAATGACGATCAGATAAAGGTAATGGTTGTTTGCTTTATTCTCTGCGTGACGGCTGTAATTGGGATGGCTGTCTGCTGCTGCTCTTGGTGGTTTCCTGTCTACCTCTACGTCTCCAACTACTTCAAATGACATTATATTTGAGTATTGTCCGGATGTCATCACTGCAGCAGTTATGTTGGTGCAGCCTTCTTCATTTGTGAGCCTTTAAAAAACCTATTTGTGATTTAGTAAACTTCACCAAGGCTTTGTGTGGTGTGTTTTTTCTTCCAATGTTGTTCTGATGTTATGATGCAAAAATATCTTATTAAAACCAATTTGCTGCCAATCAGTTTTTACCCAAGAGCACAGTTTGATTCAGTGCAGTCAAAACCACTTTGATTAATCAAAATGGCCGTCTGTGGAGTCTTTAAATGTGATGTAACACTGCTACACTTAAGTGATGGAGTTCGAAAGGCTTCATTCTCCAGCACTTTCTTAACTTTGCTCATCTGCATGTGTTTGAGTCAATTCACGTGTAATGACTCCTTGAATGGGGTTTACTTTTGACCCCCTGTGGCTGCCCTGCTCCTCTGTTGTTACTGCTATCTCCACCTGTAGAGTCTGTCCTCGGGTTGCAACCCCCGGGACGCATTTCCTCCCTTTGACAAACTTATTTGAACCGTCAAAGGGGTCTTCTTGGGTCGGTTGAGGAAAGTACACACAGATAGTCAAAATTTCCACTTAAATCTGCTTTGTATCTCTTTATTTCTTTAGTAACCACCCCCTAAAAGCGTTCACTCTGCTCTTGAACGCCGTGGCATCAGCGCCCCCCTGTTTATGCCTCCGAATGCCAAGGCTGAGCGTTCGGGGGCTGTGTCGCATTCATAATATTAAGTAGGCTATTGAATTTGAGCGTGTAGGTGGCAGTGCACATGTTCTGTTGTACACGGAGCTTTGAATTAAAGGGAGGAGGAAGGAAGGGAGAGAGGATAAGGAAAAAAATGTCAAGGTTACTGATATAGCAGATCATCAAAGTGTTTATTCAACGCAGCCAAACTGAAATATCTGGGGTGTCTTTGCACAGATTTGCAGCAGCAGGATGAAAACAAGTCTTCTACGCTTGTCTTTTAGTCTTCAGCTGTAAGTTCAACCCAAGATCGGTTTATACTCCACTCAAAACCAATTAAATGCAGCTTGCACGGTTGTTTTTTTTAAAGCTTTATATTTATTTAGTGCAGCAGAAATGTCAAATGACTGAATATTTTGTACAAAAACCCATCTGCTAAATTAGTGACATTATATAAACAGTGCATACAACAAGTATAGATTTGAAGCCAGATAGGAAGTGTGTGGGCTACGGTTGAAATAAATCAAAACCAGAAATGCCAGGATCTCAAAGGCCAATAATTACAACCATAAAACAAGCAAGGACCTGCTATTGTTTATGTGTCACTGCAGAAAACAAATTTAAAACAGTTTTTATCATTCTTTACAATTTACACAATGCTTTATTTATTCACTAAGATCTTATTTTTCAGTTATTAGCTTTCCATTGATAATATTAGTTGCTTTATTTAGTTTCATTACTTCTTGAACCTGTTCCGGAGCTGGTTTGGAGGTTTTGGTGTTATTTGCCTTAATGACTAATGCAGTTATTTAGTAACTTGGTTAAAAATGAACTAGCCTTGTGAAACTAAATACCCAAATGTTATTCACTGTGTTACCTTTGTCATTTCTGACCCATGTTTGCTTTGGTTTTTATACGAAAACAATGATACCTCTAAATAATGGTGCACTAGGCGTGTTTTGATTGTCTGCAGCTGCTTTATTCTTAAAACATATCACCAGTGGTTGAAGTTACTGCTCATGTCTGATGTCTGATTGAAGAAAATCCAAACGGTGTGGGCAGAAAGAGACCTCAAACTCTGATCTAACAAAACAAAACTGTCCTCACTTGTGTTTTTAATGGCCCAGAAGTCGATGGGACGTGTAAAGCTGCACATGTGAGGCCTGGGACAGTACACAGAGAGCACAGAGTGAGTTAAAAGAAGATATTTTAATCTCAGAACAGACCAGATTCCATGTTTACTGTTGATATAAGACACAATCTATAAAAGATCTTTGCAGCTGGATTCGTGTGAGATCTGTTCAGATTCATCCAATCACCTCCAAGTCTTCATCTAACTCTCTGTAAATGTTTTCTGTTGAAGCCTTTCCAGATGGTTCTTTTAAACAGACCATTGGAGAAGTCAGGTGATATCAAGCCCATTATGTAGTTATTGTTCACTGCAGGATATTTTCATTCTTTTCACACTTTCACATTAAAAGCTCGGGTACAGAGAAGTGTTAGAGATGGTTAAAGGGTCAGGAATACAAAAGTAGACTCAGTTTCTGGTGCATGTTGTGATTGGAGACATCAACACTAACATCTAAACATTTGGTGTTCACGTTTCAATCCATTTTCATTTGTTGCTGTATAACCTAAACATGGGCTGCACAACAGGAGGAAAATATTGCAATAAAGATAATATGCGATATTTCAATGTCCCTTTTAGCATTTAAACTTTGAATTCACCAAGAGAGGCTTAAACTAGTCTCACTTTTGCCTCTAATTGTTCATTTGCTTGTGATTCAATGCAATTATTTTGATATGCCCAAGTTTAAGAGTCACAAACAATACCACAGTGTTATCAAGCGGTCTTTGTGGTATATATATATAAATTAATTTGCTAAACAGTACATAGAGTAGCATGTAGAATCTTCTATTGATTGCCTTGTTGCCGTGAATGAGACCCCAGCAGGTTACGACGGCATATTGTTGGGACAAAGTACTGCAAATATCCCGGGAAGGGGCTTAAAAAGCACCGTAGCCTCTCTCCATTTTGCCTTTGTCCCGTGTTCCTGCTCTGTCCCTCCTTCTGTCGGTGCTTACATCTCTTACACCTCCCACGGCTCCTTCCTCCCTTCTCTCTTCACTGACGGTGCCTTTCCTCTCGTCCTGCTTCCTTCCTGCGGTGGAATTCATGCCAGGACTCTGACTGTCTCGCTATCTCTGACCGTTTCATCGTTTCTGTCCCTCGGCTTTTCATATCTCTCCCCAAACTCTTTTTTTTTTTCATTTACATTTGTCACCGCTCTTCCTTTAGATTCTCCGCACTCAGGAGGAAAGAATGTGACTCCCCTCGGTCGAAGGTTTTTTGGGGTGAGCTGTGTTTTGAGAAAGTGCAGAATGATTCGAAACAAAAAGGCCCAGTTGCTCAAAAACTTTGCATGTTTTAACCACAACTTCAACAACTATCTTAAAGTGTTAAATGGCTCAGTGCAGACGGTAATTGCAGCAGCACATTACCTCCGGGGGGGTTACCAGTGAGACCACAATGCACCAAGACAAAATGCAGCCTAATTAGGAGCGACTATTAAAGGCGTAATTCATTGAATAAATAAAACATGGTGAATTTGGCAGACCTCTGGACCGAAACAGGAAGTATTTGAACACTAGCACCGCTGTTAAGAATGAGACATGCAGAATACGTGACATATTACTTGGTATTAGCCCATTTTCTGGTTAAATACAATGCCGTCAAATCATATTATGTTGGAGCAGGGTCGTAATGCTCAAATCTAACAGTAGTGAATGTGTTTTGTCACTTTCACAACCCACACGTTCAGAATTTATGAATCGTAGCATACAAATAAAAGGAGTCTTGACCCATAATAATGTAGCAGATAATTTAGTCTGACTTCTTCTTTTAAATGAAAAAAACACAGGCATATTTATAGATAACATTTATTTTTTCTGGAGAATTTGATCTGTACCTTTCGGTAAAAGTCAAATTTAGCGTTTTCACCCGAGGGTAGCCATTTTGTGCCTGTGTTCTGTCAGTTTTTATCCTCTGTCTGTTGAATCATCTTGTCCGTTATGGCACATGAAGGGGATTATTTCAGTTGAGTAGCGGATGTGCAGAAAGTCTATAAAAACATCATAAACACTGTCTGTGCTAATCCACCCAGAAGTAAACAGAGAGAACATACTGTACAGATGGAGAGAAACAACAGCTTCTGTGTAATGTGCTGTAATTAGGGTTTGTCCACATGATAGTTCTCGATACTGGATCCTCTTGTACTTCTTTGACCTCCTTAAATGCTTCTATAGTATATAATAAGTAATAAATTTGTATTAAAATGGCGACCTTTAACACTGAAGTTAAATACAGTCTGAGAACCTCCTGCAGAACTGTCCCAAAGGTGTCTTTTTTAAGTAAAACAAAGGACTTTTTGGATCAATTTTACTGTAAAAAAGATGACAAAAGTGAGAAAAACTGCAAAGGATGGAAGGTCGAGAGCCTCAAATGTGACTCCTTCAGAAGACACTGCTGATAAATCATCTGAAAACACAGCACAGCACTGAAATCTGTAAATGGTTCATAAATATTGAGTATTTTTTATCTTCTCTGACACACTGTTGATGTTGTATTTGGCCATAAAACAGGAGAAATGAGTGTTTACATATTTTGTAATTTTGCTCACTAAACGTCCTTTTTCAAATGGAAAGATTGGTCTTGAGCCAGGTTTGTACACTCCAAAAGTATTCTGCTCCATAATCAGGTTACCACCTTGTTTCTTTGTACATTTATTAATTCGCATTTTTACATTTTCCCCCAAAACGAGCTTTAAAAACCAGTCTGTCTTTAGAAGCCGTTTGTAAACTCGCTCTGAGCACGGTTCACGTTCATGCGTGCTGGAGATTATTTTTCAGGATGTCCTCCTAAGCCCCCTCTTCGTCTCCGTGATGACATGGCACTAACATGAATGAGTCCAAGAACTGTAAATCTTATCCCCAAACATGTACGGGACCATTGCCGAAATTCCCACCAACTGCCTTGCCATCTGTTTCCAAGTAGACGGTGCTCTCAAATTGTGTCTCGGTGATGATTAAAAGGATACAGCTACAGTTGGCTGAGATGAGAGGTTCGAGGGTATTTTTGACCTGGTTGGATTTAGAAACGACTGCTGTCTCTCCTAAGTCTGTGTGAGCTGTTAAAACCTTACATTTATCAGGCTAATCGTCGAGGAATTCACTTGAGGCTAACTTATGGAAATAAATACATTTACCAGGCGAACGTATTACAAGCTACACAAATGGAACTGAAGCAATAACCTTAAAGATGTGTTGTCTGACAACACAGCGAGCTGCTAATAATGAAGAAGTGATAGTGGAGCCATTACCCAACATGCTTTAGTCACTCAGCGTTGCTCATCATGGTCTGACAAAGGCTAATCTCCAACACTGCATGAAATTCACCACAGGATCTCATTAGCGTCGACTTTAATTTCTATGAATCTCTGAATGGAAGCTGGTGTTTTGAAACTCAAGCACTTATCATTTGTTGTGCAGTGTTTTAGTCCTACTTTTAATTAGTAAAAAATAAAATCTTGACCGCTCGGGGGTTGAAACATGAAAACATTGCAGAAGAGCAGCTTATCCACTCACTGACTCTGTTTTATACATTAGGTACCTGCCCCTGAGGCTAAAGCTACACTATAATGTCCTGCTTTACACCAGAACCACAAAGTAAACGCTGCGTTGTACAAGTAAATGTAATTCTTATTGCTGTTAACTCCTCGCTCAGCAACAGGAGTCACAGATTCAGGCAGAACTCCAGAAACATTTATTGCTTTGATAGTTACTAAAAGCACATCTGGAGAGAGCATCACAAGAGCAGACGTTTACAGTTTTTAAAGGACATGAAGGGCACTGGAAGAAAGTGTATTATTGTGTTGCATCTTAAAACCATTTTCAAGGAAACTCTTTCAAGGACAATTTAATTTCACCACCTCTCTGCCTTGTTTTTAGACATTTGTATTCAAGTAATATCCTGCTATTCAATTCTATTCATGCTGCAAACAAACTGCTGTCGTGGAAAGAAATGAAAGTGCTGCTTAACACTTGAACATGTTTTGAGCTGAAAAATAAATGCTTCTCAGTCTGTTTGAGCCCGTTTCCTCGTTGGGTTTTATTTTTATTTAAGGTCCTTTACTCTCGTCTCTGAAGCACAAAACAATCAGGAAAATATCATGAAACACAACACACTTGTTTTAATTTGTAGAAATAGTGATGTCAGTCAGATGTGGACAGCTATATTGAACAAAAATGAATGTTTGAGTGCTTTTTCAATTCAGTATTTTCAGTAAGGTACATGCTATTATTGTAGGTTTTATTGTAGGTTTTATTTCAGGCAGACACAGCAAACAAACTGCAAAATACTCCTGTCCACATGACACAAGCACACACACAAAATAAATGGAGTTTCTGAATGTTTTCACCTTAGAAGGAGCTTTCAAAAAAGATCTTTGCACCAAATTGCCAAAATACACAGAAAAACAAGATGGCTGCCTCTGTGTGGACAGACAGCGTTTAAAACTGTTAATTTATAGATGAATAAATAACTTTGGGAATGTTTGATTCTGATTTTCATTTCTCTCATGCGTGCTCTATCTATTTTATTCTAATGTGTTGCTTAAGAACGTAATTGTCCTGTTTATTTAGCGGCGTACAGGTCATACATGTGGTTTCCTTAACGTGCCTCTGGTTCTCTGCAGGGAACCAGCCGCTGACGACAGCTGCAACAGAAGGAAAACCAGGAAACAGGATTAAAGAAAGACATATCCTGGTCATTGTTGGACACAGTTGGAAGAAGCCCCTGCTCTGATCTAAAGGAAACCCGCTGCTTTACGTTGAGAAAGCTGTCATCTGTCTGCAGTAAGTGTCTTCTTTTGATCAGATGCAATCACTTCTCCCATCTTTGCATATTACATTAATGCAGCTATTGTATCTGATAAGAAAGATGAGAGAAGGGCTGTCTCGTTCACCGCTGATTGGTCGCTTTGTGAAGAGCTGGTTTAGACTTTTGGACTTTTTCCCAGCGGCGGAATGGATTCATTAAGTGCCTGTAATCGACACTGTCTGTGATTTTACTGTCGGTTTGAGTTCTCTTCTTTTTGAGTCTCAACAAACCAAACTGAAAACTGCGGCGAAGTTGATGGGTTTAGTAAACGCGGCGGCTCACCGGTGTTTTGGTTAAAATACCCAGACGTGTGAAAGAAAAGGAAGTGAAAAAGAGAATGTGGTGAAAGTTGAATGACAGAAATGGCTTAAAACAAAATGATTTGAGTCTCATTCGTGCATTTGAGTCTGGACGTTGGACGGAGATGTGTCATTATTGGTATTTCAGATTTCTATTGTCAATCAGGTGCAATTAAATAAAAATAAATCTTTAAAGATGGAAGATATTGTTGAAGAATTGTTGACAAAGTTTGAGTATTGTACAGGTGTGGTCTTGTTTAATAGAAGTATATTTTCTCACCATATCTTTCCTAAAATGTTATGTAATAAGTGACAGTTGCATTAAAAATACCAAATTAGACATTAAAGGGATCAAAATAACTTGTCTCGTGTATTTATAACAGAGTCAGTGTTTGCTGCAGTGTAAAAATAGAACAATATCAAATATTTTCCTGTGTTATATGTTACCTTACTTAATATTTATGTCTATATCTACAAAGGCAGCATGTGTTTTACCTTAATGCTAGTTTAGCCACATTAATACCAATGCCAGAAGTGTAAAAATGCTTCTGCAGCTCATCTGATTTAGCAGTAAAAGGCTCTATTGTTGACTTACAGCCACAGGCCCGAACTCTGCCTTCAACAGTGAATCGTTTTGTATTCAGTAAACACAAATAACTTCTTGCATCTTCGTGTTGCTTCAGTAATGCTGCAGAAAAGAGATTTGCTCCTGCTAAAAACATGTTGGTTGTGTTTGTGGGCTCCAGGGACGACCTACATCGAGCCAGGGCTGATAAACACATAAATCCATCTACATTTACTGAAAGCAGCAGCTGAAGCTTTTGGCTGAACCCTCACTTTCTTCCTGCTTTACTAATGTTCGTATTGACTTAAAGCCAGGGATACAAGTACACTTTCATGAATTCCACACTGTCACTTCTGGATCTGGAGGCTGAGCTTGTTTCTGATATCTTCAAGGCTCCTCGGGGCTGCTGTGGTTTGGATTATTAAATTGTAGCGTGTATAAATGTCCAAATGTCCTTGTTTAATCTTTTGTACACGGCCCAAGCTGGTTGTTTATTTTATAATGTGTTTCTCATTGGGGGATAAAAAACTTCATGGCTTTTTGTTGGATTTCTTGAGGCCCATAGACTTTTTCTGAGGGAATTCTTGATGAATAAATAGGTTTGTTTTACTTAGAAAAGTGATTTGGTGATGCCCAGTGGAACATCTGGTTTGCAGGTGGAGTCATCTCGAAGCAAAACAGGAAAATGTCCCGTCCTGATCTTCTACAGAGCGCATTGGAGCCTCTCACTTTGCTCATCCAGGCTTCGTCCTTGTGAGCCAGGGTCGGGTTTCAATTATTAGCCTTAATGGACTTCAGGTTCACGGCCCGATGATGCCGTATGTTTGGTTAAAATGTCCCTCAAGGTTAGTCTCAGGGCTGTGGGCGTAAAATGGTAGAGGAATGTGTGAGAATGTAAAGAAAAGAGGCGACGTCATGTTCTTAAACTTCATCTAAACTCAACGTGTTGGAGAACAATGAAGTCTGCTCCTTCCTCAGAGTTTGTGTGTGTTTATGTCTTCATTTCTGAGGTGTGTATTTGACTTGTAGTTTACAGAGGCTAATAAAATATTGACCTTGAGCCGACTGGTTAATGATTATTTGGACAAGTTCAGCCTCGTACGACACCGTCCCACCTGGATGACCTGCTTTGTGATGGAATAACAAAGATTTAAAACTCTCTTTTTGCTTTTTAGGCCATTATCTTTTTACATTTTAGCACCTGATCCAACTTTGGACACATTTCCAATCCAATCTCTAAAGAAACTGACTGACATGTACATTTATATAAACTGGCACAAATGGGAACAAATGCTAATATTTGAAGTTTATTTGAAGGCACTGGCATAAAACTGTGACCTTGCTCGAGCCGATGAGGCGTCATAAAAACCCTTCAGACCCTGCAGTGTAATGATAACATACTTTTTCTAGATGACATTTAGAACTATCAAGAATTAATCATATCTTCTTAATTTACTGTACTTCCTGCAGCCTTCATGGAGCCTTTTGCTGTTTTCGGGAGTGATTTCTCAGTGATTTCTCAGTGATTTCTGTGAAAGTAACTCTGACCTTGTCTTTTCTAAAGCTCTGAAATTTGAAAACACTTCTTTTCACCTGCTTCCTTTTGCATTAAGATGAGCTCAGGAGCAGTCAAAAACGACGCTGCCGTGTTCATCCCTCATTTAGATGCAGAGAATGGTTACGAAACATCAAATAACTTCAAAAGGGGATTTATCATAATTGTTTCTGATACGGTTTTTATAGTGCAGAGATAAACAGAGCTAAAGCTTCTACTGGGTTCCTTCAGCAGCGACATGGATGCTCCGACCGTCCGTGTGTGTTTAAACGGTTAGTTATAGTAATATCGATGAAAAGGTTGCTTTAAAACCTCTTTGCTCGTGCAGTGTATTAGAAAAGAAAGCTCACTGCTCCTCTGGCATGATATAATAACAAATATTGTAACAAAAAAATAGTTTCAAATTACTTTCAATGTTAACTTTAAACATGATTTGTATGTAGCAGTGGTTAAGTTGTCCATATAAACTATTATAATGTGAATGTGGTTAGGGTTTATTTTGATAACTACTTTTGAATCACTAGTTCCTCAAAGTGACACCAAAGTTAGCGCAAAATCATTCAAATCTGGAGCCTGAAAGTCATTTTGATGATTTCCCAAAAGACAAAAATGGAAGAATGTCCCGTTTTCATGGACACAGTGCACCTATAGCATCGAATACTGCGCTCTAAGTTAGAGGGACAGATTATTATTATTATTTCATGAGGACATATATCAAAGTCTACACACATCTGATGAAGATACAATCTGAGGTCGTCACAAAGAGGCCTTTAGAATTTTAGTGTGAAACATAATGTTGCTCTAAACCCAGGTCTGTTTTCAGTTTATTGTTGATGTCACGGTCTGTTGATCCATTTTCTATTTCTATTGTTTCTGAGCCTGGCCTTGAGCCTGAGTGTTACTGTAGTCGGACATCACAGCCTGAACCTGTGAAGACGAGTCTATCTGGAGGGTTATAGCTCAAAGCTCCAGTAGCTCTCAATGCTTCCTGAGATTTAATAAGCCAAGGTTGCCAGGCAACCGGTGCAATTCCACTTTTGGCGAGTACTGCTTAGTAACAAAATTTGTTTCCAAGAAGTAAACGCAGCGTCACCGGCGGGACGTGAGCGAGCTGCACACCAGGAATCTCAGGAATGTTTAGTCAAATACGCAGCTTTAGTGTAACCTCGGTAGAACTCTTGATAGTGACAACATTATGTGTTTATAGTCCACTTGAATCAAAGTGGTTCAGTAAACGTTTGAATGATCAGCTTCAGTCCTTCAGTAACATACCCACAGACTGTCAGCATGAAGCACTTGTCTTTCTGTGCACCTCTGCTGCAAATAGCCATTGTTGCGGTGGTGGGAGGTGGTGGTGTGAGCGGGGCCCGCGGGGGTGGTGCTGTTACATAATTGCAGCTGAACCCAGCTGCGGTGCGTGGTTTAGCCCTCGGGTGAAGAGGTGCCAGCCGCCGATGCTCCGCGTCCACCTGCGCTCGTCATCGTTCGTGTGCGGCTCGTTGAACAGACGGAGCACACAAACCCGAAGTGATAAAACACCGCCGCTCCAGCATCTCATCCGGCGCCGTGTTGCCATGGCAGCGCAGTTGTTGTGTTGTCAGAAAGCGTGCAGTGTAATGATAATACAGGGTTGTCACGGTGGTAATTAGTAGCTTTTTTTTTTCTTTTTTCACAACTTAATGCTTCCTCAGAGTCTTATCCCACAGCTTCAGTTTCTTCAGTCAAGCCTCGCACCAGTACAACATACCCTTTCATGGTGTTTCTCTGAAGACAACAGCTTCCACTTGTACCACGCACTATCGTCTTCCTTCTCCTCAGCAATGTGTTACACAGCGATTACAGTGAGTTTCTGTGAAGACTCCGTTAGTGTTAATTTCCCCGGCCGGCTGGTGAGCTGCCGTTAGAGTCTGAAGAGAATTAAAGACTAATAATACTCTACAGGTGTCTTCCTTGAAGGATGGCATTGTACTGTGTGTGAAAAAAGCCCACATCTGAGTCACGCTCATCAAAAGATCATCAGTCTGCCCTCTCAGGTTTCTGTAATTACACATAAAGGCATCTGTGTTGTTGCTTGAACTCCGTCTCTGATTTGACCCTAGAGCCAGACAACTCCACAAACAGATGTTTACTCTCTTATTCCTGTGATCCTGCTGATTATGTTCTGAAAATACACTGAAAAGCAAAATGATCAGTGCTTTTGTACTTGCCTTTTTAGGTCCAGACTTCTGTGTTGAGCAGTTTGATCCAACATGGTTCAGGCAAAATGTATAAAGTGGGAACAAAAAGAGACTAAACAGATGCAGGTCTTTAACATTATAACTGAATGTGTTGTCTTGCCTCCTTTAGTTGGTTTGTTTGACCCTAATATTGTTTGTTTTAATCCTAATATTCATTCCTCTAATGATAACTAAATGGATCTGTTTATTCATCTTCTCATCATTATGTGAATGCCACTGAGAATCTGAATAATTTCTTTTGTGATTGATGGATCTAACCTTGTTCCAACATCCGTCAAGATCTGACTGAAAAGACCAAGAGGAATTCCAGTTTCACTTTATTTACTGTATCCTGGCTCAGACTGTGCTGTCTCTGTCAAACTGGCCAAGTATATTGACTCATAAAGTGAGAATCCTTGAAATACTATCACTTATTTTTGTGTTCAACAAATACACCGTTTGCAGAGCTTGTATATTTTGATACATATTCGATAATATTGCACAGTCCTGTATTTTGTTCAGCGAGTAAAAAGAAACAGGAAAAGTATCAGGAAACAACACACAGAGGAAGGAAAGACAATGGGCTGTGTTTTGTTTAAAAGCCAAATTCAAAGTGATGTGCATGTTGAAAAGGAGAGTGAGGGAGAGATAAATCCTAGACAGATCAGCCCCCACATTTAATAGTTTTGTTTTGGCAGGAAAAGCCCCAGATGCCTGTCGTCAGGCAACGACTGACCCTTTCTTTGGAGCGAGCTGCAGGTCTGAGGGCAGCGTCTAAAAGCTCACCGCTGGCCTTTTATTTAAAGGCCTTTTCTTCGCGCTGCCCCTTTGGGAGGCGCAAAGCTCCACATCTGTCAAAGTGTCACAGAGCTCCCAGTCTACCGCCCTCCCCTCTCACCCCATCGCCCTTGTGCCAGCGACTACCCACAATCCTCCGCACAATGTTCTCACGGCCATTAAACGCACTCTGGTCGATCTGTCTCTCATTGGCTCCACAGTCTTTTTCCTCGAGACAAAGATCACAGAGCTCGAAGTAGAAACACTGTCAGTCAAACCACCATTTTCCTTTAAGATCTATTTTTAGCATTTTTAGCATTATTTAATCACTTCTGATTAAATAACAGACATGGAGCCTCCCAGAACTACTGTATTTCAAAATAACTTCCTCTTAAGTGTGAGATAAAATGAAGCCAGGAGAGTTTTCAATATTATAATAAACTGATTTTCCTGTGTACTTTTATAGATGAGTAATTGAGTAATTGTCACTATTTCAAGACTCTAGTTTAAACTTTTACTTGGACAATATGAGAAACAAAGTCAACATTTTGAGTTTTTTGACCAATATTTCTCAATATTTACTCTTGCTGAATCATTTTTTCCCATCAGTTTTGTTTTTTCATCTGCTGTTATCACTGTTTATCATGACTGACTTCTTTTAAGTTAAACTATCCTCCCACAGAGTTGTAAGTGCGAGAACAACAAAGAAAAGACAACTCGAAGGGATAAATGCTCAAAGCGCCGGGCTTGTCCCTCCAGATGTTGGGTTTAAAGACGTTGGCGTACACTTTCCATTTCTGTCTGTGTTGTGTGTGGACTTACCTCGATGTCAGAGCTGCGTTTTGTTGTTAACGAGATGCTTTTCAATTCAAAGGTGACGTGTTTGTTCACCTCTCTTACTTTAGAATAGAAGTAACTAGTACTTTTATTGATCTTATACTGATTTTATGTCCACAGACGATGAAAAGTGAGGTATCGTAGGTGTATGAATGTCTCCAGTATCCAATACAAGAATGAAAATGTAGTATTTAATAGGATTGTGGACAAAACTCTTGGATATTTTGCCAGGTATCCAAGTAAAAGAAGTGTTTGTGGTGTGTTGGTCGTGCCATGGCTACCTCTGCCACTTCTGTTGTTTAGAGTCTATAACAGAGACAAAGAAACAGGGAAACAAAAAGGGTAAAGTAAGGCATGTTTTTTGTTGTCGGGGTTTTGTGGGCTGGAGTTTTATGAGCTCTGTGGCCGGGGATGCAGTAGCGGTGATTTATAGCTTTCATTATTAACGTTATACCACAGCGTCGGCTCCCGGCGGACGGACCTACAAACACAAGTCTTGGACTAAAACAGATTGTGGACAGACAGTCTCTGAATGGCATTGCTTTGAGAGTTAATGTTAGTGTATTCAGAGACGAAGGGTCAGGGTTCACAAATACTTTTAAACGAGTGACTGAAGATTCTTTAATGAAGTCAATGACAGTCTTTACAGCCTTGAAGTTGTAAGTGTATAATAGAATATAACATCATAAACGAAGAAGTAGTCTGTTATATTTGGATTTGACTTGGATTTTCATGTGTGGTTCCAACAGGTGGAGGATAAATGGACTTTGGATTGAATTTCATAAACATACAGCATTATCTGAAGCGATTATTGCTGTGAAGGGAAGACCAGACCTATTTCTCTTTGTAAAGTGACTGGGTGTGGCTTAAAAGCGCAGAAAAAGTTCTAAAAATGGACCTTGAAAGAGTTTGAGACGCTTGAATATAAAAAGGTGAAGCCTAATATTTCCGTGACCTACTTAGACTCTGACAGAAGCTCACTCTGGCTCGAGCTCTACCTGAATCTTTCATACATTTGATGCTGTTTCCTGTGAAGTCTGGAGACGGGGAAGCGGAGAAAGGCTTTTCCAGATGAACTTTTGAACTCGAGTTGAAACTTTACACTCTCTCACCAACACAGCTTCTTTTACCCCTGGATTTATCGTTTCTCTCCCGCTGTCTATCTTTGACACACATTTGGTCTTCTGCCTTTTTATTACTCAGATTTTCCCCCTTTTTCTCCTGGTCTCACCTCACTCCCCCAGTTCTCTCTCTTTTTCTGCGTCTCTCTGGCGTTGGCTCACTTCCGTTCTGCTGTGATTTACAGACTTAGTCGAGGATCTGTTACTTTGGTCATGCTCTTCTTCCGACACATTTTCTCGATTCTTCCTCAGTGCGCAGATGATTCCCAGGCTTTTTCAGACGTACATATTTCTTTTGTTCCTCTTATATCATGGTATGTCTTGTCTCTATCTCCATCTCTGACAGAAAACAACCAAGATCCTACTCTGACAGTTTTCTAAATAATAAATAATTCTGTGAATGTAAAAAGTAAAGACGTCAGACGCTATCGGCCTCTTCAGTGAGAATGACGGCACTGACAGTGAAGATGAGACTTTATTGATCCCACAATATGGAAATTCACTTGTGACGGCAGTTCAAATACAATATAAGTAAAATAAAAAGGAAGCATGTAATAAAATATATACACAGACATCAGAACAAATTTAAAAATAGAATGGAAAAAAATATAAAAAGAAACTTTAAAAGGTGTAGATGCTGGGATATATTGTAAAAAAAACTATTACTCCACAAAACTTCACAGATTTAATCATTAGTTCATCATTAAGCGCTTATATTGAACAGACATTTACTCACTGCATGTCGTAATAATTGTTCTTAAAAACAAAGGTGTGTCTAAATAAAGCCCTGGTTTATACCTGGTTCATTCCCCTTAGGCCTAGAAACCTGGTGAGACCTTGTTTAGTCCTTGGTTAAGAACTGGTTCCTAAAATGAGTCCTAGTTTACTCTTTGTTTTTGTTTTTGAGCATCGTATTTCTTTATATTCTGTATTAAATGAAACACTTACCAAATGGAGGCATGTAAATATCATGGTTTTCATATTATTTTTTTTCTTATATTGTACAGACCTTTCATTATTACATCATTTTTAATATTCATTGGTTATAAAAGCTGCTGATTGATGCCTGTATTGACCAATAGCATTTGTGAGTCATCATGTGATACAAAAACATAATCAAATCCAATTCAGATGTTTTTTGTGCCTCTGCACTTCCTGTTTTTGCTCTGATTGATATCATCTGGAAAATAGCAGAGCAAAAATAACCTTATTTTCTTTAAAGGCTACACTGTGAGAATACTTCATTGACGACTATTTCTTTCTGTAATAGCTTTTTTGAAATAGCCACAGGCCCAAAAATGAGAAATCCCTTACTCTCTATCATTTCTTTTGACTTATAGATGCTTTAAAGTCTGAGGGAAGAGTGCTGTTTTCTCTCTGACCATTTAAAAGTCCAATATGCTGAATTATCACTCGTAATTCACATAATTGCGCTACTACTGCTATGTTAATCAGAAGCACACAAGTCAGAAGCTTCGTAGTCCATTGGGTGAGCCTTTCTTGGCAAATCTGAGCCTTTACAAATATCTTGGCCCGACGAAACTCACTGGCCGTCACCGCAGGCGAACACCCAAGCCAGGTTTTGCTGAATAGCAGCTAAACACAGACCTAATCCAGGCTCTGCTCTGAAGAACCGACAAATAGATTTGATACAGCGGCTCTGCCAGGCTGCATCCTTGTTTTCCGTCGGTTTGAAGAGTGTGGGAGAGGAAAACTAAAGCTTACGTCCCCATGACAGGAATTTTCAAAGCAGGCAGCTGAGAACCAGAGCCGTGGACAGACAATAAAGATGGATTTAGGATGGGCACAATGTGAGGATTGGTGGCAGAGGAACAAACCAGCTCCTTCTGGCTTTAAAACAAGTTTGAAATGGAGTTTTGAGATGTTTTCATGCACCTTCCACGATGCAGCTTTCTATAGGGAGGATACAGGCTTTGTATTTATCGCAAAAACAAAAAAAAACAGCTTTTATTTCTCTGCAGGAAGCTTTCTTTTCACGGTCCATTGGGAAAGAATCAGTGCAGAGTCATTTTCTGAGCAAAATAAAGACGCATTTCATGTGTCTGTATGAATAATAAAAGTTAGTAACCACCATTAATCTTAGTTCAAGTCTGAATCATTGTAAAGACTGTTATTTTCCATTCCTAAATTTCGTGCTTTCAGACAGAGAATAAGAAAAATATACCTGAAGGATTGTAAAAGATGAACAGTGACAAACATGGAGGTGTTTGGTGACGGTACAAACACAGACTGACGACGTCTTGAGACTTTTAAATCGGGACAAAATCTTATGAAACTCTTCCCACTTTTCCTGTCGATCCCTGGATTTGGTCCTGAGCTGTGTGGAATCATTTATTATCAGTAGCTGACTGCGGAAAGAATCCACTTCTGAAATCCTCCAAGTTTTTCTGAGTGGAGCCAAACATCTGGACATTGTCTGTTTTATGACCTGCAACTTGAGCTGGTGCTCTGCCTGAATGCAGTGTACCACAGCATGATTTGTATTGTCAAACTGTCTCCGAAAATCTGCCAAAGTATACATTCCTCACAATCATAGCAGTCTTTAGCATTTTGGATTTTTGTTTTGAGTAAATGTAACATGCTTGAATATGTAGAGCTGGTGGAGGGAAGGAGTCACTCGTTTGCTGCTTTAAAAACTCTTTCCATTATAACAGTAACTTGTTTTCAAACAAACATGAACTTAAATGACTTGTGTTCATTATAAAAATGTATCTATAATAGACGACGATGAACACTGTAAAACTAAGATGTCACACAGAGTTCATTATTAACTGATGCTTTGGTTTCGCGTGTTGTCTCCTTTCATTAATGAAACAGTGTCTAATGCTTATGCTCTTGTTCGCTCTGAGACAGTTTCCACTAGATTAGCATGGACATTAGCATGGACATTAGCATGGACGGGCCATTAGCGAGCCTCATTAGGCTCAACGCCAGTTTGCAGAAACAGACAGAGGTCCTAGGTCCAGGTCAGCAGTCTGTGCTAATGATGAGAGGAACCGACACAGACTTAAATAAATCAGAGACATTTGTCCAACAGACCAGAGCAGCTAAATGAATGACTATTCACTGTGTTTGTCAATATGTTTTCTTTATTTCAAATATCTTCAGGGACCACTGAATATTACCAGGTGTTGAATAAGATTTGAGAAAAAAAAATCCCAGAAGCCTTTTAACGAAAGTGAAAAGAAACCCTTGGAGTTTTTTAATTGAAAATATACCTTTTTATCAACATTTCATTTAATAAATAGATTGGTGAAATGATTTTAAAAATGAATGTAATGTATGGTGCACTTTAGCTTCACTGTTTGACCAGTGCAGTCTTACTTTAGGATATCATACTTGTGACTTTGTGTTTTGCTCAGACTCAGAAATACTCTGAACCAAAGGGTTTAATGTGTGGCACATTTGTGGTAAACTTGACATTCACATTATGCTCTTTTAAATCTGAAGTATGTGTTATCATTGGAAGTCTTACTATTTTCTGCTCTTCCAAAAACTGGGGATGCTCTGGAGATGAAGCTCTTTTTGAATAACTGCTTCCTGTTGTAGGAAATCTGATTACTACAAACCCCGAATCAGTCAAATCAAGTCAATTTAGATGAAATTGCTGAAGCAAACAGATGGAACGTTAACAAGCGTCTCTCAAAAGCGTGCGGAGCTGGCAGCTGCTGCTTCCCTCGTTCTCCAGGAAATCCAGCCAGCGTTTGAGAGGAAGTCGTGTGTATTTTTGTGGTGCATTTGTTTTTTTGCACCAAACTTTTGTAACTTTAGTCTCTGAATGGTTTGCTCTCAGGCGAAACATGTAGTCGTCTAACCTCTGATCCTTCGTTATGTTTGTTTACACAGAGAAAAGTGACAATTATTCATGTAAATGTCATTTATTGGACTGATTATTAAAGCAGCAATGAGGCCTGCATATCGTTCACTCTGAGGCCTTTTATTTTCTGATTTCTTGGGTCACCATTTCTGCTTTCTTTGCATGCAATCCAAACAGTTAGTACTTGGCTTTTTACACCGATTTCTAATGGGTTTAAATTAAATATTTTGAATTGAAACTTTTGTGTTAACAGTATTGTAGCATTATTCCAAAAATATAATATACCTTTATATTTTCACTCAAGGGCTTTTTCTGTATTTCTTTTTCAGGTTTTCCAAAGGCTCCGTCATCTGCGTCTGTTCATTGGCTTTGACAAAATGGCGGGTTTAACAGTGAGTATGCAACCATTTCTAAAGAAGCCCTGCTCAATAAAGGCAGCATTTATTTTTAAAAAGCACCAGTGGCACAGAATTAGACAAATATCTCAATCAAAAATCTGTGTGTTACATGTTGCTGTGTTTTTTTTAGGCTTTTCAATGGTTGGGTCATTTTCAATTTGATAATTTAACAATCTCAAAGTGGATTAGAACTAGTCATTTTCACATTGAAGGTTGAAAATATTTAAGCAAATTGCCAATGATCCAATTATTTCATGTTGCCCTCACTTAAGTGTTCCCCTTTAAAATGTATTACGTAATTGCTCCCAGCTTCAAAGACCATCTACTGCAGACGCGATGATATTTGGCATAAAACTTTGCAAATCATCCACAGTGGATTCTAAAAATGAGGCCTAATCTGCTTTCTGATAAAAGTGGTGTGTAGGCGGTCCCTATCGAGCTTGAAACGGCATGTTTTGTTCCAGTAAATGCTTCTCTCTCTTTCTCTTTCTGTATATCTTTCCCTTTCTCGCTTCTTTTCTCTCCCTCACCACCTCCTCCAGCCAGTAACGCCGCTCTTCTCCCTCCCACACAGCACATAGACACAGTTAGACATCACTATACGCTCCAGAAGAAGACCCAATAAGACTGAGATGCTAACAAAGCCGATGGGGAAAAAATACCAAGAAAAAAGTGACGAATTTGATTAAAAGATAATGAGATGGAGAGATCACTTGGACAGGTGGTAATGAAACACTTCTGGTCTATTTTAAGCCACAAATGTCCGAAGTTAACCCTTGTAGCTGCCGATAAAAGAGGATTTCATCAGCTATTTACAAAAGAAACGTTTACCTCTTTCAAGTTAGATGCAGGTCTGTATATTTCAGAGTAAAAAGTAATCGCAATAATAGAAAATCAATGGTGAAATTTGACAGCTTCCATGTTGTTTCTGTGTGCCTTCTTGTCATTAGTGTGAACGGACAGCTATTCAGTGTAATTCAGAGTTCTGTAGCCACTAATAGACGATAAATAGACCGTTTTTTTATTTTTTTTTATGTCAAATCCATATATAACGTGTTTAAATAAGGACCTAACATCGATGTATTCGTCTGTGCTGCAGTCTGACTGTGGTGTGATTGTGTCATAATGAAATGTTCCCACGGTGTGAGCGCTTCCAGCTGTGTTTCTGTGAGTGACGGAGGGAGGACAGACAGACGGAAGGATAGAGTGATGTAGAGAAATATAAGGTAAAGGCCGAGGATGGTTGATTTGATAGAACGACTACTCATCTTTCTCCCACTTTCGCTCCGAGCGGCTCATCTCCTCCCACATCCTCTCGCATCGAGTGAGGACTCAATCCCTTTCGCTTCCATTATCCGTCCTATCTGTCTCTGTCGTACTCTGTGCCACTTCATTGTTAGCGTCCGATACTCTTGCTGTGGGCACAAATGAGCGCGTGTGTCTCCAGCCCCTCGACAATACCCTCATTAGGTCTATTCTCGTGTCCCGCTTCATCCCTTTTCCTTCTGTAATTGGCCGAACACCTCTGCCTACCTGTCAGCAGGAGCCGCAGTACAAATGCAGCTATTTATTTATTTTTTTAGCACCGCGGGGTCTATTAGAAGGTGGTTTTTTTTTGTAATGGCCACCTCAGCGTCAAATTGAGTGAATGAATGACGACCTCGGACGCCTCGGACGCAGTGAAAACGGAGAGTGGAGGCTTAGAAAATGTATTTAAGTGGTTTTAGGCTCCAAATGTTTACAGTTTTTGGGTTTATTTACATATGTTCCACTGTCATGAAATAAACAGAAGAATATACCACTTATTTTTTTGCTTTTTCAGGCTTTATTTCTTCTTGCAGTTCCACAAATGACCACTAGTAGAATCAAAATCACATCCAGTTCCTTTCGTATCAGGACAGGATTGATACCAGTACTTTTATTTTTACTGCAGTGGAAGTTACATTCACCTTTTTCTCTGTATAGCTTTGTATTTAGAAAAATGTGTGGTTCATTTAGTAATACAAACTCCTTTTTGTGCTCATTCTGGGAAAAATTGGTCACAAAGCCTGTTGTAATTCACCAAAGTGTTGTTATAGCAGTATTAGAAGTTTGTTTATTATGTTTTACAAAGAGTCTATACAGATAACAACACTTTAACCATTCCCTCAGTCTTGTTTTAGTTATTATTAACAAGCGTTTTGCCTTTTGTATAAGAAACGTCATAATACATAAGACATAATCGCTGCCAATTCCATCACAACAGTTGGTTTAATCCATAGAAAGTTGACTTTGCAGAATTAAATCAAAGCTACAGTCGGTTCTGTCAAATCCCTTAAACCTCGTCTGTCTTTAAGTAGTTTGTCTCAATTAGTCTTCGCAGTTTGTAGTGACAGCTGCAGGTAGTCTTCTGCAAACACTGTGAAAGTAATAAAAAAAACTGAAGAGAATAGTATCACACATTAACACTGAACTCACACTTAAACCGCTGCAGTTTAGAGGTGTTTTTCTGTCTCCTTAAACTCATTCAGACTTGAGTCTTGAGTGTACTTCCTCGGGGGAAGCAGGAAGTGGGTGAAATATGTTTCCTGAACTGAACGCGATTGGTTCAAGTTGTACGTTCACAAAAGAACAGGATTTCCTCACGATTTACGATCCGCCGTCACCTGTAACTTTCAGTTTCTTATCGTTTATTTGTTAAGGTTTGGTATTAATGCAGTTATTTCAATCACAGTCACAATATATGTTTCACAAATTGGACTCAACACAATCATCTCATCAAAATAATCAACAAAGGATTCCCAATTTGCATGTTTTCATCCATGTTTAATCCATTTCAATGTTCGTCATGCACAGAAACATTTAAAAAGATGAATTTTATGCAAATGGTGTTTGCTTTTGGCTTCAATCTGACCTTCAGCTTTGGGCCTCTTCAGGAACACACCTTCACGTAAGATTGTAAACACAGGTTTCTCTCATTTGAGGAGACACATGTTTTTGTCTTTAAAGCATCTAAAACCCTGGAGCTTATGCAAAAAAAAGAAGTCTCTAAACATTACAGGACTTCACAAAAACATAGTCACGTCCGGGATGGTGTTTGCTTTAAAAATGGAACCAATAGTAGTACCCTCAGTGAGAGTTATTTCATGATTTGTTCTGGAAATGACTGTACAAATATTTGTCCCTGTCATTTTTCAGATCTGTGCCCATGAGCCTCGCTGTCTGTCGGTGCTTTTCCTCTTTCCACCAAACTAGAACATGTAACAGCGCGTCGGAGAGAGAGCTGCTTGTTTCTCAGCCCCTCTCTTCACTGCAGTGCCGTTTTAGCTCGATGTTGCCCACGCAGAGAGACGCCATTTTGGAAATGTGCAGCTTTTCTCTGATGGCTGTCATCTGTGGCTTTTTTTTTTTTTTTTTTTTCTTTTCTTTCTTTGTGCGGCGTAAGAAGTCACCTGTTCTTAACGGCCGATGATAAAAGCACATCTTCGTTCAACCGGAAGAGTCGATATACAGTGAATCATGTTAAATGCAGGGCTGTCAGTCAAAATGCATTACTCAGCTTGGACACAGTGAAATGGGCAACATGTAATTACCAACATCGAGCTGAGTATTTTGGTTCAATATTATTACAGTTAATCACAAGTAAAACCAGTGTCCTTTTTACACTGGTCTATAATCAGATATTTTTATTAGTTTAATGCAGAATGTGGTTTATAGACAGTAATATATGCCTTTTTATAATAGTGAACGACATTAGTTGAAAATTGTACCTATATTTGATTAAAAAAAACTTTAAAAAAAAAATAAATAAATTACATTATTTCAACATACTACTATAATTAAATAAATTTTTTTTTTAATTTATAAATTTTAATTTATAATTTTTGAGGTGTAAAAATGGATATGAAATAAGACACGTAATAGTGAACGACATTAGGAAAAAACATATTCAACCTAAACAGTGTTAATGTTTTCTTCTGATTGAAATTCTTTTTGAAAGGTTTAGGTAACTTTTCCAGTTTTGTGTGAATTTTGAGTCAAATAGTGAGGTCTACTATTTCCGAACTTTGTAAACCATCCTTTGCTTGTTTTTTCTTTCTTCTTTGCAGCTTTTTGATCCATTTCGCTCCAAATAGATCTGTTCTCCTTTGCTCTTTCTCGACGCCCTCTCTTCTCTGGTTCTTTATCTCTCTACAGTGCACCAGCCCCCGGCCTCCATGTTAATTACACACAGTTCTTTTCTCTGTGATTCACCGCTCTGCTATTTCTGTCACCCTCGCTGCCATGTCTGCGTTCGCCGCGATGCTAGAGTTTCGCCGGGGTCCGCGGTGCCGGTGGAAGTAAGGGGAGGGGGGCGTGCGCCGTTGCCCGGTTCAACAACAAATGGCTGTTTAGCATCGTCTGATTGGCAGAGATTAGAGGGCTTTTAGTGCCGCTGCGGAGGTGGCTCTTACTGAGGAGAAACTCTTCACTGTGATGGGATTCTGTTAAACGTATCGATGTGGTATGTTCTAAACGAGTGGAAGAATAAGTGGTGCATATATTTTCACGTTTCTTCTGTGTTTCAGCGGTAGTATTTTGAATTTACTGATCCAGTGAGCTGGATGTGTATAAAAATAATAATAATAATGAGAATCTTTCACTCTTTACTCTGTATTATTATGGGTCTATCAAGTAGAGCTAACTGAGTGTAACATAATCAAAAAATGTAAACACATAAAGGCACAATCGGAGTAATTTATTTAATTAATTATGACTAGTGGGCTTTAATTTGAACTTGCTTTAATTATAACGTGTTTGGATCAGATAAGCACCACTATCTCAAAAGGTTGGAGTGAGGGCTTTAACCACAGAACGTAGAAAAGAAAAAAAACAAAACAAAACAGGTTAACACTTTATTTTAAGGTCCACCTATTAACCATTAACTAACTGCTAATTAGCATGCTTATTAGTGGTTAATTAGCTCTTAATTGGTATTTATAAAGCACCCTTATTCTGTGTGACCATATTCTACTTAACTAATTAGCAGCTAACTAACATTTTCCCCTTAATAAACTCATAATTACTGCTAATTAGTGGGAAGTAAGGAAGTTGTTGAACATAAATTATGTACTTAATAAGCTTTATTAGCGTTATTAGGGTCTAGTACCACAGGAATAGTCACTCTTCCTTATTAAAACCTAATAAATAAGGTCAATTCTTACGTAACAAAGCTGGTTAAATATTAGAATGTTCAATTATTGGTTAGCTCCTTTGTTCAAGTTTGGGTTGTTGGGACAGTGTTACCAAAAACAATAATGTGTCCTTTTCGTGTGATAATAGGCTTGTAATACTGGTTTATTAAAATTTGATAAGTATTGGCAGCTGGTGATTATCTAGGGTGATATCCAGCTCCACACAAACTTAAAACGATAATCGGTCGAAAATAAGTTTCACATTTGTACTGCTTACTTATTTATAGGGACCCGGAGAGTGAAAAAGGTGCGTTCATTTTGCAGTAAATGTCAGCATGTCCCACGTCGACAGAAATGATCGCTTGTCGGGGCTGACATTTCACACTGTGGTACATTTCACAATACTTTTGTATCGACCTTTGCTTGGGCAGTGGCCAAACAGAAATGGCAACTATCCGATGAAAGCAGGAAACACACGAGCGGTAATGGACTTTATGGTCATCGAGGCCATCATTTACATACGAATCGTCCTCCAAAAGGTGAAAATAGTGTAAGGAAGAAGTTTAAACAGCGATGTATGTCACGCAAGACTGTATTTTACTCCTTCTTGGGTTGGTGTGGTATGTCAGAGATGTGTTAATGCAGCAGGTGGTTTTGAATAAATGTCGTGGAAGATAATACTTAGGACAATGTTTAGCTTTTAAAACTTAAATGTTGACATGATTTTGATTGTCAAACAACACAATAATGGCTTTACTTTGATTACAAGGCTTTCTGCACAACTTTCTAACTAAATAAGGTGTGATAACTGCATTAAAATTGCTTAACGTTGTTTGGTAAGAAGACATTGTGAGATGGAACCCATGCAACACACATTTGTTGCTTTTGTTTTATGGTAGAAGAGGTTTTTTTGGTTTAGTTTTGGTTGGTGCGGATCGTCGGAAGCACAATTTGTGGTCAACAATTGTCAGATGAGTCTGCAGAGAGAAAATCTGTCCACATACTGTCTTTACAACCCGACCCCCACTTTCCCAAAACCCTCTCTGGCTCCCATGAATAATAGATCAGCCTGACATGGGGCCAGTTGTCTGTATGGACCTTATTCACTGAAGCTTATGTGACCCAGATACCACTGTCCTGGATGAATGGTTTAAAGCCACTGATGATGGAGGAGCACGCAGCAGTTCAGTTCACTCTCTGTTGGACTTTTGGTGAATCAGCACAACACTTCAAAGTTTAGTTCAGAGTTTGATTTTTATGTTTTTACAGGAAACAGACCTCGTTAATCTTTTCTAGTTTTAAAAAGGACTCTTCATTTTGTGACTGTATCATTTAATTTTTCTGTAATAACAATAGATAAATAATAAAAGACATAAGAGCCTCAGTAAAAGTTACCAATTTCAAAAAGGATGAAAGTTTTTGCAGGAATCACACAAACTCTCCCAGATATTTTAGACTATTACAGGTTAATCAATAATTTATCTAAACATGCAGACTCCACAAATACCTTCAAGATAGAAACAGTGCAAAAGGTATTTGTGCAAAACCCCGAAATATTACTGTTTGTGTTCGAATCTAATAAAATGAATAATAAAAGTCTCAGTTGAGTCAAGGCTGTGAATCAGTGTTATGTAAATGAGTTGGTTCATTGTTGTGACTCAGTGATTTAAAAACATCTGCTCCCGATCAGACTTTCAGACACATCACTGCTTTAATAAAAGTGGAAAGGATCTCAAAAACTTACTCTGTGTAGGAGCTGTTCATTATTGAATCATGCAGCAGTGATTTCTTCTGTGTCTGTTTAAAGATTAAAGCATTGTGTTCGTGATATTTATATCCACGTCTACGTTTCTGAGGTAAAAATTGCCGTGTCACTATTATCTCTTAAACATTAATGGATCTTTTATTTATAGCTCCGTCTAATCTCCAGCCGTCATCGTGCGATAGCTGGAGACAAGGGAGTGCATGCTGTCGTCTGCTTTTGCAATTTCACACCTGAGAGACGTAAACAACAGACTTAAGAGCACCCAAAAAGCCCCTCTCAGTTCAGTAAGGCGTAGAGGAGACCCCGGCCCGACTCTGCCGAGGGAGGAACGCCACGTTTATCTTTCCGCACAATTACAGTTTCACTTTGAAAGGTGCTGAGCTGAAACTCGACACTTTGGACCGCCCGCTGCTGGCACTTTTCAAAGAGAATAATGTTTGATTTATTTTTTTTTAGTCCTTATCTTCCTCTGTGTCTCGGCCCGCCACTTCCTCAGACAAGTGCGGTTTGGGTTTCAGTGAAAAGATTAGACCGCTGCTTTAATACAAGGTTTGACACGACTGCGTTTGTTTGTTTTGTTGCAGGTGTTTATTTTTCTGCATATTAATCTGAATTGTAGTTTTCGACAGATGATTTTGTAGCTCGCAGCTCTCCTTTCTGAAGCCTGTGAGCACCTACGGCAGCCCTGCAGGGACATGCTGTTTCCCACGAACAAAACCAGAGAAAATATAGCTCGGATGAAGAGTTTAATTCAGAAATGTTCGAAGATTTCATGCAAAATTGTACGTTCAAAAAACTCTTCCTCTAGGCTCTGCTTTGAGTCTTTTTTGTCAGCTTTAACAAATAAACAAATGCAAAGGGTTATTTTTAAATGCTTATACATTATTGACAGTAATGAATTATTTATTATTATTATTTCCTGAGAATTGACACCAAAAAAAAAAAAAAATCATATAACCAAAATTTAGTTTCAATTTATATTAAAAATAAACAGCTGCGATTTTTGCTTTTTTTGCACATTTCTTTCTCACATAGTGCTCTATCTAAACATAATGTTGATAATAAGCAGAGAATATAGACTCACTTCAGGTTCAAACACACATTACTTATTTATATACTTTTTAAATGTGTCACCTTGGATCATAAACATAAAACAGATGTTTGTAATGGAAATGCTGCATTCACTGTTGCTGTATATTGTTAGAATTTATCGATAGAGCTGCGACATTAAGAGGTCATCCAGATGTGTTGTGCGTTTATCATCAATGTGAGTATCACTAAACTCATTTGTATTAAATTGACCATAAGTAACTCTTTGTTTTTGGACACTAGAGTCAAGTATAGGGGCTCATTCAGTAAAAAGCTCTTTAGATTGACTCACTGAAGTAAACCTGACAACATTAAACATGGCACAGGTGCAATCAGAGAAAGAAAACCCTCCCAAGTCTCACTGTAAACCTCTTACACCATCAGGTCACACCCACGGGTTGGCGTCAGGTGAATGAGAAAACATGTTCAGCTCATTGTGTCAGTGCCTTTGTGTGGATTTGCCATTTTCCCAGCAGCCATTGGGACACCGATGTGGGCTTTTGCAAAAAACAAGACACGACTTGTCCTGACTCACCAGTTCCAGGTCTGTCTGGTGTAACAAGTGCACAACGGCCGCGCGGACGCTTCGCCAAAAACGTGCTCGACGCCCGCTCGGATTTAACGTCTCACTTTGTTATTTATCCACATCTTCTCTCTTTTAAAATGACTTTGTTGAATGTGGTTTGATTGCAGTGATCTCCAACACGGGGTAAATTGAAATGCAATAGAAGCTGATTAATGGCCACAACATTTATTTACTCTATTATTAAAAGATTAAATTACAGGGTTTTCATTGCAAATAAAAATCTAGTTTATCATCTTTGGCTGTGATGCATTTTGATTCAACAGATGCCCAAAGCTTGATCTTGCTTTGCCCTCTGTGGTTCAGGAGTCTGTCTGCTGTCTTTGTGCTGCTGCTGTTAGTCATTCAGCACATCTGCTCTGTAACTTCAGCTGAGGATGACTCAGAGTTCACTGAAGCTGATTTAAAGCCACTCAGTGCCCATAGCACACACCTGTGATGTGTAGTCTACTGAATGACAATCATGAGACTTTAATAGTACGCACTTCTGCCGAGGCCACACACTCGTCGATTCAACTGTTGTTTCCATAAGATGAAAAATAAATGACAAAACAGAAAGAATGAAATAGTCGTAGTCTTTCGTGCCGCTAGTGTTTTATTCAGAAAGGTTTGAGATGACGACTGGAGTGTTTTAATCCAGCAAACGGGGGCCGTCGTTTAATTGCACCACCTTTTGAAGATAAAAGTGGGACGAGGTGGTGATGGTCTTTGTTAGAAGTGGAGAGGATCCACTCAAACAGCAGATGCAAAGTGGAAGAGAAGTGAGATTTGGAGGTGGACACTTAGGACTTGACCACAAAAAAACTAAATATATCATAAAAATATGCACAAGACATAGCCTCGCAGTGAGTAAAATGATCCACCTTCATCTTGTACCAATTGTTCAGCAGGATTTAACTTGTGTTTACTGTCTCAGCTTCGATTCTGTTTGAGATGCTAATAAGTCCCTGCGCTCACGGTTTCCTGTCAGCTGATCCGACAGGCTCCGGCTCAGCTGCAGTAAGCGCTGACGCTCCACACCGTATTTATCTCAGGAATTGCCCTCATTTAGACACCGCTAAAGGTTATCTGCCGGTGTAATTGGTCTGCTGCGACTGCACAGACACCTGCTGTGCCATTCATTTCTACTTCCAGTTTTCCACTTTTCCGTTTTCTAATAAAACCCTCTGTTAGATTGGTGTTTTATTATTGTTTTCTTATTTTATACACGCCTATAGTAACAGTAGGAAAGAATGAGTTTCCCCGTTCTCCTTCACCCACACATACTCTCACTGAGGAACGTTCATCTCCATGGCGACGCAAAGTGCGGTCTGTGCGAGGTTGCGCGGCGTTATGGACAGACCTGCAGACGATCACATCCCGAGGCAGCTCTCCGCGGCTCGTTTCGATAATGTCTTTAAAAGGATGCAGCTCTTTATCTGACGTTAAAGCATCACTGAATTGTTTTTTTGTTCCTTCATTTTTCAGATGCTGCACTGATTTCTTTCCAACTGTCTGTTATTCATCAGCACACCTCGTCCAAACTCCGACCAAGGTGCAGTTAGAATCAATACTGTCAGTTAAAATATATTAAAATATCCTAAATCTTTTATATTTTAAAGTATTTTATCTTTTGCTTTTGTCTTGCAGCTCCAGATGTGTCCATGAGACTGAGAATCACTTCATCTCGGGGAATTATGTTGAGCCTATTTTAAAACTACCCACTCCAGCCCCATTTCCCTCCCTTCTGCCCCCGACCCGTCCCCCGGACCACTATGACCAGTCTGAAGCGTTCTCAGACAGAGCGCTCGGTTGGGGGCTCAGTGCCTGCTACGGATGAGTTTTATACGCGGCGTTTGCGGCTGCCCAACGGCGGGGCGCCCCCTCCTCGAAGCGAGAGCGCCCATATATCCTCCTCTGCCACAACCGGGACGAACCCTGGAGTCCCGAAAATGGGCGTCCGGGCCCGAGTGGCTGACTGGCCGCCGAGGAAAGACGGAGGAGGAGGAGGCGTCTGGCACATCACGGTGGAGACGGACTCACCCAGCTCCACCACGACTAGTTCCTCTGGGTCTGGGAGCGGGGACCGAGAGAGGATTTTAGGACCGGACCGAGGGGAACGAAGCGAAAGAGGCGGTGGAAGCGGGGGCAGCGGCGGGAGCGGTGGCGGGGGCAGCGGCGGAGGGGCGCCATCCGTCACAGCCCACAGCAATCTGTCGGCTAAGCTGGGTCACCTGATCAGCCCTCAGGACTCGTCGATGCTGCGCAACATCCAAAACACGCTCAAGAACAAGATGCAAAGCAAAGGCAAGGACAACCGCTTCCTGTCACCGGACGGTTATCTAGGGTCACCTCGAAAAGGCATGAGACGCATCCGGCAGCGCAGCAACAGCGACATCACCATCAGCGAACTGGACGGAGACAACGAAGGCTGGTCCTTTTCCGGGTGGACGCCCATGCACCGCGAGTACGGCAGCACTTCCTCCATAGACAAGCACGGAGTGTCAGGAGAGAGCTTTTTTGACATGCTGAAAGGATACCAGTCCGCCGAGGCCCCGGATCAGCGAAGCCCGGCTCCAGAGAGGCTTTCGGAGCTCCTGACAGTCGCCCCCATCAAACAGGCTGCCCTCGACTTGCCCGATGGACCTCTGGGACCCATCAAAGGAAGCCCCGCGAGTCGGCTCAAGGAACGAGAAAAGCAGCTGAAGCGACGGTCCAAGTCGGAGACGGGCGGAGAGTCGATATTTCGGAAGCTTCGGAGTGTAAAGGTGGAGGGCGACACGTCCAGAGGGGGCTCGGACGTCGAGGATGGGGGCAAAGTCGATGAGAGCGGCCCACCTCCCAAACCGTGGGTGTGCCAGAAAGGCTTCGCTCATTTTGATGTCCAGTCTCTGCTGTTTGACCTCAACGAGGCCATCCAGAGCCGACAATCGGGGTCCAAACGCAAAAACACCACGACCGGGGCATCTGCTGCAGCTGCCGCCTCTGCTTCTGCCACGTCCTCCCTGTCGTCCAATCAGAGCGGAGCGTACGGGTCGCCGTGCGGTTCGCAGGAAGAGCTCAGCACAAAGGAGGGACCGGGACACGGCACGAACCCCGCTCTGGATCCGGGAGACGACAAGAGCAACGACCTGGTCCTCAGCTGCCCTTGTTTTAGGAACGAGATCGGTGGAGAAGGAGAGAGGAACATATGCCCCGCCAAACAGGTAACTACTGCAATACGCTCTCATTTGAATCCACACAACGACCTGTTACCCGTTTGTTTGTCATTTGTTTCCTCAGCAGGGCAGCATCGGCAGCGGCGGCAGCTCCAGCAGTTCTTCAGGCAGCACAGAGGAGGCTCCTTTAGAGGCCACGCTCACGTCCCATTTCACTAACGCTGGTGTGGCGGTGCTGGAGGCCCCCAAGGACGGGCCGAGCCAACACACTGACAGGTCCAAGCGATACATAGTGGAGCATGTTGACCTCGGAGCTTACTACTACAGAAAGTACTTTTACCTTCGAGGTGAGCAAGGTGGACACTTCATTTATGAAGATATTTCTGTGTAAAATTAGAACAGATTTTTGTGAGAGAGGACTAGTGCAGGAGTGTCCAAAGTTTTTGCAACGAGGGCCACATTTCATTAGAGGAAAGTTTTCAAGGGCCAACAATCTCTTCTGATTTTATTCTTATTTCACAAGGACAGGTTGTAGTTGGATTTGAACAGGTTTTAGATGAATTTGAACAGGTTTTAGTTGGATTTGAACAGGTTTTAGTTGGATTTGAAGAGGTTTTAGTTAGATTTGAACAGGTTTTAGTTGGATTTGAACAGGTTTTAGATGAATTTAAACAGGTTTTAGATGAGTAGTTGGTTTGAAGAGGTTTTAAATGGATTCAAATAGGTTTTAGTTGGTTTGAACAGGTTTTAGATGAATTTAAACAGGTTTTAGATGAGTAGTTGGATTTGAAGAGGTTTTAGATGGATTCAGACAGGTTTTAGTTGGTTTGAACAGGTTTTAGTTGGATTTAAACAGGTTTTAGATGAATTCAAACAGGTTTTAGTTGGATTTGAACAGGCTTTAGTTGGATTTGAACAGGTTTTAGTTAGATTTGAACAGGTTTTTGGACAATTTGAAAAAGATTTTAGATGGATTTGGACATATTTTTCTTTATTGAACAGGTTTTAGATGGTTTTGAACAGGTTTTAGATGGTTTTGAACCTGTATATTAAAGCTGTGTGACTAGACTAGCTCTGGACTAGTGTGTTTGTTCCAGTTTATGTGGTTACTGTGCTTCGATGCATCACATTGTTGCTTTTTAATTTAGTTTTTAATTTATTGTCCTTTGTTTTCTTTTCTATTTTGATAAGAATATTATAAGAAAGAATCACTAAATGAACTAAATTATAAATATCACCTTGTTGTTAAAAGGCTAAACATTGCATCTACCATTGACAGAGTTTTTCTTTGTTAATATTTCATCTTTAGAGCACTGGAACTACCTGGGGGTGGATGAAAACCTGGGGCCGGTGGCAGTGAGTCTGCGCCGAGAGAAGCTGGAGGAGCACAAGGAGCACGGCCAGCAGTACAACTACAGGGTCATCTTCAGGACGAGCGAGGTGCACCGAAAACTCCAAAACGCTGAGAATTTTCTGTTCAAATAAGTCCTTAATGAGCCAGACTTGTGTTATTCATTCATTCACTCGCGTATACAGCATTTGGGGCTGCTCTCGGGGGAGTTTACAGCGCGTCAATACTGAGCACACGCTGTACTGATGCTACAGAGAGTTTAAACTGCGTAGGAGGAACATATACGCTCTGCTCAGCTGATTATAAAAGCTGAGGAGTTATACATTTTGTCAAGCTGTACTTTGAGGAGAGCTTTAGGAGCCTAACCTCTTAAATTTATGTGATTATAACGAGTTTGGTTCCTAGTTTATACGTTAGTCTTGAACGTCTCTAGCCTCGACTTCCTCCTCTTTCCACTGATGGACTCGGAGGTCACCGTCTCTTCCAGCTTGAATCTATTAAGGACAGAGCTGCGGCATTTTTCAGCTAAAATAGGGCCCGGGGTATTTGAGCGGAGAAGGAAAAGCTCTCGAATCGAAACGCATCGTGAGTAACGGTCTCGAGGGATGACGCTGAGCTGTGTGTTTTTTTTTCTCTTCTCTTTTTAGTCCCATTTTCAGATAATAAAGTAGAGATCTATGCTATTGTAACTGAAGGGCATGAAAGTTTAGTTAAGGACACTCTATTATCTTGAGTTTTCACCCTTTTGTCTTTCATCTTTTTCTCCTCTGATCTGTTTAAACTCACACAAGCAGACAACACACGTACATTGACTTGAATCTTAAAAGCCACTAGCCCCGCTGCAAAAGTCCATCTGTGTTTATTATCTGCTGTTAGATATTCAGGTCCTGCTCTTTCTATAACCTTTATTTATTTATGGGCCTCCATTTTATCCCAAAGTGTCTTTTCAGAGCCATCTTCAGCAAAAACCTTCATGCATTATTTTTGCTGAGCCAGACCATTTTCTTGTTGTTGTGTTGTTGTGTGAACCCGCAGAAGCAAGAGCTGTTCAAACCTATCCTCAGCCATTGTTTGAAGAAAATTGAGTTTCATAATTGATATTGAGACTGTCATGCAGCAATTACTGGGACTGTCACTTGAGAGGTGCCCTCAAAGGCTCACGATTGAAAGGCAGAAGTCCTTTATGGCTCATTACTGGCTTATACATGTCCCAATAGAGACACATCACCAGTATTTATTCACTGATCTGATTTACTACAACAGTTTGTAATCTGTAGTGTCAAAAAGTTAAGGATGTATTATGTTTTAGTTGGATTTGAACAGGTTTCAGTTGGATTTGAGCAGGTTTTAGTTGGATTTGAACTGGTTTTAGATGAATTTGAACAGGTTTTAGTTGGATTTGAACAGGTTTTAGATTAATTTAAACAGGTTTTAGTTGGATTTGAACAGGTTTTAGATGAATTTGAACAGGTTTTAGTTTGATTTGAACAGGTTTCAGTTGGATTTGAGCAGGTTTTTGTTGGATTTGAACAGGTTTTAGATGGATTTGAACAGGTTTTAGATGGATTTGAACAGGTTTTAGTTAGATTTGAACAGGTTTTAGATGAATTTGAACTGGTTTTAGTTGGATTTTAACAGGTTTTAGATGTATTTGAACAGGTTTTAGATGTATTTAAACAGGTTTTAGTTGGATTTGAACAGGTTTTAGATTAATTTATACAGGTTTTAGATTAATTTAAACAGGTTTTAGATTAATTTAAACAGGTTTTAGTTAGATTTTAACAGGTTTTAGATATATTTGAACAGGTTTTAGTTGGATTTGAACAGGTTTTAGATTAATTTAAACAGTTTTTAGATGAATTTAAACAGGTTTTAGATGTATTTGAACAGGTTTTAGTTGGATTTGAACAGGTTTTAGTTGTATTTAAACAGGTTTTACTACAACAGTTTGTAATCTGTAGTGTCAAAAAGCTAAGTATGTATTATGGTAAAAACATTTTCTTGAATAACAGTCTTGATTCTTGTTTTTTAGCTGAATACGCTGCGTGGTTCGATCTTAGAAGACGCAGTGCCGTCTACGTCCAAACACGGTCTGGCTCGAGGACTGCCCCTTAAAGAGGTTTTGGAGTATTTGGTCCCGGAGCTGAACGTCCACTGCCTTCGACTGGCTCTCAACACGCCCAAGGTCACAGATCAGCTGATGAAGCTGGACGAGCAGGGGGTAAGAGGCACTTCAACGGCTTCCAATCTTTTATTTTGATTGCCCACTTTGGGATTATTTGTTTTTTTATAATAATGTAACCAAGCTAATGTTTTAACACAGATTTTGTAACGTGAATACACTTGACAGGGTTCACACTGGGCTTGAAATCCTTGATAAGGCTTGAATTTTAATATTTTCAAGGTTGTAAAAGTGCTTAATTTGAAAACACGCAGGAGGTTGACGTTTCAATTATCGCTGGATTGAAGAGAAAAAGTTAATTATGGATAAAACATGGATCAAATCTTCAAACAAAAGGGACACTTCATCCAATAAATTAACATGTTTTTGATCAAACAAGTTTCATTTTTGGTGAACTATCCCTTTTTTGTGCTCCAAAGTATTCAACAATTTAGATAATTTAAGTTGTAAATGTCATATTGGGGACTTTTTTGTACCACAATGGATTTAAATGAGAAAAACAATATACAGTATATGTATGTCAACAGTGAAAAACATGAAAACACACCTTGAAAGTGCTGGAATTTGAACTTAAAAAATAAAAGGTGTAAAAACAAAAGACAATTAGTAATATTAAACCACAGACCAGTCATAAATAATAGGTATAATTTTAATAAACAAATAAAATATGGTCATTTTGGTAAAATGACGAGATGTATTAATTATTATGAGGCAAAATGAATTATGATTGTTTCTTTTATTATACAAACTGCGTCATACACATGCTCCTCTTTTAAAACCATAATAAAACCAGCTCATTGATGTCATCATCTAAAGCTGAACTCTGTAAATGTCAACATGATTTCTCTGGAAAACGGCAGAACGACCCGGTGTGGTTATTCTCCAAATGCCAACATGAGTCCTCCCTAAAATGTCAACGTGCTTTACTCCGACAAGCATATATATATATTCCTATGGTCGCCTTCTTTCACGCTAACGCTAGCTCGCTCTCTCCACAGCTGAGTTTCCAGAGAAAGGTTGGGGTGATGTACTGCGTGGCGGGGCAGAGCGGCGAGGAGGAGATGTACAACAACGAATCGGCGGGTCCCGCTCTGGAGGAGTTCCTGCATTTGCTCGGGGAACGGGTCCGGCTCAAAGGGTTCACCAAGTACAGAGCCCAGCTTGACACCAAGAGTACGTGCTGTCGAAATTATATATTCCCTCTGTCAGGCAAAAGACTGTATTATCAAAGGTTACAAGCTGTTTTGATTTCTTGTGAGAGAGGCATAGATCGACACAGAGGTCATTTATGAAGGAAAGAAGTAAAATAGTGCAATGCAGAGACTATGAGGACTATGTGTTTGTGCAGTTTATCTCAGGATTATGCTGAAAATTCTAGATCAACTTCTTTTTTAGGCTTTTTTTTTACAACACAGTTAAATATGTAAAGTTTCTTAAAAAATACTAGTCATTTAAAAATAATGAATCAATTAAAAAGCAGCATCTCTTAAACGTTCTGATTAAACACAGACATTTTTGGTGCACAATAAAATCATTTGGCTCAAGTTTAATGGTGAACACAGACAAAGACCTGGATTAATTTGAAGCCACTGTTACTGAAATAGTTCAATAAGACGACCTTTTGTGTTCTCTACTCACTAAAGTCTGTCTCCTTTTTAGTTTTTGCGATTAAACTGCTACTCTTTCCTTGTTTTTCTTAACTCGGCTCCCTTAATGCTTTGTTAGAAACTGCCTCAAATCAAATGCCACCATCTAAAGCGCCCCCCGTGGACCTGGTGTAATTAATTGCAGTAATCTAGCTAGGTTAAGTATGGCCTTTTAAAACACCTTGTGACTGGTTTGTTGCCTGAACAGAGAACATGGATAGCCAGTTATTAACATGCAGTGGCTCTTCAGGGCTTTATAATCAGCATTCACTCAAAAGAAAGAGGACACTTGGTTACAATTCATGACTGAATACACTCATTAGGTCGTTATTATCAGGGTCCCGGAAAATTTACATTTGAAAATGTCCTGGAAACAGTGATTGTTTTGGGAAATGTGTGTTTTATGCCCTGATTTTATTTACAATATTGCATTTGAACAGGTTTTAGATGGATTTGAATAGGTTTTAGATGGATTTGAACAGGTTTTAGATGGATTTGAACAGATTTTAGATGGATTTGAACAGGTTTTAGTTGGATTTGAATAGGTTTTAGATGGATTTGAACAGGTTTTAGATGGATTTGAATAGGTTTTAGATGGATTTGAACAGGTTTTAGATGGATTTGAACAGGTTTTAGTTGGATTTGAACAAGATAAAGATGGATTTGAACAGGTTTTAGATGGATTTGAACAGGCTTTAGTTGGATTTGAACAGGTTTTAGATGGATTTGAACAGGTTTTAGATGGATTTGAACAGGTTTTAGATGGATTTGAACAGGTTTTAGATGGATTTGAACAGATTTTAGATGGATTTGAACAGGTTTTAGTTGGATTTGAACAAGATAAAGATGGATTTGAACAGGTTTTAGATGGATTTGAACAGGCTTTAGTTGGATTTGAACAGGTTTTAGATGGATTTGAACAGGTTTTAGATGGATTTGAACAGGTTTTAGATGGTTTTGATCAGGTTTTAGATGTTTTTTTTGCTATTTGCTACAAAGATTAACCTACAACTACCTACAACCTGTTGAAATGCAACTTTAACCTGTTGAAATCTGACTAAAACCTGTCTAAATCCAACTAAACTTGTTCAAATCCACCTAAATCCTGTTCAATTCCAACTAAAACCTGTTCAGATCCATCTAAAACTTGTTCAAATCCATCTAAATCTTGTTCAAATCCAACTTAAACCTGTTCAAATCCAACTTAAACCTGTTCAAATCCAACTTAAACCTGTTCAAATCCATGTAAATCTTGTTCAAATCCAACTTAAACCTGTTCAAATCTAACTAAAACCTGTTCAAATCCAACTTAAACCTGTTCAAATCCATCTAAATCTTGTTCAAATCCAAATAAAGCCTGTTCAGTTCCAACTAAAACCTGTTCAGATCCATCTAAATCTTGTTCAAATCCAAATAAAGCCTGTTCAAATCCAACTTAAACCTGTTCAAATCCAACTAAAACCTGTTCAAATCCATCTAAATCTTGTTCAAATCCAACTAAAGCCTGTTCAAATCTGAGTAAAACCTTTCATAAATGATATCGCCGATACAGATGTAGCCCACTGTGTTTCCAAATGCAGAAGAAAACTGTCTCTTTTGTAAATTACATGACTGTTAATGAGAGAATGCTTCCTGTATTAGTCAAGAGATGGTTTTTCTGTGTTTTAAAGCTGTTATTTTGTTCTCTATTATCAGCTGATTCAACGGGGACACACTCTTTGTATACGACTCACAAGGATTATGAAATCATGTTCCATGTGTCGACCATGCTTCCCTACACGCCCAATAATAAACAACAGGTATGCTGCATGAGTTTGGTTAATAGACATTCACAGTTTTCATGTTGGTTTGCTCAATAAGAAGCTTTCTTACTTTAGAGATGGACTAAAACGTATAAAATGAAGCTTAGATGTGTCAGTTCTGTTCAGGTTGGACTGTAATAAGACAAATATGTAAGTTTTTAAAGTATTAATTCGTTGCATACTCTTGTTTTCCCTCTGATTTTATGTTTCTGCAGTTACTGAGGAAGCGCCACATTGGGAACGACATCGTAACCATCGTTTTCCAGGAACCCGGCGCGCTCCCGTTCACCCCCAAAAACATTCGCTCGCACTTTCAACACGTCTTCGTGGTCGTTCGCGTTCATAATCCCTGCTCGGAAAACACCTCCTACAGGTAACGCACGTAAAGACAGTGAGAAATGTAGTTTAACAGTCAGATGATGTCCCAAAAAGTCATGGATATTTTTATTTAGCAGCTCTGTTCAACAAAAACAATATTGCTCTCTAGAAAGTTGCACATTTCCCACCTCCTTTGCATATTCTCACTTTATCACAGAGTGGGCTTTAGTGTTGAAAGCCCTCTCTCTCACAAATTATTACCACATTGTCACAAATTAGTGCCAGCTCAGGGCCCTTTTTCCAAAACTAACGATGACTCTATTTAGCTTTAGAGGAGTTTTCGTTCCCCGTTTGTTTCTTCTTGTGCTTGTTATCTACTTTTCTGTCGTGCTTTTATGACTGGTCCTACCTCTTCCGGTTGTGGGAGTTTTAATTGCCGTCTGAACGCGTTGTGTGTGGTCTTAATCATCCCCCGTGAGGATTCTTCATTACTGGCCGTCAACACACAGAATCTTATCCACCAACATATATGTGATGTGCAAATGTGTTTCAGTTCAGAGGTGATGCACTAAATTATCTCAAGACACTCACAAACCGCTGTAAAATATTATTATAATAATCCTGGAGCCATAATCCTGGGGTTTATTACGATATGAAGCATCGTTTTTAATCGCCAAACCCTGAAATTAACTACAAAAATGTCAGCTGAATATGTTCTTTGCATATTAAGTCAGTAGTATTTGTGCTAACTGGATTCTTGCCAGATTAATGTGAAGATCTGTTGTGAAAAAGTGATGCTATTTCAGGATAAACAGACACACATAATAGTCATCTTTATTTATATCACTTTTAAAAAACAAGCAAAACAAAAACGAGCATAAAAACAAACAATAGAACCGCAAAATTAAAATCAATCGAGCGTTATCTAAAAATTAAAAACTACAAATAACTAGATAAATAAATATCAGATTATAAAAAAGATTTAAAAGAAGATTCTGCCTTAAATTAACATCATCAAACACTAATTTACTCCATTTACGTAAACGAAATAGTGACGTTCTTTGACACAAACCCCTGATAAAGTGCTCAATACTTTCTGCTCGAACACGGTGATGTTTTCATATTTGTCTTATTCTTGCGGCCCATAACACACACACACCTCCAGCCTCCCACTCCAGCAGGTATCGACATATTCTTTTCTTGCCTCGGCTCGGTGGGCAGCGGGTCGTGGACGCTGGAAGAGCTGCCCACACGCTGGATATTTATAAGACCTTCAAATCACCGAAGCCACGGGAATGCACTCTTTTCATTTCTTCAACCGCGACGCATTTTTGATTCCCTCTCACTCTCGATGTTGAGTTTTAGTCATTCAATTTTTCATTTTTCGTGCCTTAATATCTCTCTGCGTTGCTCTTAGGCTTTGCGTGAGTCACAGGGCTTCGGTCGTCTGACTCAGGTGTTGGAGATGGGTACAAGTGCTTTTAGCGTGTCGGTGTAATGCGTTGAGTGATGTTTCTACTGATGAAAAGAGAATAGGAATAAAAGGTCGCTTTTTTTCCCCAGATAATTTATTTGTTCTCCTTACAACCACTTTAGATACTTCTGTCTGAAATATCTGATGATTCATTTATTATTATAGAAATGCAGCGTGATTGTTCTCCGCCGCCGTGTAACAGCTTTGTTTTTTGTTTCATTTCGTGATGTAACGTGTTTTCATCGGTCTTTTAGCGAGGGCGTTTGATTTTTACACCACTGACAACAGAAATAATGGGATAATAACCAGGTCATCCATAAGAATGTATAATTAGCTGTTGAGAAATGTAGTTAGACACTTATTATAGACACTTATATTACAAAACACAATAAATTATAATGTGTCTGGTTAACTTACACTGAATACAGTAAAGAAAGGTGCACATTTTTAACTATTTAAGCTTTGAATGCTTGTCTTCAAAGCTAACGACATATTCTGCAGGTGATCATGTGATTTGGCTTGTTTTTTGTCTGAACAATAGCAATACTCTTGTAAATTTTGATTTAACGTCATGAAGAAAAGGTAACAGAAAAAAAAAATTGACTTCTTTTTTCAAAGCTGTCAATTGAAGCCAGGGTTCTCCTGAGTTTTCTCATTGGCGACTGGTTTGTTGCTTTTTGTCGGTCTAGGACAGTGGTGTTAAACTCAAAGTGGTGAGGGGCCACGATAGTTAATAAGAATCCTTTCAGGGGCCAAAGATGGTGACATTTGGAAGCTTTTATTACATTTTGAACAGGTTTTAGTCAGATTTCAACAGGTTTTAGATGGATTTTAATTGGTTTTATTGGGTTTGAACAGGTTTTAGTCAGATTTTAACAGGCTTTAGATGGATTTGATTTAGTTTTAATTGGATTTGAACAGGTTTTAGATGGATTTGAATTGGTTTTATTGGGTTTGAACAGGTTTTTAATGGATTTGAACAGGTTTTAGTCAGATTTGAACAGGTTTTTGATGGATTTTAATTGGCTTTATTGGGTTTGAACAGGTTTTAGTCAGATTTGAACAGGCTCTAGATGGATTTGATTTGGTTTTATTGGGTTTGAACAGGTTTTAGTTGGATTTCAACAGGTTTTAGATGGATTTGAACAGGCTTAAGATGGATTTGAACAAGTTTTAGTCAGATTTGAACAGGTTTTTGATGGATTTTAATTGGTTTTATTGGGTTTGAACAGGTTTTAGTCAGATTTGAACAGGCTTTAGATGGATTTGATTTGGTTTTAATTGTATTTGAACAGGTTTTAGATGAATTTGAATTGGTTTTATTGGGTTTGAACAGGTTTTAGTTGGATTTCAACAGGTTTTAGATGGATTTGATTTGGTTTTAATTGTATTTGAACAGGTTTTAGATGAATTTGAATTGGTTTTATTGGGTTTGAACAGGTTTTAGTAGGATTTGAACAGGTTTAAGATGGATTTGAACAGGTTTAAGATGGATTTGAACAGGTTTTAGTCAGATTTGAACAGGTTTTTGATGGATTTTAATTGGTTTTATTGGGTTTGAACAGGTTTTAGTTGGATTTCAACAGGTTTTAGATGAATTTAAACAGCTTTTGGATTGATTTTAACAGGTTTTATATAACTTTGAAGCAAAAATTGAATCCATTTAAACCTATTGCCAAAAATATCACCTTCTAAATATATTGAAGGGCCACATAAAACACTGCAAAGGGCCGCATTTGGTCCCCGGGCCTTGAGTTTCAACACTCATAACATGCCAGAGTCCATCTAGAGACGTCTGTCAACATGTCTTTGAGTTTATTCCAGCACTAGACACATTTCCTCTTTGTCTGAAATAGAGTAATGTGAAAACTGATGTGTCAACAAAATGGCGGCTCAGATAATTGAACTCCACACGTCTCCGCCGAGGCCAGGTTGTCTGTGAGGGGTATGTTTAGAAATATGTGGGTGACATATTGACTGCTTGAGTTGCTCATTAGACAAAGTGATTAATTCTGCTGTCAACGTGCGTGCCGAGTCATGTCAGCGGGGAAGCGTGTGGGGTGAGAGTGCCAATTCTTTACTGCGGCTCCTGTCAGCTGGCAATTTTCACCTGTGATTGAGCTGATTTAAAACGAGACAGGTGCGTCAC